>CM055272.1:58025216-58750604 GCA_029237695.1 Conchocele bisecta | reverse complement strand
AACTCAGAAGATACTAGTGTGTCAAGTGGCACGGATTTCATGAACATACGCTCTCTAGCGACCGCTGGTGTCAGCTTCTTTATCCTATGTTTTGCCGCCTGAAATTAGACCGATTCGTACTTGAATTCGTATATCGTCATCGTGGTATTCCATATAATACAGTCTACAGATCCAGATCAGACTGCGGGAATATGTATTTACAATGTACATCAGGGTCTTTAGTATATGACAGTTTAGTTTCCGCATACATACATAGACCTCCCGGTGGAGAAAATGGAGTTTACAACACACATGTTCGACCAGCATAGACCAGATCAGCATACGCATCTGCGAGGTTTAGTTTCCGCATACACCAGATATACACGGTCATATAGTGTCGCACCGCGCAGATGCGTATGCTGATCTGGTCTATGCTGGTCGAACATGTGTGTCGTAAAGTCCATTTCTCCCCACCGGGGAACATACATAGACCCCCCGGTGGAGAAAATGGAGTTTACGACACACATGTTCGACCAGCATAGACCAGATCAGCATACGCATCTGCGCGGTTTAGTTTCCGCATACACCAGATCTACACGTTCATATAGTGTCGCACCGCACAGATGCGTATGCTGATCTGGTCTATGCTGATCGAACATGTGTGTCGTAAAGTCCATTTTCTCCACCGGGGGTCTATGTATGTATGTGACCAGTGTAACTCGTGATCAAATAGCACACTCCTGAGCCTGATAATATTCAGTATTGCTTGTTAGAAGCATGATGGTGTTTCATTGATGGAATGGGGAACAGTGCAGATCCTGATCAGACTGTGTGGATGTACAGGCTGATCTCGATCTACACTGGATGCGAAACCAATAAGCCCCCTTTCTCCAGTGTAGCTCTTGATCAAATCTATATTGCATGGCGGGTGTTTCATTTATGGAATTGGGAACGGTGCAGATCCTGATCAGACTGTGTGGATGCACAGCTGATCTGATCTAAACTGTCGCAAAACCCATAAGCCCCATTTCTCCAGTGACAGCAATATTTAACCTTGATTCAGGGACGGGTCGGCAACTACCAACATACCTGTCTCACCGCTCAAGACCCATCAGGAAGTCAAATGTCTCGTCGTCAGTACTTCGACAGCGGACGCAGACATAGCCGAGGTGAATGTCTTGCCACTTCTTCCGGTCGTCTTTGTCGACGCCGTCGCACGTGTAGTGAACCCATAGGTTACATGTCTGAATAAAAAATATACGATATTATTCATTCGTTGCAAATAATTTATCATGGTTCAATGTAGATTTTGGTTCCATAACACGTTATGTTATTTTTTTTTTATCATTATTTATTTGATTTATATCATGGGATGTTCTTGTTCACGGTGCAAATCGATAGTGTATACTGGTCTCATTGCGCGTAAGGCCAATTTTAATCACGTAACGTCGCATATCTTATCTTATAAGTAATAAAATCCGTGTGCATTGATTCGGAAAATACACCGTCATAAACCAATTTGGTCGGTGGGTGTCAACGGCTTTAGCAGTATGTGGATTGTATTTGTCATACACAGGTTTGTCGCGTGCCACTGATGTAATCATAGTTTACGATTGGATGCTTGACTAGCACCTAATGATATAAGTCCCATTTCATTTTCATTATACATTTATTATTCATAAATTATATTGAACCCAAGAACATTAGCCACACTAGTTATTTATGTGTGTCCGTTTAAGAGAGGATCCACAGAAATATTATTATACCCCCACTACGAAGTAGGCCAATGGTCAAAAAATGGTTACCCTGTTTGATCAGGATCTGTACTGCATATGTGCATTTACATTGACTTTAATATATATTATAAATATGTAACAGTATATTATATACAACAAGAAAAAAAAATTAACTTTTATTTAGAAGATATATAACATATAAAACTCCAATGCGCTCCGAAATCTCCATGATGAAATGATACAGTAGAGTAATTAAGGTATGTGCGTAAAGGTAAATAGATTGGGTTAGTGCATATTTAAATTCAAACCGGTAAGCCAATTAAGGAACAGCCAAAGTTCAAAGGTGAACATTAATTAGCATTAATTAATTAGCGTGGGTATTATGATTGGGCGTGCGAGTGAATGATGTATTCTGCAAGTCGGGTGTCAACGGCTTCAGCAGTATGTGTTAAAATCCGCAACACATTAAAGTTTGGCATTGTATATTGAGGGAACAATATTATTGACATATCAAATATGGAACTGTAATATGTATAAATACAATGTAGACTAGATAGTATATGACCTATATACATTATATTATTTTAGTATTCAGCCTTTCTCACGCGACAACAAAAATATCAGTGTATGCCCTGATCGTATATCACGATTCGTCACTGTATAGCACCGTAACTATATCTCACTTTCTTGTAAATACTTGTAATTGTCGTAACTCGTTGTCTAAATAACCGGCTGATATGCAAAGTAGAGAGCGTAACACTTACCTCGCAGTAATTACAGTTTGTTTTACAGTTTTCGGCACATACCGAACACGCTTATTTCGCCATGTTGCCTCAATGATAATAAACGTAATGAGAGATGGCATTTTTTTTTCATTTTTTTGTTTATCTTATATTTAAGGGTAGGAATTGGCTCGAGGACCTTCCAAACCCGGGCATTTGAACCCAAAAGTGGCAGGTCAATGACCGTTGGCCCGTTTGTTTCCGAATTTACTAATATCTGCCATACAGTCGAAATATGTGCATTAAATGAAGGAGGCAATGAGGCGGTTAATTTAACCTAGCTAGTTCATTCTCCTATCGCACGAAGCCGGTATGTAAGACCGTGAAAAAGGCTGAGTGTGAGTGCATGTTTGATATATGGAGACTCAGCCGTAACAGTGTTATCCATATATAATGATGATATTTGACGATTGGTCAGGGCATAACATATCAGGCCGGGAATGATCGATATTTGGTTATGCAAAGTAGATGTAATATGTTTTTCGGGCCCGCTACTGTCGTTTCGCGGCTTATCGTTATATACGATTTGCAATTATTCGAGTTCAGGTGTGGCGTTTATCTGTTACTATTTGGTTATATGACAATGTGTTTCACATATTCTGAAGACGAAAGAAAAAGAGAAGATAATACACGGCGGTATAGCAATTGCCCATATATTAGTGAGTGGCCCATACCATACCGCCGGTCATGGTCCAAAATGTTAAATTTAATTTCAGACGATGCATATTACAGTCAATAATGTTTAATAAGAGTAATGCGGGCGGCCAATTCCGGTCTATTCTGCATTACTCCGTGAGATGAATGGTGGGTAAACCGGAGTACCCGGGGAAAACCACCTCCTCCGGCAAGTAATGACAACTTCACATACGTCGGTGTAGAGGTGAAGAGCTGTGATCGAACAGCTACCGGGGACCAATGCCGGCTCTTTACTGCCGGTCCAAATGACGGCATCAGCTACTTTCACTCCGTGCCCGGCGCCCGGCCACACCGCAACGATGTCCATTTGGTTCTACAACATATCTTTTAAAACAAGAGAACATGATTAAGGTTAAACAGGAGGCGATTGGCTGCCATTATTAACCTCTGTAGAAGAAGAAAAAAAAATAAAAAAAAAAAAAAAAAGTAAAAAAAAGGTATAGGGTGCGGTCGCCAGTATTGGAAGACGATTATTGGTCAGTGGGAGTTGGGGTAGAGGTTGCAAGTTGTCCTAGTCCATGTATATGGTGTCATCGGAATTGTGTATGGTACAGAGGGAGGGGTGGGCAGTGATATGTATATTTATTAATACAAAGGTAATCTATATATATATACATCTATATATTGTCGAATGTATTGGTTGTCATACTGGTTATACTATGTTATGCTTGGAGATTGGGTTTGCGTTAATTTATTTAGTTTAGCTTCATGTATTAGCCCCTACGAGCCTGTACATATCGTCTCGTTAATATCCCAGTACTAATCCTCAATTAGGCAATCCATACCAGATAGACTTTCCCGGGCCAGTTTCGATCGAGTACATACCCATTGGATGTGGGAGAGATCACTTGTCTAATATTTATATCTACAGCCTGATACTAATATGTAATAGACTTTTTTCAGATCGGTTTGTCTTAATTTATTTAGTTTAGCTTCATGTGTTAGCCCCACATAGAGCCTTACACATGAAGTACATGTACACATGTATTCATTGTTGCACTTTCACATTCGTTTGTATCATGCGAAACAATCAACAGTGGTACACAGTGCCAGCTTCTGGCCCAGGTGAAGCTCCCACGTATCGGATTCTCGGCGTCCGCATACCAAAGTATAATGCCTCACACGAAACATACATGTATACGTACATTTATATACCTCCCGCATACAGGCACATTTAACTTAAGATTCTAAAAAAACAACATGAAATTCCCATGTAATGTTATTGGGAAAGGATGAGCACTAAATACATTGTTTCAATGTACAAATGTACATGTATTGATGATATAACATATATACAACCTATATGCTGTTATGTTTGGAGATTGGGTTCTGATTGGGTTGAGCTACCGCACCCCACCTAATACATGTAATAGATCACTTGTCTTATATTTATGTTTACAGCCTGATACTAATAGACTTTTTCAGATTGGGTTTGTCTTAATTTATTTAGTTTAACTTCATGCGTTACCTACACGAGCCTGTACATATCGTCTCGTTAATTTCCCAGTACTAATCCTCGATAAGGCAATCCATACCAGAGATACTTTCCCAGGCCAGTTCCGATCGAGTACAGACCCATTGGTGGATCACTTGTCTTATATTTATATTAGTTATATGTTGCTATGTTTTGAGATTTGGTTTCTGATTGTGTTGGGCTACCGCACCCCACCTAATACATGTTAACGTTAACTACATGATATACATCCTAATTGTAAAACATAAGCTGCGTACATGGATCTTGCAACAGTGTCAACCAGTGACGATATTTACAGTAGTTTTCATATCTGGGATGGAGACAATGGGGCCTAGTGTCACGGACATAACTTAGCTAGGACAACTCCATCGCATTTTTATTTTGTTCCTACCCTTAGTACCGGTGTATACATGTGTACATGTATTGTATTTTGAAGTATGATTCATTATATTATTTAATTGTGCAGAATTTATTATTATTATTTTTTATATTTTTGGAGCAGCGGTATTATGTTTTATTTTATTCCAGTACTGTGTCGCCTTAATGTATTTTAGTACAGCTAAGTGTATTTCCGTTTCACATTCCTTAGGGGGGAATATTAAATTATATGGGGACGATATAATATTATTTTTTAAGCAAACAGCGGCTAAATCTTTTCTTGCTGATTCATGCGTTGGACAGAAGAAGAAATAGTAGTCCAGTTCTTCTATTTCGTCTTCATCGCACTGACTACAGTTTTATATCTATATCAATATTGCTGCCCTGTGGATAACGATTTGCCTTTATACCATTTCTGCCTAATCTAAGTAGTGTGATTATTCTGTCTGCCCGCCTATCCTTACTGTATAATAATTTACACGTAACTGGGATTGTGGGTAATCATTGATTGCAGTATGTGCCCACCGTGCTTACTTTCATGAATGTTATTCAAACGTGTTTTCCATTTGTATCTTGATTGTTTGCTAATAACAGAATATATTTCTCTATGAGTAGGTAGTGTTAATTCATCAGTGCCTGTCAAATGTGCTGAAGCAGCCGCGCGATCTGCTTCTTCATTACCGGGTATTCCAATATGGGAAGGGACCCAGTCTATATTTATAAGCTTGCCCTGTTCCACTGTTTTGCTTATTAGTGTCTTAATGTCATGTATTTTGTCGGGTCTCGTTTTAGATGTACCTGAATTAATAGCTTGAACAGAGCTTAATGAATCTGTTATAATTACTGTGTTTTTGTAGTCATTTAGCGTAAGGTTGTATATAAGGGCCTTTTCTATGGCAATAAGCTCTGCTGTAAATACACTTAGAGTGGATGCCAACTTATATTGTTCTATATGATCTAGTTGGGGTATCACAAAAGCAGCTGATGTTATTCCTAGTTCTGAATGTTTGCTACCGTCCGTGTATATCTGTAGCGTGTCTTTCCAATGGTGGTGAATGTAATTCTGTTGCGTTTGTAAGGCTGAGGGCTGGATCCCTATTATTATCTATTATTATTTCTGTAAGGTCAGATCTTGCTGTGATTTCAAATGGGTAATAAGGTATGTATGTGAAGAATGGTTGCATTTTACAGTCATTTAGTCCATATTCTTCTTTTAGGCTTATAGCGTCATTGCATAACATGTTTTTATTTTATTATTGTTAGATTGATACTTTTTATTCGTTTACTAGGACCTCTTTTAATTCTTAACATGTTGTATTTATATGTACGTTTGGGTTGTATTAGTTCGTTAAGTGGTAGGTTTGCACCATGTGGCTGGGTGCGAGCCCAGTATTTTAGTAAATTACATTCACGTCGCAGATCCAGTGGTTGTACAACTGTTTCTACTTCTATTGCTGCGCTCTAGTTGATTGATAGGCACCCGTTGCTACTTTTAATGCTGCTCTTTGAATTATTTCTAGTTTATTTAGATGACTGGCCGCTGCGTCTTTGTATAACATACAGTCGTAGTCCATTTTAGATAGTATTAATGCATTATAGAATCGTAGGAGAGACGGTTTGTCTGCTCCATATGATGTACCTGATATAAGTTTCATTAGATTAAGGTCCTTCCTACACCGTTGGACTAGGTCTGTTACATGAGGACCCCAGGTTAATCTGTCGTCTAATATCATACCTAGAAATTTTGCACATTTCTTGTAAGGGATTGATTGGTTGTTCACCATTAGATTTTTTATTCTATAGTACTGTTCTCTTTAATAGGTATACCGCTGATCCGCATCTCTATAGCACAATGTCCCTCCGTTATGAAATATGACTGCCTCAGTTTTAAGTGGGGAGATTTTAAACCCCCATTTATTTTGCCATATTGTAATTTTATCTAGTGATGTCTGTGCAACTCCGATGGCTACATCTAGATTCGCATGTGCATTCCAGATCGCGCTGTCATCAGCAAATTGTGATAGGTCTTCTTTTTTACGTGTATTCTTATTAGCATTGTTAAGTTCAGTATGCAGTGTGTCAATCATGATGTTGAATAATATTGGACTAACGACGCTGCCCTGGGGGCAACCATTATCTATGTTTTGGAATTCGGAGTGCTCTGTTCCTATTCTGACTCTAAGTTTCCTGCCCGTAAGAAATTTGTCAAGCCATAACACCATTCTGTTATTTATGCCCTTCTCTATGAGTTGCTCTATTGTTCCTTTTGTCCACATTAGGTCAAAGGCTTTCTCTAGGTCTAAGAAGACAGCAACGACCGTTTTCTTTTCCATCATAGCTGTTTTAATTACGGTTTCCAGTCGTGCTAGTTGATCTAAGGTAGATCTTTGATTTCTGAATCCTGATTGAGTCGGGCTTATTTTTTGGTTTGATTCTATATGGTGCTTTAACCTATTCGCCACCATCGTTTCCATCACTTTGCAAATTGTTGGTGTTAACGATATTGGTCTGTATGATGATGGATGCGTTGTATCCTTTTTAGGTTTTAATATAGGGATGATGGTAGCTTCTTTCCAGGAGTCAGGTAGGGTACAGTTTTCCCAGGATTTATTTATAGCCAGAAGCAATTGTTCCATAGATTCAATAGGGAGATGCTTTAAAATTGCATAGTGTATTTTATCTGCTCCTGGTGCTGTATTTTTTTTACTTTTAAGGGCAGCTTTTAGTTCTGACATGATGAAACGTCTATTGAGGCAAGTTCCTTCATTTAATTCAGGAATTATTGTTTGTGTATCTATCTTAGATTGGATAATTGGATCTCTTTGTTCTTTAACTTGTCTAAATTCTGGTGTAAGGTTGTCGTTACTTGAAATAGTTTTATAATGGTCTGTGAGCACCTCTGCCTTTTGTTTTTCATCGTAAACTAGGTTGTTGTTATGTAAAATTGGTGGTAGTGGTGGTGTACGTTTACCTCTGATTCTATTGAATTGATCCCAAATTTCTTTACTATTTTTTGTTTTTTCGTTATTAAGTTCCGAAATAAATTTCTCCCAACCGATTTGTTTTTGCCTCATTTAATATGGTGGACGCGAGGGATTTGGCCTCCCGATACTCGTCCCGCCTTTTTTCTTTCAGGGTTTTATGGTATTTATATGCCTGTTTCCATCTACGCAGACAGTTCTCCCTGTTTTTAATGGCATCCGAGCAGGCCGGAGTCCACCAGGGATTGGTTGGGCGATTGTGTGCTTTGCCACTTGTCTGTGGTATGCATTCCTTACTGATTTCGTAGAGAGTGCTCACAAATTCATTATGATATTCATTGCAGTTTAATTTTTTCTCTATGTGTAACTTAGTTGAACATAAGTGATGGAAACGCTCCCAGTCAGCCTGACCTAACTTCCATTTAGGAATTGTTGCTGGGGAGTACTCTTATGGTATTGGGTCAAAACTTTAGTAATTATTGGATAGTGATCACTTCCTAGTGTAGAATCGTGTACGAACCAGGAGGATGAAGAAGCTAGAGCTGGTGTAGCTAATGTGATGTCTGGTGTTGTTCCTATACCTTTACTATGTGGGATATGAGACGTATCGAAGGTTACGGCCCCATCATTTAATAATACGTAATCTGTATTGTCTAAAAAGTTTATTATTTCATCACCAGTTTTGTTAGTTTTGGCGAGATAATGCACGTCCCAAAGTGGATTGTGTCCGTTAAAGTCACCCAATATCAGAGCTTTATTACTTATCTGTTTGGTAATGTTATATAGATTGTGTAGTTTAGTAGCGTTTGTACTGCCACCGGGACCGATGTATACATTTAGTATGTCTATATTACCTTTGTTACCTAATATTTTAATTGCAGAATAAAGAATATTTTCTGTTTCCTTCAGATGATTCGTTTTTAATTTTGTACAAGAAACTCCATTTTTAGCATATATGCCTACTCCACTACCATGGAAGGAATGGATTTGTGGAGTGCGCTATTAAGTTGTATCCTGTTAGAGTTGATGGTTTTGGCATTTCCTGAAGGCACATTACATCGGGTGACAATATGTTAGTTTCTATAGCATTTATTAGCTCTCCCTTTGTCCGTAGAAATCCCCGACAGTTCCATTGAAGGACTGTCAGGGGGTGATTATTACTATTATTATTTCTACCCATATATGTTTATGTTGTATTAATGTTATGTATTATTGCGAACATATTCTGCGTTTGTGCAGAAGAGCGCCATGTTTACTATTCAGAGGTTCTGGCTGGGAGGCTGTTTCAGGTTCATTGCTTCTCAGGTGTACTGGAGGCGCTAGAACATTGGGACCTTGCTTACATTGGACTTTACGTTTAGGTTTTTTTAGTTTGACGACTACCAAATGTTCCATTCCTGTTAAAAGTTTTTGATTGTTTTTGTGCAAGGGGTCATATTGTGTGTTTTGTTCTTATTAGATTTAGCGCACTTATTTGTTTCCCCCACCGGGCTACCCATTGGACTGGCATTTGGGGTGGATGTTTTAATGTTGTTGGTTGCTGCCTCTGTGTGTTGTTTCGTAACAACTTCTATGACCTTCTGCTATGTTGTATGTGTTAATATTGTCGCTGGAACTATTTTGTGATATATTTGATAAGCATAGAGGTAATGACGCTGGGGCGGATTTGATTGCTATTGTTTACGACTGGGCAGCAAGGACTTTTTGCGCAGTCCATGCTGATGCTATGTGACATTTCGGGTTCCATTTCAGTTGTTATGCCGAGTTCCGCCGCCAGTTCTAGTATTGTTGTGTCTATTTCCGTTATTAGTCCAGCATGTTTGCGATTACTCGTAGCTATTGATGGATGCAGGGGTTCAGTATTGTTATTCTTCTTTGTTTAGTGGGTGGGGGTGATGTAGGGTTTTGTCTGGGTGTCGTGTTTACGTGTTGAATAATAGCGGCAGTAACTTCGGGTGTGTGAACTGACCTATTTTGTAGATGGGACTCTGCTATGTGACCTATTATTCCTTGTATTTTAATTCCTAAATGAGATTCTAATGTTGTTTCTATTACCGCTATTAGATCCAAAAGTTGATTTTTTGTGACATACTGCTGTATTTCAGTATCTCGTTTGGCGTGTGTATCCATGGATGGTGATTCAGATGCCCGTTTGCGTTTATTGTATTGTGGTGTGGCTGGGATAGTTGAATACTGACTGTTTTGTTGTTGTATAGGTAGATTAGTGGTGGCATGAACATGTGTGGTATTGGTCGAAGTGTGTGTTTGCAGTTGTTCCTTGAGTGCGTCACGCGTTAGTCTTGTTTGATTTTTGTGATTAATGTGCGTCTTGTATTTAAGAAATATCGGGCAGTATGGATCGCTGGCTCGATGGCCACAAGCCTGTAATTCTGCTGCAAAGCAATTGTTGCAGAAATCGTTGTCCCTCGTGTATTTAGATGTGAAATCCTTATAGAAGTGTGCATACCCACACATTGGGTAGTTAACAAAATTGTTTCTGCAAGCGTCTTGTCGGTGACCAAACTGCTGGCATTTATTGCAGCGAATTGGTCGTTGAATTGTGATGCCAATATCGATTGGGTTACCGTTGTTGATGTACGAAGCTGGTGTTATTTGATATGGTAGATGTATGTTGAATTTAACAAGCAATGCGGTTTTAGATTTACTTACGTGGTGTGCGTCGGTGATGCTGTTCTTTTTGGCGTCTAATGCTAGCATGATGTCTTCCTTGCTCAAGCGGGCGAAGTCAGGGTGCTCAGCTATGACCACCGTGACAATTTGTTGTTGTTGTTGGTGCGTGTTGGACTGAGTTTTCCTGGGCATTGGTTTATTAACTAACTTGAATTCTACGTTTGACATACTTGGGGGTGCCGTGAATGATTTTGCTCTACCAATCCATTGTTTTGGTAGAGTGACTCTAATGATGTCCGGTACGCTGTCGAGTGTACACCGAATATCTGACTGGCTTAGTCTATTACCCAGGAATGACATCAGGGCCAAGACAAAATGCGGAGAGATGGCATTTTTTTTTTTTTTTTTTTTTTTTTTTTTTTTATCTTAGAGATGGCATCATTGTTAGACAGTTTTATGCGCAACTCTCGTTACTCTAATTAGCGGTGATTTATTTTGAAATATACACTGTTGATGAAATTAGCATGGCACAATAACGTGTTTGTTACATCTAATTAGCCAGTACAACACACATGCGGTGCATTATCAACAAGATTATCCAAAATTCAATCAAGACTTGTGTCGGCGCAATTGTCTCCAATTAGTTAAAAATAAATAATGATGTTTAAAGGACCAAAGTTTCCGACATTTCATAATTATAGATTAAGCGTGACCGTAGTGTTACACACACCTGGGTCGAATATTAATTGCCCAGTACAAAACAAATTACAAATAACATAATACCGCTGCTCCAAAAATATAAAAAATAATAATAATAAATTCTGCACAATTAAATAATATAATGAATCATACTTCAAAATACAATACATGTACACATGTATACACCGGTACTAAGGGTAGGAACAAAATAAAAATACGATGGAGTTGTCCTAGCTAAGTTATGTCCGTGACACTAGGCCCCATTGTCTCCATCCCAGATATGAAAACTACTGTAAATATCGTCACTGGTTGACACTGTTGCAAGATCCATGTACGCAGCTTATGTTTACAATTAGGATGTATATACATGTAGTTAACGTTAACGTGTATTAGGTGGGGGTGCGGTAGCCCAACACAATCAGAACCAAATCTCAAAACATAGCAACATATAACTAATATAAATATAAGACAAGTGATCCACCAATGGGTCTGTACTCGATCGGAACTGGCCTGGGAAAGTATCTCTGGTATGGATTGCCTTATCGAGGATTAGTACTGGGAAATTAACGAGACGATATGTACAGGCTCGTGTAGGTAACGCATGAAGTTAAACAAACTAAATAAATTAAGACAAACCCAATCTGAAAAAGTCTATTAGTATCAGGCTGTAAACATAAATATAAGACAAGTGATCTATTACATGTATTAGGTGGGGTGCGGTAGCTCAACCCAATCAGAACCCAATCTTCAAAACATAACAGCATATAGGTTGTATATATGTTATATCATCAATACATGTACATTGAAACAATGTATTTAGTGCTCATCCTTTCCCAATAACATTACATGTGAATTTCATGTTTTTTTTTTTAGAATCTTAAGTTAAATGTGCCTGTATGCGGGAGGTATATAAATGTACGTATACATGTATGTTTTGTGTGAGGCATTATATTTTGGTATGCGGACGCCGAGAACCCGATACGTGGGAGCTTCACCTGGGCCAGAAGCTGGCACTGTGTACCACTGTTGATTGTTTCGCATGATACAAACGAATGTGAAAGTGCAACAATAAATACATGTGTACATGTACTTCATGTGTACAGGCTCATGTGGGCTAAAACATGAAGTTAAACTAAATAAATTAAGACAAACCCAATCTGAAAAAGTCTATTACATATTAGTATCAGGCTGTAGATAAATATTAGACAAGTGATCTCTCCCCCATCCAATGGGTATGTACTCGATCGGAACTGGCCCGGGAAAGTCTATCTGGTATGGATTGCCTTATCGAGGATTAGTACTGGGATATTAACGAGACGATATGTACAGGCTCGTAGGGGCTAATACATGAAGCTAAACTAAATAAATTAACGCAAACCCAATCTCCAAGCATAACATAGTATAACCAGTATGACAACGAATACATTCGACAATATATGATGATATATATATATAGATTACCTATGTATGAATAAATATACATATCATGCCACCCATCCCTCTGTACCATACACAATTCCGATGACACCATATACATGGACTAGGACAACTTGCAACCTCTACCCAAACTCCCACTGACCAATAATCGTCTTCCAATACTGGCGATCGCACCCTATACTTTTTTTTTTTTTTTTTTTTACTTCTTCTACAGAGTTAATAATAGCAGCCAATCGCCTCCTGTTTAACCCTTAATCATGTTCTCTTGTTTTAAAAGATATGTTGTAGAACCAAATGGATATCGTTGCGGTGTGGCCGGGCGCCGGGCACGGAGTGAAAGTAGCTGATGCCGTCATTTGGACCGGCAGTAAAGAGCCGGCATTGGTCCCCGGTAGCTGTTCGATCACAGCTCTTCACCTCTACACCGACGTATGTGAAGTTGTCATTACTTGCAGGAGGAGGTGGTTTTCCCCGGGTACTCCGGGTACACCATTCATCTCACGTAGTAATGCAGAATAGACCGGAATTGGCCGCCAGCATTACTCTTATTAAACATTATTGACTGTAATATGCATCGTCTGAAATCAAATTTAACATGTTGGACCATGACCGGCGGTATGGTATGGGCCACTCACTAATATATGGGCAATTGCTGTACCGCCGTGTATTATCTTCTCTTTTTCTTTCGTCTTCAGAATATGTGAAACACATTGTCATATAACCAAATAGTAACAGATAAACGCCACACCTGAACTCGAATAATTGCAAATCGTATATAACGATAAGCCGCGAAACGACAGTAGCTGGGCCCGAAAACATATTACATCATACTTTGCATAACCAAATATCGATCATTCCCGGCCTGATATGTTATGCCCTGACCAATCGTCAAATATCATCATTATATAGGATAACACTGTTACGGCTGAGTCTCCATATATCACATGCACTCACACTCAGCCTTTTTCACGGTCTTACATACCGGCTTCGTGCGATAGGAGAATGAACTAGCTAGGTTAAATTAACCGCCTCATTGCCTCCTTCATTTAATGCACATATTTCGACTGTATGGCAGATATTAGTAAATTCGGAAACAAACGGGCCAACGGTCATTGACCTGCCACTTTTGGGTTCAAATGCCCGGGTTTGGAAGGTCCTCGAGCCAATTCCTACCCTTAAATATAAGATAAAAAAAAACGAAAAACAAAACAAATTACTACAAACCAATTACTATATGCATAATTCCATAAAGTGCCTGTCTTCAAGTTAACATTTTATACTAATATTAGTACATCTTAAATACTCATTTCAAACTATCAAATATTGTAAAAAAACATTTTATAAATATACGATGAGGCCCGTATATAAGTCCTTTTCTTAACACACTAGTCCTTTTCTGTACGTACTTTTCTGTTTATTTCTTATAGCAGAAACCACATTAAAGTTATGTGTTTCATTTAATGGGTACATATATATAATAACATTATACGTACATAAACATCCTTTTACAATAATTTGAAGGTTTTTATAGGCCCTTTTCTTATGCACGAATTATATAAGTCCTTTTCAGTCCGCCATTTTAAATATTTCACTACACGATTTGAGTAGAGATTGCTTCAAATGACACAACATCTTTATTCTTCATTATATATATGCGTTATATTTTATGGGTACATCGATATAATATCGTTATACATATTTAAACATCGTTTTACACTAATTTGAAGCTTTAATGTTGTTTTTATAGGCTCTTTTCTCTTAGGCACGAAGTCCTTTTCTGTCCGTCATTTTAAATATTTCAATACACTGTATTAGTAGAGATTGCTTCAAATGGCACAACATCTTTATTCTTCATGATATGGGTTTTATTTTATGGGTACCTCAATAAAATATATCGTTACACATATATAAACATTGTTTTACACTCATTTGAACCGTTAGTGTGGTTTTTATAGGCCCTTTTCTTAGACACGATCGAGGTCCTTTTCTGTCCGCCATTTTGTATAGTTGAATACACGTTTTGAGTTGAGATTACTTCAAATGGCACAACATCTTTATTCTTCATGATATTGGTTTTATTTTATGGGTACCTCAATAAAATATCGTCATACATATATAAACATTGTTTTACACTCATTTAATTGAACCGTTAATGTGTTTTTTTTGATGGTCCTTTTCTTAGGCACGAAATCCTTTTCTGTCCTTTTCTGTCCTTTTCTGTCCTTTTGTTAGAAAATGGCCCTTTTCTTATTTTAGTCATACCGGTGTAACTGGATTATCACATCGGCTTTTCGTTCATCCCATAAAGCTCCTGTAACTTGGTGTATGAAAATATTTATTTAAATATGTTCATCTCGTTCATTAGCCATTTGTAATTATGGAAGTTTGCAGATATTTTCTCCAAGGGAGTTGCAAATTTGGCAATAGTTGTTTTAATGAACATCCAAGGGGTGGAAGTGAAGGTACGTATAGATGCGTAGATGTGCCAATTTTCGGTATTGTAGCCCGGTACTGAACCAGTTTTCGTCCACCCTACAATGTTATTTGCAATTGTTATATATTCACAGTTGGGTAAGACACATATATTGTAAATTTAAATACAGTAACGTTTATGTGTAATACTGCTGAAAATAAAAATGTGTTGCCTTTAAGATGTTGTTGTAAATCATCACTTCCTGCTGCTGTCATAATACACAACCACTTTTCGTCCTCTGCTTACGACATCTACACAACTGGCCAAAAAGTATGGAAAGTCAAAAGTAACTCTGATGAAAATGTAATGTTTGTCACCAGTGCAGTTAGTACACAGAAACATGTCACCACGCTTGATAATTTGTCATATCGTTGGGGTCGTAAGGATTGTATGGCTGTCTTGTAGATGTAGGCGCATTTTTCTAAAAGAGAATAACTATCATTTAGTCTTTTAGACTAAATAAAAAACAAAACAAAAATGTTTTAAATCTATTTCTGGTACTCTTTTCTAACTGTATACAAAGATACTCGTACAGACAATCAGTATTGAAAGCTAAAAAGAAAATCACTACACCAATAGCAACAGCGGTTATACTTTTTCTACTTTTTGGCCGACAGTATACTTTTAGCAACCTTCCAGCAAGTGCGCGTGCCCCGGAAAATCATCACTTTGGCAGACGATAAAATAAAAATGTGTAAACAGGTATTTTTTGGGGTTAAAAATGTATTTTATGAATAACATAATTTGGGAATAGTGAAAATTACATAATTTTATTGATTTATTATTTTTTACCCATTTCTTACCTTTCTAACCTGCATTTTTCACCAAGCGAACAGCTTTGACATTTCTGTCATTACGGTAAACAATGTGATGCGCGTGCATATGTGATGCGCGTGCATCTTGCTATGTCGCAAAATAAGCCGAAACAATGCTGTTTACTGGGCCGGATGAAAACAGGAAGTGGCGGGTATTTAAATAACATTTATTTATCACCAAGATTGGCAAGAACAAATAAAATTAGCACAACATATCGGCAATGTATACACATTTTTTCTGCCATCGTCTGCATGACAAAAGTGCATGTTCATCTACGATTATCCAAGGGGGCCGAAACTGGGGCACCATGTGGAAATACTCTACTGTGTCACCATAAATTATCTTATAAGACGATAATCAGAATGATCAAAAGTATAATACGCATTGAATTTGAAATCTGGGTGTATAATACTCTTTAGACACAAAACTTATATGGAGCTCTGTGTATAATATTAAGTTGTTTTTCATGAGATAACTACTTGTGTTATTCAGGTTACAGTGTAACAGCCCAGCGGCAGTTGTTTGGTGGCGGGAGGGAAGGTGGAAATTCAAAGGTGACTTTCAAGGACTCATTTGGTGGCAACCAAAGTAACAGCAACCCATACAAATGGGTGTCACAGGATGTCAAACAGAAGCAAGGCCAACCTGCGCGGCCCACACCAGCTGCAGATATTATGTAAGGAAACTGTATAACCCTCTCAACACTACAGAGCTCTTTAGCGGTGTTGGCAAACAGTGTCGATCCAGATCAGCCAGCTCGTTATGAGCCGTCTATGAGTATTGTTGTGTTCTGAGGGGGATTTGTGTGATTCATTTGACAGGAGCCAGAACTGTGTTTAACTTTTATTCTGTAAACCGGATGTTATCTATATCATGTCTATCCGCACGAAACAGAGTAGTCTATCTGCACGAGGCATGTTAACGGACACTACATCTCTCCCAAGTTTGCTAATGAATTATTATACATGGATATGATGAAAGTCTAAAACATAAATCAGTGTGTTTGCAGATCTACTAATAGATTTTCAATAACGTGACTAGATTTCAACCACATGACTAGAGTACAGTGTGTTTTTCAAAATACCAGATACGGTAATGTATTGTCATTTAGTTTAATTGATATTGTCATTGCAATATTAGTCATATCTAAATAAGCAAGGTAATCACTGATCAAACAACATGTAATTTACATGTATTATGAAGATCAATCATTATCAGTTATTTAGTGCAAAATATGGAATATTTATTATCCTATAATTGTATTTATTTCACACTTGTAACAGCTAATGAAATATAATGTACATTTTTCTGTTTCTCTTTCTCAGCTTTTCTTCCGTTAGTTCTGCCTCCAATCTTCTTTCACCAAACTGTTGATCGTCTTTATTGTTTTTTCTAATGAACTATAAACTGATTATTCATGAAATTTTCAATTTTTTGATTGTACGACCTCACAGGGATAATTATGCCCCCAGACACAGTGAGGATCAATGCTATTTTGAAAATACTTATAATTGTTTATCTGTATTGTGTTATGGTCTCATGGGGATTATTCTGCCCCTGAACACAATGAGAACCATGATATTTACTACTTTACATAATTTCTCAAATATGCTGGTTCGCATCTAATTCGCACCGGTCTTTCGCGTTCTCGATCAGCATCTGTGCGCGGTCTCTCTTGGACGTCATCGAGCGCGCTATCACTGATCATCCTCGCTATCACTGATCATCCTCGCTCCGACTGATCGCGACTAGGTTGAAATTCTCCTCTGACTTTCTTGAATCGCGAACTATTTCTGGTGATTTCATGGTTATTTCGGTTTCTCGCAGTTATCATGGTCCCTTTCTTTCTCACAACTCGATAAGGTTCGCGTACAAATCTTGGATCCAATTTTGTTGGATTTTCGTTCTCGACGAGCACTTTGTCGCCGACTGCAATATTTTGCTTTCTCGCGCCATGTTTTCTGTCGCTATACTCTTTGTTAGCCGATTTTGACTTTTCGTCGTTTTGTCGTACCATTTCATCAACTTTCGACTCAGTTTTATTCGCATACACTCGCGGTAACCTCGTGTTAGGTTCGCGTTGAAACATCAGTCGAAATGGCGTAAATCCAGTAGTTGGATGTGGCGTGGCTCTATATTGTCGTAAGAATCTGAACGTTTCTTGTTTCCAGTTCTTTCCATGAAGATGCGCGGACTTGACACTTTTCATTAGCGGCTTGTTAAATGCCTCGGCTTGCGCATTCGCTCGAGGCCATCGCGGCGTAATTCGACGATGTGTAAATCCGCAATATGAAGCAAATTGCTTGAATGCTTCAGAATTGAAGGGACTTCCGTTGTCTGATTTTATTACCTTCGGGATACCAAACTCTGACAGTACTTTGTCAAGCACAGGAATTACAGTATTTGCAGAAACCGAACTTATAATTTCCACAATTGGATATCGCGAGTATTCATCGGTGATAACAAACAGGTATTCTCCACTCGGAAGCGGGCCGCAGAAATCTGTACGTAAGTTTTCCCAAGGATTTGATGGCAATTCCGACATGTTTAGTGGTTCCATCCGTCTTGGGTCATTTGTGTTTGCTTGACATGGGAAACAACTCTTCACTGTCTCTTCTACATAGTCATTTATACCTGGAAACCATACTTTTGACCGAAGGAATGATTTTGTTCTATTCATTCCCTGATGTCCTTCATGCGCCAGTTTTACTGCGTGTTCGCGTAGTTTTCTTGGCAGTACTATCCTGTTGTCTCTCAGAAGGATATTTTCATTGTGAACTGTTAGTTCGTCTTTTACACTTTTCAGGGCAGATAACTCTTCAATGTTTATGTCTGGATCATTTATCTGTTTGATTTCAAACCATCTACCTGACCTAGTGAATTCAACCGCTTTCTGGATTGTCTTGTCTTTGCTAGAGGCTTGTCTGACCTCGTCTAATGTCATTGCGGTTAACACTGAGCTTTCTGCGACAAAATTTACGTAATCTTCTGCTAGATTTTTTATCTCCGCGTGCTTGTCAGATTTCACCGGATGTCGCGACATGTAGTCAGATGGGTTATCGCGTCCAGGTTTATATTTGATTGACAGTTTGAATGGCTGTAACCGCAGACCCCATCTTTCGATACGAAGTGGTGGTTGTTGCTTTTGCCATATTTTATCGAGAGGTTTGTGGTCGGTGATAACGGTGAAATGTGGTGCGCCTCGCAAGTATATGTCGAAGTGCTCACAACTCCACACAACTCCCAGAGCTTCACGTTCTGTCTGGCTATACCGATTTTCAGTTGGCGTAAGTGCGCGACTTGCATACGCGACAACCTTGTTTTCCTGCGTTAAGATTCCCGACAAGCCAACCGGGCTCGCGTCTGTGATTAGTTCGATTTTCTTTCTCGGATCGTAGTACACATCACCGTGTCACTTGAAAGTTCAGTTTGTAGTGTCTTAAATGCGCTGTTTTGTTCATGTCCCCAGTTCCACTCTGCGTCTTGTCGTGTTAAACGTCTTAGCGGTTCGGAGATGTCTGCATAATTTTTTATGAAACGCGAACAATAACTCGTCATTCCCAGGAAGCTTTTCATTTCTGCTACACTTTCTGGGGCGTTCATGTCCTTGATTGCGTTCACTTTGTTTGGATCTGCTGATATGCCGTCAGCGCCAAATACAACTCCGAAAAATGTTATTGTGTCCTTGTTGAACTCACATTTTTCCTTGTTCAGGGTTAAACCGTTTTCACTGAGCCTACTGAACACTTGGTCTAGCGCCTTATGCTGTTCTTGCATTGCCCCATAAACGAGAATGTCATCTGATATGTTCTTTGCGCCTTCTATTCCCTGTATGGTAGTTTTTATAGTCTCTTGAAAAATTTCTGAGGCAGAGGAAATACCGAAGTTGAGACGTTTGTATCTATATATCCCCTTGTGCGTATTAAACGTGGTGATATATCGCGACTGTATCTAGGACTAATTGATGATATCCAGCACGCAGATCAATCTTGCTAAATATTTTCGCGCCATTTAGGTCGTTGATCAACTCATCCATTGTTGGAAGCAAGTGTCTTTCGCGTTGTATTGCATTGTTCGCGATTCTCATGTCGACGCATATTCTTATTTCATCAGGATTTTTCTTCGGAGGCGTTACTATGGGTGATATCCACGGGGTAGATTCATTTTCAACTTTCTCTATAATATCCGCATCTAGAAGCTTCTCCAGTTCCTTTTCCACTTTATGGCGTAAGTGGAATGGCGTTCGCCGCTGTCGTTGAGCGACAGGTTTGACTGTTTTGTCGATGTGTATTTTCACCGGTTCGCCTTTGAACTTTCCTATTCCGTTGAATAGATCAGGATACGTTTCTCAATGTTTCTCCGGTAGATACGTTGCGAATAAGTTTGACTATATCTAAAGCACTGGCAGCACTGTATCCTAGAAGTGCTCCATTGTTGCCTTTCGCAATGTAAAATGTCTCAAGTTTGATTTTACTGTTTTTCTCCACCGTTAGTTCACACTTTCCATTTATTTCTAACGCCTTTTCACCGCCATATGGCAATAATTTTGGAAGACCTCTCCGTGTTAACTTTGGACTTCCTATGGATTTGTACGTTATTTCGTCGAGTATGTTGACGGATGCTCCGGTATCTACGAGTAGTTTCACAGGCTTTTTAGCCAGGTTTTTTGAAAAAAAATCCAGGCTATTGGATTGGCGAAAGCCGGGCGGGCGGGTGGCGTCCACAATCAATGTTAAGTTTTCGTGTTTGAGTCCATTTCTTTGTTACTGTACCACCTAGGACCACCAAACTTTCACAGCTTCATAATCAAGGGGTGCCCACCACATATCACTATCCAACATGTTACTTTTTGTTTAACTTGACCCATTTTTTCCGCGTAGTCGACTTAGCCATTTTCAATGTTAAGTTTTCGCGTTTACAATGTTAAGTTTTCGTGTTTAAGTCAATTTCTTTGGTACTGTACCACCTAGGACCACCAAACTTTCACAGCTTCATAACCAAGGGGTGCCTACCACATACAACTATCCAACATGTGACCATTTTTTTACCTTCACCTATTATTTCTACGTAATTGACTTAGCCATTTTCAACGTTAACTTTTTAACGTACGTCTGGTTAAAGTTTTTTGGTTAAAAACTTTTTCGTTATACTATATCTCTGCAACTGCTTCGCCCATTACTTGAAACTTCACATGGGTGTTTATCATCATCCATATTTTCATTCTAACCCCCAACCGTGCGGCCCTGTGCCCAATGTCAAGGTCATATTTACTTTGAATTTTTTTGTTAAAGTTTTTTCGTGTACAATATCTCTGCAACTGCTTCACCCAATACCTTGATACTTCACATGGGTGTTTATCATCATTGTCGCACCTGCTTGCGGAAATAAAGCGGCGATCCTGTGCCCCAATGTCAAGGTCAAATTACTTTGAATTTTTTTAAAGTAAAGTTTTTTTTCCTGTACTATATCTCTGCAACTGCTTCACCCAATACCTTGATACTTCACATGGGTGTTTATCATCATTGTCGCACCTGCTTGCGGAAAGCGCGATCCTGTGCCCAATGTCAATGTCAAATTTTTTTGTTAAAGTTTTTTTGTGTACTATATCTCTGCAACTGCTTCACCCAATACCTTGATACTTCACATGGGTGTTTATCATCATTGTCGCACCTGCTTGCGGAAAGCGCGATATTGTGCCCAATGTCAAGGTCAAATTACTTTGAATTTTTTTGTTAATGTTTTTTCGTGTACTATATCTCTGCAACTGCTTCACCCAATACCTTGATACTTCACATGGGTGGTTATCATCATTGTCGCACCTGCTTGCGGAAAGCGCGATATTGTGCCCAATGTCAAGGTCAAATTACTTTGAATTTTTTTGTTAATGTTTTTTCGTGTACTATATCTCTGCAACTGCTTCACCCAATACCTTGATACTTCACATGGGTGGTTATCATCATTGTCGCACCTGCTTGCGGAAAGCGCGATCCTGTGCCCAATGTCAAGGTCAAATTACTTTGAATTTTTTTGTTAAAGTTTTTTCGTGTACTATATCTCTGCAACTGCTTCACCCAATACCTTGATACTTCACATGGGTGTTTATCATCATTGTCGCACCTGCTTGCGGAAAGCGCGATCCTGTGCCCAATGTTCAAGGTCAAATTACTTTGAATTTTTTTGTTAAAGTTTTTTTGTTTACTATATCTCTGCAACTGCTTTACCCAATACCTTGATACTTCACATGGGTGTTTATCATCATTGTCGCACCTGCTTGCGGAAAGCGCGATCCTGTGCCCAATGTCAAGGTCAAATTACTTTGAATTGTTTTGTTAAAGTTTTTTCGTGTACTATATCTCTGCAACTGCTTCACCCAATACCTTGATACTTCACATGGGTGTTTATCATCATTGTTGCACCTGCTTGCGGAAAGCGCGATCCTGTGCCCAATGTCAAGGTCAAATTACTTTGAATTTTCTTGTTAAAGTTTTTTCGTGTACTATATCTCTGCAACTGCTTCACCCAATACCTTGATACTTCACATGGGTGTTTATCATCATTGTCGCACCTGCTTGCGGAAAGCGCGATCCTGTGCCCTATGTCAAGTTCAAATTACTTTGAATTTTTTTGTTAAAGTTTTTTCATGTACTATATCTCTGCAACTGCTTCACCCAATACCTTGATACTTCACATTTATCATCATTGTCACACCTGCTTGCGGAAAGCGCGATATCGTCGGCATTTTGGCATACGTCCGTCCGTTCGTCCGTGTGTCCGGTTAAAGTTTTTTGGTTAAAGTTTTTCCATCTACTATATCTATTTTTTTAGTGTCCATGCCTCGCCCCAAGGCGCGACATGCAGGCCACGGCCATCTAGTCTACAAAAAGTGGGTATAATTATGTTATCCAAGTGTCTATGCTTGGAAAAAACCTGGCCTTCGTGGCTTTGCCTCGTTTCTTGTTATTAATTATAACTGTGGATTTTGGCGTTTTTTCTGATGTTCGCCGTACGCTATAGCAATATTCGTCCTCTGACGATTCACATTGGCCACCGCCTGCACCTTCCTGCACTTCTCTGATGTGCTCTTTATTCATATTGCCTTTTTTCTGCCTACAGGCGCTCTCAAAATGGTTAAGTTTTTGACAATAACGACATGTTTGTCCTTTTGCCGGGCACGCAAACTTGTGAGGGTAATTTCCACCACAATTTCGGCATTTAGTTTTGTGCTGTAGAGGTGTGGCATTTGCACATCCCCTTGACGGACCCCTGTAGGGACGACGTTGTCCTCTACTCTGGCTCGACCGCGTTATTTGAAACGCCTCTGTACGTGTTGTTTGTTTGTACCCTGTTGATGGGTTCGTGGTCCTTTTCAATGGTCTGTGCTTGCTGGTCTGAGAGTTCTAGTGATCTGCCAATGACCAGAATGTCAGTCAGTGTTTTATCTGGTTCCCTTAACGCCCTGCGTCGAAGACGATTTGATTGGCAATTTTGTATAACCTGCTGTAAGATTTCTCCATCGATATCAGCAAATTCACAATATTTCGCAAGTGTTCGCAAATCTGTGACAAATTCATCCAGCGTTTGAGATGCTTTTTGCTTGTGTGATCGAAATTTGTATATTTCTATTTGCACATTCTTCTTTGGAGAAAAATAGTTTTCGTTCATCTTTGGTTATACCCAGTCCGGTTATCATGATTTCATAACGCCCCACCCACTTCTCCCAACGGGCGGACGTATTGGACTTATCTAGGTCAACATCAAACGATGAAAATGGTGGGAGATTCATGTTGAGGTATTCTTATTTGCTGTGGGTTAGTATGCTCGTCGCCAGTGTTGTGTTCTGAGGGGGATTTGTGTGATTCATTTGACAGGAGCCAGAACTGTGTTTAACTTTTATTCTGTAAACCGGATGTTATCTGTATCAAGTCTATCCGCACGAAACAGAGTAGTCTATCTGCACGAGGCATGTTAACGGACACTACAAGTATAACATCAGGATCTGCACTTTTTGCAAGTAATATTCATATTTTATTTAAAAAACAACACCCTTTTCATAAATCGTCTCATCTGAAAATCATCTTGTGACAATTGGATCGGTCCTTAAATTAACATATCACAGTCCATTCCAGTTATTTTGGGTTAACATGGTTAACTGGTTTAAGAGGGTTTTCTTAGTTAGTTCAAACAATATTTTATTTCAAGTAAGGCCATAATAAAAAGTATGCTGGTTTGCCAAGTGAACCCCACCGAAAAACAATGTGCCTAATTATTTGTTTTAAACCAGAGATAGTGTCGTGGACTCACTGTGACAATATGGCCATAGTTATGAGAGTATGAAGAAACATTCTGTAATTTTCGTTTTAAGTGCTGATGCTTTTAGGTACATGTATATTTAACTCTTTGCATGCTAGTGGCGAAAATATCCGACAAACGAATTAGGAGTATATGTTTTATTTCTCTCTGTAAATATGTCTTGAAATTTCTTTCATGACATTTATGAGGAGAAATAAAAGAAAATATAATAAATTGTCATCTGCTATTGTTTAGCTATTTATAGCCTACAAATGTCCCAGCATGCAAAGAGTTAATGCATTTATAGAGTTAGGTTCTTTACTTAAACCTGTGACTAGTGTCAGGAAAACTGGAGAATGATTGCACAAGTTTCTTTTACGGAATAAATATCTATGATTTGCACATTCCTGTGTTTCCAACTGCAGCAAGCAGTCATCAACAGAGACAAACACATGGATCCATTCTGGAATGTGGCCATTCTCGTGTGTCGGCTATGAGAAAGATGCAGCATGTATCCCAGGTAATGTCACCTTCCAGTGTATGCCAGGTAATATTTCAAAAACCAGTCTATGCCAGGTAATATTTCACATACCAGTCTGTGCCAGGTAATGTTTCACATACCAGTCTATGCCAGGTAAACAGTCTATGCCAGGTAATATTTCACATACCAGTCTGTGCCAGGTAATTTCACATACCAGGCTATGCCAGGTAATGTCACCTTCCAGTCTATGCCAGGTAATGTCACCTACCAGTGTATGCCAGGTAATGTCACCTTCCAGTCTATGCCAGGTAATTTCACCTTCCAGGCTATGCCAGGTAATGTCACCTTCCAGTGTATGCCAGGTAATGTCACCTTCCAGTCTATGCCAGGTAATTTCACCTTCCAGGCTATGCCAGGTAATGTCACCTTCCAGTGTATGCCAGGTAATGTCACCTTCCAGTCTATGCCAGGTAATTTCACCTTCCAGTCTATGCCAGGTAATGTCACCTTCCAGTCTATGCCAGGTAATTTCACCTTCCAGTCTATGCCAGGTAATTTCACCTTCCAGTCTATGCCAGGTAATGTCACCTTCCAGTCTATGCCAGGTAATGTCACCTTCCAGTGTATGCCAGGTAATGTCACCTTCCAGTCTATGCCAGGTAATTTCACCTTCATGTCTATGCCAGTAATTTCACCTTCCAGTCTATGCCAGGTTAATGTCACCTTCCAGTCTATGCCAGGTAATTTCACCTTCCGTCTATGCCAGGTATGTCACCTTCCAGTGTATGCCAGGTAATGTCACCTTCCAGTGTATGCCAGGTAATGTCACCTTCCAGTCTATGCCAGGTAATTTCACCTTCCAGTCTATGCCAGGTAATTTCACCTTCCAGTCTATGCCAGGTAATGTCACCTTCCAGTCTATGCCAGTCATCGTCCCTTCCAGTCGGTGCCTCCAGGTAATGTCACCTTCCAGTCTATGCCAGGTAATGTCACCTTCCAGTCTATGCCAGGTAATGTCACCCTTCCAGTCTGTTGCCAGGTAATGTCACCTTCAGTCTCCGTGCCAGGTAATGTCACCTTCAGTCTATGCCAGGTAATGTCACCTTCCAGTCTATGCCAGGTAATTTCACCTTCCAGTCTATGCCAGGTAATATGTCGCCTTCCAACTACTTCTATGCCAGATAATTTCACCTTCCAGTGTGTCCCAGGTAATGTCACCTTCCAGTCCTGAGCCAGGTAAATTTCACAAATCCAGTCTATAAGCCAGGTAATGTCACCTTCCAGTCTATGCCAAGGTAAGTTCCACCTTCCAAGTCTATGCCAGGTAATTTTCACATACCAGTCGTTGTGGCCAGGTAATTTCAGCATACCCAGGGATCTATGCCCAGGTAATTGTCAGCCCCCCCCCTTCCAGTCTATGCCAGGGTATAAGTTCACCTTCCATGTCTATGCCAGTAATATTTCACCAAACCAGTCTGTGCCAGTGTAATTTCAACATACCAGTCTATGCCAGGTAATGTCACCTTCCCAGGCTATTGCCAGGTAAATTTCACCTTCCAGTCTGTGCCAGGTAATTTCACGATACCAAGTCTATGCCAGGGTAATGTTCACCATTCCAGTTCCTGGTGCCCAGGTAAATTTCACATACCATGTTCCTATGCCAGGTAATGTCCACCTTCCCAGTCTATGCCAGGAGGTAAGTTCACCTTCCAGTCTATGCCAGGTAATTTTCACCTTCCAGTGTTATTGCCAGGTAATGTCACCTTCCAGTCTGTGCCAGTGGGTAATTTCACATACCAGTCTATGCCAGGTAATATCACCTTCCAGTCTATGCCAGGTAAGGTTTCACCGTTCCAGGTCGATGCCATGGTAATTTCCAACCTTCCCAGTGTGTCCCAGGTGGTAATTTCACCCATACCAGTCCTTATGCCCAGGTAAATTTCAATTTCACCTTCCAGTCTAATGCCAACGGTAATGTCACCTTCACCTTCCAGTCTGTGGCCAGGTAATTTCACATACAAGTTCTATGCCAGGTAATTGTCACCTTCCAGTCTATGCCAGGTAAAGTTCACCTTCCAGGTCTATGCCCAAGGTAATGTTCACCTTCCAGTCTAATGCCAGGTAAATGTTCACCTTCACCCAGTCTATTCCAGGTAATGTTTCACCTCCAAGTCTATGCAGGTAATCACCATCCATGATATAAGTACCTTCCACCTGCCAGTGTATGCCAGGACCGCTCCGACCCCCCCTGGCTACGGGCCTGTAGTGTATGCCAGGTAATTTCACATACCAGTCTGTCAGGTAATTTCACATACCAGCAGGGTTTTCAATGTGACACTTTGGGGCATTTTGACCCTTGAAATTTGATTCCGACTCCTGGAATTTGCAGCACTGGGGTCAAATTTGCCATATAAAACATTCTAAATATGTATTTTACTCTTACATTTACCAGAGCTCCAGTTAAGATGCGTAATTTGACCAAATATTCAAGATATTTTTGGGACGATTCTAAAGCACTCCCAACATGCCATTTTTGGTGAAGAAATAACAAAATTCCCCCCAAAGTTGATAAAATTACGCATCTTAACTAGAGCTCTGATGTACTCTTGATCGGCCCTTGAATTCTGGAGGCTATTGAAAACCCTGCATGCCCACAGGTGGAAGACTCAGACCTATGACACCAACAAAAATGCCTATTAAAAAAATCCCATTACCCCACCCACTTGGTCTCGTACTGTACGAGACCAAGTGGTTGAGGTAATGGGACTTTTTTGATAGGCATTTCTTTTGGTGTCATAGGTCTGACTCTTCCACCTGTGTGCATACCAGCCTATGTCAGGAAATTTCACCATCTGTGTATCCCAGTTAATGTTTACCACTTGCCTGTATGCCAGGTACTTGAGACCACTTGTTTGTATATGACATAACTTTGGTTCCTGATAATCTGTCAGGCAAAGATGTACACTTTGGTCATACAGATGGCGACACTGACAGTTGTGTGTTATTGACAAGCCACAGTTTGTAATATATCCTATTAACCCTTACACTGATGAATTAAATTTTGTCGTCTGCCATTTATTTTCTACTTTCCATTTTTCTTCTCAAAAACTTGGTTACAATGGAAATGTTCTAAAATGCTGTCAAACAATGTTTTTATTGAGAAAGAAGGCAAAATATAAACCAACAGCAGACGACAATTTTTGTTTCCAGCAGTCTAAATGATTGACCTCTTTAGCAGTGTTTGCAAACATTGTGGATCCAGATGAAGCAGCTCATAATGCGCTATCTCATCGGGTCTGAACAAGTACTTTTCATATTTTTATAAAATGAAAGACACCCACTGTTTTTGTCGCACCTGCTTGCGGAAAGCGCGATATAGTCGGCACTTTGGCGTACGTACGTGTGTCCGGTTAAAGTTTTTGGTTAAAGTTTTTATGCCACCGGGTTTCGAAGAAACGGGTGGCATATAGTGTTTGGACCGTCTGTCCGTCTGTCACACTTTTCGGTTAACCAATTTGTCACAGTTTCTCAAATATGCTGCAGGTGGCATCCGCGTTCGACAGACGCATTTCTTGTTCGTTATACTATATCTCTGAAACTGCTTCACCCATTACCTTGAAACTTCACATGGGTGTTTATCATCATCCATATTTTCATTCTACCCCCCTCCCGTGCGTCCGCTGTGCCCAATGTCAAGGTCAAATTACTTTGAAGTTTTTGGTTAAAGTTTTTTGGTTACAGTTTTTTGTTATACTATATCTCTGCAACTGCTTCGCCCATTACCTTGAAACTTCACATGGGTGTTTATCATCATCCATATTTTCATTCTACCCCCACCCATGCGGCCCCTGTGCCCAATGTCAAGTTCAAATTACTTTGAAGTTTTTATATATATGCACCTTGTTTGCCCATTACCTTGAACCTTCACATGCCTGTTTATCATCATCCATATTTTCATTCTACCCCCCACCCGTGCGGCCCCTGTGCCCAATGTCAAGGTCAAATTACTTTGAAATTTTTGGTTAAAGTTCTTGTCGCGACCGCTTGCGGAAAGCGCGATATAGTCGGCACTTTGGCGTACTTCCATCCGTACATCGTACGTACGTTTGCCGGTTAATTTTTTTTGTTTTTTTCGTCTACTATATCTCTTTTTTTAGTGTCCATGCCTCGCCCCAAGGCGCGACATGCAGGCCGCGGCCATCTAGTTAAATGGACTAGTCTGAAAATAATTTTGTGACGATTGGGAGTTGGGTTTTAGGCTAGCGGTTAGAACACCTGACTTCCAAACCGGCAGTTGTGAGTTCAAACCTCACATTAGGCATCAACAATACTTCCATAGAATTTCCATCCCACTGGTCTTTCAGATTAGACCTAAATGACCATAGCTGTTGCTGGGACGTTAAAGCCATTCACATTCACTTTTTTTGGGGACGATTGGATTGGTCAGAATATTAACATATCACATTCCATTCCAGTTATTTAGGGTTGAAAGGATTAAAAGTACATGCACACTCAGACATGTCAGAAGGCACAAACTGTCCTGTATATCAGAGATATCATCTGAGACATTTTCTGGCAGAATAAACATTCATTCACCATTTCCCCACATACTGATTGGCATTATTATACATTTTATATCAGAAATAAATTTCCACACTGATATCAGGGGTGATAATAGTAATGTTCTTTAAAATGTTAACGAACATTACTATTTATTCTCTGTATTTATTTTTTGATGTGCAATGATCATACTTTATAATCTGTCGAAAATATTATTTTTTTCAGGTGACACATTTAATTAGTATTTATAATTAAAAAATATCATGCCTCATTTGCATATGAAAATAGCCTGATACCACCATGAGTCACTATCAGTAAAATAAATACTACTAAATGATTATATCTGTATAGCAGGCACTCATACTATTTAGAACTAGTGCATAGTGACACACTTATACACTTATTTAATCCTATACAGAACAGTTTGTGCCTACTGAGTGGGCATGTACCTTTAACCCTTAGACCACTATCTTATTTTTTTGTCGTCTGCTGTTTATTTTCCATTTTTATCATCAAACACATGCTTTAACAGCACTTTAGAATACTTTGCAACATGCTTTGAAAGCACTTCGGAATCATTTCCATTGCTGTCAAACCATGTTTTTATTGAGAAATAAGGCAAGATATAAAAGCAACAGCAGCCGACAATTGTTGTGAGTAGCGGTCTAAGGTTTAATGTTGCATACATATCCACTGCAGGTTTTGAAGACGTCCACCCAGATGAACTGAGACGTGAAGCGTATGAGGCACTAAAGTCAGGCAATATCCAGCCATATGTAAGTAAGCAATGCTATCCTCTGGCAATCCTGTCTATATGTGGCTGCGGCTGGAGAAATGGGGCTTATTGGTTTTGCGACCATTGTAGATCCAGATCAGCCTGTGCATCCGCACAGTCTGATCAGGATCTGCACTGTTCGCCATTCCAATAATGAAAAATCTGTCCTGCTTCTAACAAGCAATATTGATCGTTATCAGGCTACAGGATTGTGCTATTTGATCAGGAGCTACACTGGCCACAAATCCATATGCCCCATTTCTCCAGTCACGGCCACATCGGGGGTATCCATGAGCCCCGGCTCAACTGCTCTAGTTGTATAAAAAAATATTGATGTTGTAATATTTGCTACACAACTGCAATGATTTGACCAATATGTGGAAACATAGTGGCAACATATGCTATTTACTCAACGTTTTGGAAAACAACAATTTTCTCGACCTACATGTCGAAAAAATTGTAACCCCCATTCTCAGTGATTCATTCTAATTGTAGGCATGCACTCCCTCTCTAATAGTAACCCCCTCCTCAGCGATTCCGCTGGCGATCGCCACTTTCGCAATTGGCGATAAAACTAAACAATTGGCGATAAAAAAAGATTTTTGTCTCGCCCGCGAAGCGGAAAGCGAGACATAGGTTTTGCTTTTCCGGAGTCGGCGGCGTTGTCGGTGTCGTCATCATTCATTATTATATGACTAAGTATTTCAGTCATTCTCATTGGCCGAAACACGACCACATGATTATATACAAATTTAATGTAGACCTCTGAACGGTTTGTTTACACGAATAAGCACTCTCGGACCGCGAGACCGGTCCGAGATGTGTTTATTCATGTAAACAAACCTATTGTTCACCTCCTTAGAGCGCATGCGTAAATCAACACATTTTGAAAACAATATTTTAAAATTTAAAAAACATTTGTTTTAAATAATTATTAAAAATTGTGTTAAACCAAAAAAAAAGTGAACAAATTTTTTTTCGGCCGGATATTTTGAAAAAAATATTGGCCAGAAATATTTTAAGTGTCATATAATAAAACAATTATTGTCTTTTGAGTCGGTGTACATGAGATTTACGGACCTTCGAAAAGTGATGTTCACCTCCGCGTCGGTGAACATCACTTTTCTCATTTATACATACCTTTACTATGATATGTAGATGAATATAGGACTATTAAAAAAAATTCCGGGGTCGAGGTCAAACTCTATTTCTTTCTATGCTACAAACTGAACATTAATGCATGTTTTCTCGTGTGCTCTGTACACCTTACCTTTACCTGTAAAAGGAGAACAATAAACAGCCTTTCTTCCGGTTTGAAACAAATAGGTGGACTGAGTTGGCATGTGCTAGCATGTGCAAATGTCCAGACTGACCACTAACTTATTACAGGTAAATTACATTTCCGTAAACTGTGTTGACAATATTGTGGCAATATGTGGACCTGTGCAGATATGTAGATAAATATAGGACTATTAAACAAAATTCTGGGCTCCAGTAGCGAGCATTATTTTTGTTAATTTTTAAAAAAAAAAATTAATGTTTTTTCCCATTTTTAGCCAGGTTTTTTGAAAAAAAATCCAGGCTATTGGATTGGCGAAAGCAGGGCGGGCGGGCGGCGGGCGGCGGGCGGCGTCCACAATCAATGTTAAGTTTTCGTGTTTGAGTCCATTTCTTTGGTACTGTACCACCTACGACCACCAAACTTTCACAGCTTCATAATCAAGGGGTGCCCACCACATATCACTATCTAACATGTTACTTTTTTTTTAACTTGACCCATTTTTTCCGCGCAGTCGACTTAGCCATTTTCAATGTTAAGTTTTCGCGTTTTCAATGTTAAGTTTTCGTGTTTAAGTCCATTTCTTTGGTATTGTACCACCTAGGACCACCAAATTTTCACAGCTTCATAATCAAGGGGTGCCCACCACATATCACTATCCAACATGTTACTTTTTTTTTAACTTGACCTATTTTTTCCGCGCAGTCGACTTAGCCATTTTCAATGTTAAGTTTTCGTGTTTAAGTCCATTTCTTTGGTACTGTATCACCTAGGACAACCAAACTTTCACAGCTTCATAACCAAGGGGTGCCTACCACATACAACTATCCAACATGTTACTTTTTTTTTAACTTCACCCATTTTTTCCGCGCTGTCGACTTAGCCATTTTCAATGTTAAGTTTTTCGCGTTTACAATGTTAAGTTTTCGTGTTTATGTCCATTTCTTTGGTACTGTACCACCTAGGACCACCAAACTTTCACAGCTTCATAACCAAGGGGTGCCTACCACATACAACTATCCAACATGTGACCATTTTTTTACCTTCACCTATTATTTCTACGTAATTGACTTAGCCATTTTCAATGTTAACTTTTTAACGTACGTCTGGTTAAATTTTTTGGTTAAAACTTTTTCGTTATACTATATCTCTGCAACTGCTTCGCCCAATTACCTTGAAAACTTCACATGGGTGTTTATCATCGTCCATATTTTCATTCTAACCCCCAACCGTGCGGCCCCTGTGCCCAATGTCAAGGTCAAATTACTTTGAATTTATTTGTTAAAGTTTTTTTCGTGTACTATATCTCTGGCAACTGCTTCACCCATTACCTTCACCTCATACTTCACATGGTGTTTATCATCATTGTCGCACCCGCTTGCGGAAAGCGTGATATCATCGGCATTTTCGCATACGTCCGTCCGTCCGTGTGTCCGGTTAAAGTTTTTTTCGTTAAAGTTTTTCCATCTACTATATCTATTTTTTTAGTGTCCATGCCTCGCCCCAAGGCGCGACATGCAGGCCACGGCCATCTAGTCTACAAAAAGTGGGTATAATTATGTTATCCAAGTGTCCATGCTTGGAAAAAACCTGGCCTTCGTGGCTTTGCCTCGTTTCTTGTTTTTCTTCAAATTCTTTTTTGATTTTTGTCTAGTAGCATAAGGTCGTAAGTGCTATATACGGACTATTATCATATAATAAAACAATTATTGACTAGTGAGCCATAGAATATAATAATTGTATAATATGTTCGGGCCAGGGAAAATTGCTTTCTGGCCCAGGCTCGAGGTCAAGGCGGCGGGACAAGGCGAGACATTTGATTCCGCGGAATTCTTTTTTTTTTTTAATTTTTTTTATTTATTTATTTTTTAAGTGGCGATTTTTTTATTTTCCAAGCGGAATCCCTGCCTCCTTCAGTCAAATTAGTGGAGGATACAGACACCATTCCACACTTTGAAGACAGACCAGTTGACACTATTCTCAATAATAGCATTGTAAATGAAGAAGAAACCATTAATGTAATAAAAGAACTGAAAACAACAATTAAAGGCCCAAGATCCAGATAATATACATCCGTATGTTGTCAAGGAGTGTCAGGACAATTTAACTAAACCTCTGTGTGATATATTTAATAAATCAATTCAGGAGAAAAAATTGCCAAACATTTGGAAAACAGCTAACGTAACAACCATCTACAAAGCAGGTAAAGCCACTTTAGCAGAAAATTATAGACCAATCAGTATTACGCCAACATGCTGTAGAATCCTCGAAGAAATAATACGAACACAACTTGTGCACATCTTACCAGCAACAACCTAGTTTCAATTTGTCAACACGGTTTCAGACAAGGATATTATTGTGTCACACAACTACTTCAGTCAATTGACGACTGGGCCGAAGCAATTGACAATGGTGAGGACGTAGGCATTATCTACTGGGACTTTAAAGCAGCATTTGACAAAGTCCCGCACCAATGTCTGATCAACAGAGATAAAGGGTATGGAATCGGTGGAAATGTTCTGTCTTGGCTCCAAGATTTTCTCGCAAACAGAAAGCAACGAGTACTAATTAACGGCCATCTGTCCACACACAGATGTAACAAGTGGAGTTCCCTAAGGAAGTGTGCTGGGTCCAATATTATTCCTGATATTTATTGACGACTTAACCAGACGTAATGAACTGCACATTGATATTATTTGCTGATGACACAAAGCTATACTCGGCAGTAAGCAACCAGTCGCAAAAGGTGATACTGCAAACAAACATACTAAGTGCATGTGAATGGGCCAAGTCTTGGCAGATGGTGTTCAATACCTGGAGGGTACACAATGGTTTTTTAAAGAAACAACATGCATATAAATGATAAAGTGAAAAAAACATTTACTTTCATGAACACAAAAAGTTTTTCACATTATATAAATCAATAGTACGACCTCACCTTAAGTATGCCTCAGTTATATGGACACCGTATCTAAAAAAGGACAAAATTGCGATCGAAAATGTGTAGAGAAGAGCAACAAGAATGGTAATGCATCTAGCATCTCGACCATATCATGAAAGGCTAAAGACCCTAGACTTGCCAACTCCGGAATATAGACGACCTCGTGCAGACATGATTCAAGTCTACAAGATCCTAAATGGTATCGACCTGGCCAACAAAGACAAACTATTCACTATGTCGGCCTATCGTGCTACTAGGGGTAACTCACAGAAGCTATTCAAGAAACGAGCCAGAACTGAAATTTGAAAGAATGTGTTTGGTTATAGAATAGTGGATACATGGAATGTCCTCCCAAATTCTCTAATTACTTCATCGTCAGTCAACGCATTTAAAAGTAGGTTAAACAAACACTGGATAGGGTATCCATGTAAGTTTAGTGCCAGTTTTTATTAGCAGGCAAACTGGAAGTCAACGTTAAGTTCCATCAATCTGAGAAGAAAACAATTAAATGGGCCTAAGAAACTTCTTGTTTATATGTGCGATTGTAGGTTTATGGCCAGTCTAGCTCCTAGTTGTTGCCGATATCATCAAAATTGCAAAGTATACTTTTCTAGCTATTAAAGTATACTTTGAGGGAGTAATTATTTATTTTTCCGGAAATGCATTATTTCATATAGAACTAACCACTGCATATATTTGATGATTAAAACTATGCAGAATCATTATACTGAATTTATTACATTATCACACCCAAAATGGCTGTGATAATGTAATAAATTCAGTATAATAAAAATTAATAAATTTATCATTAAATTGAAAATGTCTCCCTCAAAATATACTTTGCTAGAAAAGTATACTTTGAAATTTTAATGAAATCAGCTACTGGTCTGCATTCCTCTCGCCTTGGAAAGATCTGCATCCATACTGCTGGTTAGGCGTATGATGGGTATTTCCGAACAGAGAACACAGAACACAGCGAACAGAGAACACAGATTTTGCAAAAGCAAATATCATAAGCCCCGTTTCTCCAGTGGTAGTCATGAGTCATCTCGTGTTAGCTGTGAAAATAACACATTACAAGTGTTTTTCTTATTTCTCACTGTAGATATGTCTTGGAATTTCATTAGATTAATAATATAATCCTCCTGACACAATTCTAATGAAATTCCAAGACATATTTATGATATTTACAGGGAGAAACAAATGAAAATATATTGAATTGTCGTCTGCTATTTTCAAACTATTTATAGCCCACAAGTTTCCCAACATGCAATCAGTCAATAACCGAGACAGCCTGTATGATTGCAGGTACAGAAGGTTGAAGGCCTGATGAATGAAGTGAGCAGTAAACGTGCCGAGTTAAAGAACCCGAGTATGACGTTCAAGCAGCAACTGGTGAGAAATGCCCCCAGACCGGCAAACAACATATGAGGCACGCCATGGGATTTTGTACCTTCGGGCATCTGCGTAATTTCATGAAACACGTTTACAAAATTTATAATATTTTGTATAGATAAACTCAAAAGTTGACACACATTTCAGACACATTTACTCTGAAATTTGTTTCTACTTTTGATGTCATTTACGGAAAATATTGTAAATTTTTTGAACATATTTCATGAAATTATGCAGATGCCCGAAGGTACAAAATCCCATGGCGTGCCTCATTTCTCCTTACTTCCACACACAACATATCCTCACACAAATCCCCCTTCCCCTCACTGCCAATCCACACGCAAACCACTCACTGGTGGGCGGCATGTTGGGTGTATGTGAAGGGTAATTTAACCACTCACTGGTGGGCGGCATGTTGGGTGTATGTGAAGGGTAATGAAGGGTAATTTAACCACTCACTGGTGGGCGGCATGTTGGGTGTATGTGAAGGGTAATTTAACCACCCACTGGTGGGCGGCATGTTGGGTGTATGTGAAGGGTAATGAAGGCTAATTTAACCACTCACTGGTGGGCGGCATGTTGGGTGTATGTAAAGGGTAATTTCTGCCTGTGACTTATGGGGCTTATGGAATTTGTGACCAGTGTAGCTCCTGATTAAATAGCACACTCCTGTAGTCTGATAACTGATCTATATTGCTTGTTAGAAGCATGACAGGTGTTTCATTGATGGAATGGCGAACAGTGCAGATCCTGATCCGACTTTGTGGATGCCCAGGCTGATCTGGATCAGTACTGGTCACAAATCCCATAAGCCCCCTTCATCCTTTCTGGAATCCCAATATCCCTGATTTTGCCCTCATAGGTGCAGTTTGGCTTTTATGTGAGAGTTCAATCCAGTATATACACATTGTACATGTTATAAGATTATTGCTAATCCTATTACTTTTAGGGGCTGGGGCTAAGTGACTGGTGTGATGAGGACCTAGCACCAGATCAGGTTATTCTACTTTCAGGGCTGAATTTTTTTTAATGTAGATATTCAGTTCTGATTTTTGATTCAACACTGTTAACATGGCTTAAAATGACCTTAGTTGTTGACAGGTCACTAAACATCATTAAACAAAGAACCATATCCTGCGAACAGACAATTAGAACAAGATTTATTTAAATAGCAAATGGTGTGTTTGTACCCTGAATATAGTCGCCATCCTGTCCAGCTGTTTGTCAGAGTTTTTGGTTACCTACTATTTCTGTTACCTTAAGTTGGATTGGCTCGCAACCTCGTATATTTGTCAATTAATCCACATTAGTTTCCGTTAACCCATGCAGGGACCACCCCTGTTACCTCAACGGGTCACATGCTACCTACTATCTTGGTTACTGTATTATTTACAGTCAGATTGGCTTGCAGCTTCAGATAATTATTTGCCATCATCCATATTTTTGTCTCGCCCGGAGTCGACGGCGTCATCGTCGGCGGCGTAATCATTCAATGTTAGGTTTTCGTGTTACTGTCATTACCTCAACACATTATCAGCTACAGTCATCAAACTTTATACATACCTTTACTATGATATGTAGATGAATATAGGACTATTCTCGGGGGCCCAGGGTCAAGGTTAAGGCCCCAGGGTCAAGGCGGAACAAGGCGAGACATTTGATTCCGCGGAATTCTTGTCATTCTATAGCCCACCCATGCAGCCCCTGTCAAATGACATTAAGTTTGTTAGGGGTACACCATCAGTGTTATTGATTTCATGTATGAACATGGTGGCTGAATCTACTGTCTGTTTCACGAAACCTGCACAAATTTTATGGCTGTATAAACAATACAAAAACAATATTTTTTAGCAAAATTTAAGAATGAACCTTCTTTTTATTTCGTGAAATGATTTCTCTATGAGAATTTAACATGGGTGAAAGAGTTGGTGCAGGTAGAGGACGAGTTTAAAAACAACAAAGTTTGGAAATTGTCTCCGAAACCTGGCTAGATACAATGTAGCTTGAAACTGATCCAACTAAGAAAAAAAAAGTAATATTTTGAAAATTGGTCCACTATTTCGGAAATTATAAAACATTTCCCCATGTTAAATCCCCATAGACATCTAGGGATTTAAAGGTACATGCCCACTCAGTAGGCACAAAATGATCTTTAAAGGAATTAAATCAGTGTATAATTGATCACTATTCCACTAGTTCTAAAAATTATGATTGCCCGCTATACAGATATAATCCTTTAGTAATATTTATTTTACTGATTGTGACTCGCGGTGGTATCAGGCTATTTTCATATGCAAATGAAGCACGATATGTTTTTTAAATTTTAATTATTTATACTGATTAAATGCGTCACCTGTAATAATTATAGTTTCCACAGATTATAAAGTACACTTATGATAAAATAATGCAGAGAATAAATAGTTATGTTCGTTACAATTTTAAGGAAACCCAGTTATCGCCCCTGATATCTGTGTGGAAATTTTCGTCTGATATAAAATGTATAATACTGCCAATCAATACGTGTGATAATGGTGAATGAATGTTTATTTTGCCAGAAAATGTCTTGAATGATGTCTCTGATATAAAGAACATATTGTGCCTACTGTGTGGACATGTACCTTTAATGTTGCCAGAAAATGGCTCCGATGATATCTCTGATATAGAACATATTGTGCCTACTGTGTGGACATGTACCTTTAATGAAGACGCATCTTTCCAGGTCTCATTCATTGAAGATTGTAGAAGAAAGGAAGCTGGAATGTAAGTGAAACAAGTGAAGACTGGGCACGAGGGTGGAGGCGGGAGAGGGGGGAATGTCAGTAACTTCTATTAACCCTTTCACCCCTAAGTAACTGGAATGGATTTTGATATGTTAATTTTGCAGCCAATCCAATCATCACAAAATGATTTTCAGACTATTCCATTTATGAATAGGGGGTATTTTTTGTTCTCAAAAATATGAAAATTACATTCAAAAAGTGCAGATCCTGATGTCTCGTTACGAGCCGGCTCATCTGGATCTGCACTTTTTGCATAAACCGGTATAGGGGGCTTTCGGGTTCAAAGGGTTAAATACAGTTTATGAGAATACTTTGGAAGCTCTCTAAACCGGACACTCTGAGAGGTTTCACTGTAATTTTGATAGAAGTCCTGCAAGATTTGAAGTGCTTTGCTTTGAGTAATGAACAGATACGACATATGAATTTGTTATATGAGCCGCGTCGCGAGAAAACCTGTCTTCGGGAGTCTGACGACGTCACAAGATATGACGTCGTGAACTTAGCTGACGTAATTTCCGCTGAGATTTGCATGTTGCACTCTGACTTCGAAGTTTAGTGCCTTGTTTCAGAATAATAGGCTACGATACTCGCTCACTGCAAGGCGAGTTGACTCCAAAAGACAAAATCTAACCGTCAGAACAAAATTGCCGGGTACCCGCCGGCACTGACCCAATCCCCCCCCCACCCACCCCCCGCTATCAGTAAATACGTTTAAACCTAAATTTGCGACAAACAGTGAATAATCTGTAAACCAAGACTTGCATAAATATGATGTAATATGTACATGTACGTAACACATTGTTGTATACATACATGAATGCAGATTTATCTGAGTATGTCAACATATTGGAATACCGATTGTAACTTTTAATTTGTAAGGTAAGGCTTGTCACATTCAAATGAAGGTACATGCCCATTCAGTAGGCGCACACTATTCTTTATAGGAATTAAATAAGTGTATAATTGCATCACCATTCCACTAGTTCTAAAAATAATAGGAGTGCCCGCTATACAGATATAATCATTTAGTAATATTTATTTTACTCATAGTGACTCGCGGTGGTATTAGGCTATTTTCATATGCAAATGAGGCATGATATATTTTAATTATTTATACTAATTAAATGCGTCAACTGAAAAAATAATATTTAGACAGATTATAAAGTATGATCATTACACATCAACAAATAAATACAGAGAATAAAAAGTAATGTCTGTTAACATTTTAAGGAAACACTATTATCGCTCCTGTTATCAGTGGAAATACTACGTCTGATATAAATTGTATATTAATGCCAATCAGTATGTGGGGTTTATGGCAAATGTCATATCTACAGAGTGGGTGGAAGGTGGGTGCAAGCGATGGGTTATTTAACGATCTGGGTTCATCCTTACCGGAATTCCGACTGGAGACCTGGCTTGGCCCTCACATACGTCTTTGTCATTTTGTATGTGACAGTTGAATCCGGTTATACCCCTTATGTGAGTACAATGTATTACGATTATTCGTAATCCTATTTTAAGGGAAGGGGCCAAGTGACTTTGGTGTGGTATGGACCTGCCACCAGGTCAGGTTATTCTAATTTCAGGGCGGAATGAATTATTGTTTCTTCGATGTAAATATTCAGTTCTGATTTTGGAATTTTCCCCCCAATGCAGCAGGTTAAAACGGGATCGAACCCGTTTGCCCGGCCTTACATGACCTTAGCTGTTGATAGGCCGTTAAACACTAATAAACAAACAAACAAACAAACAAACAAAAAACATATCTACAGAATATACAAAACTATCTATAAAGAACAGTGTGTGCCTACTGAGTGGGCATGTACCTTTAATGTTGAACGTATTGTCCTCCCCATTTACAGGTGTATTCCCATCTGTATTTGCTGAACTGTCGTATAGCCCCAATGAACCAACCAGTTAATCAATACAGAAATGACATACCTGGACAGTAAATATTACTGTCTGTTTCATATACTTATGTGGTTTTCTACAATTATAAATTATTAAAACGCTCAGTAAACGTCAAAAAGAAGAAATAAGTATACCGAATCCGCCGTACACGCGCACACGTTTATACTTGCTGGTACATGAATTTGCCGGTTTGTCTTTGTCGCTTTTCACTTTCATGTATTACCAAAACAATCGGCAAGCTCATCTGTCTATACATTCATTATTCAATGCCAAACATGCTTCTAATTTGTCAACTTGCAAACTGTTGTAAATGTTGGCGTATACTCTATGTGTACCGGTAGCTACGTATATACGGTGACGTCGTTTGACATCGCTTTTATGTGACGTCGTCTCATTTGTGGTGTTGTATAAAATATATTATCTTAATGAATATTGCAGATATCGTGATAAAATAAAAAGCATTCAATTCATCATAGTGGGTGGCAGGTGGGAGCATGCGATGGGTAATTTAACGATCGGGGTTCATCCTTACCGGAATCCCGACTGGAGACCTGGTTTGGCCTTCACATACGTCTTTGGCATTTTGTATGTGACAGTTGAATCTGGTTATACCCCTTATAAGAGTAATCCTACCAGTATTACTTTTAAATAGGGGAAGGGGCCAAGTGACTTTGGTGCGGTATGGACCTGGCACCAGGTCAGGTTATTCTAATTTCAGGGCTGAATATGTTGTATCTCGAGGTAAATATTCCGTTCTGATTTTGGGATTTTCCCCCCAATGCAGCAAGTTAAAACGGGATCGAACCTGTTTGCCCGGCATTACATGACCTTAGCTGTTGATAGGCCGTTAAACACCAATAAACAAACAAACAAACATCAATTCGTCATACAAATACCATTGTCATAGTAACAAAATGTCAATTTGACCAAGAATTTCCCGAAGACAGGTTTTCTCGCGACGCGGCTTATATATTAATTTCAGTGAAGCATAGCAGAATTAACCCTTTCACCCCTAAGTAACTGACATGGACTATTTCAGGTTACGTTTGAGACTGTTCCATTATGCAGAAAAGGGTCGTTTTGTAAAAGTTAAAAAATATCACTACACCATTTGCAAATACAACATGTATAAGGAAAGAGGTCTCTAGTTTGTAAAGTTGTTTTAAAGGTTAAACACAATATATATATATCTATAGCAAATTTCAGATTTTGTGTGATTCTATGGGTTAATTTTACTTTTCTTTGTTTTAGCAACACTGAAAATAACTTGATATTTGATGGTAAGTAACTTAAATTATTACCCAACTCCCTATATACGTTGATATTCCATAGTTTTAACTAAGTTCCTGGGTTTTGACGTACCTGGGCAATAGTTCTGCATGCCTGGGCAATAGTTCTGCATGCCTGGTCAATAGTTGGCACTGTTTAACGGAAATGATTCTAAAGTACTGTCAAATCATGTTTTCCTGAGTATAACGGAAAATAAACAGCAGACGACAAAATTTAACAATAACTGGTTGATCTGTGTCAATAATAAACCAACTGATTATGAGCCAAGCAAACGGGTAGTTTTGATTTCGAGACAATAGTTTTATCATCACTGCTACGTGCACCTGGGGCTCGTTTCATACGACTTACTAAGAAGTTATGTAACTGCAAAATTAACATCATAAAAACATTAGCAGATTTGTTTATGTTTAACCCTTGGACTGCTATCTGAATTTTGTTGTCGTCTGCTGTTTATTTTCTATTTTCCATTTTTATCATCAAAAACATGCTTTGGCAGCACTTTAGAATAATTTTCAACATGTTTTGACAGCACTTCAGAATATTTTCCATTGGAAATGCTGTCAAATGATTCTAAAGTACTGTCAAACCATGTTTTTGTTGAGAAAAACGACAAAATATAAAACAGCAGACGACATTTTCGTCTCCCGCATTCTAAGGCTTAATCTTGTGCACGAGCTTGTAGTATATGCGGCAAAAACTCCACAATGGTGGGTCCACGATTAGCATAATTTCGTAATAAAAACAGCTTCCCACTCACCCCGTTCTACTAATTAATTTTCTATGGCCGGTCAATCTATTTATACCCTAGGCTTAGGAAGTATGTCGAAGGGTATATAGTTTTTGCCTTTCCGTTCAGTGTCCCGTCGTCCGCAAAACATAAATTAAAAATTTCGTTTTTCGGTCCAGACAGTGGCCAGGGGTATCTGTGAGCCAGGCATGAGAATCTTCAGCTGATTTTGTCATAATTTTCGTTTTCAAAAGGATTCAGAATCTGATATCCTCAAATTTGATACTTTTACAAGTGGGGTAAGGGGGTTTCAGTGGGTTTTCATATGTTTTCAGCAACAGTCGTTCTCATGCCTGGCCCCCTCTCAGTTGCTCTAGGTTTACATGCCCTTATTGCTGAAATTTCAGGGGCGTCTGCTGGGCAGGATGGGGCATCTGCTGGTCTGTTTGGCCAGGCGAGTTCATCATCATCTTCACCATTCTCCCAGCCATCTCAGTCCTTGTTTGGTCAGTCTGGCCAACAGGCCTTTAGTCAGCCGAGCCCGTCTCCGTTTGGCCAACTAGCTGGTCAGCAGACATTTGGTCAGACTGCCGGACAACAGACATTCGGGCAAACATCTGAGCAACAGACACTATTTGGGAAACCTGTCCCGTCTGGTCAGCCGGCTGTTCAGAGTGTGTTTGGCCAATCACAGGCGAGTGGTCAATCTGCCCCGGGACAAGCGGCACCAGTGGCCTCGTTATTCGGCAAGCCGATGATCACGCCAGCCTTCCCCGTTACACCGTCCACGCCACAAAGCTTTTTCGGTGGTCCGTCTACAGGTACCTCGGGACGGACATTTGGTAATACGATTGTGGTACCATCGGGGGCTACGTCTGGGGCCCCAGTCCCACAGACCAGCAGTCAGCCTGCGACCAACTCCATGTATACTCCCATCGATTCCCTGACAGCGAGCCAGCTGGAGCAATTCCACACTGCCACCTTCACTCTCGGCACCATTCCTACGCGGCCTCCACCCCGCGAACTCTGTTTGTAGCCCAGTGACAGCGGCATTCCCACCCCGTGGACCTAGTGATAGCAACCAACCATTTGACTACAGGTTGGCTGTTGACCAATTACATTCGGAACTCGCATAGTGATATGAACGTTTGTAAATATTATTCTCAATGAAAGTATATGTTGTGACCACTCATTTGAACCGATAAGATAAATATTTAGGATTTTCCACAAACAAAATGGCACGTCATAGCATTAAATGGGTTAATACGTCTCTTACACGACTCGTGTCGCTGCTTCTACAACCATGTTAACCCATTACATTTGGAATACATGCATAGTGGTATGAACATTTGTAAATATTTTTATTTTATTTCTCGATGAAAGTATATGTTGTGACCACTCATTTGAACCGTCTCGATGAGACGGTTCAAATGGTGGTCACGACATATACTTTTAAGCACATAATACGATAAATATCTAGGATTTAAACACTAATAAACAAACAAACAAAACATTTGGAATACACCTGTACTGCCGACCTCCACCCCGCGACCGCTGCTTGTAAAATGTCATGTTTATGCAATAAATCATATGTAATATGTTGTGATGCGTTTCATGCTAGTGGTGAAAGTAACAAACAAATTAATATAATTTTTATACGCCCGTTTGAAAATTGTGGTATAGCACTGTCCATCTGTCTGATTTGCGTTACAGTTTTCGGGTACCTGTTATCTCTGCAAGTCTGATTGACTTTACTTGTTTTTCATGATTGATCAATATTTTCATTCAGGTCCCACGGTCAAGGTCAAGGTCAAGGTCAAGGTCAAATTACCAAAAGTTTTATTGTATCCCCCGGACTCCGTCGGGGGATACTATGGATTTGACAGCGCTCCGCGTCCGCGGTCCGCGTCCGCCGTAGACACTTCTTGTCCGGAGCATAACTCGAACACCCTTTGGAATATTTTCATGAAACTTCACACATGCATAGACCACGACCCGAAGGTGTGTCGCGCACAAGAATGACAACTCTTGCATAGCTAATTTTTGAGTTATCTCCCTTTTTTGTTTCTCGCACTGATTTCGTGTCCGGAGCATAACTCCACCACCCTTTCGAATATTTTCATGAAACTTCACACATGCATAGACCACGACCCGAAGGTGTGTCGCGCACAAGAATGACAACTCTTGCATAGCTAATTTTTGAGTTATCTCCCTTTTTTTGTTTCGCGCACTGATTGACCATAACTCGACCACCCTTTGGAATATTTTTATGAAACTTAACACATTCAATTAGACCACGAACCGAAGGTGTGTCGTGCACAAGAATGACAACTCTTGCATAGCTAATTTTTGAGTTATCTCCCTTTTTTGTTTTCGCTCACTGTTTTCCTGTCCGGAGCATAACTCGACCACCCTTTGGAATATTTTCATGAAACTTCACACATGCATAGACCACGACCCGGAGGTGTGTCGCGCACAAGAATGACAACTCTTGCCTAGCTAATTTTTCAGTTATCTCCCTTTTTTGTTTTGCGCACTCTACAAACTGGACAATAATGCATGAAGACCTGTTTTCTCGTCTGCTCTGTACACCTTTTCTCGTGTGCTCTGTACACCTTACCTGTAGAGAGAACAATAGAAACTGGGAGAACCATGTGCTAAGCATGGGCTAGCATGTGCAGATGTCCACTTCTTGACCACTGCTTAACCACTGCTGACCAGGTAATTTATACAGGTAAATCACTACATTGGGTACTGTGTTGAAAATATTGTGGCATTATGTGGACCTCTGCAGATATATGTAGATAAATATAGGACTATTAAAAAAAAATCTGGTCTCCAATAGCAAGCATTATTATTTTTAAACTTTTTTTTGTAATTTTTTTTTTTTTTTTTTACATTATTTTTTTTCATTTTTTTTTTCAAATTATTTTTCAATTTGACTGGAAAAAAAATCTGGGCTCCAGTAGCAAGCATTATTATTTTTAAACTTTTTTTTTCCATTTTTTTTTTTTTCATTTTTTTTTTCATTTTTTTTTTCAAATTATTTTTCAATTTTTGTCCAGTAGCATAAGGTCGTAAGTGCTATATACAGGCTATTCACCTGTGCATGTGCTAGCATGTGCAACTGACCACTGACCACTTACAGGTAATTTATACAGGTAAATGATTATATTACATTTCCGTAAACTGTGTTGAAAATATTGTGGCATTATGTGGACCTGTGCAGATATATGTAGATAAATATAGGACTATTAAAAAAAATTCTGGGCTCCAGTAGCGAGCATATTATTTTTAATTTTTAAACTTTTTTTCCATTTTTTTTTTTTCATTTTTTTTTTCAAATTCTTTTTCAATTTTTGTCTAGTAGCATAAGGTCGTAAGTGCTATATACAGACTATATCATATAATAAAACAATTATTGACTAGTGAGCCATAGAATATAATCTGATATTCTATGGTTCACTAGTCAATAATTGTATAATATGTTCGGGGCCAGTGTTAAAATTGCTTTCGGGCCCAGGCTCGAGGTCAAGGCGGGACAAGGCGAGGCATCTGATTCCGCGGATTCTTGTTTACTTATCTCCCTTTTTTTGTTGTTTCGTGCTCTGATTTTGTATCCAGAGCATAACTCGAACACGCATATACGCATTGCTCTAATGGTCCTCTACCGCCTGTGCCAAATCCACTTCGTTCGTTCTGCCCCCGTCAAGCCCAGGGTCAAGGTCACATACTTAGTGCTTCAAAAACATTAACGCTTGGGTAAATATCTTATACTTTCTGTTTTCTTTCATGGATCATGGATCATCTTCATATTTCATATACGCATTGCTCTAATGGTCCTCTACCGCCCTGTGCCAAATCCACGTTCGTCCTGCCCCACCAATCCCAGGGTCAAGGTCACATACTTGGTGCTTCAAAAACTTTAATGCTCAGGTAAATATCTTATAATTTTTCTTTCCATTCACGGATCAACTTCATATTTTCATATATGCGTTGCTCTAATGGTCCTCTACTGCCCTGTGCCAAATCCACGTTCGTCCCGCCCCCGCCAAGCCCAGGGTTAACATCATATACTTAGTGCTTCAAAAACTTTAACGCTCAGGTAAATATCTTATAATTTCTGTTTTCTTTCACGGATCAGCTTCATATTTCATATATGCATTGCTCTAATGGTCCTCTACCACCGCCCTGTGCCAAATTCACGTTTGTGCGCCCCCCGCCAAGCCCAGCGTCAAGGTCACATACTGTGCTTCAAAAACTTTAACGCTCAGGTAAAAGAAAATTTTGACTTGCAATTTGGCCTCATTTATTATCAAAGCGATATGTGGGACATCCGTGTTCTATGAACCACATTTTCTAGTTTATTAAACTTCACACATGCATAGAAGACGACCCAAAGGTGTGTCGCACGTAAGAATGACAACTCTTGCGTCGTTAATTTCTTAGTTATCTCCCTTTGTTATTTCGTGCACTGATTTCGTGTCTGGAGCATAACTCGAACACCCTTTGGAATATTTTCATGAAACTTCACACATGCATAGACCACGACCCTAAAGGTGTGTCCCGCAAGAATGACAACTCTTGCATCACTAATTCTTTAGTTATCTCCCTTTGTTTTTCCATCACTGATTTTGTCTCCGGAGCATAACTCGAACACCCTTTTTTCAAACTACTTGTGTATCTGGGGAGGGGGATACACATGCGCTTGTCGACAAGCGTCCATTTCTAGTTTTACTTGCGTTCACGTTTTTATTTGTGTCGGTCCAGGCGACTGCCGGGGTATATGTGAGCCTCTGCTCACTTGCTCTAGTTTCTTCAACCCCAAGTCTGATGGACTATTTGCATTCCATTGCAAACCCATGCGACCCGCATGCCACCAAATTACTGTTTATCTGTTATATCTCTGCAACCCTAAGTCAGATTGGCTTGAAACTTCATATACTTATTTGTCATCATCAGTATTTTCATTCTATCACCCACCCATGCGACCCCTGTCTTCAGAGTCAATGTCAAAGGACTTTTAAAAATAGCGTTCTAATTTTTGCCTATCTGTTATCTCTGCAACCTTCAGTTTGATTGGCTTGTAACGTCATATTTTCATTCTATAGCCCACCGATGTGGCTTGCGCTTAAGGTCAAATTACTTTTTTTAAATTTGTAGTTTTTATATGCATGTTTGAAAAAATGTAATGTACATGTATGTATTCACCTTGTACCGGTGGGTGGGTAAGCGGGTGGGCACAGCTTGTCCACACAATCTACTCAACGGATTGTAACCAAATTCGGCATAAATGTTTATCACGGCAAGACGAAGAACTGTATTCATTTTCAAAAATTTCCGATGACTGGTCTCCCCTTGGCGGTTATTTTTAATTTTTGATGGATCGTAACCAAATTATATACACATGTTCAAGGCTCCAGATAAGGAATTAGTAATTGAGTATTGTCTCTCCATCATTTCTGAAACAACTGGGTATTTCAAAATTTTAATTGGGTAAAATAAAATCACACTGCACATCAGCAATTATTGAATAGTTTGCTTCTAAATGAAAACATGTATTGGTTTTCATTAGAATTGTCTCCTTAGAAATAATTCTAATGAAATGGCAAGATATGTTTTCTTGGAAAAATAAGAAAAACATGCTATATTTGTGGTCGGTTTATTGTTTTCTGCAGCATGATAAATAAAATAAAATGTACAATTTGTTATTGCTTATTAGCTCACCTGAGCAAAGCTCATGTGAGCTATTGTTACCTCAATGTGTTTGTCGTCGTCCGTCGGTCATCCGTGAACATTTTCAAATGTCTTCTCCTCGGTAACCATTGGGCCTATAGTCACCAAACTTCATGGTCGTGGTCCTTAGGTAGGGGGATTACAAAATTGTTAAAATGACGTCATTACGTAATCCAAGATGGCCGCCGTCTAAAAATAGCACAAATTCTTAAAAAATCTACTCATGAACTGCTAGCCGGATTTCAACGAAACTTGGTAGGAATGATCGATGTGCAATGCTCTTTCAAATTTGTTAAAATGGTGACCCCCGTGTCAAAAATGGGCGTCGCCCGTGGGGTCAAATTTTATTTTTGACCGAATATGGTCATGTCTATATCAAATCGAAGGTATCAAAGAGGTGATCGCTCTGGTGCATTTTTTGTCGAAATTGAATGGTCGTGTCATCCAAGATGGCCGCCGAAAGGTCAAAAGGTTCTTTTATTAGAGATTTCAAAATTCTTCTTCACACGAACCGCTTGGCCCATGGTGGCCAAACTTCGCAGTTTTAGTCCATGGGTGAAGCCTTTTCAGATTTGTTAAAACGGAGGTCGTCGCTAATCCAAGATGGCCGCCATCTAAAAATAGCACAAATTCTTAAAAAGTCTTCTCATGAACCGCCAGCCGGATTTCAACGAAACTTGGTACAGTCACAACCACATGTACAGCCACATGTATAGGGGTGTACTACAAATTGAGTACTGTAGTTTCAATATCCTTCAAACACCGACGCCATATCATCACGAGTACATGTGCACTTTTGTAAATGTATTTCATGAAATTACGCAGATGTCCGAAGGTACAAAATCACATGGCGTGTCTCATATGATATGTTGGATGATGCCTACAATGAAATGTTGGAATAGTGGTTTGGTGGTTCATTAAGTGTCGTGTACCTGGCGTGTCAGCAGCAGCTGTGCCTCTGTGTTCTGTTGCAGTAAGCGGTCGTACTCCAGAACCACCAAGCCCACCTCTCTACATGTGGCATGCTGTGGGCCACGCCCCTCACTGTCTCTACCTAAGATAACGAACGTTACAGGAGAAATAAAGCTTAACCCTTTCAACACCACAGGCCTGTACAGTGTATAGTGGTATTGGCAAATAGTGTAGATCCAGATCAGCCCACTTGTGACGAGCTGTCTCATCAGGATCTGCACTTTTAAGTAATTTTCATATTTATGATAACAAAAACCACCCCTTTTCATAAATGGACTAGTCTGAAAATCATTTTGTGATGGTTGGATTGGTAGGAAAATTAACATATCACGGTCCATTCCAGTTATTTAGGGGTGAAAGGGTTAATGGTCTTTTAAAATAAACTGGAATAGACCATGATATGTTAATTTAAGAACCAATCCAATCACAAAATGATTTTCAGACTAGTCAATTGATAAGGGTTTTTATTTTTCTTCTTAAAAAAAACATGAAAATTACTTGTAAAAAGTGCAGATCCTGATGAGACGGCTCGTTACCAACCAACTCGTCTGGGTCTAAACTGTTTGCAAACAAGGTTAAAGAGGTCTGTAGTGTTGAAAGGGTTGAAGTTTAACTTTATATTGATTACAAACAAGCATGAGAGCACTTGTACATTTCTTCAGTCGCAATGGTACGGTAGATCTCCAGTTACAGTAACTGATAAGGAGCTAGATTGGCCACAAATGCCATAATCCCCATTTATTCAACCCAAATCAGGAGCTATACTGACTGGTTTCAGGCATATTGTGAACTTTAAAAAAACACGTTCCTAACATTTATCAGGTAACAAGCTTCGTACTGGCTGAATACGTACCGACTGATAACATATTGGTATATCAGGCATGGCCCTGATACGAATATCCGGGTTACAACATACTGAAAACTGACGTTTCATTGGTGGAACGGCGTCACATGATGTTGCCGAATTACGTCGGTGGAGTGTCGTCACAGAAACAAGTCCGAATTTTTTTCAACGTTGAACAACGTCATAATTACACATTATGTAGCCAAAAACATTACCTGATAAATAGAATACCATGCTAGTGTCTCTTGATATCAAGTTTACTACGTGTTTCCTAGCCTTGCCTGATACACTTGACATCACCAGACAATGGCCTGGTATTTTGTATGTAGTAGAAATTGACTGGAAATATTTGGCATTATCACAGTCACAAGTTAGCACTTCGTGTTGCTGAAATAATAGGCACTAAAAAACTTAATGTGAATCGGACGGACACACAGAGTGCGCTATACATAATATGTCTTGTTTTTTTTCAAACGGGCGCGTAAACAGTGGTAACTATGCTAATCTAGCACATGGATGTACACTGCATACAGCCCGATATGGAATAAAATTCTTATGCTGTATGCAGTGTACAGCCGTGTGCTAGATTACCAAGAGATACACTGGTAAAAAAAATCACCATGCCCCATTTTGTGGGCCAGGCACATGCTTCAAACGCAACATACCATGTGAATTACCCAATGGCGTAGCCAGGATCTTGCCAAGAGGAGAAGGGGTGGGGATTGCGAATTATGGATAAAGTTTGGGAGGGGGTGGTGCGTATTATGGATAACGTTTGGAATGGAGCATCTTACCTGAAAAAGATTTGATTCGTAATGATTTTAAGGCTGTAATTTGACAGATATTGGGGTTGTTTTCCTAACAGCCCCACCCACACCCACACCACTATTACCTGTTGCCGAGACTGCTTCATATGTGGGCGTGGCACAAAAGTGTGAGCATTGGCCCACCATACAGGGCCCCGCCCCATCAGCTACTTGTACTACATGGGCACACAGACGCCGTGTGAAGCTCGTTTTCCCTGAATCAGGCAGACCAGACAAAGCCAGTAGACATGTGCCACTCACATCTTCCATTCATTCAAATCCTGTAAAAAGCACAGGGTCCTGTTTCACTAAACTTCGTAAGACTAAGTGCAGAATTTAATTTTAGAATATCATTTACACTGACGACCGATGTTGGAAAACTTTTGGTGGATATGTTCACCTGTAATGATGTGTGCATGTGGGTTTAATATGGTAACGTTAGTTAACCACGTTAATGTGAGAAGCAAATTAATAAAAAATCTTTGTACGAACATTTTTATCGTAAGAAGTTTAGTGAAACAGGACCCAGGTGTTTGAACAGACGGTCAGAATGTTGGTGTCATATGGGTACTTGGGTGTATTTGAGCCCCCTTCTTCCACTGACCCATTCAATTACAGTGAAAAGTGATATGTCAGTAAATACTTATTGGCTGTGGCCTAGTGGATGCAACTCGCAACTGGGAAGTCGAAGGTTTGAGCCTCCGCTTGGACTGATGTGGCCGATTGGTGAGCTGCTAGGTACTGTATGCCGTATTTATTCTAATAAACGACCGTGGGGCTAAGCAATTTGTGGGGATCAAAACATGGAAAATAGGACAACATATGTTATGTTTACATACAAATACGCTTTTGTATGTGAAAATAACATATTAGAATGCAAATATGGGAGGGGGGCTACTATTAGAGAGGGGGCTCCTATTATAATAAGTACAATAGATAAAATTAATGGTACCAATTTGCCTTCCTGCAAGTGCCTGGCATAAAGGATAGGACTTGGGAAGTACTGATTGTTCGATAGAGTGTCTCATAAGTCAAATATGACTGGCTCTTTCAATAGCGGTGACACTCTGATAGTACAAACTTGTCTTTTTTACTTGTGATGGGGTCAGCGGAAAATAGGGGCTAAGTCCATTATAGACTTCGTCCCCTTCTTCCACCTACCACTTTAAATATAAGTAACCAGGCGCGGATACAGAAATAATTTCAGATGCGATTTCCTGACTAGGTGTCAGGAAATCGCATCTGAAATTATTCAGTGAAAAAAGTCACGAAAAAAGTCATCCAACTATTCGAGTATTGTAGATTTTCGCCGCCCCCCCCCCCCCCCCCCCCCCCGCCCCACGCCCCCCCCCCCCCCCCCCCCCCCCCCCCCCCCCCCCCCCCCCCCCCCCCCTGTATCCGCGCCTGGATTAACCCTCCATAGCAAACAGCAGAGCTCCAGATAAGGTGCGTATTGGCATATTTTATGCACTTTTTTAGCCGAATACGCATTGATTATCAACAGTGGGAGTACCAAAAACTCAAAGCAATGTGAAAATACACATTGATTTGCAAATTGAGTACTGAAAATACTGCAATCAAGTTGAAAATTTACTTAGTAGCTCAAATAAGTGAATTTTAAAAAATATATATATACTGTTAGTGTATGTACATTGTATATATGTTTATCATTTGTTCCCTATGTAATAATAAGGAAGAAAATCAATAACACATTTGTAAAAGTCAAATGCGCACCGAATTACATCAAACACTCCTTGGCGCTCAGAACATAGTTTGATAAAGTATGGTTGTAAAATCCCTTAATCAACAGTCATGACAGTAAATTGATCAATAATTGTTTTAGACTGTAGGAACTTTACTCATCGAAATATTTCCAGAATAATCTTAAAATTGTACAATGATTTTGTTTGTGTTCTTTTCATCGTTCGTGAATCAGGGAAACGAAAAAAAAAAAGATGGCGACTTTAAGATTTAATCCTATTTGGAATCGCGACCATGCATCCCGAATTAACCATTAAAACGTGTACTTAAGGCAGGTTTAACAGATGAATGTTCTGTTGATACTTTATATTTTGTCACTGACAATGTGAAATTACAGCTTCTTTACAACGAAATACGCTCTCAAAATTCACCAGACCCCTCCATTTTCATTTGGGGCAGATTCTGCAACGATTGCGATATGTCTAGAATAAAAATCAACCAGAAATGTGGCCTGTCGGCACACGAATAACCCCACTGGCAGCCAAAGAAAACGAGGCATTTTTTATTATAAGCCATTTACTGATTTAGCCGAGCGTTAAGGTTTCAAACGCATCAAGTCTGTGACCTTAACCCTGGGTATAGTGTGATAATCCATGCATCGGTGTAGAAGATGTAGAGCGGAAGGGAATTTCAATAGGTTTGACCTTTGAACTTCAACTGTGACCTTCACCTTGGACGTAGGTGCGTGGTTATTGATCGCGACACAACTTCGCATCCCGAGAAACATTTGTGCCAAGGCATTTGATAATCCATGCATCGGTGTAGAAGATATAGAGCGGAAAGGAATTTCAATTAGTTTGACCTTTGACCTTCAACTGTGACCTTGGACGTAGGTGCGTGGTTATTGATCGCGACACACATTCTCATCATGAGAAACATTTGTACCTGACTGGAATCACTGGGAGCAGCCATTTTTAATTTAATGACGTAGACTTATTGACGTACTTATAATTATGACGTCAGCCATGTCTGCATGACGCACGGAATGGGTAGAGAGCAAACGCAATTGGAAATTGAGGGTCGTAATGGAAATTGATTTGGCATCCAGAAAATGGCATGAACTTAATTTTATTTTGATAACGTTTTTATTTGCCAAATTTAACCATCACGCTCTAAACAGTTCCATTTCCATCAGACTGATCAGTCAACTCAAGTATACTGGCAAAAGTAGTCGCCAACACGAATGACGCGTATGAATTGGTCGTATTGACAGGATATCAAATATGTTTCACGGCACCGTGTTTCACGGCACATAGGCATTGCGTTGACGGGATAAAGACTAATTCTAATCCACTGGCTCTACAATAGGAATGCAAATAATATTTGTCTCCACGGATGTTGCAACATTGGCAACTAACTTTTAAAACTATACAAAGGAATGAACAAGTCAATGTTATAAATTGTGTATTAGTTATAAACTAGACGTTTATGCTTGTACTCAAGCACATAAGGGCTAGAATTTAACAGATTTTAGTTACTAGCCAGCAGGACCAGTAGGTTCTGAAATCTACTGGTCCTGCAGGAATTCTACTCGTCCAACAATTAAGCAACCTAAAAACATTAAAACATGCCATATTTAATAATTTATGGATGAGAATTGGGTTTATTGTACTGTATATAAACAAGGTATCAAACACATTTGTGTATATAACACCAATAGTGTTTAACATCATAGGCAGTTGTAGTATGTGTAGACCATGTACCCCATGTAGACTATATAGCTGTAGTGTTCGGTGTGGTGGTGAGACACGATCGCCCGGTTAGCTCAGTTGGTAAGAGCGCCGTGCTAGTGTTACATGGTCGTGGGTTCAAACCCCACTTTTTCCCCTTAGAAATACTTCAATGGTGTCAGAAGTAAACAAGATTGTGACTGGTGTACATGTACTTTGGGTTGCAGGCTATACTCCTCATGAAGCTGTGAGGTTGATGCTTGGCTCCCAAAAGGATAAGAAGGGTAGGAGTGTAGTGTCCGGTGGTGACACACGATCGCCCGGTTAGCTCAGTTCGTAAGAGCGCCGTGCTAGTGTTACGGGGGTCGTGGGTTCAAACCCCACATCGGGCGACACTTTTTCCTCTTAGAAATACTTCATAGTCTATAAACACGCATACCAGGGAATTTGCCATGATTTCTTGCCATTAAAATTACTGAATTGGCGAGCCGGGCCTAAGGTAATTAATCCACTTCAGTTGGTTGAAAATATGGCGAGTGTCCTACTTGTAGATACCTCGTGAGTAAAATGTAATATGATGTATAGAAGGCTTAGAAGCATCTGTCGTTCTAGACTAATATGCCATGTCTCTATATCATGTTTAACTTCTATTTTTCATTATCTGACTTTTTTCATTTATTATTTTCTTTGCTATAGTCTGAGTATAGAACGGTAGTGAAAGCCATATAGTGCTATGTCTACTGTCGTTCATACCACAAAGTCAGTGCCTGTGGCTGTGCCAGGCTGTGGTTTGACTTGGGTACATTTCGACTTGAAACCGCCAAAAATTATGCCTGACGCTACAAATAACAATACTTTCCATACAGCTAGATAACGATACATTCTCAGCCATTTAACTGACATACTTCTCCGCAATACTTGCCTATTTCTAACCAGTTTAATCAATTTATATTTACTTTTCTGAGCGAAGCTCATGTGAGCTATTGTTACCGCAATGTGTCCGTCGTCCGTCGTCGTCCGTTGTCCGTGAACATTTTCAAACGTCTTCTCCTCGGTAACAATTGGGTCTATAGTCACCAAACTTCATGGTCATGGTCCATAGGTAGGGGGATTACAAAATTGTTAAAATGACGTCATTACGTAATCCAAGATGGCCGCCGTCTAAAAATAGCACAAATTCTTAAAAAATCTTCTCAAGAACCGCCAACCGGATTTCGACAAAACTTGGTAGGAATGATCGATGTACATTGCTCTTTCAAAGTTGTTAAAATGGTGACCCCGGGGTCAAAAATGGGCGTGGCCCGTGGGGTCAAATTGGGGTCAAATTGGGGTCAAATTTTATTTTTCACTGAATATGGTCATGTCATATATCAAATTGAAGGTATCAATGAGGCGATCACTCTGGTGCAATATTTGTCGGAATCGGATGATTATGTCATCCATGATGGCCACCAAAAGGTCCATTTATTCAAGATTTTTAACGTCTTTTTCTCAGGAACCACATGGCCGATGCTGGGTGAAGCATTTTCATATTTTGTAAAATGAGTCATCGCTTAATCCAAGATGACCGCCATCTAAAAATAGCACAATTTTTTTTAAACACATGAACTCAATGTCACATTCTCCTCTGGTGTTCATGGAGTCAGGTGAGCGAATTAGGGCCATCATGGCCCTCTTGTTTGTTGTTGTATTGTAATTCAGGCGTTTATTTTTCGCCCCAATCTCTGTATTTATTGTTTGATGTGCAATGATCATACTTTATAATCTGTCGACAATATTTGTTTTCAGGTGAAGCATTTAATTATAATAAATAATTAAACATTGTCATTCATCATTTGAATATGAACATAGCCTGATAACACCGCGAGTCACTATCAGTAAAATAATGATTACTAGATGATTATATCTGTACTGTATAGGCGGCACTCGTAATGTTTGGTGGAACTGGTGGAATAATGACACACGTATATATGCACTTATCTAATTCCTATAAAGAACATGTTGTGCCTACTGAGTGGGCATGTACCTTTAATGTGGAAGAATTTGGAGGAGGAGGAAATTGGACAAACCTGTGTAACAGGAAATCTCCCCCCCCCCCCCCACCATCACCATCACCACCTTCACAGACACTGTCCACAAAACTTTTAATGTATTTTCATATGTATACATTGTTGATATTGTGCTCCCGAGCATACAAAATGCAATTGGGTTTGTATACTGTAACAACGTATCAAACACATTTGTGTATATAACACCAATATTGTTTAACATTATAGGCAGTTGTAGTATGTGTAGACCATTTACCCCCATGTAGACTATATAGTTGTAGTGTTCGGTGTGGTGGTGAGACACGATCGCCCGGTTAGCTCAGTTGGTAAGAGCGCCGTGCTAGTGTTACATGGTCGTGGGTTCAAACCCCACATCAGGCGACACTTTTTCCCCTTAGAAATACTTCAATGGTGTCAGAAGTAAACAAGATTGTGCCTGGGTAAGTCTCATGGATTCCATTGAAAACGGTTTCTAGCCAAAACGTACCCAAGTCAAAACGTATCCAAGTCAAAACGTACCCAAATAAGTAAAAACGTACCCATATGTAGAAGTCAAAACGTACCCATCAATAAGTCAAAACGTACCCATCATGAATTTGGGCAAATATTGATTTTATTACGAAATTTGAAAAATGTCCCCATGTTAAATCCACATAGACATCTTCACATAGGCCTATTGAAGATGTATAATGGAGATTTAACATGGACAATTGTGTTTTCGCAATAAAATCAATATTTTACCAAATTTCACGAAATAAAACGAAGGCTCATTCTTAAATTTTGCTTTAACGTAATAATATCCCCAAAAAATATTGTTTTTGAATTGTTTATATGGCCGTAAAATTTGGCCAGCTTTCGTGAAACAGTTAGTAGTTGTGAATGTATGCATTGAGTATTCAATCAATCAATGATCGGACCACAGAGCTGGTAACAAACATGTACAATGTTTTTGTGTCTTTGTAAATATATGTATATAATGTGTAAATATTTTTCGAAATAATATATAAAAATTATATTCGATTAAATATTGGTAAATAAATAATGTTTATAATACTGAGAAAAAAACATTGACGTTTGCGGCGTTAGTTCTTTTTAGTATTATAAAAAAAAATACTGAAACATTACTAATCAATTAAACGTCTAAATGTGGTATAGTATGCTCATTTAAAAAATTAAAGAAATTTCTCTTATATTTATTGCCAAAATATGTCAAATTGTATATCATATTTATTTTATAGTTTCTGTTATAGCGTATAACGTAATCAAAATGTATATTAATTGTTGAATAGACAAATAAAATATATGTTTATTAATTTCGTGTTTTCTATTCTATCCGCCTCCAGTGTATCCAGTAGTTTAATTGTCAAAGGGGGAGTAATTATAGTTTGTTTGTTATTGGCTGGATCAAATATCAACTAAATCCACCATTGCAGACAACTATGTCACACGTAATTATGACAATTAATTACTATCAAACAGGATGAAACCAGGTATGATAGAGAAATAAAAAAAAACTGATGTATATACTTTGCAATCTGCTTAACTCTTACGTTTAATTTTCAAGTTACCCGAACAAGCAAATTTTTGTCCGGATCTCAAAACATGCTTATACAGAAGTCAAATCATTCGTGGGTACGTTTTGACTTATCGAATGGGTACGTTTTACGTTTTAACTTCTCGAATGGGTACGTTTTGACTTCGAGATGGGTACGTTTTGACCACAATTAGTGGGTACGTTTTAACTTGTGTACGTTTTGACTAGAACCCTTCAAAACGGCCCCAGTCCAATACCACCCACTTTCATCCATGTTGTCGTATACCCTGTATTGAGGATGTGTGAGCCTTAGCTTAACCACTGAACTGTGGGATGAGTGAAACAACAAGACGTGTTTACTGCTTGGATATATTACTAAGACTAAAGATAGTAACGACACAGTGGGCGTTGCAGTCACACAGATATAAACAGAGCATGCGCACTGGATGCTGGGGTTCAAGGTGAATACATGGAGATAGTGTCAATTATATGCAGGGTGTTGCCATATGCCATAAGTATGTTTGTTAAAATACTACACAAGTGACCTCATACAAGTACTAGCTTATCAAACAAGTGTGTATTTTTACCATGACATAGCCAAGGATTTAAGTGTAGAGTGTATAGTGTATATATATACAATCGAGCAGCTCGTACATGTACAACCATACCGAGCCATTTGTGGACCACGAGTCACCCCAATACATCATTGTGTACAAGCCCTGCATGTTTGCTATAGTTGTGCGATGTATAACATTTCCATGCTAAAGATACGCACATTTTTATGACTGAACATTTTACAGTTATTCATTCGTTCTGCACGTAAGTACGACAAAAGGGACATCCGTTATTTTTGTTTTATCCTCGTTTGGACCACGACATAGTACGAAATATGATTTCGTTACCACGAATTAGATAGCTCGTTCCCACGACATAGTCAGCCAACCAAATGGCAGCACTATTGTCAGTCAAGATGGTGGAGTAATATCTGCTATGGCTCATTATGTCGTTCGAATCAGTGGTAACGCGATGCTATCTCATGTGAACAAGATGCTATGTCGTGGGAAAGTTATAGCTAACACATGGTAATGATGATACAGAGAATAGTAGGTTAGTGCCGTGAATGGGAAAAAATATCTGGCAAGGCTCAGGAAACGGGATGGGCGAGGCTCTGCCGAGCACATCCCGTTTCCGTGCCGCGCCAGATATTTTTTTTCCATTCACGGCACTAACCTACTATTCTATTTATCCCGTCAACACCTATCAATGGCTGTAAAATGCAAAAATAGTATTGACTGGATATCAAAAATGTTTCACGGCACCGTGTTTCACAGCACATACGCACTGTGTTGACGGGATAACATGCTATCTCGTGGTAACAAAATGCTATCACACGGGAACGAGATGCTATGTCGTGGGAGCGATCGAGATGCTACGTCATGGGAGTGCTATATCATGGGAAATTTGTGGCAACGAAATAGAAAAATACATAATTTATATATCGAATAAAACAAATTTCACACTTATCCGACAAGTATGTGCCTTTCTTTTACGGATTTCATATTCCGGACAGCCAGTTTTTCCAGCCGTCACTGTATGACTGCATGACTTCCCCTTGTTTGTTTTACCACAGTTACTTCCCTTAGCGGTCACGCGTGTATATGGCTGGCGTATGCGTAGTACAGCCGAAATGTAGGCATAACGCGATTAGTACGCTGAATAGTTCAAAAGACTCCTTAAGCACTCGAGTGTATTAGAGCACTGGTATAACATACGTACCCTAGTTGTATTGTATAAATATAATAATGACATAGTTACACAATACATACTCAAATGCGACGGTGGGTGACAAAATGGACAATAATATTCAATTTTCAACAGCTGTAGGATACCAGTCTGCATACTTTGTATATTTACATCATCAGGTTACAATCTATTTTTTTCCGATAGTAGTTATATATAATGCTAACTCAGTCATCAATCAGTAGACACTTATCAGAGCAGTCAAATGTGTAGATGGCCGGTGGTATGCTGGTCAAAATGTCATACGGTAACTCTGGTGGGCGGGCCATTGTCCATTTACAATGCTGTACATGGGGTCAAATGAATGAAAGCCAAATTAGGGGCTAGTAGCGGGGAAATTAGTAGCTCCAATTGCTACGGGGGTTTAATGCACCGGAGGGCCAATGACCGACTATCCCGCGGCTGGGTCGAATATTAATTGATACCCAGCTAACAATTTTACGTTGTAGGAATGTTGTTACAACGTTTTATGAAAGTTGCAGTTACGTTGTCATGAAGCCGTTGGTACAACGTACTCCAGGAAAGTTTTTCTGTCGTAGATTGCACGTAGTGATTTTACGTTTTATGACGACATTCACGAGACGTTTTCACAATGACGTTGGTACAACGTACTTCAGGAATGTTTTCCTGTCGTAGATTTCACGTAGTGATTTTACGTTTTATGACGACATTCACAAGACGTTTTCACAATGACGTTGGTACAACGTACTTCGTAGATTTCACGTAGTGATTTTACGTTTTATGACGACATTCACAAGACGTTTTCAAAATGACGTTGGTACAACGTACTTCATGAAAGATTTCCTGTCGTAGATTTCACGTAGTGATTTTACGTTTTATGACGACATTCACAAGACGTTTTAGTAATGACATTGGTACAATGTACTTCTGGAAAGTTTTCCTGTCGTAGATTTCACGTAGTGATTTTATGTTTTATGACGACATTCACAAGACGTTTTATTAATGACGTTGGTACAACGTACTTCAGGAAAGTTTTCCTGTCGTAGATTTCACGTAGTGATTTTACGTTTTATGACGACATTCACAAGACGTTGTCATAATGACGTTGTAACAACGTACTTCAGAAAAGTGTTTCTGTCGTAGATTTCACGTAGTGACGATATTCACAATATGTTTTCATAATGACGTTGGTACAACGTACTTCAGGAAACTTTTCCTGCCGTATATTGCACGTAGTCATTTTACGTTTTATGACGACATTAACGAGACGTTTTCATAATGACGTTGGTACAACGTACTTCAGGAAAATTTTCCTGTCGTAGATTTCACGTAGTGATTTTACGTTTTATTACGACATTCACAAGACGTTGTCATAATGACGTTGTAACAACGTACTTCAGGAAAGTTTTTCTGTCGTAGATTACACGTAGTGATTTTACGTTTTACGACGACATTCACAATACGTTGTCATAATGACGTTGGTACAACGTAGTTCAGGAAAGTTTTCCTATCGTAGATGTCACGTAGTAAATTTATGTTTTATGACGACATTCACAAGACGTTTTCATAATGACATTGTAGCAACGTACTTCAGGAAAGTTTTCCTGTCATAGATTTCACGTAGTGATTTTACGTTTTATGACGACATTCACAGGACATTGTCACAATGACGTTGGTACAACGTACTTCATGAAAGTTTTCCTGTCGTAGATTTCACGTTGTGAATTTACGTTTTATGACGACATTCACAAGACGTTTTCATAATGACGTTGGTACAACGTACTTCAGGAAAGTTTTCCTGTCGTATATTTCACGTAGTTATTTTACGTTTTAATACGACATTCACACTTCAGGAAAGTTTTCCTGTCGTAGATTTCACGTAGTGATTTTACGTTTTATGACGACATTGACGTTGTAACAACGTACTTCAGGAAAGTTTTCCTGTCGTATATTTCACGTAGTCATTTTACGTTTTATTACGACATTCACACGACGTTGTCATAATGACGTTGGTACAACGTACTTCAGGAAAGTTTTCCTGTCGTAGATTTCACGTAGTGATTTTACATTTTATTACGACATTCACAATACGTTTTCATGATGACGTTGGTGCAACGTACTCCCGGAAAGTTTTCCTGTCGTTATTTCACGTAGTGATTTTACGTTTTATGACGACATTCACAATACGTTTTCATAATGACGTTGGTACAACGTACTTCAGGATTTGTTTCCTGTCGTATATTTCACGTAGTCATTTTACATTGTATTACGACATTCACAAGACGTTGTCATAATGACGTTGTAACTACGTACTTCAGGAAAGTTGTTTTTATGTCGTATATTTCACGTAGTGATTTTACGTTTTATGACGACATTCACAATACGTTTTCATAATGACGTTGGTACAACGTACTTCAGTAAAGTTTTCCTGTCGTATATTGCACGTAGTCATTTTACGTTTTATGTCATAATGACGTTGGTACAACGTATTTCAGGAAAGTTTTCCTGTCGTAGATTGCACGTAGTGAATTTACGTTTTATGACGACATTCACAAGACGTTTTCATAACGACGTTGTAGCAACGTACTTCAGGAAAGTTTTCCTGTCGTAGATTTCACGTAGTGATTTTACGTTTTATGACGACATTCACAAGACATAGTCACAATGACGTTGGTACAACGTACTTCATGAACGTTTTCCTGTCGTAGATTTCACGTTGTGAATTTACGTTTTATGACGAAATTCACAAGACGTTTTCATAATGACGTTGGTACAACGTACTTCAGGAAAGTTTTCCTGTCGTAGATTTCACGTAGTGATTTTACGTTTTATTACGACATTCACACGACGTTGTCATAATGACGTTGTAACAACGTACTTCAGGAAAGGTTTTCTGTCGTAGATTTCACGTAGTGATTTTACGTTTTATTACGACATTCGCAAGACGTTTTCATAATGACGTTGGTACAACGTACTTCAGGAAAGTTTTCCTGTCGTAGATTTCACGTAGTGATTTTACGTTTTATGACGACATTCGAAGGACATTGTCACAATGACGTTGGTACAACGTACTTCATGAAAGTTTTCCTGTCGTAGATTTCACGTTGTGAATTGACGTTTTATGACGACATTCATAAGATGTTTTCATAATGACGTTGGTACAACGTACTTCAGGAAAGTTTTCCTGTCGTATATTTCACGTAGTCATTTTACGTTTTAATACGACATTCACACGACGTTATCATCATGACGTTGGTACAACGTACTTCAGGAAAGTTTTCCTGTCGTAGATTTCACGTAGTGATCTTACGTTTTATGACGACATTGACGTTGTAACAACGTACTTCAGGAAAGTTTTCCTGTCGTATATTTCACGTAGTCATTTTACGTTTTATTACGACATTCACACGACGTTGTCATAATGACGTTGGTACAACGTACTTCAGTAAAGTTTTCCTGTCGCAGATTTCACGTAGTGATTTTACATTTTATTACGACATTCACAATACGTTTTCATAATGACGTTGGTGCAACGTACTACCGGAAAGTTTTCTTGTCGTTATTTCACGTAGTGATTTTACGTTTTATGACGACATTCACAATACGTTTTCATAATGACGTTGGTACAACGTACTTCAGGATTTGTTTCCTGTCGTATATTTCACGTAGTCATTTTACATTGTATTACGACATTCACAAGACGTTGTCATAATGACGTTGTAACTACGTACTTCAGGAAAGTTGTTTTTATGTCGTATATTTCACGTAGTGATTTTACGTTTTATGACGACATTCACAATACGTTTTCATAATGACGTTTGTACAACGTACTTCAGGAAAGTTTTCCTGTCGTATATTGCACGTAGTCATTTTACGTTTTATGTCATAATGACGTTGGTACAACGTATTTCAGGAAATTTTTCCTGTCGTAGATTGCACGTAGTGAATTTACGTTTTATGACGCCATTCACAAGACGTTTTCATAACGACGTTGTAGCAACGTACTTCAGGAAAGTTTTCCTGTCGTAGATTTCACGTAGTAATTTTACGTTTTATGACGACATTCATAAGACATAGTCACAATGACGTTGGTACAACGTACTTCATGAACGTTTTCCTGTCGTAGATTTCACGTTGTGAATTTACGTTTTATGACGAAATTCACAAGACGTTTTCATAATGACGTTGGTACAACGTACTTCAGGAAAGTTTTCCTGTCGTAGATTTCACGTAGTGATTTTACGTTTTATTACGACATTCACACGATGTTGTCATAATGACGTTGTAACAACGTACTTCAGGAAAGGTTTTCTGTCGTAGATTTCACGTAGTGATTTTAAGTTTTATTACGACATTCACAAGACGTTTTCATAATGACGTTGGTACAACGTACTTCAGGAAAGTTTTCCTGTCGTAGATTTCACATAGTGATTTTACGTTTTATGACGACATTCACATGACGTTGTCATTTCACATAGTGATTTTACGTTTTATGACGACATTCACATGACGTTGTCATAATGACGTTGGTACAACGTACTTCAGGAACGTTTTCCTGTCGTAGATTTCACGTAATGAATTTATGTTTAATAACGACATTCACAAGACGTTTTCATAATGACGTTGTAGCAACGTACTTCAGGAAAGTTTTCCTGTCGTAGATTTCACGTAGTGATTTTACGTTTTATGACGACATTCACAAGATATTGTCACAATGACGTTGGTACAACGTACTGCAGGAAACCTTTCCTGTCGTATATTTCATTATATACGTTTTATGACGACATTCACATTACGTTTTCATAATGATGTTGGTACAACGTACTTCAGGAAAGTTTTCCTGTCGTAGAGTTCACGTAGTTATTTTACGTTTGAAGACAACATACCCAAAACATTGGCATACCGACGTTGGAACAACGTAATAAGGAAAGAGTTCCCATTCACAAGACGTTGGCATACTCTTGTTGGTACAACATAAATTGGTAAAGTTTTCCTCACGTAGATTTTACTTAGGGATTACGTTGGCATAATGACATTGATGCAACGTAGGGAATTTACTTTGTGCAACAACATTCCTGAAACGTTGGCATAACGTTAGTACAACATATTTTAAGAAAGTTTTCCTGTCGTAGATTTCACGTAGTGATTTTACGTTTTATCATTGTCATAAGTTTAACGTTGGTGCAGCGTTATCCAGAAACGTGTTATTGGCGTAGATTTAACGTAGTGATGCTACATTGTATGAAAACATTTATTGACATAAAATTATGACTTACGATCTCCTAATTAGGTATTACTATATGTGTCAATGCTAAACAAATCTCCTTAGTGTCTCCTAATTAGGAGACACTAAGTCCTAATTAGGAGATAATAACTCCCAATTATGACTTAGTATGTCCTAATCAGGAGTTACTATCTACTAATTAGGAGTTAGTATCTCAATTAGGAGATAGTATCTCCTAATTAGGAGTTACATATATTTTAGCATTGGCATCAGGATGCTTCCATACACACAGCAGCATTTGGAGTAAAACGGTATTGCTTTCATCAGCAATAGAATAGAACATTACTATCTCGGTTGAACAGAAACACAGTTACAACACAATATTGATTGTGACAATCTTGTCAACAGCTTTTGTCAGTTTAGGTCGGGTTAGCGGGGTCGAATCCCATGAAATGATGGAACTTTAGGCAGAGCTGGCAGAAGTTGTCTACGTAGTGCCGTAGTCTTGTCCTTCTTTGGTTCTTGGTCAATCTCGTACATTTCATCGTCTCCTGTAAAATACAGACATGAACAGCCAAATGAAACACCATCTATGTTCTGGTCTACCAATGCCAGCCAATATGTTACGGCTAATACATAACATAAAATAAGAGTGCAGTAAGTCATAATATACGCTCGTCGAGGCATAGCCAGTAAACGAAGGTAGATAACACGCTGGAAAAAATAAGAAACTCAACAGGGTTCTTTTTCTTGCCATAATAAACAAGTATAAATTGTGATCACGAGGACAAAGATACAGAACGCGAAAATTAAAAATAGCCATTAAGCGCGGAAATAGCTCATTATTTTGTTCTGGAAAATCGATCAATTCCCTCTTGCATATGTATACCGAAGCATAACTTGCGTTATTGCATGGAAAATGACATAGCAGGCGAACGTAAAAAATAGCCACCAAGATAGCCATTCGATAGTTTTGAAATGTGATTCTTCGTATTGCCGTGATAAACATGTATGCTGAATTTGGTGGTTCAGATGTGTCAAGTGGAACTTGGAGTTATTGCGTGGAAAAGGTTACATAATGCGAAAATTAAAAAACTGTCCACCAAGGGGAGATAAGTCATCAGCAACTTTTGAAAACCAATAGGTGTCTTAGTCTTGCCGTGATAAACATGCATGCCTAAGTTGGTCACGGTCCGTCAAGTAGCACTCTAGTTATTTCGTGGACAAGCTGTGTCCATGGCCCGCCGGCGAATACAATACACGGTGAATACAAATACGTCCTCTATTTTTTTTCGAACGGGCGTATAAACAGATACTACATGTATTGCGTTAATAATATAATTCCATTATTTATTATACAATGTATTTGCAATTCAACTTTGAGTTCATTTTATGTTTATAGCAAAACATGAAATACAAATGTACATGTGGGGTTATTGTATTGTTAGTTCGTTGTGCATTTCGATACTGTTACATGTACGGGATTATTTTGTCCCGAAAATACTACATTTGACCGAGAGAAAATATGTATTTGCAGAACAGACGCAACACATTAAAACAAAATTGACAATGAGATTGAGTGCTGAAGATGACAGCTGCTCCAATCGGACAAAGGGTTAAATTGTATTTGCAAAACAAAAGACATAAATGCAAATGATAAAAACGTGAAAGTCCTCAGTGACCTTGACCTTGGGGAATCAAACATGAACACTCAGGGTAGTGAACCATCAATGCCAGAGAGGCATGGATGAAGTGTGGGCATGGATGTATGTGTGGGCGACACAAAAATCCCGTTTAAAGGAGGAACTGTGATAGTACTATGGTGGCTCGTTAGGGACTGGACATTATTTATCGCGCCGGGGGGGGGGGGGGGGGGGGGGGGGGGGGGGGGGGGGGGGGGGGTGGGTGGCTGGATGAAATACCTGCGCGAAAATATCGACTGCGCCAGAGGGGGGGGGGCCTCCAATGTTTTAAAATAATTCATGGAGGGGGGGGGGGGGCTTGAAAAACATCCGTGCACTCTGATCAGGGTCTACACTGGTTGCCATTCAGTCAGTGACACATCTATCATACACAGTTTAGATCCTTTTTAACAACTGGACATGCTGAACATTTGGTACGATTTTGATGGTAACAAGTCTGTTATTACCCTCGGATCAGCTACGCAAATAGAGTAGATCCTTATGAGACGGCTCATCTGGATCTACACTGCTTGCAAAACTGCTACATGTATAGTCTAGATTGAGATCTGCATGGAGTTGAAAGGCTTAAAATGGCAAATTGCTTTAATACATCCTCTTTAATTTTAATAGTATACTATACTAGACATTGCACATGTAATTACTGGTACCGGTATATAAAAGGTGACATACAATACTGGTGACCAGTATGGCCCCAGGTCCCCAAGCAATCTGATCAGCACCTACACTGTTTGTCATTCAGTCAGCTAGTAAAGAGATTTAATAGATTCAGATATAAATAAATGTCCCTTCAGAATAGGGGTGTTACAAATATTTCAGAAAAAAAACAACACAAAATGTATGGGGAAAATCCTAAAAATTGTTGCAAACAGTGCAGATGCTGATGAGACAGCTCGTTACTGAAACATAGTCATATAAACATGATAAATATCAAAGACATCTAGCACATTATGATTAAGTTACAGTACTACAAATGTACATGTATATATAATTATATAGATACATGTACTGCAATAAACTGTACTGTATAAAGAGTGATGATGATGATGTTAAGCATCATGCAATTGAATATATTACCATCCAAATGGCCAGTTTACATGGGGTGGGGTTGAGTTGGGAGCATAGGTGGTGGAGGGGGGGGGGGGTGGGGGGGGGGGGCTCGAAAAATATCTATGATGGAATAGGGGGGCCCTGAAAATTTAGCTAAAGTTACTGGGGGGGGGGGCCCTAGAAAAAATCAGATTATTGGCAAAATTCATCCAGCCCCCCCCCCCCCCACCCCCCCCCCCCCCCCCTGCGATAAATAATGACCAGTCCCTTAGGGACATTTCGCCACGAGCAAACGATAATTTTCGTCCCAAACGATAATTATCGTCTCTTCGTCCCTTCACCCCCGAAAGGAGAACAGACGAATATTAGCGCGTTCCGGTCGCACATGCGCAGATCCGTACTAATAAGCAGACTGCCATTTTATAATTAATTAATAATATATCCGTGTTGTTTCTCTGGTTTTTTTATGTATGCCGTTTTAAATATGTAGAGAGAGAGAGAGAGAGAGAGAGAGAGAGAGAGAGAGAGAGAGAGAGAGAGAGAGAGAGTAATTTATATGAAACATTCAGAATACACTTGAAAGGGTACGTTGAAATGTTGTCCATCGCCAAAGTATGAAAGAAAATGTCCACTACTGATGAGACATACGCACATAATACGAATTCGCCTGCGTATATCTATCAATGCATATAAACAGTTAAGTTGACATACATTATAGATGTGACAATATTTCATCTCTCCTTTTAAATGATTTAACAATGAACGTTCCTATGTTTCTTACTTTCCTTTGATTATTTGACTTGATCAAACTAAGTCCTTTAAACATACTTGGGCGCTGTCGGTAAAATGTATATACATACTGCAAGCGTAAATCAGTGTACATAGCGCATTCAAATAGAAAATGATATTCATCTTCTAAAACGTTACATACATTACATTTTCCGTGTTCAATGAGTATTTTATTTGGCTTGTGCCATCTTCCTGTTTCTATAGCTAATCTATATGAGGATACTCTAAGTTTTGTGAAAGAAACCCGAAATTGTCTAATTGTGAAAATGTCCAAATATGACTGATTATCAAACTGTGCAAACTGTCTGTAAAAAAGTGCTCTACTAGATTCCACTAGTCTGGAATTCCAGTTTTGGATAAAACTATCAGTTAACCTCTGCTTTAATATGCTTAAAACATACTTGATATCGCCAACGCATTGTGCCAACCATACATGAATTGATGAAAGCCAAGACTAGATAACAGTGCTTTAACAAGGGACGCCCAGTTAGTTTTATTTGATCTTTCAGTAATTTTATACAGAACATTTATATATTTACGATCTGTCGCCCCAGTTACCTAAAACCAATACTTAATAATATAATAGAATCTGTTTGTCTGTATAGATGTCCGTCCTAGCTCTCCATATATAAAATCATTTTGGGTTGATAGTTTAACACCTACTAACCTTTTACAAAACTGTAAGTGTATTCGTTCAATCTGGTTTGCTTGGCTAAATCCCCAAATTCCCCCCTCCGTAACTAATTTAGAATAAGTAACACTAGCTTATCAACTAAATATAACACATACTTTGGTTTGAGGTCCGTGAACTGATACAGATACTTGTTTAATTTGAACATAGCCTTTCGTGCTTGCCCAGCTAATGTAGGTTGAGCGTTCACAAAAGACCCGCCTGTAGAAAATAAAATTCCAAGATAAGAACACTTGGATACAATTTCTATTTCAAATGTGTATTTAAAGGTAGTCTACCACCCTTACGGAAAATCGTAATTTTGGTTTTATCAGTATTAACAGTTAATTTCCATCTTTGACAATACTCATAAAGAATATTTATACCTTTTTGCAAACCCTCCGACGATTCAGAAAATATAATTATGTCATCAGCATATAACAATAGGAATACTTTTGCCATTCCTATATATACACCGTCTAAACCTTTTTCACACAATTCATCTTCAAGATCGTTAATATACATAGCAAATAAAAATGGTGATAAACACTCACCCTAGCTGACGTACCCCAAGACAACATCATTACTTAACTGATTATTATATTTCACTCTCGTCTTAACATTGTTATATATTGACATAATAACATTGAACATTTTGCCTCTAATACCTAAATAAAAGTAAAGTTTGATACCACAAATTGTCTCTAACAATATTTAATCAAAGGCCATACAGCTGCATATATTATTTTAAAACGGCAGACAGTCAAAATAAAAAAGAGAGACAAAAACATTGATATTTTATTAATTATTCATTAATTCATACAATGGCAGTTCTTAACTTGTTAGTTACGCATCTGGCGCAATGTGGGTGGACCGGGAACACGCTAATCTTCGTCTCTTCTTTTAGCCTTCCTGGAGAGAAACGGACGGAAGACCAATAACAACTTATCGTTTCTTCGCGCGGATAAAAGACGAGGGATTAAGAAGCGATTTACTTATGATTTATTAGCGGTTCTTAGTTCCTTCGCCACGAAAGGGAACGAAACCTCGCGAAGAAACGATGTAAATAGCGTCCTGTAGGGTGGATCATAAAAACAGCGTGGCGACCGAAACGAAGAATAACGAATGTTAAGGCGCTTAGATTTGCGAAGTGGCGTACATTTGCAAAGTTTTATCGATATGACAGGGCGATAATTATCGTCCCTTTCAGGGCGAAAAGACGATTAAAATAGCGTGGTCGAATAGACGAAGTTTTAATTTAATTTAAACTTCGTTTTCTTTCGTTTTTTTCGCCACGCTTATAATCTATGTTCCGGAACGTCACAAAGAAACGAAGAAGGACGAAATGGTCCCTAACGAGCCACCCATATAGTTCAGTGGAACCCCTCTAAAAACCGAAACACTCCCTCCGAATGTGTCTTCATTTAGATGGGTTTCAATGGTAATGGTTATGTCATTGTCTGTCTTTGTTCATAACAGAAAATGACAAAAACGTGACCATCGAGTGTTTAATTACAAATGGTATCTTCTTCTAAAACCGGAAATCCCTGAGGGACCTTCCCGAGGGGTCCCGGTCCGGTTTAGAAATGGTTTCCAACGTATTGCCATTTTGCTATCAAGGTCTTGTTACTATTGCCAATGCCCACTAAATTGATAGGTGCATAAAACAACAATCCTTCACTGGGCCGAAAATCTTTTCCATTATGAGTCTAGCAGGTGTCCTATATTGAATTTCCATCAGACTACAAAATTTCGATGCGTCTCCCGCCATCCTTGCCTTCCTTTGCGTTGCATTAATCCAGTTATCTAAAAAGCAAATTTTAGTTTGTAAGTCATAGTTGTACAAAGTCCAATGAACCTACCAAACATAAGAGGTTTAATTGTAAAACAAAAATCTTATTATAATTACTTTCTATTTTTTTTCGAAATTGGTATTAGAATAATGTCCACTGGATATATTTTAATGTAAAGAAATTGTAGTTTTTCAGTGGAACCCTTTCTGAAACTGGACACCCCAGGAATAATTGACTTCAATGGTAATTGTATGATACCTTTACTTTTTATAATGCAAAAGGAAGCTACAATTACCCAAGTTTCAGTGGTCTGGTAGCTAGTTACGTTTAATTTAAAAAGTTTTACGAGTTACAATGCAAAATTGGGAAAATTCTTTAAGTAAATAAAAAGTGGGAGATAATCCATGACCTGTGGGGTCGAATAAAAAAAATCGACTCAATCACAAGGATAAGCTACATGTACTTATCTAAGTTTTAAAGGTTTGTAGCCTAGTATGGTTTAAAAGTTTTTACGAGCGACAAGGCAGGTGGGGACGGACGGATGGAAGGACGGAACGGGACAAGGGTAATACTAAATTTCCCATAAAAAAGACTCCAACCACACAGATTATTTTTTCACACCGGGCGGAATTATGTTTTCTTGGCCTAAATTCACAAAACAAAAAGATATTTTAGTTTCCATCATATTAATCCTTATAAGGTTATATATATATACATTGTTAAAAACTATGAGGTGGCATATAACTTGCTGTTTGAGTTGGCCGACGCGAAACTATGTCGGAACTTGTTGAGGATAAAATATTCACATTATGTCGACAATGTTGTGTAAAACTATCATTATTATATCGACATTTTGTGTTAACTTATCAACGTTAAAAAAAGTCGCCATGTTGAGATAAATATCACGTTTATGTCGACTTTGTGAGATAAAAATATCACGTTTATCGTCGACATACATGTATTGTGTTAAACTTATCAACGGTATGTTGACTAAATTGTGGATGACCCTCACATTATGTTGAATTTGTTGTTGGGCAACTTATTCAGGAATATTTTGTTGACATGTCATGCATTTAAATGTCAAACTCTTTGGAGGCGCTTCGCGAGAAATTATCGCGCGCTCGCGCGAACGCTATCTTGATGGCAAATAAAATAAATGCCACCATACGATAAAAACACAATTTTCCCACTATTATTACTACTTAACAAAAAATTTTAAGAATCAGGACTTATTTTTATTTCACGAAACTTTAGTCAAATAATAATTGTATTACGAAAATAATTTCTGCATGTTAAAATTCCACATTAGATATCATCATAGTTTCATATTAAGTGAATATGTGTTTACCAGGAGATTTAAAAGGTTACCAATGTACATGACCCCACCCAGTAGGCACCAAAACTTGTTCTTTATAATCAGACATACTTTCCGAGACATTGTCTGGCAAAAGAAAAAAAAACATTTTTCACCATTATCCCCACGTATTGATCTTGGCATTTATTACACATTTTATATCAGACGTAAATTTACAACACTGATATCAGGGGCGATAACCGCGTTTCCCTTTAAAAATGTTAACGGGACATTACTATTTATTTTTCTCTTGTATTTATTTTTTCTTGATGTGGCTAATTATTCATACTTTATAATCTGGTAGAAAGTATTAATATTTTCAGGTGGGGCCCATTTAACTAGATTAAATAAATTAAATTAAAAAATTATCAATGGCCTCATTTGCAATGAATGTGAAACTAGCCGATACCACCGGCCAAGTACACGTAGCAGTAAAAATATATATTAACTACAAATGAGTATATCTGTATAGAGGGCACTCGTAATTTTTTTAGAACTGGTTGGAATAGTGACACAATTATAGTAAGACACTTATTTGAATTCATATAAAGAACATTTGTTTGTACCTAATTGAGGGTGGGCACTGTACCTTTAAAACGTTCACGAGGATAACAGTGAAATATATTTTTTTCTAAAGTCTGAAATAAATTGAATTGATATTCAAATAAAATTTAACTTTTGTTTTCTTTTAGTTTGGAATTCAATTAACCAAGGTTATACCTGGACTGTTCCTGGTTACAAAACCACCGTTTAATAACACTAATAACACTGCTAAACCTACACCTACTTGATTAGGACTATCAACAAAAAGAACTATTGTATTTACACTCCATTTGGAAAAGGGAGCCCTTAACGATACTTGAGGGAATTAATTGATGGTTGTAGGTAGTAAGGGAGTCAAAATGATACCACTACCGTTGATATCATGTTTATCAAACCCTCTATAATACCCCCACCACCCCGAAATTCAAAAAATTGGTTAACGAGGGAAAAATTGGGTCTCCCGACAGCTAAATTTAATTTGAATTGAATTTTTGGCAGGAAATTAATTTTGAAAAGAGGGAGTCCAATTTATAATTGGTTAATTGAACTTTTGAAAAAAGTCGAATCAATTCATGCAAAGTAAAAAACAAAAAAAAAAATACAATTTAGTTTAATTTCCTCATTTTTCTCCTCCGTTATTAGCTAATGTTTATTTCGCAGATCAGCAACTAATTCTACCAGCTCTTTAAGTCTACCACGTTCACCTTTAGCCAACCTGACAGCGTTGAGCTTGCTTTATGTCTACAAAGAGTTTGGGGCACTAAAACGAATTTACAAGGGCATCTTAGGGCCATTGAAATTGTGGGGGGACACAAGGGAAACTTTCTTTTTACTGTCTCGCTAGATGCCTTTCGTAGGTTAGGTCTGTTTACACGTAAACGTTCTGTTACAAAACAAGTCTCACACTCCATTATTATATTGTATATAAACCTATGGAAATTTAAATTATTGTTCAAATTGGGACGTGAAAAAAACAAAAAAAAATTATGGTAAATTTTTGATGTCCAATTGAACAAAGATTAAATTTTTATAGGTGGTTATACAAAAAGTTAATATATACAAAAGTATAATACAGATAAAGAAAATTGATAACGCCAGAAACTAGATCAGAGAATAGAAAGTTTGAGAAGAAGGAAGCCGAATCTCTAGGGATTATCTTATAGTTACACGGTTGAGAGTTAGGGGGTTGACAAAGCTTGATAAATGGCACAAAGAATGTGGGCGTTTATGCAAGAGGTTTACCCGCGGCCTTATAAAAGAGGGGCATTTACAAACCTCTCCCATAGCGGAGGAAGTTGGTAACATAATTCTTCAAAAAGAAAGAAATTATTGCGGAGTTAAGGGATAGTGTAATAAAAACCTTCATAAAAGCAACCAATAATTTTGTCCCAAATTAGACACACAGGTGGGGCCCAATTACAATAAAATAATAAGAACAAATCTTTTCGTTCGCGCGATAGTGGAAAAAGGTGAAGATAAATATTGGTGGCTCACGATGAAACAAAATTGGAAAAGGTAGGAAAATTGGAAGACGGGTAGTTTACATTACCCTTTTCGTAAAAAACATTTAACATTAACGAGATCTTGAAACGGCATGTCCGAGAAAACTCGCTCCGTATTCTTTAACAACCACTTTTTTATTGAGAGTTATTCATATATTCTTACAAAAGCTTAGAATCATTATGGAGGCGGAAATTAAAAATGGATAAAATCCTGCTAAATCTATAACTAAATGCACAAAAAAACTACGGTGGTTCAGATAAGGCTGTTCAGGATAAGGAGCACAAACACGAATAATGTCCGATAAAATAGGACAGAAATCGAATACAAAAGTGGGAAGTTTGTAAGAAGGGTAGAGGGTTTTCGTAAAGCTAAATACAGGGTAGTAGGGGGAAAAAGATTTGGGGATCTACCCAATCCAAATGAATGCAGCAGGAGGAGAACTTCCAGTATTGGATGAAGAATTAAAAAGGTAATGTATTCTTTAGATAAGTATTAATGATGACCTTTGTCTGTTCAGGTGTTCTAGCTTCTATGCATATGACAGATTCAAAAAAGAACCCGACAGATTGTACAAGGAAAAGGCGAAAGAAATTTATTTATTAAGCAATATTTTGGTAATGTAATGTGGTTTCACCAATTCCTTTTTCAGATCTTGAAAAAGGTTTGAAGAGGTTTTTTAAAATCGGAACATGAGAAGTATATCAACCCACCGAATGTAAACGTATTTGGTGGTTGAAAAAACGGTTACCAGCACCAACTATTTAAGGCTATAGGTAAAATAAACCAATGGACTGACAATTAGGACTGTTTAACTAATCACGCATTTCTAATAAAAAACCTTAAACAAAAAACCCTATCTAATCCATTACGACCTGCGATAATTGCAATGCAGAAATTCACGAAAGCGAGTAAATATCGAAGAGGGACAACGGGACCAATAATGTATGAAAAGGTGAGACAAATAAAAGTAGTATGTGATGGTAATTATTTCTTAGGAGCGCCCGCGTTCGTCGTTAGAGAGAAAGCGTTCTACCCAAAAAAGTTCTCAACAGTTATGGGGCGGACCGAATTGGATGTACTTCCTGTGGAATAAAAGCGCGAGGGAATTCACCATTTCACCACGAAACAGTGGCGGACACGGGGTTGAAAGGATGGATTTTTAAGGAAGCTCCTGTTAGATGGATACTGTCCAGAAAACCAAATACCGTATATCAATATCACGGCTGTTACTGGCACGGGTGTGAGATTCATGCAAAGCATAGAACAAATGAAAAACGCGCATCCACGATGCAGAAGAGATATTACAACTTATTAGAATGAAGCAAGAATTTCAACTAGTTAGTTATGTGGGGGAATGCGGAATTTTCAAAAAAAACTGGTAAAGACATAAAGATCGGGTTGCGACCACTACTATTTATCCATATCAGATAAGTATACGATTTTGAGGCATATCTCAAACCCAGAATTTGAAAAACCTCTCGAGGTAAATAATCTTAGAGTACGAAAGGGCAGAGCACGTTCCGGTTAAAGCGTTAGCATTGGAGATAATTTCTTTTCAGGAACAGTATAATCTCCATAATTTGTGATTAAAGAGCCCGCAAAAAACTTATAGAAAAAATTCGTTTAGAAGATTTGAAAGTCAGGGGAAAAGCTATAAGAGAAGAAGTGTGGTCAAGATATGGGTTTAATACAGAACATTTTACGTTAAAAACCAAAATCGCCAAGATTCGAACAGTGTGGTATAGAGCAAGTAACGGTTATAGGTTTTAACAGCAGTAAGTACGATATTAAACTTAATAAAGAAATACCTAGTAGGCGTAACTGGCATCAACCACAAAAAAAATAAAAATAAACAAAGAAAGTAATGGTCGGAAAACGTGGCAAACGCAACAAATATTTCTTTTATTTACTCCAGATGTTTAGATTTTCTTGAATGTAATACTTTATATAGGGACCCGGTGTAATGTTACGATAGATTGGATAAAAGCCTACGAATGCATAAAGGACCAGAAAATTCTTTCTTTCCTTATGAGTGGTTCGATTCTTTCCAGACAAACTGGTATTACCCAGGACTAACCGGTTGGTATAGAGAAATTGGTATTTTCCAAACTATAGGGGCGAAAGGGAAAATGTTAATAGATTGGGAAAACAGAATTAAGTAAATGTCGTAGAATTTTCGAAGAAAATTATATGAAAACCTTTCAGGAGGATTGGGATTGAAAATTTATTTAACGATTTAGATGTAGCACCGTTATAGAAGGCGGTGGAAAAAATGGTGTGAATATTATTTTATAAACAAACAGAGGTGTGGATATTTTCAAAGATGCGGTAACACTACCTGGAGTAGCTACTTTACATTATTAATTGAGAGGAAACCATTAAAGAACAAAAATCTTCAAAGGGACGATTATTATACCGGAGGGATGCTTCTATATGCACCAAAAGAAAAGAAACATAACGAAATTGATGAAGGACGCTTACTTAGTTGGGGGGGGGGGGGCGGGTCCATCAATAGTATGTTTACACGATATGCAGAAGCTGGTTGTTTCATAAATATTTAGAGTGGGTTCCAAACCCTTGCAAGGCGGTTTTGGGGTACGACGCAAAGCGCATTATTTACTTTATCTACATTTAAATTAAAGAGATGCCGTGTGGGAGGACGAAACTAATTATACCCATATAGATACCCCACATAACCCCTAAACAAAAGTTTTTTAAAATTTAACATTTCTTTTGCAAAAGAGTTTTATTCAGGGACTGGTTTGTGTTTTTAGCGGGGAGGCGGATATAGAAGTTTCCACCACAACTTAAAAGATAAGTTTTCTGAAATGTCCGCCCCAAATAATTTATTTAAAACAAAAAGAGAAGTAGAGGTTCGATGACAAGTTCCCACCCACACCATGGTTAAAATTTATTTAAAAGGATACTGGCCGAACAATAAGAGGAGATGCGGAAAAAAAATTCGATGGGATATATGACCGCCACTAAAAGTATTGCTGTACGCGCCACTGTTTCGAAATTGGTTATTTAAAAAACACGGCCTAGAAATAGCTGGGATTGGTGACTTATCTGGTGTTATATTTTGATTATATTAGCGGTATTAAAACCATTCCTTTGCAATGGTTTCGCAAAAAGAATGTTACAGCCTGCCAAACGACTGGATAACCGTGGGTGATGTAGAAACCAAATAAGAAAAGCCAGTCGCAGCGATTCATACTAATTGATAAATTATTTAGGAATTAAACTTCGTGTTGTGGAAAAAATGATAGAGGCAACGGAGAGACATTTTAAAATACGACAGATACACTAAAACGATAAACCTGTTTTGACAACAAAGCAATTATTTTGAGCTGTTTCATTCTTTGTCGATTTGGTAAGAGATAGGAGATGCATACGGAAATAATCTTCAAGAAAAATCCAGGTGTGCGGTAATAAAGAGACCAATTCCATTGTTGGGAATAGCGGGTTTTTTATCAACTAGCTAAAATTGTGAATGTTGGAAATTTTACTACGAATTTCTCGGACCATAAAAAATAAAATACGTAAAAAAAGAGAAGACTTTGAATTCTTAATCGCACCAGATGGTATCACATCGCTCGATTGTATGTATATTAGGAGTTAGTGGAAGGAAAAAAAACGATTAGAGGAAATTGATTAGGAACCTAAAACTTATAATTACTAGACGGGTTTGAACAAAAATGAAAAAAAGGAAATGGTTGGCTTTGGGATATAAATGGGAGCGAAATGAAGGAGCCCGGACGCCCTCATATTTTCGAAAATGGAATTTAGCGGAGATGGGGCGATTAGGCGTTTATTAGTATAAGTGGTTATTTTATAGAAAAATTTTAATTCTATTAATCTTAATAAAAACTCTGAGAAAGGAATGTCCAAGAGAACTAACAATATATTTATTTGGGATAGATTATAAACGAGTACTAAGCGAAAACTGACAGAAGATGGAAAAACACATTTCATAGAATGTAGCACTTAAAACTAGGGGCATTTAAAGTGTAATAGATCGGTGGGGTTATGAAAACGTACTGTCAACAAAAATTAGTTAGGACTCTCTGGCATTTACTACGACTAAAAGGACAGTTGTGTTACCAGGACGGAATACATACAGAACCTCTCTAATTGGATTTTATTTAATTTAATTTTTGAAAAAAAGTTAAGAAAATTAGCAATCTTAAACGGACTCTGACGATCCGGAGGGGGTAGACTGGGTGGGTTGTCAGAAGGCACCGCAAGAAAGTTCTTCGCGAACAAAAAACCCTCACGAGATGGCAAATTCATCCAAATATGTAGAGCACAGGGCTCATTCGGGCTTGGTAATAGATCGGATCTAGATTGATGATACATTCGGATGAGGGGACCAACCACGGGGAAATCAGTCGCTGGCGGCGGCGGCTGACCACCTTCGAGCTCTCCGCCGGTTGATTAGAGGTACCGGACTGTCCAATATCCGAGTGGAAAGACCGTTGCTCCTCTAACAAACCAAACGGGTCGCCCCGCGCGAGGGACGGCAGAGGGCTCGTCGGTACCCATTTTAAATTTGATAAAGCATTGATACGGGCATTAGGGCTTACCTTAATCCAATTCAAATTGGTCACCTCTTCCGTCTTCAATGCCGGAGACCACGGCGGGGGTGAGTTGGCCACCCACTTCGGTCGATCGCGACAATGAGGGTTCTACAAGTTCTTTAGCGTAATGGTGGTCCGAGAACAGTCTTCTTCAAGCCTCCAAAGGTTCGATTGAAGCGCTCCCACGGATTCCCATGGTCCCGGTGGATGTTGACGCGGCCGCGTCTGACAAGAAACGTCGTGCTTAGGCAATTAGAATGTAGGAGACCGCGCCCATGAACTTCGGGCACCGGGATCCGACCTGGAGAAGATTCGGCCCATTTGACGGAGGGACTAATCTTATATATTCTTTGGAGAGAAGCCTCGGCCACCTCCTTAAACTCTTTAAGTGGCCAACGGCTCAGCCCTTATTAACGACTCGCTACGTCAAACGATTGTTCAGTGCGTACTTGTACGTCTTACTACCGACGCGATCGTGAGGGAGGAAGAAACGAAAACAGGTAGATCCGCTTGGTGAACTTGGTTCGGTACCGGCACGTCGAATTTATTTCGGGCGGGCCTGGAATATTGTGAGGCAGCGGGTAAATAGAATCTGCCCAGATGGCCCTGCTTCTTGGAAGACATTTCCTTGACAGCGTTTTCTGAAACCATTGGTCGCCGCCGCGAGGGTTCTTGATTGGCCGCGAGTCCCTTCCAGTAGCCGCGGGGATATTTAGTACGCGTTCGCTAGCTTGCGCGGTTTAGGCGAATCGATAGTTTGGGTTTATTAAGTTTGCGCAGTGTTCCTATGTATGCGATGTATTCTAATATATCGGACAATCTCCAACATGCCCTCGCCAGATCGTCCGGTAACTGCGTCGATAATAATAAACCTTTGTTGGAAGTACAATCGCGATTGTGTGTTAAGTTCTGAAGGAACTTGGGAAAATCTAATCCCCCAGTATTGGTGGAGGAATCTAACATCCGCTTTGCGAAAAGGGTGGCCGCTTTTTCGTCCTTCCGCCATGTCTCGAGAGAATCTCGGGCCAGACGAATCATACCCTTTGCACCAACCATGTGGTGTTTAAGGGCAGTGTAGCCTACATCAATCATATCAAGCAAAATAAAGTTCATCAACTGACATCGTTCTATATATATATATTTATAAAAAAAGTTATTTAAAATAATTAATTTAAAATCTCGATTGGATATAGTAGCCGACGAGCCCCACACACCCATTCCCACGACGATGAACGCGATCTCGCGGTCTTTTTGGGGCTCTGACGGTACATAGAAATCTGAAAGTTGGGGCTCGCGATCCAGCGGCGCAGACTTTTGTGCGGATATGCAGCGCGTACTCGCGGTTGGCTTCTTCAACGTTCTGAAAAGTTGTGCGGCGTGATTTTCGCGGCGAAGCTCTTCATTGACCCAGTCCAGAGTGGGCGGTTCGTTTTTTCGACCACGCTTCCTTTGTGCTATTAAGTTGTTCTACAGCTAAATCGTGACGCTTACGCTCCTCATCCACGTTCGAGCTTTTCATTTTAGAATATAAAAAGTTGCTACCGCTGACGCCAATGCGTTATGAGCGCACCACCTACTATTACTGCGATTGAAGCCATTTATTTCCATATATTAACTGGTAGAATTCCAGCTTTAACTAGATAATCTCGGGTCCAAACTGCGGCCGCTACATCTAAGGTCGCGAGCCCTAGTCTCTCACAGTAAAGTCCAATTTGGGAGCGGATCCTCCTAGGGCCATCTTTGATAGTCGAGCATACCCGATACTGAAACCCGATATCACCACGGCGTGATAAAGCGCATTCACTAACATTTTACCATCTTGTTCAGCCATTATAATTATTGCATATAAAAGGGGTCGCGATCAATGTTTAAATGGGGCGCATCCAATCGCGATTGGTGTTTCGTAACTTTCTTCTGAACACTGGCTGGTTGTTTTTTCGATAATATGGGGTATTTCCACACGCACAGGGCACCAACAACTGCCAGACCACCACCAACAACCCCAACTCCAATTCACGAATTTGGGTTCAATCGGATTCGCCCAACTCCAACGGCAGTTGGTATTGGGTGTTGAGTGTGCTTCCAATTCGTGAATTGGGGGTGTTGTTGTACTCAACTCTGTCTTCAGATGTTTTGCTGTCTCCGTCCCCGATTGCAACGACTGTTTAGCCTCTCGAAGCTCGGCAGTAGTTTTATCTTGTTTAACTTTTCGGGTGGCAGCCGCCGCCCGCCCAGCTGCCTGTCTTTTGGGATATTTTTATATGCGGTATGTCATCCAGTGGGGGAGTAACACTCGGGTTCGATTGGGTTGGAGCAATCGGGTTCAACTCCGTCACTCTCGCGGGTGTGTCTTGTGTCATCATTTACGATATTAATATTAGGGCTTATAGTTCGTGGGCATATATGTCCAAATTGACAGTGTTTACCCGTGGTCAACGCGGTTGTCAGCGGAGCTAAGTACATTCCAAACTTGTGATAAATTGAGCAGCAGGCTGTTCTAAGAGTGTGACCTATAAAAGGGTCAGTCTCTAGATCGTCAATCAATCCCGCGGTGTTTGGTATAGGGAGAAGTATACTAACGGCGGTTGCGTACAAATGAATAGCCGCCGATCCGAGAGTTCTTGTCATCTCCGCACCCAATTTTGATTCGTATCGCGCATACATTTTATCGATCTCCGCATCTGACATCTTATCCACCTGAAAAACTGAGAGACGCCTACCGAGATAATGCTCCGATTGTCCCCCAGCAACCAGCGCAGCTAGCCGCTCTCGTCGCGCCGCATTTTCATTTTCATTCGGAGTCGTTGCACTCAACCCAATACCAACCGCCGTTGGAGTTGGAGTTGATTCCGATTGCTCTGTCGGATCATTATCTTTCAAGATGTTGGCAGTCGGAGTTGAGGTTTCTTCCATTAGCTGATCGAGAAGTTCGTCGCAGTTCATTTTTCTTAAAATTAATTTAACTATTCTAACAAGTCTCATCACTTTAACATATTGCCAAGCGCACCACCCGATACTTATGATCACCATTATGCTCGCAACAAAGCTTGCAGCGGAGCACCAAATTGTTAACATTGTTAACCATTGTTCAGCATTTGTTCAACATTTGTTAAGCATTTGTTCAGCATTGTTCAGCATTTGTTCAGTAATTGCTAAGCATTGTTAAGCATTTACTCGGCAATTACTAACGAGCGTTAAGTAATTGCTAATTAATTATAAAATTAATTGATAATTTCGTAAGCAGTGGTTGATCAGTCTTTAGCAAAAGCTTGGCGTGCTTAGTTTCCGAAAGCATCTGTCGAACCTCCAGGCGCTCCTCGCGCGTTGGGATAACGTCATTCTCTCGAAGACAGTCATCGAATGAGTCTCGGTCCTTGCAGTGAAAGAGGGCGACCCCATTTCGTTTTTTGCTCGCGCAGATCCTTGAGGACGGCGTTGTACTTTTGAGTGGATATCCATACGCTTTGCCGAGCATGGCGGCCAGAAAATGCGAGCTCGGAGAGCATGTCCTTCTTTTTGGTCATCGCCGCCTTGGCCGAGCAATCATCAATCACGTATAGGGTGGGCTCACCCTGGAATTTTTGGTATAAACCACTCAACCAATCGTGAAGCCTATCACCGGGGTCAATAACGTATACCTCAGGGTCGGTCCATATCCACGGGCGCCGCTGATAAGTATCGTTGTGCCGCACAGTGGGACACAGGATCACAATATGACGAAAGGCATCGCGGTAGGAGCCCTCGAGCAAGTCTAGGATGAAAACCGTTTTTCCACATCCTGTGCCCTACCCATATTATGGCAGAGTGGGCATCTCCAATCGTGAATTGGTATTGATTGTTAATTTTCTTAAAATTAATTAATAAATCATTAGATTTAGTAGAGTGCTGAGACGTATCGACCATCTTCGATGTTGAGTTGTGCGTCTGTAATTATATATAAGTACACGTTCAATGGCCCGGCTCCGTCCGCCTCTTTGGTTATCTGGATCGTCACACCCTCGCTAGCGTTCTCAACTTGGCGTCCGTTGCCGTGTATTTGGTCGTCGTCGCTGGCTCGCATGTCTAGCCATAACGCGTATTTGGTATTCAGGAACTCCGCGAGGGAGACGGCCGAGAGATGCAGGTCTTTGGCAACTGCTGCAACCTCCGGAGAGCGCTTAGAGCCGGCAGCAAACTGCTTTCTTACTTCGTCCCACTGCTGGTGCGCGCGAGACCCGCGCTGTAGAGTTGATTGGGTACTCCCTCGATCGTCACCTCTACCTTCGATGATTTTGGGGTTATAGAATTTGTCGGTTTTTCCAGCACACCGAACGCGAACCGAGCATCCTCGAACAACATCAGTATACCTTTCATCTAGCGGGCGGGTACGTTGACATTAATATTCCACAATGTGTCGCCTTTGTCTTTCGTCATCTTGCGATGGCGAAGAACTCGGTCGTAAAGTATGGCAACGCGCCCCGGCGTACTGGGTTCTGATCAATCGCGCGAGTTTGGGCATCGTGACCATGTCGTACTCCAGCGAAACATTATCTATCGTATACGTCGATAACATGTCACTGGCTATGAGAACTCGGCCGTAGTCGTTGAACGTTAGTTCGTATTCGAGCGGTCAGCCAAAGCGCTCTGATGTAGGGCATGTGACTCTCCAGCAACTCAAAGTCGAGCGGGAGTAGAAGCGGTTGCCGTAGGCGCCCGCGACCGCATTGTCGCTCGCGTTGTTATCTGTCTTGTTAGCAGCCCCGATTCTAAGTTTGGTTACGTTCTTATTTTTGCTGGTGTCAATACCCTGATAGACAGCGTTTTTGCGCTCTTGCGCCGTCTTCCACAGGTCCTGGTAGCAATGGTAGACGTCGCTGTCGTCGATCGACATCACCTCATTACCAGAAATCTTTATCATGGTCTTTTTGACGATGGCGCGACCCAGATTCTGAACGACGGTTCGGTCCTCGTCCGTCGACGTCAGCGAAATAGTGAAAGCGAGGCGAACAGTCCCCGGCACAATGACGTCGTTAGTTCCGAGGTTGGGGAAGCGGATCAAGAGCTGTTGGTTCTGGTCGATCGTCGATGGGTTGTTCGTAATAACGACACTCTGTCTCACGCCTTTTGCCCCGAGGGGCTCATGCAGTCTGCGGTATGGATTGAGTTTGCGACCGTATTGACTCGAAGACATAATTTAGTGAAACTATATTAAACCCGTATGGTTTTGTCTTTAATACATAATTAATTTTAAGAAATTATAAATATGGCTGATTAATACGATAATGACATGTATGCAATCGGCAGAGACGATTACCTCGATGCGGATGATGATGACATAGATGATTATAATGACGAAACACCCTTGATACAGCTTCCAGTTCCAATCCAATCGCAATCGGGGGAATTAGGTGGCGCTACCACTAGTGAAAGTCGGGAATTACTCGAGGGAGCTGTAAACGACTACTACAACAGTTTGGCAGAAAAAGGTCTGGTCCCATCTGTCGGTCGCGACTACTCCAAGTTCAAATTTGATATGAACGGTAGATTGCGACTAAAAGCAGCATCAAATATCCCAATAGTCAACACGAGGACCGGTAAACCCCTAGCCCTGAGCACCATTGCCGGAAACCCGGGCGGTGGCCAACTCATAAGGAGCGAACTAGGATTCGTAGATTGGAAGAGGGGTAAAACAATTATGCCGACCCGCGCTGTAGAGGCCCTACAGTCTACCAACGAAACGATGGCGAAAACGGCCTCCGCGATAGAAACGGTCGAGCTCAACGAACTCCCTCAAATAGCCACCGACGCTATTAACACGATGGAGACCACGTAATACTCGACGATGACCCACTGTTACCTCTTCTCGAACTCCAGGTACTCGATAAGACTCTGCAAACGGTCCGGGACGAACTGGTCCTTAACCTCTCCAAACACTCGTCGCTGGATGAACATATTGCGTCAGAAGAAAGAAAACTGAAGGAAGCGGGTGGCGATAGAGAATCTACCGAGCGGATCACCGAACGCCTGCAGTCGTTGCGGGACGAAAGAGAAGCTCGCTTGGAGGCTGCCTCGACTAACCGTGAGGCTCTCCGCACCCAAATAAGTCGGATCCGCGAAACAATCTCGAGGGTCCTGCACGAGGAGACGACACTCGGTGAGCGTCTTCGCACTCTGTTCAGAGAACAGGGTGTCACGATAGCAAGCATCCTCGTTGCTATCAGCATGACTATATCGACCATAGTTCTAGCTTTCACTGGTGGTGCGGCGCCACCACCCGCGCCAGCACCCACACCACCACCACCCGCGCCATCAGGCGGAGCCAAGGAGTGGGTAAAAAAACAACTAAAAGCCCTCGCCAGTCTCCTGGCTAAATTAGCCGAAAAGGCGGCTGCCGCACTACCTGGACTGATCGGAAGTATCGTTTCTTACTTGCTATCTATATTATCAAAAACGGCCGGATGGCTCGCCGAGAATGCTTGGGCTTTAATCGTGGCGATCACCGGTCTCCTATTATTCTTCGCCAGAGAGTTCCTAAAACCAAAGCGTAAATAGTCCGATCGCCACGAGGGCGACGACGAGCGCTAATTTCTCCTCCTCGTGTGTTGTGCTTCCAATCTCGATTGGTGTTTCAACATTGTTGATGGAACTCGATGGTGCATCCAATTTACGAATTGGGGGTACTGGGTTCGATTGTGTTGAGGGAGGTGTATCCATTTTGTGTTTTGGGGGTTTTATGAAATCTTTTTCAAATTTATTTGAATTTACAACTCCGCGCCCGATCATCTTGGGTGGGAGCTTGATGGTACCCGTGTTCACGTTCCCGTTGCGGCCGATTTTTTGATTGGTGGTTGCGACTACGATCTGATTATTGTAACCGTCAACCGGGTCGTCTCGTAGTATCATATTGCTCGGCGCCATATAAAGACCTATTCCAAATGCGTAGTCTATCGGGGTGCGGGCAGTCTGCAAAACGTCTTGATAATTCTGGATCGCCTTCTGGAGGTCCACGATGGCATCCTCGACAAGTGCCAAGAACTGTTTTTGTGCGTCAAAGGCCGTTCCCGTACCAAGTATAGCGCTGCGCGTTTGCTTCTGTGAGGCGAGGATTGCCCATACGTATATGCGAATGGATTCGTTGAGACGAATAACCCCACCCTGCGTAAATCCAGTGCTTTCATCTAACATAAATGTGGTCCAAGCATTTCGCATCTGTGGAGTATCACCCAGGTCTAGGTATTCCACATGGGCTACTTTAGTAGGCAGCCAATGGCAATCACCATCATTACACGCAAGTCCACCAAGCACCACCGAACGTCATCTTATTCAACTTATAATTATATTTAGTCCATGTTGCCATTTTTCTAACTGGTGGTGGGGTGGCCCCTCGAGCGCTCCATAGCCCTGAGAAATATACTGGAACTTTATCCAGACGCTCCCCACTAACTAAGCCTTTAAGGTGAACTAACCCTAAACTGTTGGTCGGGGTGTATACTTTCTGTCTCCAGTCGGCGTCTTTTGATACCCCAAATTCGCTACACAATCTTTCGAACGCCTTACGGTCATATGCGCTGGAAATGGGATCCCAGCCATCGTCTTGAGGCAGTGGAATACCTAGTTCTTTGAGAATCCTCCTAATTGTGTAATACACGTGAAAGTTGTAGACACTTCGGAGCATGATATTCTCGGATGTCAAATGGTCTTGATGCGAAACTCCGCATCCGGCCGTTGCGCACCATACAGCGAAATTTAGCTGGTTCTGCCAGAAGTTCATATGGGAAAACTCCCATCTTAGTAATACATCTTGACTAGTAGTCTTTGGAACTACATATTTCTCAAACGTGTTAGGGAAATTGGTGGCAAAGCCACTGGCCGGTCTAACCGTTACGGTTGGGTGTACAAGGAGGTTAACAACGTCTTTTTGCTTGTATTTACCACCGACCGCGTACTTTGCATTAGAATTAAAGCTAAATGCTTTGGTATCCATTGAAAGATATTATTATGTTTGCTACTATCATTAATGTTCAAAAAGGGAGTTGTGAACTTCAAAAGTTAATAGACAACTGCTGCGGACAACGCCGGGTAGGCCTCAGATCAATCACCTTCACGGTCGGGTGGAAAAACATTGAAATGCACAAGGAGATCTCCGGAATAGAATGGCCAGAGGCTATCTATTCCGTAGATGGTATAGATCTAGAGGACTCCAATAGTCCTGCAGAAACAAGGAGACGCCTTCGGGAAACAGCTGCCGCATTACTTCCTGGCCTTTGGGGTTTCGGAGATGTCCAAGCTTTAATCGCGACGAATATGCCTGATAATGGCACTCTCACAGTCTCAAAAGCCACGGGGATTGCGACATTGTCCGTTGATAAAAAATTAAAGATCACTCCGGGGTTGGCCTCAATGTTAGGATTTAAATTTGCACCCCCTTACAACGAGGATGAAGGGCGAGAGTTCCCGTTGAAATTTGTCTTCCCCGTGGGCGAGCACCGCGGCGATACCCCGGTGAACTTCGCCTTCACAAAAACTCTCGGGGTGCACCTGGATCGGGTAAACACATCGTACAACACGGTAGACGGCACTCCCACCACATTATTGAAAACCGTGCCCGCCAGCGACTGTTTCTATGGTGAGACTGTGACCTTAGACTTCCCACACCCCGAGATGAAAGTTTTGGAATCGGTACACATAAGATTTCTATTCTTGATGATAAAGGGCGAGAGTTGAAGAACGATTACCCGATTTCGGTCGTCCTAGAAATTTCAAATTAATTAATTTTAAGAAAATTATTTAGAATTAAACGCATGTTCGTAATATATATTATCAACATTATTGAAAATGAGTATATACGGACCAGGTAGTTCTTCCGATTGGGTAACAAATTCAAAGAATTTGGAACCGACAGAAGGGGGATTCATCCCGACAGAGGGTGACTTTTTAACTACCCAAAAAACAAAGGCCTTGATCAATAGAACTATATCGGTGGCCACGGACGAGATTCACAGGAGTCTACTATCACAACTTAGAGAATATGCCCTGGCTGTGAATACACAAAGTCGTGAAGAAACGCATACGGAACTAAACGAACTAGGTGAAAAAATAACCAAATTTCGAAAAGAGGCCCGGTTGGGGATTGATAAAGTCCGAGAAGACCACCAGGCGGACCTTACGGAGGCTTATGATGCGTTGCTCTTAAAGGACTCTCTCAGCAAAGAAGCGACACTTACCGAACTAGACGGGAAAATAACAAAATTTCGAAAAGAGACCAGGTCGGATATTGATAAAGTCCGAGAAGACCGCCAGGCGGCCCTTACGGGAGGGTGATAGTTCGCTTAGAGACTCTCCTCACAGAGAACGGCACTTACCGAAACAGACAACCAAATTTTCAAAAGAGGCCACGTCTATTGAGAAAGCCCGAGAGACCACAGGCGGACCTTACGGAGGCTTATGAGTTGCGCTCAGGACTCTCTCGCAGAAGCGGCGGTTGCCGAACTAGTAAAAAATTAAAATAACAAAATTTCGAAAAGAAACCCGCGGTATTGATAAAGTCCGAGACCACCAGTCGAACCTTGCGGGAGGCCCTTGCGGAGGTTATGAATGCGTGCGCTTAGAGGACTCTCTCAACGAAAACTACACTTACCGAACAGACGGGAGCCGAATTTCTGAAAGAGACCAGTCGGGGTTGGGGGGTCCGAGAAGGACCAGGAGGCCATGGCGGGAGCTTATGGGGCTTGCGCAGAGGACTCTCTCAACAGAGAAAACAAAACTTACGAACTAGAAAAAAAAAAAAAAATCGAAAAGAGGCCCCGGTTGGGGGTTGAGGGGGTCCGAACGGGTATTAGAAAGCCCGGAAGACCACCACGGACTTACGGAGGTTTTATAGGGGTTGCGCCAGAGGACGGGCTCAATCAGAGAACGGCGGTTGGTGAACTAGACGAAAAATACCGAATTTTCAGAGCCCGGTCGGGGGTTAGAAAGCCCTAAAAAGGCCACCAGCTACCATTACGGAGGCTTATGATGCGTGGGACTAGAGACTCTCTCAACAGAAGCGGCACTTACCGAACTAGACAAAACAATAACCAAATTTCGAAAAGAGGCCACGTCGGGTATTGAGAAAGCCCGAGAAGACCACCAGGCGGACCTTAATAAATGTGGGGGATACACTATGACAGCTGCAGGTGAAGTTATCCGAATGGCGGTCTGCTCGGTTAATGGTAGTGGTAAACCTGTTGGCGCGATCGCGATAAATATTGTAGTAGATGGGGAAGAACGGGGGGTGTTGGAGTCACTAAAATCTCTGGAGATAGTTCGACGATTGTTGCGTTCGCCGGTGATGATCGAATTAGACTTTCCCAAGGTAGTGTTATTAACTTTGTTACGAAAATCGGTGACCCAGAGAGTTCTTCCACTATTGTCTCATTGTTAATTGAACTTATTTTGTAAATACTAATATATTGAAAATCATGAACGAATCACCGCTTCCAATTGTCAATACCACTCCATCAACACTGTGTACAATTAACGAAAGAAGTTCAGATTTTAGGTTGAATAATATCGTCGCTATGCAGGATATTTTAGTTAGAGAATATACAAATAGAAAAAGAAACGCTAAAAAATATAGACGCGCGGTGAACACGGCTGAAGCATCTAGTACGGCTCTAGCGAGTGTTTCTGTGTTGTGTGGGGCGGGGACAGCTGCAACTATATCCACCATTATAACGGTTCCTGTAGCGGGGATTTTATGTGCGGTGTCGGCCGTTTCTGTGTTGTTGTGTATGGTAATTAGGGCGTCGGGTGGAAAACTCGAGAAAAAATGTAGAAAACATGATAGAATATCTGTTCTCGCCAGGTCTAAGAAAAATACCATCGACGTTATGGTGTCCAAAGCGTTGGCCGATAAGAAAATATCAAATTTAGAGTTTGAATCCGTGGTGGAAGAAATGGGGAGATAATGATATGAACAATTAAAAAATGATATAAGAATCAAAGCGCGCGCCACCATGCCCAAGATTGAGTGTACTGATTGGGATAAATTTAGTGAAAAACCTGGAGATAAAGTCGGAAGAAATGTTACAGCACCATTATAAAATAATAATAAAAACAAAATTAATTTTCTTATATTGGTGCAGTAAACAAATTTACATACCTATACAACATGTGTTTTTCACTGAGAATTACGCCGTAATCGCATAACAAATTCAGTCGAGGATTACATTGTAATCGCCTGTGTAAATTGATACACTCGGCTATAAATAACTGTCTGTTTACCTCGGCTATCAATTTACGCATGGTTCATAACCCGTGTAATTGAAACATTGTCGTAAATCGATAATTGTACAACACTAGGTAATGTTTATCATAACATCCTACATGGTCGTGTGGGTTAAGGCGATACTCTATAGAGACGAGGGTCGTGGGTTCGCCGCGGTTGGAGCTAAACATTTTTTATTTCTATCTCTACAAATGTGGTCGCTATGGTAAACAACTGCATGACAACGGCGTTCCTATCCGACCGCTTGAGGTTGATAAAATTGATAAATTCAGATTGCCAGTTTACATACCTTCGATAAGGAAAAATACACTCGGCTATAAATTAATTAGTAGTTTGTTTTTTTTCAATAATAAGTTTTCAATATCTTTATAAGCGATATCGTAGAAATGTACATTCGTAAACGAATCGTTGGGTTTTAAAATTTTTGTATAATACACCTTAGTTTCATATCCGATACGCATTATCTGTCTTAATGTTCGTATTTGCCTCTTGTATAGTTGACATAATTGCCGGTATAATATTGTAAATGCAACGTTTTTATCGGAGCGTAATAAATTACGCTGGTATTTCATGTATTCGATATCACCTAGTGTTCTCATTTTATAGAATTTATATACAGGATTATAACCCCCGTAAGCTTCGTAAACTTCTTCAACACAGTCATTAAAAATTTGCAATTCAAATTGTATTGTATTATCCATTTTCTCTAATAATATTGGTACTTGTTTTTTTCTGTTCAATTGGACGTGAAAAAAACATGATGTATTTATGACACCAATATATACTTTCAAAGTCAATTACCAATATAATTGGGACTCCCTCTTTTCAAAATTATTTTCTCCAAAAATTCATAAATTTGCTGTCGGGAGACCCAATTTTCCTCGTTAACCAATTTTTTGATTTTCGGGGGTGGTGGGGGTATTATAGAGGGTTATAAATGATATCACGGTAGGTGGTATCATTTTGACTCCCTTACTACTACTGTGGTTGCCGGTATACAAAGTGATATTTAGAATTTTCCAGTTACAATTTACTATTCTAACTCAACCGTACCTACCTACCGATACTATCTACAAGGGCTATCAACAGATGGGCCTTGGTGTGCCTATAGAGAGGCAGAACATACAGAGAAAAGAAAGATACTGTACAGAGTAATACCGATGAAAGCCGAAACACGCCGAATGCCTGTGGTGCCAAGACCTGTCGCGGATCTGTCAGACTGTTCAATCATGTTGGATTTATAAGTAAGTCAATCATATTATATGGTGATTTGCAATGATTAAAGTACATCAGGATTAATTTATCACCGATAATCACATGACTGTTCTGTGTTTAACTTTCAACTTAAAACTTCTGTCAATTCATTAAATTTTGTAACAATTTCAAGTCTGCTCAACCCACAGGGACGTGGAATCATTACTAGCTCTATTGTTCTGGTGATTGTTCATTCGTTACGATAAATGACTTAAGAGATAACTATTTAATTAAATTAATTTCATTTGATTTGCATGTTTAAATTAATTTCACTTCAGACTTTCACCTCGGTATTTTTTAAAAATATTTTAATGAACTATACTAGTCCCTATGATCTTGAAGTCCTAGGAAAGGTCTACTTTCGGTTTGTCAGTTTTTCTCAGAAAACAACTTTTGGGAAAATAGCTGCACAAATGACTACTGCAAGATATAAGGATAATAGGCCAGGGTCAAGTTGGTATATACTGTAGTGATTTTCATGTACCAGGGGCGGATCAGCGAGACAATCATAAAATTGGTATTTCCGGTTCAAAATGGCAGATTTAAAAATGGCCACCATATATTACTTGCTTTGCTCATATCTTAATATGTGCGACTCATAGGTACATAATTGCTGTACAAAATCATTTATTATACTAAAAACAGTAGTATTAATATTTATTAACTTGGTAATGTCGAATATGTGTTAGTTTCAAAATGGCCACCATTCAAATATGTTTTGTCGTTCGTATCTAGTATGTTTACCGCATCATGAAACACAATGCTAATAACAAAATAATTACCGCAATGTAAATTTAGCTATAGCAGGTATTTTGAATTCCAAAATGGCCGCCAATAATATGTTTCTTATACATCATGTACATGTACCGGGTATGTGAAAATAATCAGATAGTAGCCCAAAAATGTAACTGATAATTGTGGTAACCGTACTATCTTTACTCTAAACCGAAATTGTTTATATAATTTATTTTCTGAGTTTTACATATTTGTGTATGCAGTTGCAGTCTGTGAAATATCGGTCATTGAAATTTTGTTAAATTCAAGATGACCGCCCCAAATTGAAATAAATAAAACTGCAATAGTGCCTTCTGAGCCTAGCTGCTCTTATTTAAATACACATGATATGAGGCTTTACACTTCCAAACTTTATTGTCTGCTTATGAACTGCAGTGGAATAGCCAGGTTCTTGCCGAGAGGGGTGGGAATTGTGGATCGAGTTTGGAAAGGGCTAGTGCGGGAGCATACATCCCCAATCATATTTCACTCACAAAAATGTAAGTTTAAGTAAAAATACACACCTGTACTGACCAAATCTTAGATGGTGTGTTTGCACCCAGCTCCTCTGACTACACAACTGGCAACTTGCCATTATCATTGAAATTCACCATTTGTTTTTATTAAATTTGCAAGTGTTACATGTTGTAATCAGTCATTATCTTCCACAGACTGTGATAATCAGGAAGCCGTTTCACCAAACTTCGTACGACTAAAATGTTTGTAAGTGCAAAATTATGATACATAAATCCCCAATCAATTAAACAAGAAATGTCCGATCAGAAACAACTCACTCCTATGTTGGTCCACGCATGCCTCAATACTCTACTAAGGTAGTGACTGCGCCTGACAGTAATCAAAGCGTCGCCATTCCAATTGTTGAGGATCTAGCTGGCGATGAGCACAATATTGCTGTAGCATTGGTTGAAAATCCACATGGACTCCGAAGAAATTACAATATTGCTGTAGCATTGGTTGAAAATCCATCTGAAAGTAATGACAGTATTGCTGTACCATTGGGTGACACTCCATCTGAAAGAGACGACAGTATCACTTCACTATCGGATGAAGATCCGTCTGAAAGTAACAACATTATTGTTGTACCGTTGGTTGAAAACCCATTTGCAAGTGATAACAATATTGATGTAGCATTGGTTGACAACCCATCTGAAAGTAATGACAGTTGTGTTGTACCATTGGGTGACGCTCCATCTGAAAGAGACAACAGTATCACTTCACCATTGGATGAAAATCCATCTGAAAGTAACAACATTATTGTTGTTCCATTGATTGAAAATCCATCTGAAAGTGACGAAAGTGTTGCTGTACCATAAAATCCATCTGGAAGTGACGACAGTATTGCTGTACCATTGGGTGAAACTCCTTTTGAAAGAGACGACAGTATCGCTTCACTATCGGATGAAGATCCGTCTGAAAGTAACAACATTATTGTTGTTCCGTTGGTTGAAACCCCATTTGCAAGTGATACTAATGTTGCTGTACCATTGGTTGAAAACCCATCTGAAAGTGACGACAGTATTGCTGTACCATTGGGTGAAACTCCATCTGAAAGAGACGACAGTATCGCTTCACTATCGGATGAAGACCGTCTGAAAATAACAACATTACTGTTGTTCCGTTGGTTGAAAACCCATTCGCAAGTGATAACAATGTTGCTGTACCATTGGTTGAAAACCTATCTGTAAGTGACGACAGTATTGCTGTACCATTGGGTGACACTCCATCTGAAAGAGACGACAGTATCGCTTCACTATCGGATGAAGATCCATCTGAAAGTAACAACATTATTGATGTACCATTGATTGAAAATCCATCTGGAAGTGACGACTGTGTTGCTGTACCATTGGTTGAAAATCCATCTGGAAGTGACGACAGTATCGCTTCACTATCGGATGAAGATCCGTCTGAAAGTAACAACATTATTGTTGTACCGTCGGTTGAAAACCCATTTGCAAGTAATAACAATATTGCTGTAGCATTGGTTGAAAATATATCTGAAAGTAATGACAGTATTGTTGTACCATTGGGTGAAACTCCACATGAAAGAGACAACAGTATCACTTCACCATTGGATGAGATTATTACATCGTGGAGTAAAATTAACTTTAAACATATACACCCTGTCATATCAAATGAAATATTATGGCATAATACCAACATCAAACAAAGCAATACATTATTTTATAAAGATTGGCACGATAAAGGTATAATGTTTATAAAAAATATTTACGATTATAGAACAAAAAACTTCTATACATTTCATGAACTAAAGAATTTGTACAATTTAAGCAATGGAGATTTCCTAAAGTACTATACATTAATAGGTAATATCAAAGATGCATGGAAAGAAACACTTAAAACAGAAAATATTGACACTGGCACACCTGAATATCTAATTTCGAAACTTTTAAAAAATAAAATGGCCAATAAGATGTTATATGCCATACAAATCGATACAATGCGATTAACTATATTAAAACACACTGTCAAATGGGAAAATGAATTAAATATTCAAAATATAAATGGAAGAAAATATTTATCTCACCTATCAAAAATACTATAAGCACAAAACTAAGAGCATTCCAGTACAAATACCTAATGAGAATAATACCAAATAACTCCTTCCTATTGTATGTAACTTGAAACCATCAAACTTGTGTGAATTTTGTAATATGAACGTAGATTCAAATAAACATATGTTTTGGGAATGTCAAACTATCCAAACATTTTGGTCGGAAATATATGAATTATTGAAATCGAAACTAAATTACAATGCACATCTAAATTACGAACACATATCATTTTGTAATATTAACGTAGTATCTAAACAAAGGTCGGTTCTAATTAATTTCATTATCCTTCTAGCAAAATATTTTATATTCAAATGTAAATGTTGCTCAACACTGCCAACACTAAACTCATTCAACATGTATCTACAGAAAACAATCTTAATTGAAGAGACAATTGCGACAATGAAAGATAAACTGTTGCAATTTAATACAAAATGGAATGATTTTCACTTCAACTAACAAAACGTATACCAAAGTACCCACACATAGATATATATACTAGTAATGCCAAAAACGTTCTCTCTTTTTTTTGTTGCATTAACCAAAACCCAAACCCCCGCACCCATGTATACCCACAACACCCATACACATTATCATATAAAAACTCGTTGTTACATGTCACATATACTAAGACAAAAAAAATGTTCAATTGTTCAATCATTTTGTACACATAAATTGTAAAATTGTGTATGCACATGTATGTATTATATGTAACAAAGAGAATAAAAAAAAATGAAATACAAAAAAAAAAAAAATCCATCTGAAAGTAACGACAGTGTTGCTGTACAATTAGTTGAAAATCCATCTGGAAGTGACAACAGTATTGCTGTACCATTGGCTGAAACTTCATCTGAAAGAGACGACAGTATTGCTGTACCATTGGGTGAAACTCCATCTGAAAGAGACGACAGTATCGCTTCACTATCGGATGAAGATCCGTCTGAAAGTAACAACATTATTGTTGTTCCGTTGGTTGAAAACCCATTTGCAAGTGATAACAATGTTGCTGTACCATTGGTTGAAAACCCATCTGAAAGTGACGACAGTATTGCTGTACCATTAGGTGAAACTCCATCTGAAAGAGACGACAGTATCGCTTCACTATCGGATGAAGATTCGTCTGAAAGTAACAACATTATTGTTGTTCCGTTGGTTGAAAACCCATTTGCAAGTGATAACAATATTGCTGTACCATTGGTTGAATATCCTTTTGAACGTGACAGCATTATCTCTGTGCAGAAAAAGGAAAATCCATCAGGATGTAATACTAAAATCTCGTTGCCATTATCAGAAATGGTACGTGAAACTGATACTAAAATTATATTGCCATTGAAAGAACTTCAACAAATAAAAGAAGCTAACATTTCCATGCAAAGAAAGACAGTATTAAGACAACATTCAGCGAGAAAGGATGACGGACAGGCTATACCACTAGCGTAAAGTTCGCATTCACAGAAATCATTTAATGATCACTTGTGTGCCTCTTCTGCTGTCTCCAGCTCTACTGCATTGTGCACCAATAATAATGGTGGCGTTATACCAGTAGTCGATTGCCAAGCAGACAATAGCGGAATTAGACTATCAATGCTTAAGTCTAAAATGAACAACACTGATGTTAGACGACCAAACATGTATTACAAATTGGACAACAGTGATGTTAATCACCCCATGGTTGACTCCTTACTTGACAACACTGGTGTTAGACGACCAACGTTTGATTCTAAAGTGGACAACAGTGGAAACCTTTCCCATCTCCGTGGTTGACATAACACTGATGGTTAGACTACCAATGATGGACTATGATGAATGTAATTTCTGTAGCCGAACGAGCACATACAGCTATTCCACCTGCTACAACTACTATTGCAATCCCTGTCTACAGCAGCTCCATCCAGCCGTTGGCAAATACACAACACACCTTGTCGAGTTGGTCCAGTTGAGTCCGAGACTCGAGAAATGCTCGACCCACGGAGGCCGGCGAGGTACCACTGCCATACGTGCCAGGAGTGGCGTTGTTCCGACTGTCTTATAATCGAGGAGCGTTGCAGCGACCATGACATTGAACTTGTTAAAGATCTTAGAGCTGTCAATGTGAGCAGGGCTCCAGTTAAGCCTTGTGTCACTCCCTGATTTCAAATTCATTGCCTATTTCTTTTTCTCGGAGGCATATATTGTTTGGACTATGTTTCCGCCCGTGTGTGTGACCTTGGGTCCGATTAAGAAGTTAAAGTTGCTCCAATCTGCCATTGGGGGCATTTAATTGTGTGCTGACGGGCCACATTTTCAAATGGATTGTTGAATTTATCACATGGTTTTCCGATATAATATAGGGAATAAATGAACAAAAAGTAAAAGTTGAAAATTCAATTGTTTGAGATGCAGTGTTTGCTTTTTTTCAGCTCATATGTGAATTGTCGACTTTCTTACATCATCTTTACTCCTCAGTTGCAAAATTAGTTCCCACGAAATAACAATTTGTTCCCACGAATTAACAATTCATTCCCTCAATTTAACAATTCTTTCCCACGAAATAACAATTGTTAATTCGTGTTAACGAACAAAATTTAAATTGAGGGAACGACTTGTCATTTCGTTGGAACGAATTGTTGAACCTCCTAGATGAGAAAGTCAAACTTGAGGTAACACATAATAATACATTACAATACAAAATTCCTTTATTCACTCGGTTCATACGGTACATGTGGCAATATGAAGTATATAGTTTCAACAAATGTGAACAAGGCTTCAGGAAATAGCGTGTACATGAATCATGTGTACTACATACGGTGCATTATGACGATACAAAACTCATTTACCGTTGTTCCGAATAGTGTAGATCCTGATCAGAGTACACTTTTGTGCAATCCGACAGTGAGTTAGACTGCCCAATAGATGAAATGAATATAACTATATGCCCTGATGTGTTTTTACAGATGATGCTTTTATTGAGGAAAGAAGAAGTACGCCAGGAATTTGTGTCTTTCCACGATTTCTTGATGGAAGCTGAGTCGGAAATAATGGGACATTTGGACAAGGTAATACATAAAATTAACGCAAGCCACTCTAGAAGCATTAACTCTTTGCATGCGAGCGGTGAAAATTATTCAGCAACCAACTCATCAGGAGTATTTTCTTATTGAACAAGGTAAATATGTCTTGCAATTTCATTAGAATTGCGTCCTCCGGACTCAATTCTAGTGAAATGTCAAGACATATTCATGATATTTACAGGGAGGAATAAAAGAAAATATAATAAATTGTTGTCTGATATTTTTTAACTAGATTGTATAAATTAATCATCTATAAATTGTGTCCACATATTAAAGATTATGTATTTTCATATACATATACCTGTAAAACAACTGTTTATAATTTGAGTATTAACCCATAGACCGCTACACACAACAATTGTCGTCTGTTGTTGCTTTTATATCTTGCCTTGTTTCTCAATAAAAACATGTTTTGACAGCACTTCTGAAATGCTGTCAAAGCATGTTGTAAATTATTCTAAAGTGCTGTCAAAGTTATAGAAATGAATAGCTCACACTCTATTACAAAAGTTAGTGACTACTAACAGATAATAATCAGTAATAGAGCGTATAAAACAGGCAAACGAATTGGTGCAACAAAAAAGTTACTTCAAGTAAGCCATCCGAAGCAAAGAGGAAGTCTCCTGTGCGCGCATGCGGGACTAGATGCGGGTCAATAAATGTTATTCGTAATAGGTAGCCACAATATAAGCTATAGAGCAACATATAACAGGTAAGTACTCAAAGAAACTAATTTTACAATGAAAAATTATGTTTGTTGATGATAAAAATAGAAAATAAACAGCAGACGGCGAAAAATTAAGATAGTGGTGTAAGGGATAAGATTATTTATCAGTCATATGTGGATGTGACTGAAGAATTCAATTTATGGAGTTTATGACCAGTGTATCTCCTGACCAAATAGCTTACTCCCGTAGCCTGATACTGACTGGCTGAGTGGCTGGATTAGCTCAGTAGGTAGAGCGTCGTACTGCTGATCGGGAGACCCCTGGTTCGATTCCCTCCTCGACCCACTGCGAATGGCGATTCGGAATGTCCTTGGGCAAAACACTTTCGTGCTAGCCTAGTCATATCGGATGGTGACTTAAATAGTCATCAGTCCCGACATGCAAGGTCATCAAGCCAGTGCCGTCGTTAAATCAAAGTATTTACATTTTGCCTGATAATGATCTACCGGTATATTGCTTGCTTGTAACGTCAGAAGCATGACAGGTGTTCAGAGCTCTAGATAAGCTGCGTATTTGCTTAAATACCCAATTAAAATTGCCAAACAACCCAATTGAAATCAGAAGTAGCGAGTATCAAAAAGTAATAACAAAATTGTGGTACCTTTATCATGCTGCACAAACAGACCACAGATATAGCATATTTTTCTGATTTTCCCGAAAACAAATCGTGGTATTTCATTAGAATTGTCTCCAAGGAGACAATTCTAATGAAATTCCAAGACATGTTTATTCATTACATTCGGTCTGCTGATGTGTCAACAGTGAAAATCCTATAAAACTGTACAGATGTACAGGCTGATCTGAATCGCAAAATCCATAAGCCCCATTTATCCAGTAACAGCCACATATACCGTAGTGTAATTATTATACAAGTAACATGTAGGATCACAGTCATTGTTTTGACAAAAACAAAATTAAAAATATTTAATTTTAAACATGTTTACAAAGTCAACACAAAGATTCATTGTTTTTTAAAATATTGTTTTGCTTATGATGATCGTTAATGTTAATTACAAATTGTGTTTTAATGTTGTTTGAGCTTATTACGAAAGTACATTCGTTCTAGATAAAGACAAAATTAATTATTTTTGTCGGCTCGCAACATACGGCTATCCAGTAGTCGTGCATTACCAATTTTCGGATAATGGAGAATTCAGTTATCCGGATAATCAGTAGATCTAAGTTTGAATGTCACACTTTTGAGCAGATATCATGTCAAATGATATAAAATGCAACAAATAATATTTGATACCACGATAATAAGTGTAGTATTGAGTTTGTGACCAGGGTAGCCACAGGTCATTGTGAACAACTTTGCCGTCATATTAGTCATATATTGTTCACCATTGATTCATGATGCCTGTGACGGACATTTCAGATCAATATCAATGAGTGTACAGTGGCGTAGTGATTTAGTCTTTTTCTGTCAACAAAATAAGGTAATAAAATATCTTATTTCTCATTCAAAGAATATGTTAAAGGTACATACCCACTCAGTAGGCACAACATATGTTCTTTATATCAGAGACATCATCTGAGACATATTCTGGCAAAATAAACATTCATTCACCATTACCCCACGTATTGATTGGCATTATATATGCATTTTATATCAGACAATAACTTTCCACACTGATATCAGGGGTGATAACCGTGTTTCCTTAAAATGTTAACGGACATTACTATTTATACTCTGTATTTATTTTTCGATGTGCAATTATCATTCTTTATAATCTGTTTAAAATATTATTTTTTCATGTGACGCATTTAATTAGTGTAAATAATTACAACATACCGTGCCTCATTTGCATTTGAAAATAGCCTGATACCAACGCGCGTCACTATAAGTAAAATAAATATTATTAAATGATTACATCTGTATAGCGGCCACTCGTAATGTTTAGAACTGGTGGAATAGTCGCACAATTATACACTTATTTAATTCCTATAAAGAACAGTTTGTGCCTATTGAGTGGGCATATACCTTTAAGACCACTAATTTGAACCATCTCGATGAGATGATTGAATGTTGTGACCACTAATTTGAACGAGACATTTTTACCGTTTCAACGAGACGAACTCCAATGGTGGTCACAACATATACATTCATGGAGAAATAAGAACAATATTTAATAGTCACATATGATGGTATCCTATAAATTATAATGATATCCATACGTTCTGTTGCAGGTTAGATGCATATGATCGAAACCAGAACTTCGGGCAGCCAGACCAGTTGGAGCCGGAGTACTGGATGAATTACCAGATGATGCGACTTACAACGACGTCAACTCAGACTGCACCTTCTGTGGGACAGACTTGAATGCGTTTGAGAACTACGTAGATAAATTTGAAAAAAAGCTTGAACCACATATTCAGCAACTGTACAACGAGAGATTCTTACGTTATTTCCGTATGTCCGTTCAAGAATGTGAATATGGTGATCTGACATATGTCAAATCTAGTTGTCATGCCGAAATGAAAAAAGGTGTGTGTTACACAATTGATGTTTTATTCAGCCACAGGTGTTCAGTTATGGAAGCCCAGTGTGAATGTGCGGTCGGCATGGGTCCAACAGCACACTGTAAACATGTTAATACTGTCCGGTTTGCTGCATCCATGTTTTCGAGAAAAAAATGTATAAAGACTGAAGAGATATGTACACAAAAACTGCAAACATTCCATAAGTGTAGAAAACCCTACCACTCCTTCGCTTCGTTCGGGTCGACATTCGCCTCCCCAATATGCATTTGCTTCCGGCGCCCCTGTTGTAAGATTGGTTTTGGATTTTCTGCAACGACCGAAGTTGAAAGTGGGCGAGTAAAGTCGGGAACGATGGGGGCATGTGTTAATTTTCGTTATTAGTCGAAATATAAATAAATATTAGAATGTCGATAAATGTAAGTCTACTTTGAATCGTCCGTTTTATATAATCATCCGGGACAAAATGGCTTTTACACACAACCGATGACTTTGACGGAGTCCAAATTTTCATTGTGGTTTCATCGAGGCGACGAACAGACAATAACCATTTCGACCTCAGCTCGATATCGCTCGGAAAATCGTGGCCCCCATGTTGGTAACATCCAGGAACACAGCAACACGTACTTGGCATGTTAGTCCTTGCAAGTTAAACGAATTGATAAAGAACTCAATTTTATTTCAGACGCCAATATTTCCACTGTTAATTATGAACTAAGGCGAACACATTGTTTACACGAAGATAACATAACAGCTGGGACCGTGACGAGTGGCGCCACCTATACAGGAACAATAACTGACTACTATACCCCATTATCATAATGTAGCCTAAAACGTTACTTAATAAATGGAATATCATGTTTATCAGGCAAGCCTCGTAATTCCTACTCGTTTTCTAGCCGAGCATGATAAACTTGATATCAAAGGACACTAGACTGGTATTCTCTATGTGTCGGATACTTCCGCCTCCATGTTTTAGGGGTGGGAATTTTAAAGATACATGTATATCGTGAAATCAGGATTTGAGGTTCCTGATAATTGCAAAAAAAGACTAATATTTCAACATGGGAAGTGCGTGCTTTTACCCATTTGTGGATGTAAACATATGTTTGTATATGGCATTTGCAACTCTTCCCACCCCTGGGGGCCGTTTCACTAAACTTTGTACGACTAAAATGTTCGTAAGTTCAAATTTAGAATCGTCTGCAAATTTAAATTGATGGATTTACAAGTATTGAGCATAGGCTGCAGCACCCTATGATCAATAAATGTAAATCCAATAATTGTTTACAAGAAAACATTGTTAATGTGAAATTTACAGACTATCATAATTTTGCACTTACAAACATTTTAGTCGCACACAGTTTAGTGAAACGGCCCCCTGATGTTTCAGGAATATAATGACAGAAAAGCCTACCTGGATCTGCTGGATGATATGCAAGAGGCATCTAGCAATACGCCCGACAGGTCTAATAATGTGTGCCATGAATCGAGCAACAACCCACGTATTTCCCACAGGAGCAGAGACGTGACATCCAGTGTGACGTGTATTGCCGAACAAATGACAAAACATAGATTCATGAAGGTCAGTCGCTGGGCATGAGCTCCGAAGCTCAACTCGAGCAATTCAAGTTGAGCCTGATAACGGAGTCTCTTAAACCTCGATTTTCACCGAAATCATGAACGACTGGATTAAAGCACCAACTATTGTATAGTTCTTTTTGTGAGGTTTTCAAGAAAAAAATCCCGGCTATTGGATTGGCGGACGGCGGGCGGTGGGCGGCGAGTGGGCAGGTGGCGGCGTCCACAATGTTAAGTTTTCATGTTTTGCTAATTTCTCTACTACTGTACCACCTAAGACCACCATACATGCACAACTGAACTGCCCACCACATACAAGTATCCAACATGTGACATTATTTTTAGCTTGACCTATTTTTTCCGCGTAATTGACTTTGCCATTTTCAATGTTAAGTTTTCGTGTTCAGGTCTATTTCTCTGGTACTATACAACCTAGGACCACCATACCTGCACAACTTCATAACCAAAGGGTGCCAACCACATACCACTATCCACATGTGACTTTTGTTTTACCTTGACCAGTTTTTTCCACATAATTGACTTTTCAACATTATGTTTTCGCATTTAGATCGGTTTCTCACTTTCTGTACCACCTAGTACCACCATACGTGCACAGCTTCATAACCAACGGGTGCCCACCACATACCACTGGGACTATCTGTCATCTGACCTTTTTTTACCTTTAACTTAGCCATTTTCAATGTTAAATTGGACAACACTCATCAGACAGCACAGATGTTCACTCGTATCTTGTACTAATACATGTATGCCAACCTGCAACTGCATGTAGGTTTTCTCATACACTGCTTTCCTTTGCCACCTTAGGCCAATGACAGTTGTCAATTTCAATTTTGGTCATAATAACATTATTACAAGATGATTGGTACATTAGGACAGCCTAAATTGAGATGGGTTTATGTTAGGGAATCAACTATATGTATCATACAGGTGACCGCGTCCGCCCGGAGACGGAAACCAACGTGAGTTGATCATGATAGTAACAAACAGAAGCATGACCATAATACGCACGTTCGTATCCGCTACCTCGCACACGCCAACACAAGCATAATAACAAATACAACATGGACAAGGAAGGCGATTTTGGCAATAAATGGCCGCGACTTTATTGAAGAAATATTGGACAGAAGCAAATACAGGCCTCATAAGTGGCGGACAGATGTTTGCGGGCGGTGACATGTGAGCGCCATTACCGCATGGTAATGCCCATTACCGCCTGGGAAAGAAGGATCCGCTTGGATGCAAGCAACATTGCCGCTTGGTAATGCCCATTACCACCACCTGGTAATGCCCATTACCGCACGGCAATGCTAGGAAGCACATACTGCAGTCCCCCCCGATAAAGCACTGGTGGCCTTCAGCAGCTACACTGAGTGAATTAGCAGACCAGTGATATTCGGGGGGAAGCTGACAGGAACCTCCATCCAGCTTCAGCGAGCTTGTGCCGGGATGGTCCGAGCACGCGCCATCTGCAGAGAACCAGCTAGGTATTGTGCAACTGATATGCTATATCAAAACTATCAAACAATCTCACCACCCGCAACAACCGATGCCGAAAACAAAAATAAATTACTTTATATATAGTGGTAAATTATGTATAAGAGGCCTCCATGAGTATACACATTGCATTGACGTATTGTGTACCAAAGTGGGAATACACGTCGACTATTTAAGTACATAGGTTAATGTAGCATCATTTTACTACTTGCAGTTAGCACTTTGGTATTCAAGGAACGTCCCAATGTGTGTATGCATGGTAAGAAACAAAACAATCGAGACTTCTATCGTAGTCTCCGTCGCGACGACAACTTGGCCGGCTCGTGGCATGTTACCGGCGAGGCATGGTACACAGCATATACACACAGATGGTGGAACAGCAATACTGAAACGAGAACTCGGGGCAGCATCATCATGGCAAATTTACGACATGGAAGTGCGGTAAACATTTTCTACCGATTTGTAATTACAGCATAGGAACAGTGTTGAATCTCTCATAACAATTTGTTGTTGCATATTGTATTACTATACATCTTGTAAGGGTGTGGGGGTGGGTTACGTCTGATCTGGTTGCTGTTTGTCGAGAGAAAGGTTGTGCCAACCACATGGGTGGCTTTATATAGTGCTGAGAATTAACCCGTGCTTGACGACTAAGTCGGCCCGGAACAAGAACAGCGTATACTTTGTAACATGTGCAACCAGTGTAGCCCCAGATCAGCCTGCGCATAAGCATATAATAAACACGACACACACTAGATGACAGGACGGACAAGCATTATTACGCACGCGAAAATAGGTACGACCAAACCCAGACTGTCAGAGTATTATTTGGTAGCACACTGGCGGCTTTGGTCAAAAGGGGCGAATTCCCAGACCCATGATACGTATCGGGCGGCGATGGCCCGAACGGTCAATCCCTATAATAAAGGGGTCTATTCGTTATAAATAGACCAGATTAATAGCCGATTATGTTATCTAATTGTCTATGCCTTGCAGAAAACCGGCCTTCGTGGCTTTGCCTCGTCTCTTGTTGCTGTATAATATGGCGAACATGTCCAATTGTATTGTTGTTAGCGCCCATTTTGGAAATCAGCTATTTTTTCTTGATTTTGATGGGCACTCCCCACTAGATTCAGGGCTCCAGATAAGAATTAGTAATCGAGTATTGTCACTCCATCATTTGTGAAGCAAGTGTGTATTTAAAAATTGTAATTGTGTAAAATGAAATCACACTACTGTTTACACATCAACAGACAGCAAATATTGAATAGTTTGCTTCGAAATGAAAACACGTCTTGGCATTTCAATACCAAGATGTGTTTTCCTGGAAAATAAGAACAAATATGCTATATTTGTGGTCTGTTTATTGTTTTCTGCAGCATGATAAAGGTACCACAAATTTGTTATTGCTTTTTGATACTCACTACTTCTGATGTCAATTGGGGTTTTGGCAATTTTAATTGGGTATTTAAGCAAATACACAGCTTATCTGGAGCTCTACATATAGCCGCCACCCTGTCCATTTATTCGTCTGTCTGTCTGTCCATCTGTCTGTCCGAGATATGATTTAAAGTTTTCGGCTACCTACTATCTCTGTTACCGTAATACTGATTAACTTGAAACTTCATACACTTATTTATCATCATCCATTTTCCGTTCGGTAGCTCAACCATGCGGCTGCGGCACCCAAAATTAAGGTCACATGACTTAGAAGTTAATGTTGTGGAAATGTTGTTTTTGTTGATGCAGGCAGTGTTTCGGGTACACAGGCGATTGAACTCCCCACCCATAGCCCCATTAGATAAATCCGTCTGCCATGATCTGGTCCGTCTATACTACGTATGTTAATATAAACTATTGCATTCATAATAGATAATATATAATATCTGCTGAATGTTTATATTGTAATTTGTGGCTGTGACTGGAGAAATGGGGTCTATGGGTTTTGTGATCAGTGTAAATCTAGATCAGCCTGTGCATCCGCACAGTCTGATCAGGATCTTCACTATTCGCCATTCTATCAATGAAACACCCATCATTGTCAGGCTATAGGAGTGTGCAATTTGATGAGGAGCTACACTGGTCACAAATCCCATGAGCCCAATTTCTCCAGTCACAATTCGGTGTTGAATGTTCAGTGCCCCTCACCAAGAATGTGGTGTGCAATGGATGTAAAATCCCAATCAGTCTTTCAATCAATAAACAATCAATAAATCAATCAATCATCAATTAAGGAATCACCAATCACCAATCAATCAATCAATCAATCAATCAACTAACCAACCAATCAACAAACCAATCAATCAATCACCAAGCAATTACTAACCAACCCAACCCAACCCAACCCAACCCAGCCGCTGCTATTTTTCAGAAATATGGAGAACGTCGAGACCTGTAAGTATACAAGGTGTGGGATTTCGTAGTTTCCGAACCTGATTTTCCGACGTGACGTAATCTGTGACATAATTTTGACCGTAGATTTTCTTTAAAATCTTCGCAACAAACAGACAGATATGTAGCGCACCAAATACGATGGCATATGTGTTTTATGGGTGCTCTGAAAGTTATTTACAAGCCGGAAAAGTAATGCAAGTAAATGCGAGTATTGTAGATGTTATTTTTGTTTGCCGTGAGCAAGGGGTGGGGGGGGGGGGTGGGGGTGTATGTGTGTGGGGGGGGGGGTGGGAGTGGGTCTGGACACCCCCCCCCCCCCCCCTGGTCCCCCGCTCTGGATCCTCGCCTGCATATTGTGACTGTGATTGCCATTTAAACTCTCATTGAGATAGTTCCATCGAGTGGTCACAAAATATACTTTAAAGTGACTGTGTCTCAGATGATGTCTCACATATCCAATATGTGGTTTTTCGCTTCATGACAAGTATTAAAGGTACATGCCCACTCATTAGGCACAGACTGTTCTTTATAGGAATTAAATAAGTGTATAATTGTGTCACTATTCCACCAGTTCTAAAGATTACAAGTGCCCGCTATACATATAGATATAATCATTTAGTAATATGTATTTTACTGATAGTGACGTGCGGTGGTATTAGGCTATTTTCATATGCAATGAGGCATGGTATTTTTAGCTCACCTGAGCGAAGCTCATGTGAGTTATTTTTACCGCAATGTGTCCGTCCGTCGTCCGTCCGTCGTCCGTCCGTGAACATTTTCAAACGTCTTTTCCTCGGTAACCATTGTGCCTATAGTCACCAAACTTCATGGTCATGGTCCTTAGGTAGGGGGTTAACACAATTGTTAAAATGACGTCATTACGTAATCCAAGATGGCCGCCGTCTAAAACTGGCGTAAATTCTTCGAAAATCTTCTTAAGAACTGCGAACAGGTAGGAATGACCGATGTACAATGCTCTTTCAAAGTTGTTAAAATGGTGACCCTGGGGTCAAAAATGGGCGTGGCCCGTGGGGTCAAATTGGGGTCAAATTTTATTTTTAACCGAATATGGTCATGTCATATATCAAATCGAAGGTATCAACGAGGCGATCACTCTGGTGCATTTTTGTCGAAATCGGATGGTTATGTCATCCAAGATGGCCGCTAACAGATCAAAAGGTCGTTCTTTTATTACAGATTTCAAAATTCTTCACATGAACCGCATGGTCTATGGTGGCCAAACTTAAAAATTATGGTCCATGGGTGAAGCCTTTTCAGATTTGTTCAAATGGAGGTCATCGCTAATCCAAGATGGCCACAGTCTAAACATAGCATCAATTCTTAAAAAAATCTTCTTCTCATGAACCGCTAGCCGGATTTCGACGAAACTTGGTAGAAATGATCGATGTACAATGCTCTTTCAAATTTGTTAAAATGGTGACCCCGGGGTCAAAAATCGGCGTTGCCCGTGGGGTCAAATTGGGGTCAAATTTTATTTTTGACCGAATATGGTCATGTGTATATCAAATCGAAGGTATCAAAGAGGCGATCGCTCTGGTATATTTTTTGTTGAACCAAAATGGCCGCCGAAAGGTCAAAAGGTCGTTATTTTATTAGAGATTTAAAAATTCTTCTTCACACGAACCGCTTGGCACATGGTGGCCAAACTTTACAGTTATGGACCATGGGTGAAGCCTTTTCAGATTTGTTAAAACGGAGGTCGTCGCTAATCAAAGATGGCCGCCGTCTAAAAATAGCACAATTTCTTCAAATAACTTCTTCTGATGAACCGCCTGCTGGATTTCGGCGAAACTTGGTAGGAATGATCGATGTACAATGCTCTTTCAAAGTTGTTAAAATGGTGACCCCGGGGTCAAAAATGGGCGTGGCCCATGGGGTAAAATTGGGGTCAAATCTTATTTTTGACCGAATATGGTCATGTGTATATCAAATCGAAGATATCAAAGAGGCGATCGCTCTGGTACATTTATTGTGGAAATTGGATGGTTTTGTCATCCAAGATGGCCGCCGAAAGGTCAAAAGGTCGTTCTTTTATTAGAGATTTCAAAATTCTTCTTCATACGAGCTGCTTGGCCCATGGTGGCCAAACTTCACAGTTATGGTACATGGGTGAAGCCTTTTCAGATTTGTTAAAACAGAGGTCGTCGCTAATCCAAGATGGCCGCCGTCTGAAAATAGCACAAATTATTAAACAATCTTCTTCTCATGAACCGCCAGGGTCAAAGTGGGGTCAAATTTTGTTTTTGACTGAATATGCTCATGTCATATGTATATACATGTATCAAATTGAAGGCATCGATGAGGCGATTGCTCTGGTGCACTATTTTTCAGAATCGGATGATTATGTCATCCATGATGGCCGCCAAAAGGTCCATTTATTCGATCCTTGGGTGAAGCATTTTCAGATTTGGTAAAATGAGAGTCATCGCTTAATCCAAGATGACCGCCATATTAAAATAGCACCATTGTTTTAAAACACATGAACGCAATGTCACATTCTCCTCTGGTGTTCATAGAGTCAGGTGAGCGAATTAGGGCCATCATGGCCCTCTTGTTTAATTATTTATGCTAATTAAATGCGTCACCTGAAAAAATATATTTTTGATAGATTAATAAGTATGGTAATTGCACATCAAAAATTAAATACAGAGTATAAATAGTAATGTACGTTAACATTTTAAGGAAACACGGTTATCGCCCCTGATATTAGTGTGGAAAGTTACGTCTGATATAAAATGTATAATAATGCCAATCAATACGTGGGGTAATGGTGAATGAATGTTTGTTTTGCCAGAAAATATCTCAGATGATGTCTCTGATATGAAGAACATTTTGTGCCTATTGAGTGGACATGTACCTTTAACGCTTTCACCGCTATCATAATTTGTTTTCTTCTGCTGTTTATTTTCTATTTTCCATTTTTATCATCCAAAACATGCTTTGACAGCACTTTAGAATAACTTACAACATGCTTTGACAGCACTTCAGAATCATTTCCATTGGAAATTGGAAATGATTCTGAAGTGCTGTCAAACCATGTTTTTATTGAGAAATAAGGCAAGATATAAAAGCAACAGCAGACGACAACTGTTGTGAGTAGTGGTCTAAGGGTTAAAGACATATAGTGATCCTGAAATGAAAAGTTAGTTGTGCTTAATTTTGATAATTTTCATTGCCATTTATCTCCCATGATAATGTATGTTCATGATCACAAAGCATCAACGCGTGTCTTGGAATTGGTAAGGAATTAGTAATTGAGTATTGTCACTCCATCGCTTCTAAAGCAATTGGGTATTTCAAAATTTTAATTGGGTAAAATAAAATCACACTACTGATTACACATCAACAGACAGCAATTATTGAATAGTTTGCTTCGAAATGAATACATGTCTTGGCATTTCATTAGAATTGTCTCCTTGAAATATCCTGATGTGTTTTCATGTAAAATAAGAAATATTTGCTATATTTGTGGTCTGTTTATTGTTTTCTGCAGCATGATAAAGGTACCACACATTTTTTATTGCTTTTTGATACTCGCTACTTATGATTTCAATTGGGTTTTTGGCAATTTTAATTGGGTATTTAAGCAAATACGCAGCTTATCTGGAGCTCTGTTGACTTAGTAGTTATATTCCCATTTTACACTGAAACCTCTCTAAACTGGACACCCTGGGGACATCTGCCCTTACATGACCGTAGCTGTTGATAGGCCGTTAAACTCCAATAAACATAGTTCAAATGAGTGTGGTCGCAACCTATCTTTCATTGAGAAGTCGGTGAGTTCATATGTGGCTCCGCTGTGACTGGAGAAATAGGGCTTATGGGTTTTTTTTTTGACCAGTGTAGCTCCTGATCAGCAGTGTAACTCCTGAGGCCTGATAGCAATGCACGTTGTTTGTTAGGAGCATGACGGGTGTTTCATTGATGGAATGGCGAACAGTGCAGATCCTTATCAGACTGTTTTCTCCAGTCACAGCCACATAATTATGACAAAGCTGTTGAATGGACATCAATGCTCCAGATAAGTTTTGTATCTAAAGAGTATTATACCCCCAGATTTCAAATTCAATGCGTATTTTACTTTTACAAATGTATTATTGATTTCTTCCTTATTAAATAAGAAACAAGTGATAAAAAATAAAACAAATTTAAATATTCACTTACTTGAGCTGCAAAAAGCAAGAAACCAAGTAAATTTCAACTTTATTACAGTATATTCACTACTCTATTTGAAAATCAATGCGTATTTTTACATTGGTGTGAGTATTTTGTACTCCCACTTTTGATAATCAATGCGTATTCTGCAAAAATAAGTGTGTAAAATACGTCAATACGCACCTTATCTGGAGTTCTGTGACATACAACTACGTTCAATCAATCTGTTTATTAACACCCAGATGCAAGGATGTTGCTAAGGAAACACGTGCAGAGTACGAGGCCAGTCTGCCACCAACTATCCTCCACTTACCATTCTCCCTGTACAGGGAAAAGGTGGACCTGAGAACAAGGTTTCACAGGTGGAAATGTGCCCAAAGGCAGAAAGGTAATACACCAGTCTTTTGATATCCAGTTCACCAGGCAATGCTAGGAAATGCTAGGAATTCCGAGGCATGTCGAGAAATTCCTACCCTTTCCAAGCAGAGCCTGATAAACTTGATATCAAAAGACATTAGCCTGGTATTCTATTTATCAGGTAACGTTTTACGCTACATAATGAGCAATTATGACTTGTAACCCGGGGATATTCGTATGCCGTCAATGCCAGATACGACATTATGTTATCAGTCAGTACATATTCAGCCAATACAATTCTCATAACATCAGGTAACAAGCATTGTATTGGCCGAATACGTACTGACTGATAACATCAGGTAACAAGCATTGTATTGGCCGAATACGTACTGACTGATAACATCAGGTAACAAGCTTTGTATTGGCCGAATACGTACTGACTGATAACATCAGGTAACAAGCATTGTATTTGCCGAATATGTACTGACTGATAACACCAGGTAACACGCTTTGTATTGGCCGAATAAGTACTGACTGATAACATCAGGTAACAAGCATTGTATTGGCCGAATACGTATTGACTGATAACATCAGGTAATACGCTTTGTATTGGCCGAATAAGTACTGACTGATAACATCAGGTAACAAGCATTGTATTGGCCGAATACGTACTGACTGATAACATCAGGTAACAAGCTGTGTATTGGCCAAATAAGTACTGACTGATAACATCAGGTAACAAGCATTGTATTGGCCAAATAAGTACTGACTGATAACATCAGGTAACAAGCATTGTATTGGCCGAATAAGTACTGACTTATAACATCAGGTAACAAGCTTTGTATTGGACGAATAAGTATTGACTGATAACCTAAGGCCATAGCAAGTTCTTCCTCTGTTAAGCGTCCGCGTGCGGGTAGGTTTTGAAAGTGGTTCTATGAAAAAACAAACAAACTGTGTATGCTATTTTACACTATTTACTGGTGAAGTAATATGAAAATTGATTTGGGACTAAGTTTTAAATCTGTTCATGAATTTACACTTTCATAAGTTTAATAAGTGTGTTTTCCTATTACATGTATTTAGCGGAAATTCAAATTTATATTAAAAACGTCATCAACTCTTTGCACACTGCAAAGGGTTGAGGAAGTTTTTAACATAAATTTACATCCGTTTTTTTTTCCAAGCCTTGTTTGTTTTTACCGGATATGTAAGTAGGGTTTGGCCTTCCGGGTGGACGCTTAACAGAGAAAAACAATGGCATTGCCTAATGTCGTATCATGTAACAAGCGTAACAGCAGAGAAAAATATGTACAATGTACCTGACCTGGGACTCAAACCCGGCACCTCCCGCTTGCAAGGCGGTCGCTCTACCGACTGAGTCAACTGGGCACAGACACATATCTTCTCTCCCGAGTTACTAGATCCGTACCGTGACATACTCCTTCGCCAAAATGAAATTCGTCCTCGAATTACATATTGTTTTGGGAACAGTGATTATCTGTGGGACAATCTTGCAGTATATATTTATCGGTCACGGTCCCTCGTTGGGCACCAAACGTTACCTGATAAATGGAATACCAGGCTAGTGTCTATTGCTATCAAGTTTACCAAGCTCGGTTCGGAAACGGTATGAAATGATATGAACTCCTCGGCGATGCTACTGTATTGTGATTTAGGTGACAATTTATGGTTCAAACAGCAGACAGTGAACTCGGCATCGCCTTAAAAAATGTTTCACGTCAAAACAGGCGCCAAATATCTGATGGAATTCCCATTCAGCTACATGCAGAAAATACTACATAAACATATTTTAATCTAGTAATCAAATTCATTGCGCCAGTTACTAGATGAGCTAGGAAATGTGTTCATAGAACACGGATGCCAAACATATTGCTTTGAAAAAGGGGGAGATAATACATGGCTCAGTGTCAAAGCAAAAATAGAATTTCACTTTGTGCATCTACACACCATAAATAAGCTACATACCAAGCATCAAGCCTCACGCCTCAAGCCTCAAGCCTCCATGAACCGGGGGTCGAATGAAAAATCAAAATAAACTTTTGCTCATCTACTCATCATAATGAAGCTACATACCAAGTTTCAGGTCTGCAGCTATTATGGTTTAAACGTTTTATGAGTTATAATGCAAAATTGCCAAACTCTAAGTCGAAAAGGGGGAGATAATCCATGACCCGGGGGTCGAATAAAAAATAAAAATAAACTTTGCGCATCTACTAATCATAAGGAAGCTACATACCAAGTTGCACGTCTGTAGCTAGTACTGTTTAAAAGTGTTGCGAGTTACAAGGCAAAATTGGGAAATTAATGTCGAAAAGGAGGATTTATTTTCCCTTGACATCTGTAAATCCGACAAAGAAACTCATGCTCCGCACTTGTTTCTTTGTCGGATTTCCAGATGTCTCGGGGAAATAAATTTCAAAATGGTCTTGGAATAAACTATATTTACCGTTAGGTGGAGATTTGTGCTTCAAGCAACGGACTTTCATGGTGAAAGCATCACAGCCGTTCCCCGTACATGAATACCTGGACAGTTTTACCCTACCCACATCTACAACGTACGTCTGTAACGTCGATATCAAGCACGGAGGCCGCGTTGTCTGCCTGGTCTACACGTATGGATGCCATCGAGGTATTTGAATAGTGGTTGCCACGAGTACGTACATACACGACTGCTAACATTGCCAATATTTGAATATATTTTTGTTTCAAAATACTTGTACTTGAATATTGTGCTTGAAAGCAAGCAGCTTTATTCACTCAGCTAATGAAATTGCTCAATTGCGATGAGAGTTGAGATTATCAATAGATATTCAGATCTCATCGAGGTATTTGCACAGTGGTTGTCATAGCTACATAGGGCGGGGGACCACCGCCTTATCATAAGGCACCACAACTTGTATTTTTCAGGCGGAAATATTTATCCCTTCGCCGATAGGAGGGAGTATAGTGGCGACATGACACATATACAGTGAAACCCCTCTAAACCAGGAGCCCGTTTCACTAAATTTCGTACGACTAAACTGTTTGTAAGTGCAAATTTAGGATCGTCTGAAAAATTCAATTGATGTATTTACATTTATTGAGCATAGGCTGCATATGCAGCCTATGTCAATAAATGTAAATCCATCAATCGTTTACAAGAAAAGATTGTTAATTGAAATATACAGACTATCATAATTTTGCACTTACGACTAGAGACCCCATTGTGCTTAATTTAGATGGGTTTCAATGTAATTTTCTTTTCATTTTCTTGTCTTTTTATGACTGAAAATTACAAGATTGGTCATCGAGTGCTTAATTACAGTGGAACCCCTCTAAACCGGACACCCTGGAAACCTCACAGGGTGTCCAGTTTAGAGAAGTTCCACTGTACCTGAATCTTTCAGAGTCTGTGTTTGAACACTGTCTGTATGTTCCTGTCTTCACCGGGACAGCGGTACATGTTGAGGATCGAGCCCAGCTACTCAGTTCTCATGTCTGCAACATCCAGCAGAACCGTGCTCGGACGGCCATCGCATATGATGATTTGTGTCGAAGACGAAGGTTAGAATTGATGGAAATTCATACAATGGTGGCGGCTAATTCTGCCAACCTAAGGCTTTCAAAACAAATATAAATGTAATTAATATTCCAATATCCAAAGTACAAAGAAGTATGTGCAGGTAAAATGTCATAACGTTCTGATGTCAGTAAATGACGTAACTTGTATGATGTATGACATCACATGTGGGTTTGCAACGTCATTTTTTTCTGCTAATGCTGTGCATCTAGTAGGGTAAACAAAAATGGCAAATAGCAGACTGGATCAGCGTAGCAAAATTGGAATTAAACTTGAAGCAGAACTATCCGGTGACATCATGACCGGTCAGAACGGGAGCAAAATCGTTTTTTCACAATAGGATCAATATTTGATGGAATTTTATCAAATAATTTTTTATTTAATGTGTTTAATAGCCAAAAGTTCGTCTGCAGCAAAACATGGAACAGACAGTAGATACGTATATCCGGGTCACCACAAATCCAACGTCACATGATGTTATTAGTATATATATATGGGCCCTTCCCGCGGCGTCGTTGTTTGAAGCTTGTGTCATCCGCTATTCTTATCAGAGCGATTAATTGCCCCGGGCACTGCGACTGAGAGGGTCATTACGCCAAACACAACACATGGCTTATAAGGATTTTGCGACCAGTTTAAATTTAGATCCAGATCAGCCTGTGCATCCGCACTTTTCCCCATTCCATCAATGAAACACACTAATAATCAATCTAGATAATTTGTAGGCTACATGAGTGTGATATTTAATAAGGACCTACACTGTTCACGAATCACACAAAGCCGGATTTCTCCAGTCACAGCCACATATAGGACCAAGCTATGTTTCATCAACTTAACCCCAATTTGGCAAAACAACTATATTGTACTGGAAAAGATCTGTAGTTCTTTAACATCATTTCCATGCATTTTCTATTTATTTGAAACAAGGCAGTATGCAAATATATTAGAAATTATAGTAAAGCGTTTGTCCATTTATGTAAGCTGTCCATGAAAAAATGGAACATACATATTTACAAATCTTTCAATCCATGTATACTGTTCATGTGGGGTAAGCTGTCGTAGCCAACTCCAAATGCATAATGCACGTGTAATTAATAGAAAAAAATAGTAATGCTATGTTTTTTATATTTACAAACATATACATGTATGCGATGCGACACGACAAAATTGGCCCATGTACCCCCGCGACCAGCGCACCCCAGACTGACTACCGCACAGATCGTCCTCGCCGACGATTACAACCAACGTATAAATAATCTAAGTATAACTAGAGGTGAATGAGTAATCACGATTAACGAATATATTAAACTATAGAAACGAAGAAAGTATGCAACACATAAATGATGTCAGTTAAATCCACACCTTATTCTATAAGAAATCTGTATCGACCAATCAGGGAAATTTAACTACTGCTACGTCATAGCGAATATTTTTACAGCGCCACCTCGCACCACTAGGTCGCATACACAGGAGAGATAAACGATGACTATGTCATTGCCTGCCTGGCTCAGCATAAGTGTCAGATACGGTGCGATATGAGAAATCTCAATATCACAAAAAATACAAACGAACCGGAAATCGGTTGTTAGAGTCGCTTTTGATGTTTTCAGAGCATTTTGATGGAACTAAGTTATATTTGGTAATGTGACCTTTAAACCGTCTCGACAAGACTGTTTGTATGAGTTGATGAGTTGTGACAAAATATAACATTTATAATGAAATGAAGAAAATAGGATAAATTGTTTGAATATTTAGATACCTATGAATGAGTATCTCGCATGAAATTGGTTAACAGGTTGCTTGTCTATCTAACTGGCAGCCAATCATCTCCTGTTGGGGATTTGTTAGCTTTACTACAGGGACTCAGGAGCTACCGGAGGAACTGGAGGTTTCCTCTACCAGGAATAATTGCTTTTTATGTCGAAATTGACCATCTGCATTACTCCAATATAGACAAATATCAAACGATATATCATAAAGTTTATTAGAATATTGTCGGCCAATCACGGTTATCATGATAAGCTAATATAGCATTCTGATGCTGCACACTAAGAGAGGGTGAAAATGGCACGTCAGATACCAGCTAGACCGTCAGAATTCAATTTCTTCTTCTCTTTCCTCGATGGTGATTAGGTACGATTAGGACTGAAAGTAACTATCAGTTAATTACGTAGAGCACAAGAGAGAGAGAGAGAGAGAGAGAGAGAGAGAGAGAGAGAGAGAGAGAGAGAGAGAGAGAGGGGGAGAGGAGAGGTAGGTAAAGAATGTCGTTGTACCTGTTCGAGAGTATTAATGTCACTTGTGTAATAAGAGTCCCACACTATTGAGGCATACTCCACGAGCGAGCGTACCAGAGCTATAAATGATGTTTTCCGACATGTCGGGGGACAATGTCTTCACTTTCTGTGTAGAAATCTGGGGGCTGAGTTACCTTTCTTTGCTGTCTTTTTTCCATGCGGATTCCATATCATGTATTCTGATATTGTTAGTCCTAGGAGACGGGGTGTCGGAAACCTGCTGCAATATATGGTTAGCCAATGAGTAGAAGTGTGCAGATTTGCTTTTCACGGACATAATGTATCAAATTGTTGTATTGAACTCCATTTCCCAGGTGTCTGCCCACTTCTCGAGTTTCTCCAGATCGTGTTGAAGTATATAATGGTCACTTTGAGATTTGACTTGGTGATAGAGTAGACAGTCATCTGCGAAAAGGTGGACCTGGGATTTGACAACAGTTGGTAGATCGTTTATGTGTAGTAACAAACAGTAATGGGCCGAGCAGAGTACCTTCAGGTACCACAGAGTCCACTGTCACTGATGATGAATGCTGACCATCTACTACAGCTCGCATGTGTCTGCATGTTAAGAACTATAGGTTAACCACTTGTAAACATAGCCTGTTATTTTCGTATGCCTTGATACTGTGCAATAATCGGCTGTGGGGCACCTTAAGCTTGTCACAGGCATTACAGAACTCGAGTATGACAATGTCTGTTTGTATCCCATTTTATCACTGCAGATACCAACTGTTATTCAAGTATACAATTCATAATACTAGATTAATTGAGCATAATCCAACGAAGAACATGAGTGGACATATGAAAGAAAGAATATAAAAACACTAGAGATAGTGAGCAGGGGCTCACATATACCCCCGGCTACCGCCTCGACCGACAAATAAAAACATTAACGCAAATATTTAAAAAAATTAACGCAAATTACTAAGTTATTTGACCTTGGACATGAACAGAAGGCCATAAGGACAGATGGACGAACGGATGGAAGGATGGAAGGATGGAAGGATGGACAGAATTACAAAAAATATATACCCCTCGACATACTTTGTATGCCGGAGGTGTATACTTATGTTCGTCTAGAAGTCTGAGAAAAATTAAAATCATAGCGAAGCGACAAATAAGCGCAGGAATATCACAACAGCTTTGGTGATGATGTTTCGGTGCCCCATACTATTGGTTGGCACCTTGTCTGTTGTGGGTATTCGGTGCCCGATCAGCACCAATGTCTCTGTACTTGTACTGAGTTATGTCCGGACGGTTTTGTTTGTTCCGTGGAAGCTTTTAAGCTCGCTGGTTTTTCTCCGGGCACTCCGGTTTTCCTGCACATTAAAAACAGGCCGCGGCCGCCCGGCTGAATCTGTGCCAGAATGCTGTTCGTGTGTACATAGCAATCCCCGTCTTTTTGTGGTATTTTTTAGACCAGGTACAGGTCAACTGTGGTGTGTCGAAACAATGCTCTCGCAGTCCTTGTCTTTGCGGCTATATAGACTGAGGCGAAAAAATGAGCGCCTGGATTACAGGCATACAACAACAACAACAAAAGAAAGGCAAAATATTTATTTAAATATGTTCATTATATACGATTTGTAATTATGCAAGTTTGCAGATATTTTCTCCAAGGGAGTTGCAAATTTGGCAATAGTTGTTTTAATGAACATCCAAGGGGTGGAAGTGAAGGTACGTATAGATGCGTAGATGTGCCAATTTTCTGTATGTAGCCCGGTACAACCAGTTTTCGTCCACCCTACAATGTTATTTGCAATTGTTATATATTCACAGGGGCCGCACGATTCACCCAAATCCTCCCCAAATCCTCATTTTTCCCCCAAATCCTCCACAAATCCTCATGTAATGAATAAGTTATCCAATTAATATGTCTCAAAACCTTTTAATATCGTTCTTCAGAAGTTATTGAACCTGATTTGAATACTTTTTTATGGTAAAAAGAGTCTTATTTCGATGTTTTAATTTAACTTAGGCATTCTAGCAGCCAAGGGAGATCATCCAAAATAAATTATGAGATAAATGCAAGGGAGATAAATGTTGTTTGACCCATTTTGGTCAATTGAAACATGCAAGTTATTTACCATTCCAAATGAAGACCCGTTTTGCTGCATATCGGGCCCGTACTGCATAGACACTTGACATTTACGGACGTGGTCATATTTTCAAGCTATATGTGCTGAATTTGATTGATTGATTGAGATAAAAAAACAGATGAATAAACATTTGGAATGGTAAATAACTTGCATGTTTCAATTGACCAAAATGGGTCAAACAACATTTTATCTCCCTTGCATTTATCTCATAATTTATTTTGGATGATCTCCCTTGGCTGCTAGAATGCCTAAGATAAATTAAAAAATTGAAATAAGACTCTTTTTACCATAAAAACGTATTCAAATCAGGTTCAATAACTTCTGAAGAACGATATTAAAAGGTTTTGAGACATATTAATTGGATAACTTATTCATTACATGAGGATTTGGGGGAAAATGAGGATTTGGGTGAATCGTGCGCCCGATTCACAGTTGGGTAAGACACATATATTGTAAATTTCAATACAGTAACATTTCTGTGTAATACTACTGAAAATAAAAATGTGTTGCCTTTAAGATGTTGTTGTAAATCAATGTTTGTAAATCACTTCCTGCTGCTGTCATAATAAACAACCACTTTTCGTCCTCTGCTTACGACATCTACACAACTGGCCAAAAAGTATGGAAAGTCAAAACTAACTCTGATGAAAATGTAATGTTTGTCACCAGTGCAGTTAGTACACAGAAACGTGTCACCACGCTTGATGATTTGTCATATCGTTGGGGTCGTAAGGATTGTATGGCTATCTTGTAGATGTAGGCGCATTTTTCTGAAAGAGAATAACTATCATTTAGTCTTTTAGACTAAATAAAAAACAAAACAAACATGTTTTAGATCTATTTCTGTTACTCTTTTCTAACTGTATACAAAGATACTCGTACAGACAATCAGTATTGAAAGCTAAAAAGAAAATCACTACACCAATAGCAACAGCGGCTATTCTTTTTCTACTTTTTGGCCGACAGTATACTTTTGGCAACCTTCCAGCAAGTGCGCGTGCCCCGGAAAATCATCACTTTGGCAGACGATAAAATAAAAATGTGTAAACAGGTATTTTTGGGGGTTAAAAATGTATTTTATGAATAACATAATTTGGGAATAGTGAAAATTACATAATTTTATTTTTTACGTATTTCTTACCTCTCTAACCTGCATTTTTCACCAAGCGAACGGCTTTGACATTTCTGTCACTACGGTAAACAATGTGATGCGCGTGCGTCTTGCTATGTCGTAAAATAAGCCGCAACAATGCTGTTTACTGGGCCGGACGAAAACAGGAAGTGGCGGGTATTTAAATAACATTTATTTATCACCAAGAACAAATAAAATTAGCACAACATATCGGCAATGTATACACATTTTTTCTGGCATCGTCTGCATGACAAAAGTGCATGTTCATCTACGATTATCCATGGGGGCCGAAACTGGGGCACCATGTGGAAATACTCGACTGTGTCACCATAAATTATCTTATAAGACGATAATCAGAACAGATTTAGCATCGCCACTGAATGATGATCGCAATTTCAATTTTATCACAGGTCCGGACTTGTTGCTTGTAAAATACAAAGGTCCGACATTAAAATGTGCAGGTCCGGGACCTAGACCAGTGCTATTTTCAGGCCCTGAATTGTTATTGAGATACAATTTTGCAAGTCAAGTACCGGTAAGCGAATGTTTAATTATTTTTTTTATCATTTGTTCCCTATTTAATAAGGTTGAAAATCCATATTACCTTTGTAAAAGTATAATACGCATTGAATTTGAAATCTGGGTGTATAATACTCTTTAGACACAAAACTTATCTGGAGCTCTGTGTATAATATTAAGTTGTTTTTCATGAGATAACTACTTGTGTTATTCAGGTTACAGTGTAACAGCCCAGCGGCAGTTGTTTGGTGGCGGGAGGGGAGGTGGAAATTCAAAGGTGACTTTCAAGGACTCATTTGGTGGCAACCAAAGTAACAGCAACCCATACAAATGGGTGTCACAGGATGTCAAACAGAAGCAAGGCCAACCTGCGCCGCCCACACCAGCTGCAGATATTATGTAAGGAAACTGTTTAACCCTCTCAACACTACAGACCTCTTTAGCGGTGTTGGCAAACAGTGTCGATCCAGATGAGCCAGCTCGTTATGAGCCGTCTATGACATCAGGATCTGCACTTTTTGCAAGTAATATTCATATTTTATTTAGAAAACAACAACACCCTTTTCATAAATCGACTCATCTGAAAATCATCTTGTGACAATTGGATCGGTCCTAACTCCTTAAATTAACATATCACAAGTACTCCAGTTATTTTGGGTTGAAAGGGTTAACATGGTTAACTGGTTTAAGAGGGTTTTCTTAGTTAAGTTCAAACCGTGAATATTTTATTTCAAGTAAGGCCATAATAAAAAGTATGCTGGTTTGCCAAGTGAACCCCACCGAAAAACAATGTGCCTAATTATTTGTTTTAAACCAGAGATAGTGTCGTGGACTCACTGTGACAATATGGCCATAGTTATTAGAGTATGAAGAAACATTCTGTAATTTTCGTTTTAAGTGCTGATGCTTTTAGGTATATTTAACTCTTTGCATGCTAGTGGCGAAAATATCCGCCAAACGAATTAGAAGTATATGTTTTATTTCTCTCTGTAAATATGTCTTGAAATTTCATTAGAATGAAATTCCAAGACATATTCATGACATTTATAAGGAGAAATAAAAGAAAATATAATGAATTGTCATCTGCTATTTTTTAACTATTTATAGCCCACAAATTTCCCAGCATGCAAAGAGTTAATGTATTTATAGAGTTAGGTTCTTTACTTAAACCTGTGACTAGTGTCAGGAAAACTGGAGAATGATTGCACAAGTTTCTTTTACGGAATAAATATCTTATGATTTGCACATTCCTGTGTTTCCAACTGCAGCAAGCAGTCATCAACAGAGACAAACACATGGATCCATTCTGGGAATGTGGCCATTCTCGTGTGTCGGCTATGAGAAAGATGCAGCATGTATCCCAGGTAATTTCACCTTCCAGTGTATGCCAGGTAATGTCACCTTCCAGTCTATGCCAGGTAATTTCACCTTCCAGTCTATGCCAGGTAGTGGGTGGAAGGTGGTTGCAAACAATGGGTAATTTAACGATCGGGGTTCATCCTTACCGGAATTCCGACTGGAGACCTGGTTTGGCCCTCACATACGTCTTTGGCATTTTGTATGTGACAGTTGAATCTGGTTATACCCGTTATGTGAGTATTACGATTATTCGTAATCCTAATTTAGGGGAAGGGGCCAAGTGACTTTGGTGTGGTATGGACCTGCCACCAGGTCAGGTTATTCTAATTTCAGGGCTGAATATATTGTTTCTCGATGTAAATATTCCGTTCTGATTTTGGGATTTTCCCCCCAATGCAGCAGGTTAAAATGGGATCGAACCCGTTTGCCCGGCCTTACATGACCTTAGCTGTTGATAGGCCGTTAAACACCAATAAACAAAACAAACAAACTATGCCAGGTAATGTCACCTTCCAGTCTATGCCAGGTAATTTCACCTTCCAGTGTATGCCAGGTAATTTCACATACCAGTCTATGCCAGGTAATTTCACATACCAGTATATGCCAGGTAAGTGCAGGCCCGTAGCCAGACCTGTTTGAAGGGGGTGGGGGGGGGGGTCGTGTCGAAGGCCCAATGGGCCTGAGGTATATAGGGGGGTCTAAATAAGTGGATGCTAAAAAAGTGTACATCGAGGCTGGGCAGGGGGGTCTTCCGACCGCTCCGACCCCCCCTGGCAAGGTAATTTCACATACCAGTCTGCCAGATAATTTCACATACCAGCAAGGTTTTCAATGCGACACTTTGGGGCATTTTGACCCTTGAAATTTGACTCCGACTCCTGGAATTTGCAGCACTATATAAAACTTGCTATATAAAACTTTCTAAATATGTATTTTACTCTTTCATTTACCAGAGCTCCAATTAAGATGCGTAATTTGACCAAATATTCAAGATATTTTTCTTAGTTCTTCACCAAAAATGGCAAGTTGGGAGTTCTTTAGAATCGTCTCCATGAGACAATTCTAAAGCACTCCCAACATGCCATTTTTGGTGAAGAAATAACAAAATTCCCCCCAAAGTTGATCAAATTACGCATCTTAACTGGAGCTCTGATGTACTCTTCATCGGCCCTTGAATTCTGGAGGCTATTGAAAACCCTGCATGCCCACAGGTGGAAGACTCAGACCTATGACACCAACAAAAATGCCTATTAAAAAAATCCAATTACCCCACCCACTTGGTCTCGTACAGTACCATCTTCTATAATAGAAGATGGTACTGTACGAGACCAAGTGGGTGAGGTAATGGGACTTTTTTGATAGGCATTTCTTTTGGTGTCATAGGTCCGACTCTTCCACCTGTGTGCATACCAGCCTATGTCAGGAAATTTCACCATCCGTGTATCCCAGTTAATGTTTACCACTTGCCTGTATGCCAGGTACTTGAGACCACTTGTTTGTATATGACATAACTTTGGTTCCTGATAATCTGTCAGGCAAAGATGTACACTTTGGTCATACAGATGGCGACACTGACAGTTGTGTGTTATTGACAAGCCACAGTTTGTAATATATCCTATTAACCCTTAAACTGCTGAATTAAATTTTGTCGTCTGCCGTTTATTTTCTACTTTCCATTTTTCTCCTCAAAAACTTGATTTGTCTACACTTCGGTCATACAGATGGCCACACTGACAGTTGTGTGTTATTGACAAGCCACAGTTTGTAATATATCCTATTAACCCTTACACTGATGAATTAAATTTTGTCGTCTGCCGTTTATTTTCTACTTTCCATTTTTCTCCTCAAAAACTTGATTTGTCTACACTTTGGTCATACAGATGGCCACACTGACAGTTGTGTGTTATTGACAAGCCACAGTTTGTAATATATCCTATTAACCCTTAAACTGCTGAATTAAATTTTGTCGTCTGCCGTTTATTTTCTACTTTCCATTTTTCTCCTCAAAACCTTGATTTGTCTACACTTTGGTCATACAGATGGCCACACTGACAGTTGTGTGTTATTGACAAGCCACAGTTTGTAATATATCCTATTAACCCTTACACTGCTGAATTAAATTTTGTCGTCTGCCGTTTATTTTCTACTTTCCATTTTTCTGCTTAAAAACTTGATTTGTCTACACTTCGGTCATACAGATGGCGACACTGACAGTTGTGTGTTATTGACAAGCCACAGTTTGTAATATATCCTATTAACCCTTACACTGATGAATTAAATTTTGTCGTCTGCCGTTTATTTTCTACTTTCCATTTTTCTTCTCAAAAACTTGGTTACAATGGAAATGTTCTAAAGTGCTGTCAAACAATGTTTTTATTGAGAAAGAAGGCAAAATATAAACCAACAGCAGACGACAATTTTCGTTTCCAGCAGTCTAAATGATTGACCTCTTTAGCAGTGTTTGCAAACATTGTGGATCCAGATGAAGCAGCTCATAATCTCATCGGGTCTGAACAAGTACTTTTCATATTTTTATAAAATGAAAGACACCCACTGTTTTTGTCGCGCCCGCTTGCGGAAAGCGCGATATAGTCGGCACTTTGGCGTACGTACGTACGTATGTACGTACGTGTGTCCGGTTAAAGTTTTTGGTTAAAATTTTTTGGTTAAAGCTTTTCGTTATACTATATCTCTGAAACTGCTTCGCCCATTACCTTGAAACTTTACATGGGTGTTTATCATCATCCATATTTTCATTCTACCCCCCTCCCGTGCGGTCGCTGTGCCCAATGTCAAGGTCAAATTACTTTGAAGTTTTTGGTTAATGTTTTTGGTTAAAGTTTTTTGGTTAAAGTTTTTCGTTATACTATATCTCTGCAACTGCTTCACCCATTACCTTGAAACTTCACATGGGTGTTTATCATCATCCATATTTTCATTCTACCCCCACCCATGCGGCCCCTGTGCCCAATGTCAAGGTCAAATTACTTTGAAGTTTTCGGTTAAAGTTTTTGGTTAAAGTTTTTCATGTACTATATATATATGCACCTTGTTTGCCCATTACCTCGAACCTTCACATGCCTGTTTATCATCATCCATATTTTCATTCTACCCCCCACCCGTGCGGCCCCTGTGCCCAATGTCAAGGTCAAATTACTTTGAATTTTTTTTTCATATACTATATCTGCACCTGCTTTGCCCATTACCTTGAAACTTCACATGGGTGTTTATCATCATCTATATTTTCATTCTACCCCGCTCCTGTGCGGCCCCTGTGCCCAATGTCAAGGTCTAATTACTTTGAAATTTTTGGTTAAGTTTATGGTTAAAGTTTTTGTCGCGACCGCTTGCGGAAAGCGCGATATAGTCGGCACTTTGGCGCAATCCGTCCGTACATCGTACGTACGTACGTGTGTCCGGTTAAAGTTTTTTGTTTTTTCCGTCTACTATATCTCTTTTTTTAGTGTCCATGCCTCGCCCCGGCCATCTAGTTAAATGGACTAGTCTGAAAATAATTTTGTGACGATTGGGAGTTGGGTTTTAGGCTAGCGGTTAGAATACCTGACTTCCAAACCGGCAGTTGTGAGTTCAAACCTCACCTTAGGCATCAAAAATACTTCCATAGAATTTCCATCCCACTGGTCTTTCAGATTAGACCTAAATGACCATAGCTGTTGCTGGGACGTTAAAGCCATTCACATTCACTTTTTTGGGTGACAATTGGATTGGTCAGAATATTAACATATCACATTCCATTCCAGTTATTTAGGGTTGAAAGGATTAAAAGTACATGCACACTCAGACATGTCAGAAGGCACAAACTGTCCTGTATATCAGAGACATCATCTGAGACATTTTCTGGCAGAATAAACATTCATTCACCATTTTCCCACATACTGATTGGCATTATTATACATTTTATATCAGAAATAAATTTCCACACTGATATCAGGGGCGATAATAGTAATGTTCTTTAAAATGTTAACGAACATTACTATTTATTCTCTGTATTTATTTTTTGATGTGCAATGATCATACTTTATAATCTGTCGAAAATATTATTTTTTTCAGGCGACACATTTAATTAGTATAAATAATTAAAAAATATCATGCCTCATTTGCATATGAAAATAGCCTGATACCACCGCGAGTCACTATCAGTAAAATAAATACCACTAAATGATTATATCTGTATAGCAGGCACTCATACTATTTAGAACTAGTGCATAGTGACACACTTATACACTTATTTAATCCTATACAGAACAGTTTGTGCCTACTGAGTGGGCATGTACCTTTAACCCTTAGACCGTTATCTTATTTTTTTGTCGTCTTCTGTTTATTTTCTGTTTTCCATTTTTAGCTCGCCTGCACAAAGTGCAGAAGAGCTTATGGCATACCCCCGGCATCGTCTGCGTCAGCGTCATCCACAAATATAACGTTGGGTAAATGTCTTATAACTTCTGTTTCCTTTCATGGAACACCTTGTTATTTCATACATGCATTCCTCAGATGACCCTCTATCATGCTGTAGCAAATCCATGACCCACCAGCCAGCCCTTACCCCAAGGTCAAGGTCACAAACTTAGCATGTTCATAAACTTAACGTTGGGGTAAGTGTTGTGTAACTTCTGTTTATTTACAGTGAACGCCTTCATATTTCATACATGCATTCATCTGATGATACTCTATCGTGCTATAGCAAATTCATGACTCACCGCCCACCCCTTTCCCCAAGGTCAAGGTCACAATCTTAGCACATTCATAAACTTAATGTTGGGGTAAATGTATTATAACATCTGTTTCCTTTCATGGAACGCCTTGATATTTCAAATATGTATTCATCTGATGATACTCTATCTTGCTATAGCAAATCCATGACCCACTGCCCTTCCCTTACCCCAAGGTCAAGGTCACAAACTTAGTACATTTATAAACTTAACGTTGGGGTAAATGTCAGTTTCCTTTCATGGAACGCCTTGCTATTTCATACATTCCTCAGATGACCCTCTGTCATTGTAGCAAATCCACAACCCACCACCCAACCCTTACCCAAAAGTCAAGGTCACAAACTTAGCATGTTCATAAACTTAACGTTGGGGTAAATGTTGTGTAACTTCTGTTTCTTTACACTTTGAACACCTTGATATTTCATACATGCATTCATCTAATGATACTCTATCGTGCTATAGCAAATCCATGATCAACCCCCACCCCTTTCCCCAAGGTCACGGTCACAAACTTAGCACATTCATAAACTTAAAGTTGGGGTAAATGTCTTATAACATATGTTTCCATTCATGGAACGCCTTGATATTTCATACATGCATTCATCTGATGATACTCTATCATGCTATAGCAATTCCACGACCCACCGCTCACTCCCTACCCCAAGGTCAAGGTCACAAACTTGACACATTCATAAACTTAACGTTGGGGTAAATGTCTGATAACAACTGTTTCCTTTGATGGAACGCCTTGATATTTCATACATACATTCCTCAGATGACCCTCTATCATGCTGTAGCAAATCCACAACCCACCACCTAACCCTTACCCCAAGGTCAAGGTCACAAACTTAGCATGTTCATAAACTTTACATTGGGGTAAATGTTGTGTAACGTCTGTTTCTTTACACTTTGAACGCTTTGATATTTCATACATGCGTTCATCTGATGATCCTCTATTGTGCTACAGCAAATCCATGACCCACCCCACCCCTTTCCCCAAGATCAACATCATAAACTTAACGTTGGAGTAAATGTCTTTTTATGACTTCTCTGTTTCTTTACAGGGAACACCTTCATATTTCATACATGCATTCTATTGTGCTACAGCAAATCCATGACCCACCCCACCCCTTTCGCCAAGGCCAAGGTCACAAACTTAGCACATTTATACATGCATTCCTCATGTGAATAGCTATCATGCTATAGAAAATCACCAACTTAGTGTGTTCATAAACTTAACGCTGGGTTAAATTTTGTTTTCCTTCTCTTTTCAGGGAGCGCATTGATATTTCATACATGCATTCATCTTAATATGCTATATCATGCTATATCAAATCCACGACCCACCTTCCACCACTGACCTCAATGTCAAGGTCCACCGCACACCCCTTAACCCAAGGTCAAGTTATATAATATTCATGTTTTTTATACAACTGTGCCAAGTTTGAGTGAAGGCTGCCAGCAGGCGAGCTTTGTTGTCTTGTGACAACTCTTGTTATCATCAAAAACATGCTTTAACAGCACTTTAGAATAATTTGCAACATGCTTTGAAAGCACTTCAGAATCATTTCCATTGCTGTCAAACCATGTTTTTATTGAGAAATAAGGCAAGATATAAAATTAAAAGCAACAGCAGCCGACAATTGTTGTGAGTAGCGATCTAAGGTTTAATGTTGCATACATATCCACTGCAGGTTTTGAAGACGTCCACCCAGATGAACTGAGACGTGAAGCGTATGAGGCACTAAAGTCAGGCAATATCCAGCCATATGTAAGTAAGCAATGCTATCCTCTGGCAATCCTGTCTATATGTGGCTGTAGCTGGAGAAATGGGGCTTATTGGTTTTGCGACCATTGTAGATCCAGATCAGCCTGTGCATCCGCACAGTCTGATCAGGATCTGCACTGTTTGCCAATCCAATAATGAAAAATCTGTCCTGCTTCTAACAAGCAATATTGATCGTTATCAGGCTACAGGATTGTGCTATTTGATTAGGAGCTACACTGGTCACAAATCCATATGCCCCATTTCTCCAGTCATGGCCACATCGGGGGTATCCATGAGCCCCGGCTCAACTGCTCTAGTTGCATAAAAAAATATTGATGTTGTAATATTTGCTACACAACTGCAATGATTTGACCAATATGTGGAAACATAGTGGCAACATATGCTATTTACTCAACGTTTTGGAAAACAACAATTTTCTCGACCTACATGTCGAAAAAATTGTAACCCCCATTCTCAGTGATTCATTCTAATTGTAGGCATGCACTCCCTCTCTAATAGTAACCCCCTCCTCACCGATTCCGCTGGCGATTGCCACTTTCGCAACTGGCGATAAAACTAAACAATTGGCGATAAAAAAAGATTTTTGTCTCGCCCGCGAAGCGGAAAGCGAGACATAGGTTTTGCTTTTCCGGAGTCGGCGGCGGCATAGGTGTCGTCATCATTCAATGTTAAGTTTTCGTGTTACGGTCATTACTTCAACACCTTATCAGCTACAGTCATCAAACTTTATACATACCTTTACTATGATATGTAGATGAATATAGGACTATTAAAAAAAATTCCAGGCTCCAGGGTCGAGGTAAAACTCTATTTCTTTCTATGCTACAAACTGAACATTGATGCATGAAGACCAGTTTTATCGTGTGCTCTGTACACCTTACCTATAAAGAGAACAATAGCCTTCTCCGGTTGAACAATAGTGACTGGGAGAACCATTCACCTGTGCATGTGCTAGCATGTGCAAATGTCCAGACTGACCACTAACTTATTACAGGTAATACAGGTAATTTATACAGGTAAATTACATTTCCGTAAACTGTGTTGACAATATTGTGGCAGTATGTGGACCTGTGCAGATATGTAGATAAATATAGGACTATTAAACAAAATTCTAGGCTCCAGTAGCGAGCATTATTTTTGTTAATTTTTTAACTTTTTTTTTTTAATATTTTTTTCCATTTTTTTTTCTTCAAATTCTTTTTCCATTTTTGTCTAGTAGCATAAGGTCGTAAGTGCGATATACGGACTATTATCATATAATAAAACAATTATTGACTAGTGAGCCATAGAATATAATCTGATATTCTATGGCTCACTAATCAATAATTGTATAATATGTTTGTGCCAGGGAAAATTGCTTTCTGGCCCAGGCTCGAAGTCAAGGCGGTGGGACAAGGCGAGACATTTGATTCCGCGGAATTCTTGTTTTTTTTATTTATTTATTTTTTAAGTGGCAATTTTTGTCGCGCCTGCTTTAGCAGAGGCGCGACTATAGTCGGCGCTTTTTCCGTCGCCGTCCGCGTCCGGTTTTTTTGTAAGACAAATGCGTTAAAGTTATTGTTTTTTCACAATATCTCTTTAACCCCTTGCCAGACATTGACAATATTTCACATCAATGTTTGTCTAGGGAAGATGCTTCATTACGCACACCCCCACATCCAAATTTTGGAGGTCAAGGTCATTTATTTCCTTGTAATGTTCACTGGTTTTGTAACAGAAATGCGTTAAACTTATTGTTTTTTCACAATATCTCTTTCATCCCTTACCAGACATTGATAATATTTCACATCAATGTTTGTCTAGGGATGATGCTTCATTACGCACACCTCCACATCCAAATTATCAAGGTCAAGGTCATTTATTTACTTGTAATGTTCACCGGTTTGTTTTTGTAACAGAAATACGTTAAAGTTATTGTTTTTTCACAATATCTCTTTAACCCCTTGCCACACTTTGATAATATTTCGCATCAATGTTTGTCTAGGGATGATGCTTCACTACGCACACCCCCACATCCAAATTCTCAAGGTCAAGGTCATTTATTTACTTGTAATGTTCACTCTTTAACCCCTTGCCAGACTTTGATAATATTTCACATCAATGTTTGTCTAGGGAAGATGCTTCATTACGCACACCCCCACATTCAAATTTTGAAGGTCAAGGTCATTTATTTACTTGTAATGTTCACCGGATTTGTAACAGAAATGCGTTAAAGTTATTGTTTTTTCACAATATCTATTTAACCCCTTTCCAGACATTGATAATATTTCACATCAATGTTTGTCTACGGATGATGCTTCATTATGCACACCCCCACATCCAAATTCTGAAGGTCAAGGTAATTTATTTACTTGTAATGTTCACGGTCAAATGCCTCGGCAGGCGCGACACCGCTTCCGTGGCGGAATTCTTGTTTTATTTTCCCAGCGGAATCCCTGCCTCCTTCAGTCAAATTAGTGGAGGATACAGACACCAGTCCACACTTTGAAGACAGACCAGTTGACACTATTCTCAATAATATCATTGTAAATGAAACCATTAATGTAATAAAAGAACTGAAAACAACAAAGGCCCAAGATCCAGATAATTTACATTCGTATGTTGTCAAGGAGTGTCAGGACAATTTAACTAAACCTCTGTTTTTAGCCAGGTTTTTTGAAAAAAAATCCAGGCTATTGGATTGGCGAAAGCCGGCCGGGCGGGCGGGCGGCGTCCAAAATCAATGTTAAGTTTTCGTGTTTGAGTCCATTTCTTTGTTACTGTACAACCTAGGACCACCAAACTTTCACAACTTCATAATCAAGGGGTGCCCACCACATATCACTATCCAACATGTTACTTTTCTTTGAACTTGACCCATTTTTTCCGCGCAGTCGACTTAGCCATTTTCAATGTTAAGTTTTCGCGTTTACAATGTTAAGTTTTCGTGTTTATGTCCATTTCTTTGGTACTGTACCACCTAGGACCACCAAACTTTCACAGCTTCATAATCAAGGGGTGCCCACCACATATCACTATCCAACATGTTACTTTTTTTTTTAACTTGACCCATTTTTTCCGCGCAGTCAACTTAGCCATTTTCAATGTTAAGTTTTCGCGTTTACAATGTTAAGTTTTCGTGTTTTAAGTCCATTTCTTTGGTACTGTACCACCTAGGACCACCAAACTTTCACAGCTTCATAACCAAGGGGTGCCTACCACATACAACTATCCAACATGTGACCATTTTTTTACCTTCACCTATTATTTCTACGTAATTGACTTGGCCATTTTCAACGTTAACTTTTTAACGTACGTCTGGTTAAAGTTTTTTGGTTAAAACTTTTTTGTTATACTATATCTCTGCAACAGCTTCGCCCATTACCATGAAACTTCACATGGGTGTTTATCATCATCCATATTTTCATTCTAACCCCCAACCGTGCGGCCCCTGTGCCCAATGTCAAGGTCAAATTACTTTGATTTTTTTTGTTAAAGTTTTTTTGTGTACTATATCTCTGCAACTGCTTCACCCATTACCTTGATACTTCACATGGGTGTTTATCATCATTGTCGCACCCACTTGCGGAAAGCGCGATATCGTCGGCATTTTGGCATACGTCCGTCCTTCCGTCCGTACGTCCGTGTGTCCGGTTAAAGTTTTTTTGTTAAAGTTTTTCCATCTACTATATCTATTTTTTTTAGTGTCCATGCCTCGCCCCAAGGCGCGACATGCAGGCCACGGCCATCTAGTCTACAAAAAGTGGGTATAATTATGTTATCCAAGTGTCTATGCTTGGAAAAAACCTGGCCTTCGTGGCTTCGCCTCGTTTCTTGTTAACAAATCAATTCAGGAGAAAAAATTGCCAAACATTTGGAAAACAGCTAACGTAACAACCATCTACAAAGCAGGTAAACCACATTAGCAGAAAATTATAGACCAATTAGTATTACGCCAACATGCTGTAGAATCCTCGAAAAAATAATACAAACACAACTTGTGCACATCTTACCAGCAACAACCTAGTTTCAATTTGTCAACACGGTTTCAGACAAGAATATTATTGTGTCACACAACTACTTGAGTCAATTGACGACTGGGCCGAAGCAATTGACAATGGTGAGGACGTAGGCATTATCTACCGGGACTTTAAGGCAGCATTTGACAAAGTCTCGCACCAATGTCTGATCAACAGAGATAAAGGGTATGGAATCGGTCGAAATGTTCTGTCTTGGCTCCAAGATTTTCTCTCAAACAGAAAGCAACGAGTACTAATTAACGGCCATCTGTCCACACACAGATGTAACAAGTGGAGTTCCCTAAGGAAGTGTGCCGGGTTCAATATTATTCCTGATATTTATTGACGACTTAACCAGACGTAATGAACTGCACATTGATATTATTTGCTGATGACACAAAGCTATACTCAGAGTAAGCAACCAGTCGCAAAAGGTGATACATGTACTGCAAACAAACATACTAAGTGCATGTGAATGGGCCAAGTCTTGGCAGATGGTGTTCAATACCTGGAGGGTACACAATGATTTTTTAAAGAAACAACATGCATATACCTAAATGATAAAGTGAAAAAGGCTTACAGAAATGTACAACAAGAATGGTAATGGATGAAGCATCTCGCCCATATCATGAAAGGCTAAAGACCCTAGACTTGCCAACTCCGGAATATAGACGACCTCGTGCAGACATGATTCAAGTCTACAAGATCGTAAATGGTATCGACCTGGCCAACAAAGACAAACTATTCACTATGTCGGCCTATCGTGCTACTAGGGGTAACTCACAGAAGCTATTCAAGAAACGAGCCAGAACTCCCAAATTCTGTAATTACTTCAATGTCAGTCAATGCATTTAAAAGTAGGTTAAACAAACACTGATTAGGGTATCCATGTAAGTTTAGTGCCAGTTTTTATTAGCAGGCAAACTGGAAGTCAACGTTAAGTTCCATCAATCTGAGAAGAAAACAATTAAATGGGCCTAAGAAACTTCTTGTTTATATGTGCGGTTGTAGGTTTATGGCCAGTCTAGCTCATGTTGCCGATTTCATCAAAATTGCAAAGTATACTTTTCTAGCTATTAAAGTATACTTTGAGGGAGTAATCATTTATTTTTCCGGAAATGCATTATTTCATATAGAACTAACCACTGCATATATTTGATGATTAACACTATGCAGAATCATTATATATATAAGTATACTTTGAGGGAGTAATCATTCTGCATATATTTGATGATTAACACTATGCAGAATCATTATACTGAATTTATTACATTATCACACCCAAAATGGCTGTGATAATGTAATACATTCAGTATAATATAAATTAATAAATTTATCATTAAATTGAAAATGTCTCCCTCAAAATATACTTTGCTAGAAAAGTATACTTTGAAATTTTGATGAAATCAGTTACTGGTCTGCATTCCTCTCGCCTTGGAAAGAAAGATCTGCATCCATACTGCTGGTTAGGCGTATGATGGGTATTTCCGAACAGAGAACACAGCGAACAGAGAACACAGATTTTGCAAAAGCAAATATCATAAGCCCCGTTTCTCCAGTGGTAGTCATGAGTCATCTCGTGTTAGCTGTGAAAATAACACATTATGAGTGTTTTTCTTATTTCTCACTGTAAATATGTCTTGGAATTTCATTAGATTAATAATATAATCCTCCTGACACAATTTTAAATTGAAATTCCAAGACATATTTATGATATTTACAGGGAGAAACAAATGAAAATATATTGAATTGTCGTCTGCTATTTTCAAACTATTTATAGCCCACAAGTTTCCCAACATGCAATCAGTCAATAACCGAGACAGCCTGTATGATTGCAGGTACAGAAGGTTGAAGGCCTGATGAATGAAGTGAGCAGTAAACGTGCCGAGTTAAAGAACCCGAGTATGACGTTCAAGCAGCAACTGGTGAGAAATGCCCCCAGACCGGCAAACAACATATGAGGCATGCCATGGGATTTTGTACCTTCGGGCATCTGCGTAATTTCATGAAACACGTTTACAAAATTTATAATATTTTGTATAGATAAACTCAAAAGTTGACACACATTTCAGAGTACGTTTACTGTACGTTTACTGTACGTCGTTTACTGTACGTTTACTGTACGTTTACTCTGAAATTTGTTTCTACTTTTGATGTCATTTATGGAAAATATTGTAAATTTTTTGAACATATTTCATGAAATTATGCAGATGCCCGAAGGTACAAAATCCCATGGCGTGCCTCATTTCTCCTTACTTCCACACACAACATATCCTCACACAAATCACCCTTCCCCTCACTGCCAATCACGCAAACCACTCACTGATGGGCGGCATGTTGGGTGTATGTGAAGGGTAATTTAACCACTCACTGGTGGGCGGCATGTTGGGTGTATGTGAAGGCTAATTTAACCACTCACTGGTGGGCGGCATGTTGGGTGTATGTGAAGGGTAATTTAACCACTCACTGATGGGCGGCATGTTGGGTGTATGTGAAGGGTAATTTAACCACTCACTGGTGGGCGGCATGTTGGGTGTATGTGAAGGGTAATTTAACCACTCACTGGTGGGCGGCATGTTGGGTGTATGTGAAGGGTAATTTAACCACTCACTAGTGGGCGGCATGTTGGGTGTATGTGAAGGGTAATGAAGGGTAATTTAACCACTCACTGGTGGGCGGCATGTTGGGTGTATGTGAAGGGTAATTTCTGCCTGTGACTTATGGGGCTTATGGAATTTGTGACCAGTGTAGCTCCTGATTAAATAGCACACTCCTATAGTCTGATAACTGATCTATATTGCTTGTTAGAAGCATGACAGGTCTTTCATTGATGGAATGGCGAACAGTGCAGATCCTGCGGATGCCCAGGCTGATCTGGATCAGTACTGGTCGCAAATCCCATAAGCCCCCTTCATCCTTTCTGGAATCCCAATATCTCTGATTTGGCCCTCATAGGTGCAGTTTGGCTTTTATGTGAGAGTTCAATCCAGTATATACACATTGTACATGTTATAAGATTATTGCTAATCCTATTACTTTTAGGGGCTGGGGCTAAGTGACTGGTTTGATGAGGACCTAGCACCAGATCAGGTTATTCTACTTTCAGGGCTGAATGTTTTAGTTCTGTTATTCAGTTCTGATTTTTGATTCAACACTGTTAACATGGCTTAAAATGACCTTAGTTGTTGACAGGTCACTAAACATCATTAAACAAAGAACCATATCCTGCGAACAGACAATTAGAACAAGATTTATTTAAATAGCAAATGGTGGCTTTGTACCCCGAATATAGTCGCCATCCTGTCCAGCTGTTTGTCAGAGTTTTTGGTTACCTACTATTTCTGTTACCTTAAGTTGGATTGGCTTGCAACCTCGTATATTTGTCATTATCCACATTGTTCGTCCGTGCAGCCCCTGTCCTCAAGGTCACATGCTACCTACTATCTTGGTTACTGTATTATTTACAGTCAGATTGGCTTGCAGCTTCAGATAATTATTTGCCATCATCCATATTTTTGTCTCGCCCGGAGTCGGCGGCGGCGTCGGCGGCGTCGTCGGCGGCGTCGTCGGCGGCGTCATCATTCAATGTTAAGTTTTCGTGTTACGGTCATTACTTCAACACATTATCAGCTACAGTCATCAAACTTTATACATACCTTTACTATGATATGTAGATGAATATATGACTATTTTCGGGGCACCAGGGTCAAGGTCAATGCCCCAGGGTCAAGGTCAAGGCGGAACAAGGCGAGACATTTGATTCCGCGGAATTCTTGTCATTCTATAGCCCACCCATGCAGCCCCTGTCAAATGACATTAAGTTTGTTAGGGGTACACCATCAGTGTTATTGATTTCACGTATGAACATGGTGGCTGAATCTACTGTCTGTTTCATGAAACCTGCACAAATTTTATGGCTGTATAAACAATACAAAAACAATATTTTTGTTACAAAAACAATATTTTTGTTGAAAATATGTTGAAAATATTATATTTTAGCAGAATTTAAAAATGAACCTTTTTTTTAGCCAGGTTTTTTTAAAAAAAATCCAGGCTATTGGATTGGCGAAAGCCAGCGCGGCGGGCGCGGGCGGTCGGGCGGGCGGGCGGCGTCCACAATCAATGTTAAGTTTTCGTGTTTGAGTCCATTTCTTTGTTACTGTACCACCTAGGACCACCAAACTTTCACAGCTTCATAATCAAGGGGTGCCCACCACATATCACTATCCAACATGTTACTTTTTTAGCCAGGTTTTTTGAAAAAAAATCCAGGCTATTGTATTGGCGAAAGCCGGGCGGGCGGGCGGCTGGTGGCGTCCACACAATCAAGGTTAAGTTTTCGTGTTTGAGTCCATTTCTTTGTTACTGTACCACCTAGGACCACCAAACTTTCACAGCTTCATAATCAAGGAGTGCCCACCACATATCACTATCCAACATGTTACTTTTTTTTAACTTGACCCATTTTTTCCGCGTAGTCGACTTAGCCATTTTCAATGTTAAGTTTTCGCGTTTACAATGTTAAGTTTTCGTGTTTAAGTCCATTTCTTTGGTACTGTACCACCTAGGACCACCAAACTTTCACAGCTTCATAACCAAGGGGTGCCTACCACATACAACTATCCAACATGTGACCATTTTTTTACCTTCACCTATTATTTCTACGTAATTGACTTAGCCATTTTCAACGTTAACTTTTTAACGTACGTCTGGTTAAAGTTTTTTGGTTAAAACTTTTTCGTTATACTATATTCTCTGCAACTGCTTCGCCCATTACCTTGAAACTCCACATGGGTGTTTATCATCATCCATATTTTCATTCTAACCCCCAACCGTGCGGCCCCTGTGCCCAATGTCAAGGTCAAATTACTTTGAATTTTTTTTTTGTTTTTTTTTAAAGTTTTTTCGTGTACACCAAATACAATACATACGCCTTGATACTTCACATGGGTGTTTATCATCATTGATTTGCACCTGCTTTGCGGATAAAGCGCGACCTGTGCCCAATGTCAAGGTCAAATTACTTTATTTGAATTTTTTTGTTAAAGTTTTTCCATCTACTATATCTATTTTTTTTAGTGTCCATGCCTCGCCCCAAGGCGCGACATGCAGGCCACGGCCATCTAGTCTACAAAAAGTGGGTATAATTATGTTATCCAAGTGTCTATGCTTGGAAAAAACCTGGCCTTCGTGGCTTTGCCTCGTTTCTTGTTTTTAACTTGACCCATTTTTTCCGCGTAGTCGACTTAGCCATTTTCAATGTTAAGTTTTCGCGTTTACAATGTTAATTTTTCGTGTTTAAGTCCATTTCTTTGGTACTGTACCAGCTAGGACCACCAAACTTTCACAGCTTCATAATCTAGGGGTACTCACCACATATCACTATCCAACATGTTACTTTTTTTTTTAACTTCACCCATTTTTTCCGCGCAGTCGACTTAGCCATTTTCAATGTTAAGTTTTCGCGTTTACAATGTTAAGTTTTCGTGTTTAAGTCCATTTCTTTGGTACTGTACCACCTAGGACCACCAAACTTTCACAGCTTCATAACCAAGGGGTGCCTACCACATACAACATATCCAACATGTGACCATTTTTTTACCTTCACCTATTATTTTTACGTAATTGACTTAGGCCATTTTCAACGTTAACTTTTTAACGTACGTCTGGTTAGAGTTTTTTGGTTAAAAACTTTCTTTATACTATATCTCTGCAACTGCTTCGCCCCATTACCTTGAAACTTCACAATGGGTGTTTATCATCATCCATATTTTCATTCTAACCCCCAACCGTGCGGCCCCTGTGCCCAATGTCAAGGTCAAATTACTTTGATTTTTTTTTTTTAAAGTTTTTTTTCGTGTACTATATCTCTGCAACTGCTTCACCCAATACCTTGATACTTCACATGAGTGTTTATCATCATTGTTGCACCTGCTTGCGGAAAGCGTGATCCTGTGCCCAATGTCAAGGTCAAATTACTTTGAATTTTTTTGTTAAAGTTTTTTCGTGTACTATATCTCTGCAACTGCTTCACCCAATACCTTGATACTTCACATGGGTGTTTATCATCATTGTTGCACCTGCTTGCGGAAAGCGCGATCCTGTGCCCTATGTCAAGTTCAAATTACTTTGAATTTTTTTGTTAATGTTTTTTCGTGTACTCTCTGCAACTGCTTCACCCAATACCTTGATACTTCACATGGGTGTTTATCATCATTGTCACACCTGCTTGCGGAAAGCGCGATATCGTCGGCATTTTGGCTTACGTCCGTCCGTTCGTCCGTGTGTCCGGTTAAAGTTTTTTGGTTAAAGTTTTTCCATCTACTATATCTATTTTTTTAGTGTCCATGCCTCGCCCCAAGGCGCGACATGCAGGCCACGGCCATCTAGTCTACAAAAAGTGGGTATAATTATGTTATCCAAGTGTCTATGCTTGGAAAAAACCTGGCCTTTGTGGCTTTGCCTCGTTTCTTGTTATTTCGTGAAATGATTTCTCTATGAGAATTTAACATGGGGGAAAGAGTTGGTGCAGGTAGAGGACGAGTTGAAAAACAACAAAGTTTGGAAATTGTCTCCGAAACCTGGCTAGATACAATGTAGCTTGAAACTGATCCAACTAAGAAAAAAAGTTATATTTTGAAAATTGGTCCACTATTTCGGAAGTTATAAAACATTTCCCCATGTTAAATCCGCATAGACATCTAGGGATTTAAAGGTACATGCCCACTCAGTAGGCACAAAATGATCTTTAAAGGAATTCAATCCGTGTATAATTGATCACTATTCCACTAGTTCTAAAAATTATGATTACCCGCTATACAGATATAATCCTTTAGTAATATTTATTTTACTGATTGTGACTCGCGGTGGTATCAGGCTATTTTCATATGCAAATGAAGCACGATATGTTTTAATTATTTATACTAATTAAATGCGTCACCTGTAATAATTATAGTTTCCACAGATTATAAAGTACACGTATGATAAAATAATGCAGAGAATAAATAGTTATGTTCGTTACAATTTTAAGGAAACCCAGTTATCGCCCGATATCTGTGTGGAAATTTTCGTCTGATATAAAATGTATAATACTGCCAATCAATACGTGTGATAATGGTGAATGAATGTTTATTTTGCCAGAAAATGTCTCCGATGATGTCTCTGATATAAAGAACATATTGTGCCTACTGTGTGGACATGTACCTTTAATGTTGCCAGAAAATGTCTCCGATGATATCTCTGATATAAAGAACATATTGTGCCTACTGTGTGGACATGTACCTTTAATGAAGACGCATCTTTCCAGGTCTCATTCATTGAAGATTGTAGAAGAAAGGCAGCTGGAATGTAAGTGAAACAAGTGAAGACTGGGCACGAGGGTGGAGGCGGGAGAGGGGGGAATGTCAGTAACTTCTATTAACCCTTTCACCCCTAAGTAACTGGAATGGATTTTGATATGTTAATTTTGCAGCCAATCCAATCATCACAAAATGATTTTCAGACTATTCCATTTATGAATAGGGGGTATTTTTTGTTCTCAAAAATATGAAAATTACTTTCAAAAAGTTCAGATCCTGATGAGACATCTCGTTACGAGCCGGCTCATCTGGATCTGCACTTTTTGCATAAACCGGTATAGGGGGCTTTCGGGTTCAAAGGGTTAAATACAGTTTATGAGAATACTTTGGAAGCTCTCTAAACTGGACACTCTTGAGAGGTTCCACTGTAATTTTGATACATGTATAGGAGTCCTGCAAGATTTGGAGTGCTTTGCTTTGAGTAATGAACAGATACGACATATTAATTTGTTATATATTAATTTCAGTGAAGCATAGCAGAATTTACCCTTTCACCCCTAAGTAACTGACATGGACTATTTCAGGTTACGTTTGAGACTGTTCCATTATGCAGAAAAGGGTCGTTTTGTAAAAGTTAAAAAATATCACTACACCATTTGCAAATACAACATGTATAAGGAAAGAGGTCTCTAGTTTTGAAAGGGTTAAACACAATATATATAAATCTATAGCAAACTTCAGATTTTGTGTGATTCTATGGGTTAATTTTACTTTTCTTTGTTTCAGCAACACTGGAAATAACTTGATATTTGGTGGTAAGTAACTTAAATTATTACCCAACTCCCTGTATTATAAGTTATTGTGGTTCTACACAGGCTATATGGTGTAATATTGCCCGTCTGGAGGTATGTTCACCCTCGTGTGAACATACCTCCAGACGGGCAATATTACACCATATAGCCTGTGTAGATAGCCTCGGGTGAACATACCTCCAGACGGGCAATATTACACCATATAGCCTGTGTAGATAGCCTCGGGTGAACATACCTCCAGACGGGCAATATTACACCATATAGCCTGTGTAGAATCACAATAACGTATTTGTCATACCGCAGATCCTGTATTTGGCCGTATAAACATATCTCTTATTTTGATCTTTGCGTTTTTTCAGGAAGAAAAATAATCCGAGATTCGATTTTCTACCGTCAGTCTTAATATAAAGGCGTAAATGAACATTTTGTTTTTTTATTGAACGAAAACAAACTAAATATGGAGTAAGAAATCCATCGAAAACGACTTTATGACAGTTTTTTTATATCGTGTAATTTAATTTATATTCCACTGCTCTATCGATCTGCTCTCCCTTTGGCGCCTCTAGAATAATGTGACTGGTTCCCAAACATTCGCTGTCATTGCTACGCCGCGGTTTCGTGCGTGGAACCCATAGTTTGTGACCTAAATATAGCCGTGTCACGAAGGCAAGCCCTTTGAGATTTGAAAAGCAATTTTCGTTATTTTGGCTAATTTTTCGCTCATATTTTGATGAGCGAAGAATATTTATGGAAAAATAAACAATATAGACTGGTTTCGAGTGTACAATTTGTTACTTGTATTGATAAATTCGGGGTTTTATTGTGTTTAGTGAGGAATACAATTCGCAATCGGTAGACGCTTGCAAAATGTTCTTCATTGGATGCGAGGCGCTGGAGGGGAATCGCAATTCCTGTATGTCCGACGGCCTTGGCAGGTCATATAATATATATGACCAGGCAAGCTAGCCAATCAAAAGCCGAGAAACTTATCTGCGGTATGACAAACGTTGATATTCCATAGTTTTAACTAAGTCCCTGGCTTTTGACGTGCCTGGGCAATAGTTCTGCATGCCTGGGCAATAGTTCTGCATGCCTGGGCAATAGTTCTGCATTCCTGGGCAATAGTTCTGCATGCCTGGTCAATAGTTCGCGTGCCTGGTCAATAGTCAAAACTATTTCACCCCTGAACTTCATGACGTCATCATTTTTGTCGAAGATTACATCATAAAATTCAACGTAATTTAGAATGGTTGGTCGACGCACCCCACGCCAAATTTACGGTCATTGTGTAATAAAACAGTTATTTCATGGTCATTCGGGGAACTAAGGGACCGTTTCACTAAACTTCGTACGACTAAAATGTTTTCGTAAGTGCAAATTTAGCATCGTCTGGAAATTTCAATTGATGAATTGCCTATGCTCAATAAATGTAAATCCAATAATTGTTTACTCTTAAGAAAACGTTGTTAATGTGAAATTTATCATAATTTTGCACTTACAAACATTTTAGTCGTACAAAGTTTAGTGAAACGGGCCCCTGTACTGTCTGCTGGAAGCAAGTACGGTGTTTCATGACTGACTCGTGTAGACCCTTATCAGACTGTGTGGATGGTCTGGCTGATGTGGCTCTACACTGGTCGCAAATGCCACAATCTTAAGTCTATAGAACCAATCATATAAGCATAGTGCATTTTGATTTTTTGTCAGAAAAATGCTCTGGGAAACGCTTACCTCTTTGTCAGTCCTTGTGATCAAGATAAGTAAAAACTAAAAATGGTTTCATCCGATTTTCATCAAATGTTTATATTGAATATATCTCAGACTTAGCCATGCATCTCACATGACATACCATAGTTACTGCTCTTTGTGCTTTTTCGATTAGCCACAATGACAAATGTGTGTCTAGGAAACAGACATTATTTCCCATTTTTAGCTCACCTGAGCGAAGCTCATGTGAACTATTGTTACCGCAATGTGTCCGTCGTCCGTCCGTCCGTGAACATTTTCAAACGTCTTCTCCTCGGTAAGCATTGGGCCTATAGTCACCAAATTTCATGGTCATGGTCCTTAGTTAGGGGGATTGCAAAATTGTTAAAATGACGTCATTACGTAATACAAGATGGCCGCCGTCTAAAAATAGCACAAATTCTTCAAAAATCAAAAAGAACCGCTAACCGGATTTTGACAAAACATGGTAGGAATGATCAATGTACAATGCTCTTTCAAAGTTGTTAAAATGGTGACCCCGGGGTCAAAAATGGGCGTGGCCCGTGGGGTCAAATTGGGGTCAAATTTTATTTTTGACCGAATATGGTCATGTTATATATCAAATCGAAGGTATCAATGAGGCGATCACTCTGGTACATTTTTTGTCGAAATCGGATTGTTATGTCATCCAAGATGGCCGCCGAAATGTCAAAAAAAGATCGTTCTTTTATTAGAGATTTCAAAATTCTTCTTCACATGAACCGCTTGGCCCATGGTAGCCAAACTTAAAAGTTATGGTCCATGGGTGAAGCCTTTTCAGATTTGTTAAAATGGAGGTCATCGCTAATCCAAGATGGCCGCCGTCTAAAAATAGCATAAATTCTTAAAAAATCTTCTTCTCATGAATCGCTAGCCAGATTTCGACGAAACTTGGTAGGAATGATCGATGTACAATGCTCTTTCAAAGTTGATAAAATGGTGACCCCGGGGTCAAAAATGGGCGTGGCCTGTGGGGTCAAATTGAGGTAAAATTTTATTTTTGACCGAATATGGTCATGTTATATATCAAATCGAAGATATCAATGAGGCGATCACTCTGGTACATTTTTTGTCGAAATCGGATTGTTATGTCATCCAAGATGGCCGCCGAAATGTCAAAAGGTCGTTCTTTTATTAGAGATTTCAAAATTCTTCTTCACATGAACCGCTTGGCCCATGGTAGCCAATCTTAAAAGTTATGGTCCATGGGTGAAGCCTTTTCAGATTTGTTAAAATGGAGGTCATCGCTAATCCAAGATGGCCGCCGTCTAAAAATAGTATAAATTCTTAAAAAATCTTCTTCTCATGAACCGCTATCCGGATTTCGACGAAACTTGGTAGGAATGATCGATGTACAATGCTCTTTCAAAGTTGTTAAAATGGTGACCCCGGGGTCAAAAATGGGCGTGGTCCTAGAGGTCAATTTTTATTTTTGACCGAATATGGTCATGTCTATATCAAATCGAAGGTATCAATGAGGCGATCACTCTGGTACATTTTTTGTCGAAATCGGATTGTTATGTCATCCAAGATGGCCGCCGAAATGTCAAAAGGTCGTTCTTTTATTAGAGATTTCAAAATTCTTCTTCACATGAACTGCTTGGCCCATGGTAGCCAAACTTAAAAGTTATGGTTCATGGGTGAAGTCTTTTCAGATTTGTTAAAATGTAGGTCATCACTAATCCAAGATGGTCGCCGTCTAAAAATAGCATAAATTCTTAAAAAATCTTCTTCTCATGAACCACTGGCTGGGTTTCGACTAATCTTGGTAGGAATGATCGATTTACAATGCTCTTTCAAAGTTGTTAAAATGATGACCCCGGGGGCGTGGCTCATGGGGTCAAATTGGGGTCAAATTTTATTTTTGACCGAATATGCTCAGGTCATATATCAAATTGAAGGTATCGATGAGGCGATTGCTCTGGTTCAATATTTGTCAGAATCGGATGATTATGTCATCCATGATGGCCACCAAAAGGTCCATTTATTCGAGATTTTGAACGTCATTTTCTCAGGAACCACATGGCCGATGCTGGCCAAACTTCATAGTAAGTTAAGATCCTTGGGTGAAGCATTTTCAGATTTGGTAAAATGAGGGTCATCGCTTAATCCGAGATGACCACCATCTAAAAATAGCACAATTTTTTTAAAACACATGAACTCAATGTCACATTCTCCTCTGGTGTTCATGGAGTCAGGTGAGCGAATTAGGGCCATCATGGCCCTCTTGTTTGATGAACCGTCTACTTTCACTTTCAAAATCTCCATCTCAGTCGCACACAGAAAAGTTTAACCTGCATGCGTAGATCATGCAAATAATGTAATAAAATGTTTGGCACAGACACCTTTCATGCAGCATCTATTTTATTTATCTCTGTCATAATAATAATATTAACAATCGATGCCGCTGTCCTGAGAATTGACTCCTTGTTGCCAAGCTGTACCAGGACTGGTTTATGGTCACATTATTTATTGGCCGACATGTTCCTCTAGAGATAATACTTTTTTTTGCATATACCCTACATCTGTAGCCAATTTCACCAACATTGCAAAGTATACTTTTCTAGCAAAGTATACTTTGAGGGAGAAATTTTCAATTTTAGGATAAATTCATTAATTTTTATTATACTGAATTTATTACATTATCACAGCCATTTTGGCTGTGATAATGTAATAAATTCAGTATGATAATTCTGCATAGTTTTAATCATCAATTCTAATGCACCGAAACTAGAAAGCACGCATCTGATTGGTCAATTGAAATCAGAGCCTATAAAATATGAAAAATCACAGCATATAAAGTCTCCGTTTTACCAGCCTGTGTTTTGGAGCGCCGTGGCGTAATGGTTAGTGTGTCGGACTACTGATCCAAGGGTCGTGGGTTCGAGCCTGACTAGCGGCGTGCGTTGTGTCCTTGAGCAAGACACTTTATCCACACTGCTCCAGTTCACCCAGCTGTAAATGGGTACCGATAATTCGTAGTTGCTCTGTAAATACGAATTACCGGCTTCTCTCAAAAAGTCTCTACCTCCGTTCATTCTCCCATTCTTGGGAAAAAGCCTGTGTTTTACAACTTGACATATTTATGTAACCCTACGCGCTTTTGTAAACAATGGACAGCGCGGCGGGGAATGCAAATATTTCCAAATTAATTTCGGTACATTTTCGGTTATCTATTCGGCCATATTGACATGTACAACCCAAAGCGGAAAAAAGAATCTACCAACGGCTGACAAATGTGGCTTCAGTGTGGTGGCCCTTCAACAAATTCCTAAAAATATTACCCCACCCGCCCAAAATGCAGAAGAATTTAATAAAGTGCTCAAATGCAAACTCACTATGCCAGTACCAGGCCTATTAACTTTACGAAATTACAATGTGCAACATTACATGACTATACATAATAAACTGTATTGCATTCACCTGAATTAGGCGTAAATCCAGGGAAATCCTAGGCCTGTTGACACAAGTTGTTGCTGACATTTCCTTTGTAAAATCACACGAACCCAATGTAGAATTGTTGGTATTTCTTTAAATGAATAAAAGCAAATAACTGTTGCAACTACACATACAAAAGCAATACAATAGTTAATATAAACATTACAGTTGAATAAATGTATAGATGTATTAGAAAAAGTCCCGTTAATCTCTATTTGAAATGGGAATATTCTTCGGCGGAGTTAAATTTCTTCAAATTCATTTGGTGTGAGGCGGCGTTGGGGTTATCGATATGACAACAACAACCTGCTGACGTAATGAAAAAGATCACTGTTCGTGATATGCTACGACGTTTATAGAAAGCGGGGAGCACACTAGGTGCATTAGAATGGGGATAACCATGCTTTGTTTTTCGATTTGGAGTGGTATGTGTGAGGTTTTATGGTCTGTGAATCAGTTTTACGGCTCCGCTGACGCGTCGCCGTAAAACTGATTCACTGACTATAAAACCTCCCACATACCGCTCCAAATCGAAAAACAAAGCATGGTTATCCCCTAAATATATGCAATCATTAGTTCTGTATGAAATAATGCATTTTGGAAAAATCAATGATTACTCCCTCAAAGTATACTTTGATAGATAAGTATACTTTGCAATGTTGGTGAAATAGGCTACAGAACACCGAAGGTCATGGATGCTCATTTTATTATGTACCCCAAACATTTTTTCGAGGTACAAATAGTCGCCACGCCGTCTGCGTGTCTGTCCGAGATTTGCATTCAAGTTTTCGGCTACCCACCATCTCTGCTACTGTAAGTCAGATTGGCTTTAAACTTCATATAATTATTTGTCATTTAATAATATCTATGTTTGTATTACATAGCTATTTAACTGGGGCCAGTTGCACTAAAGTTTGTAATATTGGTACTGCAATTTTCCACCTACATGTATATCTATAACTCATTAACCCTTAGACCGCTACTCACAACAATTGTCGTCTGCTGTTGCTTTTATATCTTGCCTTATTTCTCAATAAAAACATGGTTTGATAGCACTTCAGAATCATTTCCAATGGAAATTATTCTGAAGTGCTGTCAAAGCATGTTGAAAATTATTCTAAAGTGCTGTCAAAGCATATTTTTGATGATAAAAATCGAAAATCGAAAATAAACAGCAGATGACAAAACAATTTCAGATAGCGGTCCAAGGGTTAAACATAAATAAATCTGCTAATGTTTTTATAATGTTAATTTTGCAGTTACAAAACTTCTTAGTAAGTCGTATGAAACGAGCCCCTGGTGCACGTAGCAGTGATGATAAAACTATTGTCTCAAAATCAAAACTACCCGTTTGCTTGGCTCATAATCAGTTGGTTTATTATTGACACAGATCAACCAGTCAATGTACACTGTTTAACGCTTACAATGCTTAATTAAATTTTGTCGTCTGCTTTTTAGCTCGACTATTCAAAGAATAGTTAGAGCTTATGTTGTCACCCCGTCGTCGGCGTCACCGTCACGCCTTGGTTAAGGTTTTTAGTCAAGCTTGTATATGCAATACTACTGGCCCTACACCCACCATACTTGGACAACTTCATCTCTTAGTGATGTACATCAATAACCACTGATCTATATTTGACCTTGACCTACATTTCCTCTTGAATTATTTCTTAGTTAATTCCCCTGGTTAAGGTTTTAGTCACCTTGGTTAAGGTTTTTAGTCAAGCTTGTACATGGAATATGTGCATACGATACACCATACTTGGACAACCTTTTCTCATAGGGATGAACACAATAACCCCTGATCTATATTTTGACCTTCACCTACATTTCCTCTTGAATTACTTACATCATTCTCCTTGGTTAAGGTTTTTAGTCAAGCTTGTAGATAGAATAATCCTGGATACTTGGACAACTTCATCTCCTAGTGATACATCAACAACCCCTACCTATATTGACCTTGAACCTCCACCTCTTGAATTACTTCTTAATTCTTCATAAAATTTTTAGTCCAAGCTTGTAGATGGAATACTCCTGGCCCTACACCAACCATACTTGGACAACTTCATCTCCTAGTGATGTACACAATAACCCCTGACCTATATCTGACATTGACCTACATTTAACCTTGAATTACTTACCTAATTTCCCTTGGTTAAGGTTTTTAGTCAACCTTGGTTACGGTTTTTATGCAGGCCGCGGCCACCTTGTTTGTCAAGCTATGTGTACATCGACAACCCTCGTAGTCGAGCTATGCTATTCTCCTACAGCTCTTGTTATTTTCCGTTATTCTCAGGAAAACATGATTTGACAGCACTTTAGAATCATTTCCAATGGAAATGATTCTAAAGTACTGTCGAACCATGTTTTCGTTGAGAAAAACGACAAAATATAAAACAGCAGACGACATTTTCGTCTCCCGCATTCTAAGGCTTAATCTTGTGCACGAGCTTGTAGTATATGCAGCAAAAACTCCACAATGGTGGGTCCACGATTAGCATAATTTTGTAATAAAAACAGCTTCCCACTCACCCCATTCTACTAATTAATTTTCTATGGCCGGTCCATCTATTTATACCCTAGGCTTAGGAAGTATGTCGAAGGGTATATAGTTTTTGCCTTTCCGTTCGGTGTCCCGTCGTCCGCAACACATACATTTAACATTTCGTTTGTCGGTCCAGACAGCGGCCAGGGGTATCTGCGAGCAAGGCATGAGAATCTTCAGCTGATTTTGTCATAATTTGCATTTTCAAAAGGATTCAGAATCGGATATCCTCAAATTTGATACTTTTGCAAGTGGGTTTTCATATGTTTTCAGCAACAGCCATTCTCATGCCTGGCCCCTGCTCAGTTGCTCTAGGATTTACATGCCCTTATTGCTGAAATTTCAGGGGCATCTGCTGGGCAGGATGAGGCATCTGCTGGTCTGTTTGGCCAGGCGAGTTCATCATCATCTTCACCGTTCTCCCAGCCATCTCAGTCCTTGTTGGGTCAGTCTGGCCAACAGGCCTTTAGTCAGCCGAGCCCGTCTCCGTTTGGCCAACTAGCTGGTCAGCAGACATTTGGTCAGACTGCCGGACAACAGACATTCGGGCAAACATCTGAGCAAGCGACACTATTTGGGAAACCTGTCCCGTCTGGTCAACCGGCTGTTCAGAGTGTGTTTGGTCAATCACAGGCGAGTGGTCAATCTGCCCTGGGACAAGCGGCACCAGTGGCCTCGTTATTCGGCAAGCCGATGATCACGCCAGCCTTCCCCGTTACACCGTCCACGCCACAAAGCTTTTTCAGTGGTCCGTCTACAGATACCTCGGGACGGACATTTGGTAACACGATTGTGGTACCATCGGGGGCTACGTCTGGGGCCCCGGTCCCACAGACCAGCAGTCAGCCCGCGACCAGCTCCATTTATACTCCCATCGATTCCCTGACAGCGAGCGAGCTGGAGCAATTCCACGCTGCCACCTTCATTCTCGGCACCATTCCTACGCGGCCTCCACCCCGCGAACTCTGTTTGTAGCCCAGTGACAGCGGCATTCCCACCCCGTGGACCTAGTGATAGCAACCAACCATTTGACTACAGGTTGGCTGTTGACCAATTACATTCGGAATACACGCGTAGTGATATGAACGTTTGTAAATATTATATGTTGTAAAGTATATGTTGTGACCACTCATTTGAACCAATAAGATAAATATTTAGGATTTTCCACAAACAAAATGGCACGTCATAGCATTAAATGGGTTAATACGTCTCTTACACGACTTGTGTCGCTGCTTCTACAACCATGTTTAACACATTACATTTGGAATACATGCATAATGGTATGAACATTTGTAAATATTTGTATTTTATTTCTCGATGAAAGTATATGTTGTGACCACTCATTTGAACCGTCTCTATGAGATAAATAAGATAAATATCTAGGATTTTCCACAAGGGTGATTCCAAAATTAAACGTGGGGGGGGGGGGGGGAGGGGGGTGGTTGGCACCCAAATTATTTATTGATGGGTGGTGGGGTCTGCATGAAATTAAAATGTATGGGTGGTTGGGTCCACAGGAAATTGTAATTGATGCATGGTGGGGGCCAGTGAATAACAGTAATTATTTAATTATTGGCTCCAGAAAACCGGCAATTATTGTATCCCCCGGACTCCGTCGGGGGATACTATGGATTTGACAGCGCGCCGCGTCCGCGTCCGCCGCAGACACTTCTTGTCCGGAGCATAACTCGAACACCCTTTGGAATATTTTCATGAAACTTCACACATGCATAGACCACGAACCGAAGGTGTGTCGCGCACAAGAATGACAACTCTTGCATAGCTAATATTTGAGTTATTTCCCTTTTTTGTTTCTTGCACTGATTTCGTGTCCGGAGCATAACTCCACCACCCTTTGGAATATTTTCATGAAACTTCACACATGCATAGACCACGACCCGAAGGTGTGTCGCGCACAAGAATGACAACTCTTGCATAGCTAATTTTTGAGTTATCTCCCTTTTTTGTTTCGCGCACTGATTGACCATAACTCGACCACCCTTTGGAATATTTTTATGAAACTTAACACATTCAATTAGACCACGAACCGAAGGTGTGTCGTGCACAAGAATGACAACTCTTGCATAACTAATTTTTGTTATCTCCCTTTTTTGTTTTCGCTCACTGATTTCCTGTCCGGAGCATAACTCGACCACCCTTTGGAATATTTTCATGAAACTTCACACATGCATAGACCACGACCCGGAGGTGTGTAGCGCACAAGAATGACAACTCTTGCGTAGCTAATTTTTTAGTTATCTCCCTTTTTTGTTTTGCACACTCTAGAAACTGGACAATAATGCATGAAGACCTGTTTGCTCGTCTGCTCTGTACACCTTTTCTCGTGTGCTCTGTACACCTTACCTGTAGAGAGAACAATAGAGACTGGGAGAACCATGTGCTAGCATGGGCTAACATGTGCAGATGTCCAGTGCTTGACCACTGTTGACCAGGTAATTTATACAGGTAAATTACTACATTGGATATTACATTGAAAATATTGTGGCATTATGTGGACCTGTGCAGATATATGTAGATAAATATAGGACTATTAACAAAAATTCTGGGCTCCAGTAGCAAGCATTATTATTTTTAAACTTTTTTTTTCCATTTTTTTTTTCATTTTTTTTTTTTTTCAAATTATTTTCAATTTTTGTCTAGTAGCATAAAGGTCGTAAGTGCTATATACAGACTATTCACCTGTGCATGTGCTAGCATGTGCAACTGACCACTGACCACTTACAGGTAATTTATACAGGTAAATGATTATATTACATTTCCGTAAACTGTGTTGAAAATATTGTGGCAATATGTGGACCTGTGCATATATGATATGTAGATATATATAGGACTATTAAAAAACATTCTGGGCTCCAGTAGGGAGCATTATTCTTTTATTTTTTTTAAATTTAATTTTTTTTTTTTTTTTTTTTCCATTTTTTTTTTTACATTCTTTTTAAATTTTTTAACTGACCACTAACTTATTACAGGTAATTTATACAGGTACATTATTACATTTCCGTAAACTGTGTTGACAATATTGTGGCAGTATGTGGACCTGTGCAGATATATGTAGATAAATATAGGACTATTAACAAAAATTCTGGGCACCAGTAGCGAGCATTATTATTATTTTTTTATTTTTTTTGTATATTACATTTCCGTAAACTGTGTTGAAAATATTGTGGCATCATGTGGACCTGTGCAGATATATGTAGATAAATATAGGACTATTAAAAAAAAATTCTGGGCTCCAGTAGCAAGCATTATTATTTTTAATTTTTAAACTTTTTTGTTCCATTTTTTTTTTCAAATTCTTTTTCAATTTTTGTCTAGTAGCATAAGGTCGTAAGTGCTATATACAGACTATTATCATATAATAAAACAATTATTGACTAGTGAGCCATAGAATATAATCTGATATTCTATGGCTCACTAGTCAATAATTGTATAATACGTTCGGGCCAGTGAAAATTGCTTTCGGGCCCAGGCTCGAGGTCAAGGCGGGACAAGGCGAGGCATCTGATTCCGCGGAATTCTTGTTTACTTATCTCCCTTTGTTGTTTCGTAACACCTTTGGAATATTTTTATGCCCCACCACGATAGTGGAGGGGGCATTTAGTGTTACCCTTGTCCGTCCGTCCCGTCCGTCCGTCCGTCCGTCCGTCCGCACACACGAATGGGTACTTGTTGTAAGCGTACGGGGATCTTATTGGGTAGGGTTAGGATAGTGTTGGGTACTCTTGTTGGGTATTTTTATACAGTAAAAACCCAACAAGTTTTCATTCGTAGGAACGTGCGTCCCGTCCTCCCGTCCGTCCGTCCGTCACAAAACTTTAACACTCGGGTAAATGTCTCGTAATTTCTTCATCCTTCGACCGATCTGCTTCATATTTCATATACACATTGCTCTGATGGTTCACTACCGCCCTGTGCCAAATCCACGTTCGTCCTGCCCCCGCCAAGCCCAGGGTCAAGGTCACATACTTGGTGCTTCAAAAACTTTAACGCTCGTGTTAATATCTTATAATTTCTGTTTTCTTTCACGGATCAGCTTCATATTTCATATACACATTGCTCTAATGGTCCTCTACCGCCCTGTGCCAAATCCACGTTCGTCCTGCCCCCGCCAAGCCCAGGGTCAAGATTACATACTTGGTGCTTCAAAAACTTTAACGCTCGGGTAAATATCTTGTAATTTCTGTTTTCTTTCATGGATCATCTTCATATTTCATATACGCATTGCTCTAATGGTCCTCTACCGCCCTGTGCCAAATCCACGTTCGTTCTGCCCCCCGCCAAGCCCAGGGTCAAGGTCACATACTTAGTGCTTCAAAAACTTTAACGCTTGGGTAACTATCTTATACTGTTTTCTTCATGGATCATCTTCATATTTCATATACGCATTGCTCTAATGGTCCTCTACCGCCCTGTGCCAAATCCACGTTCGTCCTGCCCCACCAATCACAGGGTCAAGGTCACATACTTGGTGCTTCAAAAACTTTAACGCTCAGGTAAATATCTTATAATTTTTATTTCCATTCAGTGATCAACTTCATATTTCATATACGCGTTGCTCTAATGGTCCTCTACCGCCCTGTTCCAAATCCCGCATTCGTCCTGCCCCACCAAGCCCAGGGTCAAGGTCACATACTTAGTGCTTCAAAAACTTTAACGCTCGGGTAAATATCTTATACTTTCTGTTTTCTTTCATGGATCATCTTCATATTTCATATACGCTTTGCTCTAATGGTCCTCTACCGCCCTGTGCCAAATCCACGTTCGTCCTGCCCCACCAATCCCAGGGTCAAGGTCACATACTTGGTGCTTCAAAAACTTTAACGCTCAGGTAAATATCTTATAATTTTTATTTCCATTCACGGATCAACTTCATATTTCATATACGCGTTGCTCTAATGGTCCTCTACCGCCCTGTTCCAAATACCGCATTCGTCCTGCCCCCCGCCAAGCCCAGGGTCAAAGGTCACATACTTAGTGCTTCAAAAACTTTAACGCTCGGGTAAATATCTTATAATTTCTGTTTTCTTTCATGGATCATCTTCATATTTCATATACACATTGCTCTAATGGTCCTCTACCGCCCTGTGCCAAATCCACGTTCGTCCTGCCCCCGCCAATCCCAGGGTCAAGGTCACATACTTGGTGCTTCAAAAACTTTAATGCTCAGGTAAATATCTTATAATTTTTCTTCCCATTCACGGATCAACTTCATATTTCATATATGCGTTGCTCTAATGGTCCTCTACCGTCCTGTGCCAACTCCACGTTTGTCCTGCCCCCGCCAAGCCCATGGTCAAGGTCACATACTTGGTGCTTCAAAAACTTTAACGCTCAGGTAAAAGAAAATTTTGACTTGCAATTTGGCCTCATTTATTATCAAAGCGATATGTGGGACATCCGTGTTCTATGAACACATTTTCTAGTTTATTAAACTTCACACATGCATAGAAGACGACCCAAAGGTGTGTCGCACGTAAGAATGACAACTCTTGCGTCGTTAATTTCTTAGTTATCTCTCTTTGTTGTTTCGTGCACTGATTTCGTGTCTGGAGCATAACTCGAACACCCTTTGGAATATTTTCATGAAACTTCACACATGCATAGACCACGACCCTAAAGGTGTGTCCCGCAAGAATGACAACTCTTGCATCACTAATTCTTTAGTTATCTCCCTTTGTTTTTCCGTCACTGATTTTGTCTCCGGAGCATAACTCGAACACCCTTTTTTCAAACTACTTGTGTATCTGGGGAGGGGGATACACATGCGCTTGTCGACAAGTGTCCATTTCTAGTTTAATTATGGGATCGAGTGAAACACGGCAATTATTTAATTGTGGGTTCGCAGTGTAAAACTGCAAAACATTAATGGTGGTATCGGTAATTACCATACGTCTCATCAGAGACATAGAATACAGAGATTGGCATGTTCCTATTAATGCTATTTATTGTACTAAATTTCGGGTGAAATTGAGTTTTCCGCATACATTACATGCACGTACGTACGTAGAACGCAATTCGAACTAGCATGCTTTTATAAATATGTGCGTACGTACATGTAGAACGCAAATCCAACACGCATGCTGTCTACACATGCATGGGCAAATCGTATTTCCAAAAGCCGAAGGCGAGATCGAGATCGCAAATAGCGAGATTGTAACATAAACAAAAATATACCACCGTTACCACCCATCCCAACTAGCACATTTGCGACATATCATTTTTACCTCGCCTGCACGAAGTGCAGAAGAGCTTATGGCATATCCCCGGCGTCGTCGGTGTCGGCCACAAACTTAACGTTGGGTAAATGTCTTATAACTTCCTTTCATGGAACACCTTGTTCTTTCATACATGCATTCCTCAGATGACACTCTATCATGCTGTAGCAAATCTACAACCCACCACCCAACCCTTACCCAAAGTTCAAGGTCACAAACTTAGCATGTTCTGAAACTTAACATTGGGGTAAATGTTGTGTAACTTCTGTTTATTTACAGGGAATGTCTTCATATTACATACATGCATTCATCTGATGACCCTCTATCATGCTGTAGAAAATCCACGATCCACCACCCTACCCTTACCCTAAGGTCAAGGTCACAAACTTAGCATGTTCATAAACTTAACGTTGGGGTAAATGTTGTGTAACTTCTGTTTATTTACAGGGAACGCCTTCATATTTCATACATGGATTCATCTGATGATACTCTATCGTGCTATAGCAAATCCATGACCGACCGCCCATCCCTTACCCCAAGGTCTAGGTCACAAACTTAGCACATTCATAAACTTAACGTTGGGGTAAATGTCTTATAACATCTGTTTTCTTTCATGGAACGCCTTGATATTTCATACATGCCTTCCTCAGATGACCCTCTATCATGCTGTAGCAAATCCACGACTCACCATCCAACCCTTACCCCAAGATCAAGGTCACAAACCTAGCACATTCATAAACATAACGTTGGGGTAAATGTTGTGTAACTTCTGTTTCTTTACAGGGAATACCTTCATATTTCATAAATGCATTCATCTGATGATACTCTATCGTACTATAGCAAATCCATGACCCACCTCTTTCCCCAAGGTCAATGTCACGAACTTAGCACATTCATAAACTTAATGTTGGGGTAAATGTCTTATAACATCTGTTTTCCTTCATGGAACGCCTTGATACTTCATACATGCATTCCTCAGATGACACTCTAACATGTTGTAGCAAATCCACAACCCACCACCCAACTCTTACCCCAAGGTCAAGGTCACAAACTTAGCATGTTCATAAACTTAACGTTGGGGTAAAGGTTGTATAACTTCTGTTTCTTTACAGGGAACGCTTTGATATTTCATACATGCATTCATCTGATGATACTCTATTGTGCTACAGCAAATCCATGACCCACCCCTTTCCCCAAGGTCAGGGTCATAAACTTCATTCATACATGCATTCCTCATGTGAATAGCTATCATGCTGTAGAAAATCACCAACTTAGTGCGTTCATAAACTTAACGTTGGGTTAAATTTTGTTTTACTTCTGTTTTCAGGGAGCGCATTGATATTTCATACATGCATTCATCTTAATATGCTATATTATGCTATAGCAAACCCACGACCCACCTTGCACCACTGACCCCAATGTCAAGGTCCTCCGCACGCCCCTTAACCCAAGGTCAAGTTATATAATATTCGTGTTTTTTTATGCAAATGTGCCAAGTTTGAGTGAAGGCTGCCAACAGGCGAGCTTCGTTGTCTTCTGACAACTCTTGTCTGTCTAGCTGCACACCTGATGGTGTTTATAATCATCAGTCTGTAATCTATTTTCACGTGCAAAGTGTGACTGACCTTTAGAACTCGGCGGAAACGAACGTACCAAAACCACGCTATGTAGTCGCTCACGTCATCGAATCGACGCATTAGCTTGTGCAGTTTCACATTTGTTTGATTTCTTTTCTTAGTTTAAACAATATTTTATTTCATATATAGCAGGTTACATATATACAAGACAAGTGATAAAAGGATTAGAAAACAAGCTTCGTAAAAGCTTATGTGAATTCTTCTCCTTGACAGTTGATGGGCCGCCGGCTGAGATAAGAGACCTTACGACAATTGCGTTAATTGACGATACTTGGAGATATATTTTGTTTGTTGTACCTCACACAGTACGATTTGCATGTACTCGCCTTGCTGGTGTGATTATTGCTACAACATTAGCTGAAAACGAACAGTGTACGCCCTGAGCAGACCGCTCGGATGATAAAACCAAGTTCAGCAGCACATGAGAATCGTCTCGTAAGTAAGACGAAGAAATACCAATATATTCAGGTTTTCTTTTCACATTTGTCCGATGACTTAATAAAACATGTTTTGGCAACACATAAGAATCGTCTCCTTAGACGAGTCTAATATTTTGTAAAAACAAAATTGTTTTCACATTTGTGAAAACAATTTTGTTTTTACAAAATATTAGACTCGTCTTAGACCGTGCAAACAATTGACACATTCAGAAATCAACAACTTAATTTGTGTTTCTCGAGTCGGGTTTCATATGGTGGCGAGGAAATACGATCGATTACACACCGTGAAAATCTTGTTTGAACGTAAATGTCAATTGTCACGTAGGCCATTTCAGTTTACCGCGCGTTACGTCAGCTGTTATTCTAAGTACGTGTGGTCGCTCGTTATGGGCATTACTTTCCTTCGTTTATAAGGTGGGTCAGTAATTGTTATTGATGGGTGGTGGGGTTGACATTTTGTTTTTATGGGTGGGTGGTGAGGCTGGCTTTTTTTTTTTTTTACAGGGGGGTGTTTTTTTTTCTTTCTAAATGATGGGTGGTTGGGTTCGGTAATATTTTAAATTGATGGTTGCTGGGGGTCAACGAAAATTGTTATCGATGGGTGGTGGGGTTTGAAAAAAGTTCCACCCCCCACGTTTAATTCTGGAATTGCCCCAAACAAAATGGCACGTCCATAGCATTAAATGGGTTAATACGTCTCTTACACGACTCTGTCGCTGCTTCTACAACCATGTTAACCCATTACATTTGGAATACATGCAGTGGTATGAACATTTGTAAATATTTTTATTTTATTTCTCGATGAAAGTATATGTTGTGACCACTCATTTGAACCGTCTCGATGAGACGGTTCAAATGGTGGTCACGACATATACTTTTAAGCACATAATAAGATAAATATCTAGGATTTTCCACAAACAAAATGGCACGTTCATAGCATTAAATGGGTTAATACGTCTCTTACATGACTTGTGTCGCTGCTTCTACAACCATGTTAACACATTACATTTGGAATAAGTGGGTGGCAGGTGGCAGCATGTGATGGGTAATTTAACGATCAGGGTTCATCCTTACCGGAATCCCAACTGGAGACCTGGTTTGGCCCTCACATACGTCTTTGGAATTTTGTATGCGACAGTTGAATCTGGTTATACCCCTTATGTGAGTATTACGATATTCGTAATCCTATTTTAGGGGAAGGGGCCAAATGACTTGGTGTGGTATGGACCTGGCACCAGGTCAGGTTATTCTAATTTCAGGGCTGAATATATTTGTTCTCGATGTAAATATTCCGTTCTGATTTTGGGATTCTCCCCCATTGCAGCAGGTTAAAATGGGATCGAACCCGTTTGCCCGGCCTTACATGACCTTAGCTGTTGATAGGCCGTTAAACACTAATAAACAAATAAAATATTTGGAATACACATGTACTGCCGACCTCCACCCCGCGACCGCTGCTTGTAAAATGTCCTGTTTATGCAATACATCATATGTAATATTTTGTGATGTGTTTCATGCTAGTGGTGAAAGTAACAAACAAATTCATATACTTTTTATACGCCTGTTTGAAAATTGTGGTATAGCCATCCGTCGATTTGCGTTACAGTTTTCGGGTACCTGTTATCTCTGCAAGTCTGATTGACTTTACTTGTTTTTCATGATCGATATTTTCATTCAGGGCCCACGGTCAAGGTCAAATTACTAAAAGTTTTATTTTACTTGCGTTCACGTTTTTATTTGTGTCGGTCCAGGCGACTGCCGGGGTATATGTGAGCCTCTGCTCACTTGCTCTAGTTTCTTCAACCCCAAGTCTGATTGACTATTTGCATTCCATTGCAAGCCCATGCATGCCACCAAATTACTGTTTATCCCATGTGACCCCTGTCTTCAGAGTGGATGTCAAAGGACTTTTAAAAATAGCGTTCTAATTTTTGCGTATCTGTTATCTCTGCAACCCTCAGTTTGATTGGCTTGTAACGTCATATTTTCATTCTATAGCTTGTGTTCAAGGTCAAATTACTTTTTAAATTCGGTACACATGTTCAGGGCTCCAGATAAGGAATTAGTAATTGAGTATTGTCTCTCCATCATTTCTGAAACAACATGGTATTTCAAAATTTTAATTGGGTAAAATAAAATCACACTGCACATCAGCAATTATTGAATAGTTTGCGATCGCTCTGGTACATTATTTGTCGAAATTGGATGGTCATGTCATCCAAGATGGCTGCCGAAAGGTCAAAAGGTTGTTCTTTTATTAGAGATTTCAAAATTCTTCTTCACACGAACCGCTTGACCCATGGTGGCCAAACTTCACAGTTATGGTCCATGGGTGAAGCCTTTTCAGATTTGTTAAAACGGAGGTCGCTAATCCAAGATGGCCGCCGTCTAAAAATAGCATAAATTTTAAAAAAAATCTTCTTCTCATGAACCGCCAGCCGGATTTGGACGAAACTTGGTAGGAATGATCGATGTAGAATGCTCTTTCAAAGTTGTTAAAATGGTGACCCCCGGGGTCAAAAATGGGTGTGGCCCGTGGGGTCAAATTTTGACCGAATATGGTGCTGTCTATATGAAATCGAAGGTATCAAAGAGGCGATCGCTCTGGTACATTATTTGTCGAAATTGGATGGGCATGTCGTCCAAGATGGCCACCGAAAGGTCAAAAGGTCGTTGTTTTTTTAGAGATTTCAAAATTCTTCTTCACACGAACCGCTTGGCCCATGGAGGCCAAACTTCACAGTTATGATCCATGGGTGAAGCCTTTTTAAATTTGTTAAAACGGAGGTTGTCGCTAATCCAAGATGGCCGCCATCTAAAAATAGCACAAATTATTAAAAAATCTTCTCATGAACCGCTAGCCGGATTTTGACGTTGGTAGGAATGATCGACGTAGAATGCTCTTTTAAAGGTGTTAAAATGGTGACCCTTGGGGTTAAAAATGGGCGTCAAATTTTATTTTTGACCAAATATGCTCGTGTCATATATCAAATTGAAGGTATCGATGAGGCGATTGCTCTGGTGCAATATTTGTCGGAATCAGATGATTATGTCATCCATGATGGCCTCCAAAAGGTCCATTTATTAAAGATTTTGAATGTCTTTTTCTCAGGAACCACATGGCCGATGCTGGCCAAACTTCATAGTAAGTTAAGATCCTTCGGTGAAGCATTTTCAGATTTGGTAAAATGAGAGTCATCGCTTAATCCAAGATGACTGCCATCTAACAATAGCACAATTTTTTTAAAACACATGAATTCAATGTCACATTCTCCTCTGGTGTTCATGGTGAGCGAATTAGGGCCATCATGTTTATATACTCACTACTTCTGATTTCAATTGGGTTTTTGGCAATTTTAATTGGGTATTTAAGCAAATACGCACTCTGGTTCCACAACAACGTACGCGCAACAACTGGAATTCTACTTGATGTATCATAACCAAATTTGGTACGGTACGCATGTTTATCATGGCAAAAGAACCCTATCGATTTTCAGCGAGTTATCTCCCCATGTTGAGTAGCCATGCCTTGACGGGCGTTTATTGTGACCTTCGGCAATCTTGTTGAGGGGTATTTTTAATTTGTACTTTTAGAGAGGTATATCCATCAGTGTGACTGAATTCTTTTCCTATGGAGTTATCCCTCCTTGTGTACTGGCTACACCTCGACGAGCGTATATTGTGACGTTTGGCACTCTTGTTCTTATTTCTCTATGTCAATATATCTTGAAATTCCATTAGAATCGCGTCCTGGACGCCATTCTAATGAAATTCCAAGACATATTCATGATATTTACAGGGAGAAATAAAATATAATGAAGTTGTCTGCTTTTTTTAACTGTATATAGCCCACAAGTTTCCCAGTATGCAATTCCAGTATGATTGGACATCAGGTGTTCTAACCCCTAGGCCACAACTCATCCCTGCGCCAAATAAAGCAAGACACATGTCCGTCATGCTTCTGACAAAAAAATATTGATCGTTAGCCGCTTACCGGAGTGTATGTAGAGAATAGTAGATTAGTGCTGTGAATGGGAAAAATTATCTGGCAAGGCTTAGGAAACGGGATAGCCGAGGCACTGCCTTGTGCTGCGCCAGATATTTTGTCCCATTCACAGCACTAACCTACTATTCTATTTATCCCGTCAAAACTTACAAATAGCTTTAAAATGCAAAAAATAACCCCAGCCGTATCCTCAAAATCTGAAAATCGAACCGCACATGTTCACACGCAGTGATTAGGTCGTATTGACAGGATATCAAAAATGTTTCACGGCACATACGCACTGTGTTGACGGGATAATACTTGATCAGGGGCTACATTAATCACAAATCCCATTTCTTCAATCACAGACACACATAACCGTATGTCTGACCACCACAGTGATGGATCTTTGGTACAAACATATTTTATTAACCCTTAGACCGCTATCTTAATATTTTTGCCGCCTGCTGTTTATTTTCTATTTTCCATTTTTATCATCAAAAACATGCTTTGACAGCACTTTAGAATAATTTACATGCTTTGACAGCACTTTAGAATCATTTCCATTGGAAATGATTCTGAAGTGCTGTCAAACCATGTTTTTATTGAGAAATAAGGCAAGATATAATAAAAGCAACAGCAGACGACAATTGTTGTGAGTAGCGTTCTTTTAAGGGTTAAATAATAATTTACGTCAGTTTTACGTATACAAGTAGTGTAAGACGATATGGAACGAAAGATTGCTGTCTTACAGAGTCCCTCTCCTGATGGATCTTCGACCCTCACTGGCAAATACAATTTCTCGATCGGAGTGCGGGTGTACTCTGGCTCAGTCGGATCATACCCTTCGATGAGTGTGTTGCATATGGCCCAAAGTGTTCAGATAGCAAGGGGGACATTATGCGTGCTCGTGAGGTTCCGTATGTCCGTCTGTGTACATTTACGGCAAAACGTTTGTAAGAGTTTCTCCAGTTAGAGTGCACTATGCCAAGGGGGCATATCCATGTTTTACAAACATCATCTTGTCTAGTTGAAATTTAAGAATCATTCATGCGGGATACATATGCATAGGTATCAAACTGTTCAACCAATTCTTATATACGGTATTTTTTACTTATTCATTAAAATAAACACTGTTTGAACCGTCTCGACAAAAAAAATCTTTATTTCTACTCTAAAGTATACGTTGTTACCACTCATTTGAACCGTCTCGTTGAGACGGTTCAAACGAGTGGTAACAACGTATTCTTTAGAGTAGAAAAAAAGAAATATTTATATTTTTCATCAGAAAAGGCTGAATCTTCCGCATGAAAAGGGTTAAGTAATATTCAAGTTGCTGTTATTTAGTTTCATGCCCCATAAGCAACGTCTCCGCAATGTCCAGAAAATGACTAGATAGATCCACACTGACCGAATTGGCGTCCACAGATATGTGTCCACATTTTAACTGATCGAGAATCTGCTTACGCCGAGCTTGTAGGTTGGTGGATAAATGCTGGAGTTCATCTTTTGTCGAACCTTTCTCTGGAAGTAATATAGAGGATCTTACATCAGCGATGTTTTAATATGATACTTATTAAACAAATTTACTGATTTCATGAGAGTTAACATTCAATCAACGCAAATATTAGATTCTATATATTGCCAGAGCTGCAGATAAGGGGAGTATTGGCTTATCTGACGCAACTATTTTAGTTGAATACGCATTGATTATCAAAAGTGGGAGTACAAAATACACACACACACAGCAATGTGCATTGATTTTCAAGGTAGTGAAAGTTGAAAATTCACTTAGTTGAGCTGCAAAAAGCTTTTTTGCAGCTCAAATAAGTGAATGTTTAAATTTGTTATATATTTTTTATCATTTTTTCCTTATTTAGTATACAATCAATAATTAATTTGTAAAAGTAAAATACTGGTACGCAATGATTTTGAAATCAGGGGGTATAGTATGCTTTAGACACAAAGCTTATTATCTGGAGCTCTGCATTGCATAAGCACAGCATCATACATTGAAGATGTACTGATAACGTAATATGTTGCTTGTAACAGTCTCATTTGCATATTTATTACATCAGTGTATTTTGACTTTTAATATGCTGTTTCTCGCAATCGCTGTGGCACAGCTCGGGGCCAGTCAATCAAGCTGCTTGATTTGAAGCGTAATATTCAAGTATTTTGATATAAAGAAATTGAAAAATATCGGCAAGATTACGCAGGCGGTAGTGTATTAAATAACCCTGAATATTTATATTTAGACCCATTTGATTTGGGAAACCCCTATATTTAAAACAAATTGTATCCAAATGTATTGTTATTGCGATATTGGGACACATATTGATATGGGAAACCAGATATTTATATGTATTTCCTAAAACAAATTGTGCCCAAATACTTATGGTTATTACGGTAATACCTTTAGCTGCAGACATGCTCTTTGTGACGAGCCTGCAGAGATGTTGGTCGGCCCGGTATACGATATTAGTGGAACAGACCATTTGCATATTAACTACACTCTGTATAATGATTTTTAATATACCGTATTATTACACTGAAAGACCGTTTTATGCAAAGAATACCTTTTGCGGCAGACATGCTCTTTGTGACGAGCCTGCGGAGATGTTGGTTGGCCCGGTATACGATATTAGTGGAACAGACCATTTGCATATTTACTACACTCTGTATAATGATTTTTAATATACTGTATTATTACACTGAACGACCGTTTTATGCAAAGAATACCTTTTGCGACAGACATGCTCTTTGTGACGAGCCTGCGGAGGTGTTGGTCGACCCGGTGTACGATATTCGTGGAACAGACCAGCCGGGCCTCAGCCTGGGCCTCTATGTCAGCTATGGGCAGCGGTTCGACAGGGTCCTCTGTCGCCCGGCAGATTAAACCATAGACGGCATCACTGTAAATGTAATAACAATGTAATAACGCAGTTATTGATCCTTTTAACACCACAGGCCTGTGTAGTGGTATTGTCAAAAGTGTACATCCAGATGAGCTGGCTGTGACAAGCCATCTCATCAGGATCTGCACTTTTGCAAGTAATTTTCATATTTTTGAGACGAAAAACACACCCTTTTCATAAATGGACTAGTCGGAAAATCATTTTGTGATGATTGGATTGTACATTCAGATATATACATGGAGCTGACTGAGGTTATAGTACTCTGCCATTGTCAAAAGTGTACATCCAGATGAGCTGGCTGTGACAAGCCATCTCATCAGGATCTGCACTTTTGCAAGTAATTTTCATATTTTTGAGACGAAAAACACACCCTTTTCATAAATGGACTAGTCGGAAAATCATTTTGTGATGATTGGATTGTACATTCAGATATATACATGGAGCTGACGGAGGTTATAGTACTCTGCCATTGTCAAAAGTGTAGATCCAGATGAGCCGGCTCGTGGCGAGCCGTCTCATCAGGATCTGCACTTTTGCAAGTAATTTTCATATTTTTGAGACGAAAAACACACCCTTTTCATAAATGGACTAGTCGGAAAATCATTTTGTGATGATTGGATTGTACATTGTACAGATATATACATGGAGCTGACTGAGGTGATAGTACTCGGCCACCAGGTACAGTCTATTCAATACATGTGATTACACCAGGGGGCCGTTTCACTAAACTTCTTACGACTAAAATGTTCGTAAGCGCAAATTTATAATCGTTTGCAAATTTTAATTGATGAATTTACATTTATTGAGCATAGGCTGCATATGCAGCCTATGCTCAATAAATGTAAATCCAACAATTATTAACAAGAAAACATTGTTAATGTGAAATTTGCAGACTATCATAATTTTGCACTTACGAACATTTTAGTCGTAGGAAGTTTAGTGAAACGGCCCCCAGAGCTCCAGATAAGTTTTGTATCTAAATAGTACATGTGTTATACTCCCAGATTTTAAATTCTATGCATACCTATTTTACTATTACATCTTGCTATTAAGTACACTGTGAGGGAGAAATTTTAATGAAATAAAATATTTTCTGACCAATTTATTATACTGAATTTATTACATTAGCACAGCTGTATTGGCTGCAATAAATTCAGTATAATAATTCTGCATACTTTTAATCATCAAATATATGCAGTTAGTTCTATATTATTTGAAATAATGCATTTCAGGAAAAATAAATGATTTAATACTCCCTCAAAGTATACTTAATAGCAATTTTGGTGAAATCGGCTACTGGTCTTTCGGATGAGACTTGCAATCGAGGGACCGTCCCTAAATGACCGTAGCTGTTGCTGGGACGGGACGTTAACCCCAATCACTTTCACTTTGTACAACTAAGAAGTTTGTAAGTGCAAAACTAACATTTAGACATTTAGACAGTTGCTGTGACAACAGACATTTGCGGGTGTAATCCCGAGCTCCAGATACATGTAAGCTGTGTATTGGCGTATTTTATGCACTTATTTTAGCAGAATACACATTGATTATCAAAAGTGGTCTACAAAAGTCTCACAGCAATGTGAAAATACGCATTGATTTTCAAATTGAGTAGTGAAAATACTGTAATAAAGTTGAAATTTACTTAGTTGAGCTGCAAAAAGCAACATTGTTTGCTTTTTGCAGCTCAAATAAGTGAATGTTTTTTCAGCAATTGTTCCCTATTTAATAAGGAAGAAAAATCAATAATCCATTTGTAAAAATAAAATACGCAAAGCTTATCTGCAGCTCTGTCAATGAGTATTTTCAAATTGTTATGCATACTTTGTAATTCAACTTTCGAAAAGCAATGCATATTCAGCAAAAGTAAATGCTATAAAATACACCAGTACGCCTTATCTGGAGCTCTCAGCTACATCGTCACATTCATATTTTGTTCTTACGGCTCTGCTACATCAGTAGAATATTTCTCCCAGCTATTGTTCACCGGGTCGGGTGGTTGTATTCTTGTCGCCATGGTAGCGATGACGTCATCGGCAACCGTGATTGGTCGGCAGGCATTACGAGACGAGGCTTCATCAGGGTCACAGTGGAAATACAGCTGGCAGAATCCTGTCCTATCTAAACACACAGGCAATTTGTTCTCCAACACTTCAAGTAGTGGGTCATGTTCGTGGAGTCGGAGTAGCTAATGTAGTTCTGGAGAAAGTGAAAAGTGAAAGGGTTTAATGTCCCAGCAACATCTAAAGTCATAATTATAGAGACGGGATCACAGTTTAAAGTCTCGGTTGGATGGAAATACTAGGAAATAATTTTTTGATGCCCTATGCGAGGTTTGAACCCACAACCTCCGGATTAAAAGTCGGGGGTTCTAACCCTTAGGCCACAACCCATCTGTAGTTCTGGAGAAATGGGACTTATGATAAGTCTTATGGGATTTGTGACAAGTGTAGCATATGGTCAAATAGAACACTCCTGTAGCCTGATAATGATCTATATTGCTTGTTAGAAGCATGACAGGCGTTTCATTGATGGAATGGCAAACAGTGCAGATCCTGATCAGACTGTGCGGATGCACAGTCTGATCTAGATCTACACTGGATGCAAACCCATAAGCCCCATTTCTCCAGTCTCCAGTTGGATCGTCTAATGGGGGAATGCGGAGAAGTTCAATCGCCTGTGGATTTTGCACACTTACATTTCCTGGCCAGCTGGTAATATAGGTACCTCATACTTCGGTAGTACATATTATCGTCGATAATCACACAGACACTGCCAACTCTGGGATCCACATCTAAACTGCACGTTACCATGGAAACAAAACTGTCCCACAATTCCTGTGGCACATTTTCAGGTTTTTCCATAGTTGGTAATGGCTGGGAATCCGGTTTTATCCTTGAATATTTGGAATCAGGATTTTTCCTTGAAGATTGGGAATCTGGATTTGTCCTTGAAGATTGAGAATCAGGATTTGTCCTTGAAGATTGGGAATCTGGATTTGTCCTTGAAGATTGGGAATCAGGATTTGTCATTGAAGATTGGGACTCCAGATTAGTCTTTGATGATTGGCACTCCAGATTAGTTTGTTGGTCTTCGCTAACTACTGGATGTGTGTGTGTCAAGTGAGACAACAGCACATCCACACACAGCGCGATGTATGTCCGGTATTGTTTCCATGCCGACTCCTCCTAAAACATGAAATATATCATTTATTCAGCTATCATTTTGAAATATGGCATTTTTTCCCTCAACGTGTTTGTAAATCCTATAAAGAAAGCCATCATAGTTACACAAACGTTTTACTTCATGTGGATTTCGTCTTGTGTCACCTGGATGTTCGACAACAGTTATTTGTGGCTGTGACTGTAGAAATGGGGCTGATGGGTTTTGCGATCAGTGTAGATCCATATCAGCCTGTGCATCTGCACAGTCTGATCAAGATCTGCACTGTACGCCATTCCACCAATGAAACGCCTGTAAATCCTCTAAAAAGTAATATACATCGATATCAGGCAACAGGAGAGTGATATTTGGAACTATCAGGAACTACACTGGTCACAAATCCCATAAGCCTGATTTCTCCAGTGACAGCCACATGTATAGGGGTGTAATACAAATTGAGTAGGGGCAATCTGGGTAAATACGGACAACTTTCTGTAGACGCTGATGTTTGTGTTCATAATCACGATGTATGTCGCAATATAATAACGGTCTCGCTATGGTGATATGCGAGGGTGTCCGAACTAATTAGTCCGTATTTCAAATACAGTGTTTTAGGTCGTTTAACCCCCGAGTTTTACATATAATTGAAGATACTTGAAAAGGGTGAAATACGGACACGGACCGGGGAATCACGGACATAGAGTCGGCTAATTACGGACATAGCAAATTATGATAGGGAAAATACGGACAAAAAAAGATTTTTAAAAAATTACAATGTTTTAGACTATACTCACTAGTAATTCATTTAATAAGTGTGTACAGCTTACAATCATTTAAGTAAAATATATGCCTGCATACTCGAAGTTACTGCAGAATGCTATTTTGATATGGTAAAATACGGACAGGATTGTCTGTAGTTCTACGACAATCAAAAAATGATAGGTTTAATACGGACAGTGTTATTATTTTACGGTTTTTGTAACATCTATGTTACCAATTGTGTAAATGAATAGCGTTATTGACTCGGGAATAATTGTTTTACTGGCAGGAATAAAATTCACGAAACACATTCAAAAGATATACCCAGTTCGAGTGTATTTTTCCCGCCCAAAAATGTTTACGACATTTGAAAGTCAAAGTCTTTTGGAAAAGGTTGTGTGTATAGCGTCACTAAAGTACGTGTATGATGTCATTGATATGGGTGTACCTCATAGCCGCATGTGTCACATTCGCGGGAAATGACCTGAAAACAGCTAAATGGACCAAAAATAATGAAAATGACACTACTTATGCAGGGAATCCGTTACATCAATGGATGTCCGTATTTTTCCTATGTCCGTGTTTTCCCGGATTGCCCCTACTGAAGTTTCAATACACTGATGCCATATCATCCTAATTGAATCTCAGAGGAGGGAAAATCACAAAGCAGAACTGACTATTTACAAAAAACAAGAGACGAGGCAAAGCCTCGAAGGCCGGGTTTTCTTCAAGGCATAGACAATTGGATAAAACATTTATGCAAGTATGGTGGTTTCTGACTTTTGAGTAATTTCATTAAATACGTTTTTCATAAATACAGTCAAATGTTGACCAAATTTTCAGAGTACATGTACTCTGAAAGTTTTGTCAACTTTTAACGCCATTTACGGAAAATATTGTAACTTTGAAAATGTATTTATGTCCGAAGGTACAAAATCACATGGCGTGTCTCATATATGTTGATTGATGCTTACAATGAAATGTTGGAATAGTGGTTTGGTGGTTCATTAAGCGTCGTATACCTGGTGTGTCAGTGACAGCAGCTGTGCCTCTGTGTCCTGTGGCAGTAAGCGGTCGTACTCCAGAACCACCACGCCCACCTCTCTACATGTGGCATGCTGTGGGCCACGCCCCCTGCTGTCTCTACCTAACACAACAAATGTAAACGTTACAAGAGAAATAAAGCTTTAAAACCCTTTCAACACCGCAGTCCTTTATAGTGGTAAAGTGTAGATCCAGATGAGCCGGCCTGTGACAAGCTGTCTCATCAGGATCTGCACTTTTAGCAAGTAATTTTCATATTTTTGAGAACAAAAGCACCCCCTTTTCATAAATGGACTAGTCTGAAAATCGTTTTGTGACGGTTGGATTGGTAGGAAAATTAAAATATCAGTCCATTCCAGTTATTGAGGGGTGAAAGGGTTAATGGTCTTTTTTAACCCTTTCAAGCCTAAATAACTGGAATGGACCTAGCTACAATAATTTGCCTCCGATATATATGTTATCTACATGTACATCTACAATTTGACCCATTCAAAAAATGTGAGCAACCAAAGTGCATACGCAAACCTGTTGCATGTAGGTCAAAATTTAGTAAACTGTATAGTTTATACCATTAAACAAATAATCTTTGATATATAACTAGTAAATTGCCAAAAATAATAGTACATGTATAGGGAAATCATTTTCCCATGGAAGCCATCTTTTCTCTAGCTGTTGTTCAACAGTCAACATAACGAAATAAAGCTTTCAAATTTACAAGATAATCATGTAAATGTCCGATAAACACCTTGACTTGGTTAAATGCCTATGAATTTGATTGAGTGGCTGGTTGAATGAAGAGAAAGAAGGAATACATTGTAATACGACTGTGTTGTTCACAAGGAACTCGCGAACTGACAAGACGCTAACTGAAGGGCCATGTGGAGAATTCATCTGACCAAATATGGAATCAACCAATGGAAACGACAAACCAGGTGACGTCATCACTAAAGGAAATGACGTCAGTCATGCTCGAGTACGAACAGCTATAAAGGGATAACAACACTAAAACATGCATGGAATGAATTGTTGCTAATGGAAGCAAAGGAGCAATAGGACAAGGAGCCAACACATTTCCAATAACCAATTTCTGCATGTGTATGTTCTTTATTAATAATGTATTGATGCAGCTTTGACAGTTATATATTGCTAACATATCAAACACGTCAGATAACCGATTGTAAAAATCACTCTTCCATGCGTTACATTAAACATGTTAAAGAGATTGGGTTAAATTGCTACCCTCGCGAGAGGTATGGGGCGGGGTAGCAATTTTGTTTCCAGAATAGACCGTGATATGTTAATTTAAGAACCAATCCAATCGTCACAAAATGATTTTCAGACTAGTCAATTGATAAGGGGGTGTTGTTTTTTCTCTCCAAAAAATTATGAAAATTACGTTACGAGCCGACTCGTCCGAGTCGAAACTGTTTGCGAACACTGTGAGGCAGTGCGAGAGCACATACCTTTCTCCAGTCATAATGGTACGGTAGATCTCCAGTTACAGTAACCAATAAGGAGCTAGATTGGCCAGGATCTTGCCAAGAGGAGAAGGGGTGGGGATTGCGAATTATGGATAAAGTTTGGGAGGGGGTGGTGCGTATTATGGATAAAGTTTGGAATGGAGCATCTTACCTGAAAAAGATTTGATTCGTAATGATTTTAAGGCTGTAATTTCACAGATATTGGGGTTATTTTCCAAACAGCCCCACCCACACCCATGCCACTATTACCTGTTGCCGAGACTGCTTCCTCTGTGGGCGTGGCACAAAAGTGTGAGCCTTGGCCCACCATACAGGGCCCCGCCCCATCAGTTACTTGTGCTACATGGGCACACAGACGCCTTGTGAAGCTCGTTTTCCCTGCTGCAGGCAGACCAGACAAAACCAGTAGACATGTGCCACTCACATCTTCCATTCATTCAAATCCTGTAAATAGCACAGGGTCCCGTTTCACTAAAATTCGTAAGACACAAGACAAAGTGCCAAATTTAATTTTAGAATACACTAACGACCGATGTTGGAAAACTTTTAGTGGATATGTTCACATGTAATGATCTGTGCATGTGGGTTTAAAATGGTAACGTTAGTTAACCACGTTAATGTGAGAAGCAAATTAATACCTGATGGCTGCGGCCCGCATGTCGAGCCCGCCGAGGCATTTGATGGTCTCGGAGTGTATTTATTTGAAGTTTGAATTAAGGGTTGTGGAGATATAAGGTATGTAAAAGCTTTAACACAAATTTTAAAGTCATTTGACCTTAATCTTGGGCATGTGGGCCGCATGGGTGGGCTATAGACTGACAGGCTGTGTTTTGACTTGGGTACATTTCGACTTGAAACCGCCAAAAATTATGCCTGACGCTGCAAATGACAATACTTTCCATACAGCTAAATAACGATACATTCTCAGCCATTTAGCTGACATACTAACTTCTCCGCAATACTTGCCTATTTCTAACCAGTTTAATCAATTTATATTTACTTTTCTGTTTTTTGTTGTTGTTGTTGTTGTTGTATTGTAATTCAGGCGTTTATTTTTCGCCCCATTCTCTGTATTTATTTTTTGATGTGCAATGATCATACTGTAAGGCCACCTACGCTCTGGTTGCAGCGCAGGTAGGTTACAGTAAATAACAAATAACAACAGTTCTAACACTCAACAAGTTATGTTTAATAACTTTACTAGTTCATCAGGTACCAGTGTTATACGGAGTGCACCCTCTAGGCTCTATATAGTTAGGCTTTACTTAACAATAGTATGAATACGTCAGGATTCCGGTTAAATGCACTCTAAGAAACGTTATAGTAGAGTATGTAGTAGTGCAACAATAGACGATGATTATTATATGGGGTAGCAGTGTGACGGGAAGCGATTCCTTGACAGTTCGAACCAACAGTAAAAGTATGTTTACATTAGTGATGGCGTAGCAACGGTGTCGTAGCAGTAGACAAAAGGTACTTCGTATCAAACTCGTAATGTACTACGTTCACCGCAGTGGTAAGTATAATTGTAGATAGTAATGATATATATATTATGTCCACAAGACGTAATTAGTTATGAAATAATTGGAGATATCGAGTTTCGGTTCTGTCGAGTAATGGTTCTACATTAGGAGAGCGGTGTAATCGCTTGGCTTGACTTTTTTTCTTTTTTTTTTTAGCTTATATTTAACGGCGGCACTGGCTCTAGGACCTTGCATGCCGTCTCCCAAGAATGGGAGAAAGAACGGAGGTAGAGATTTTTGAGAGAAGCCGGTAATTCGTATTTACAGAGCAACTACGAATTATCGGTACCCATTTACAGCTGGGTGAACTGGAGCAGTGTGGATAAAGTGTCTTGCTTTAACATTAACTGTATGCATGATTGCAGCTGGAGGTTCCATGCCATTTAGTCTCCGTTCTCTCTATTGACAAAGTAATTCAAACGGTGTCCGTTTGTGGATATGTTTCCTCTAAATCTGGATCAGATGTTACGAAAAGCTGCATGTTTACCTCTTATCTCAGTGTTTGTGTTATTGTTGACTTGTGTTTGCTAATACCGCTTAAAGGCACTATGTGCCAGATATGCGTAGAAACCAATTAAAATAACACTCTTAGAGTTATATAAAATGGCTTTTCACAGTGTAATAACATTATAGGAATGAATGGCCTTTTTGTGTAATTTATCGGGGTATAAACTTGGAAAAGTCGCGGGAATACTGGACGAAGGCCGGAAGGCCTCGTCCAGTATTCCCGCGACTTTTCCAAGTTTATATCCCCGATAAATTCCACAAAAAGGCCATTCATTCCTTATAATTCCAGCATTTGAAATAAATTCATCAAGAAAATGTGTTTACCTGTATTTTCCGTTTTCTTAAGAATTATTTTTAACTGCGCCAGACGGTTACGGAAAGTAGTTCGGCATTGGAGTTTACTGGGATATAAATTCTGGACAGAGACTTGCTACGGACCAATCAAATGTTATGGAATTGTGTAAATATTTTTGTGCTGGAATTATTACACTATGTAACTCCACACACTGTGATTTGAGAACTAGCGTGCACCTCTAGTCAGGTGATCTGTATATAATTCCAGCACACAAATATTTACACAATTCCCTAACATTTGATTGGCCCGTAGAAAGTCTCTGTCCAACATTTATATCCTAGTAAACTCCCACGCCGAACTACTTTCCGTAACCATGAGGCGCAGTTAAAATAATTCTTAAGAAAACGGAAAATAAACACATTTTCTTGATTAATTTATTTCAAATGCTGGAATTATAAGGAATGAATGGCCTTTTTGTGGAATTTATCGGAGATATAAACTTGGAAAAGTCGCGGGAATACTGGACGAGGCCTTCCGGCCTTCGTCCAGTATTCCCGCGACTTTTCCAAGTTTATACCCCGATAAATTCCACAAAAAGGCCATTCATTCCTATAATAAAAGCATAATACACTAGTGTAATACATATGCACATTAGACCGCCGTAGAACACATGATAGATGACCAGTACATCTTCAATGTATAATATTGTGTTTATGTAATAAATAAAATCTAGCATTTGTGTCTACACTGTTCGTTATTCCATCAACGAAACACCCGTCATGCTTCTAACAAGCATTATTGTTTGCCCTAGTTTCTCAACCAATGAAAGAACAGCATTTCGTCTCAATTAATCGCATATTGCGACGCTTTCGCCAGTATCTATTAAATTAATCATTAAATGTTCAGCCGCTATATTTAGAACTGATTGCACGCGTTGCTGTCATCAATTCACGAGACGCAAACAATATTACCACCCACACACGCGCTCACTACGAGTCACACCGCCACTCACTTGATGGTTTAGCGATTCAAAATCACATTTAGGGGCTGCGCGAATGGGCAGTGTAAACAATAAGTAAGTTATAGATCATATATTTAATTTTTAATAAACACATTTCTTGTTCCCTAGCGCTCGCTCGAAATTAATTTATTAAAAATTAAATGTGTGATCTATAACTATTACATTTAAATCACAAATGAGTTGTTTGTTTGTTTATTAGTGTCTAACGGCCTATCAACAGCTAAGGTCATGTACGGCCGGGAAAACGGGTTCGATTCCATTTTAACCTGCTGCATTGGGGGGAAAATCCCAAAATCAGAACGGAATATTTACATCGAGAACAAATATATTCAGCCCTGAAATTAGAATAACTGTCACATACAAAATGCCAAAGACGTATGTGAGGGCCAAACCTGTAGCCTATTTCATCAACATTGCAAAGTATACTTTAGTAGCAAAGTATACTTTGAGGGAGAAATTTTCATTTTTTTTTTAAATTTATTAATTTTTATTATACTGAATTTATTACATTATCACAGCCAATTTGGCTGTGATGATGTAATAAATTCAGTATAATAATTCTGCATACTTTTAATCATCAAATATATGCATTTGTTAGTTCTATATGAAATAATGCATTTCAGGAAAAATAAATGATTACTCCCTCAAAGTATACTTTGCTAGTAAAGTATACTTTGCAATGTTGATGAAATCGGCTACAGGTCTCCAGTCGGGATTCCGGTAAGGATGAACCCTGATCGTTAAATTACCCATCACATGCTCCCACCTGCCACCCACCAATCAATGAGATGTGCGATGATTCATGTAGGTAGTGTACATTGGGTATGTTGTCATGTTGAAATATAGAGAATAGTAGGTTAGTGCCGTGAATGAGAAAACATATCTGGCAAGGCTCAGGAAACGTGATGGGCGAGGCTCTGCCGAGCACATCCCGTTTCCGTGCCGCGCCAGATTTTTCTTCCCATTCACGGCACAAACATACTATTCTATCTATCCTGTCAACACCTGTGTTTCACGGCACATACGCACTGTGTTGACGGGATAAATAAACAATATGTAATAGTTATAGTTCACATATTGAATTTTGAATAAATTAGTTTATTCAAAATTCATTATGTGAACTATAAATAACTTATTGGTTGCCCCGCCCCATCGTGGGCGCCTGTCTAAATTAGAATGGAGTGCTGCCCATACACGTGTTTTCAACAACGATACTATTACGTGATTGGCGGTGTGACACTGAATCGATCATACACATGGTGCGCGTCATAAGAAACTACGACAACAAGACGGGGCCTGTGGTTCTAAATATAACTGCTGAGTTATTGAATATTTAATGATTAATTTAATATATATTGGCGAAAGCGTCGCAATATGCGATTAATTGAGACGAAATTCTCTGCTTCCGAGAAAGAGAAACTAGGGCAAACAATAACTTTAGAGTTCCTTTATAGTCTTATCAAGTCTATATTAAAGTTGTTCTCGCGGGAGCAGGTAAAAATGGCCCCTGGTCAAAAAGGCCCTAGGTCAAAACGGCCCCTATTTGGTCAAGACGACCCCCAGGATTTTCAAGTTGGAATTTGGTAAAAAACGGCCCCAACTAAAACGTCCTCCTATTATATTTTAATACTTTTTATGCCCCCGCCACCGAATGGTGAGGGGGGCATATAGTGTTACCGGCGTCCGTACGTACGTAACGTACACATACTTGGTGCGTCGAAACCTTAACGCTGGGTAAATGCCTTATAATTTCTGTTTCCTTGCTCGGATCTGCTTCACATTTCACACACGCATTGCTCCAATGGTCCTCTGCCACCCTGTGACAAATCCACATTCAAATATGCCTTGTTTTCTTTGGCTGCCAGCGGGGGCATTCGTGTGCCGACGGGCCACATTTCTAGTTCATTAATTTATTAATAACAATACTAAGACGTCACAGGAAGGTGCCAAGTCACATGCACGCATATTGCAAAAGGCTGTAGAAATGTGACAGCTATGCTACTCTGGTCGACCAGGGATATAGCGGCGTCTATATTATCTCTGGGTCGACGAATATTTGTCTGTAACTGGAGAAATGGGACCTATGTGTTATGGGACCACTGTACCCCCAGCTCAGCATGCGCATCCGTGCAGTATGAAATGGCTATGCGTGTGCTATCAATGAGTATGATCACGTGGTTACAACAACAACAACACGTACTGAAACTTCCAGAAGCCATCCGATTCAAAGTACGTATTCTTTTGATGACATATGGCGCATCAAACGCGTCTTGTTATGCTTCATTTGGTGGTCTCTGTACTTTGGCCCAAACTTCTGTCATTTTGCGAAGAATCAATTTCCGTGTCTACTGACACGGACATCGATTCTTCGCAAAAGCGACATAAGTCTGTGCCGAACTCCCGCGACCACCAAATGCAGCTCACGATGTCGCATTTGCTGCGCCATATTTCATCAAAATCCGTTTCATATTAAGGAAAATATAAAATAATACTTACTTTGGAGTCAGTGTGAGAGCTTTCAACACTTTCAGCCATTGTTGTTGTTGTAACCACGTGATCATGCACCTTGACTATATTACAGATAGAAAGCCGTTCCAATTCTAAACAATTAATTAAGTTAAATGATTAATCAGGATGACACGAAACAAGCGTTCGGATCATTAGGTATTTGTGTAGCAAAGTAGCCTCCACCAGGCAGGTGCAGGTGTATATAACCCTTTCAACCCTAAGTAACTGGAATGAACTGTGATATGCTAATTTTCCGACCAATCCAATCGTCACAACATAATTTTCAGATTAGTCCATTTATGAAAAAGGGGTGTTTTTGTTCTAAAAACATTATAATAACTGGCAAAAGTGCAGACCCTGATGAGACGGCTTCTTTGAGCCGGCTCATCTGGATATGCACTGTTTGCAAACCCCGCTATAGCGGGCTTTCGGGTTCAAAGGGTTAAGTTTGGGATGTATAATAGGCTCATGTAGGTGCTCTATGCCAGCACCTGCTATCGTCTGCTAGATGTTTGTATGGGAATGACATATTGGAAATTATTCTAAAGTGAAGCCAAAACATGTTGTTGACGAGTAAGAAACAGGAAAATAAAGAATAAACAGAAGACGAAAACAATTAATTCAGCATTGTATTAAAGGGTTACAATGATTGAACTCATTTATTTTAATCACTTTCTAGCAATGTTATTCTTTATTTCCCTTTTTTTTATCTCATTAACAACATGCTTTGACACACTTTGAATCATTTCCAATGGAAACGATTCTAAAATGTTGTCAAATCATGTGTTTATTGAGAATAAATACAACATATAAAACAAAAACAGACAACTATTTTCTTTTCCGTAATGCTTCAGAGCTCCAGATAAGTTTTGTATCTAAAGAGTATTATATACCCAGATTTCAAATTCAATACGTATTTTACTTTTACAAATGTATTATTTATTTTCTTCTTTATTGAATAGAGAACAAATGAAGAAGAAAAAAAAAAAAACAGTTTGCTTTTTGAAGCTCAACTAAGTAAATTTTCAACTTTATTACAGTATTTTCAATACTCACTTTGAAAATGAATGCATATTTTCACATTACTGTGAGTATTTTGTACTCCCAGTTTTGATAATCAATGCGTATTGTGCTAAAATAAGTGCGTAAAATACGCCAATACGCACCTTATCTGGATTTCTGATGTGTTTACAATATGCGTCGCTGAGCGACAGCTGAGTCAAACAACAACAACAACAACAATACAACGTAAACTTATCTAAAGAGTATTATAGGCACAGATTTCAAATTCAATGCGTATTTTACTTTTACATATGTATTATTGATTTTCTTCTTTATTGAATAGGAAACAAATAACAAAAAATACATATTTGAGCTGCAAAAAGAATTGCGTTTTGCAGCTCAACTAAGTAAATTTTCCACTTCATTACAGTATTTTCACCACTCAATTTGAAAATCAATGCATATTTTCACATTGCTTTGAGTATTTTGTACTCCCAATTTTGATAATCAATGCGTATTGTGCTAAAATATGTGCGTAAAATACGCCAATATGCACCTTGTCTGGATTTCTGATGTTTTTACAATATGTGTCTATACAGCTGAGACAAAAAACAACAACAGTACAACGTAAACTTATTCAATAACCCTCAAAGGTACGTGCCCACTCAGTAGGCACAAAATGTTCTTTATATCGGAGACATCATCCGAGACATTTTCTAGCAAAATAAATATTCACCATTACCCCACGTATTGATTGGCATTATTAGACATTTTATATCAGACGTAAATCTCCACACTGATATCAGGGGCGATAACCGTGTTTCCTTAAAATGTTAACGGACATTACTATTTATTCTCTGTATTTATGTTTTGATGTGCAATATATCATACTGAATAATCTGTCGAAAATATTATTTTTTCAGGCGACTCATTTAATTAGTATAAATAATTAAAAAATATCATGCCTCATTTTCATATGAAAATAGCCTGATACCACCGAGAGTCAATATCAGTAAATTAAATATTACTAAATGATTATACATTGTATCTGTACAGCGGGCACTTGCAATTTTTAGAACAAAATTATACACGTATTTAATTCGTATAAATATGATGAAGAACAGTTTGAGTCTGCCGAGTGGGCACGTACCTTTAAAACAACAACACGCCAATGTAGATATGTAAATATGCAAATAAGGCCGCTACAGAAAATACATTAGGTGATCTTTACAGCTTCAATGTATTGTCATTATAAACACAATCTAACATAACTTTGTGTTGCTTTCACATATTTACACAACGTGCTGACTAATTTCATAAAATAAACATCGGCATAGCCTGGTTTCTTTTGAAATCAGTAAACCCGTTTAACCAATACCATATTAAATCACCAATGTTTAAATTTGTTATATATTGCACAAGGACAGCGACATACAGCTGTTTGTAGCGGTCTCATTTATAGAGGATATCAAATGAGTTCCCATTTGATATGAGATTTATGAAACGAGTCACACACAGTTTATGCACCAAGCCTCTGACTAGTTTGAGATTATGCTTATCACATGACTTCAGCCTGCACAGAGCTGAACATTTGGAGATAACCAATACGTTTCAGTGAGTAGACGTCATTGACTATTTATCGCATCTAGTATATATACACTTTAATTCCTCCTTGCGGAGATTTGAACATATAAATGAAAACAAACAAGAAATACGTATACATACATATTCATGAAAACATACAAGAAATACATATACATACATATTCATGAAAACATACAAGAAATGCATGTGTGAACAAGCAAGATGAAACATTTGTACAGATTATACATGTGCATCAATGCAGAGAGGCTGGTAGTTCAAACGTGCAAACTTCTTATGTAATATGTGCTATGTTTTTGCGCGCTTTGTTATGTTAATGTCACTGGGGTCAGTTCACATAACGCGCACAACGTAAACTCGTAACTGAAACGTAGAAATGTTAACAACATATCTGTATTGTCTGCCATATCCATCACTGAGTTAGATAAGAGTAGAACACATAGGTAACTTTCAGCATCCAGTGTAAGTATGCGATTTGTGACACTTGCACCCATCAAACCTTCTGCTAGCTGAAAGAATTATGCTCTATTGTTGCAAATGTAGGGGCTCATACATTCAACTATTGCATGATAATAAATGTCTACAAATTGCAGGCTGCATTTTGTGCATTTCCTGCGATGATTGCTGTGTATAGATACCCATAGTTTTGCGACGACTAATGCTGTGTCATCTTGTCATGTGAGTATACTAACTATTGCAGTTATTTTAATGAGTCACGGACGCTTCTAATGACGTTTAAAACATGATGACACCAACGTCAAAACATCGTTGCTTTGTCGCGATATTACAGACGTCATTTGGAACGTCTCTATTTTATTCATTTGACATAACGTTGGCGCATAATATGAATACGTAATTCGGGTGATGTGGCAAGCCAAATTCGTTCCAGGTGTTATTACACGCGTGTCATATAACATTTATAAAACGACTTCAAACACGGCATAACAAGGATTTCTTGTGATGAACATATTTATTACACTGTGAAAGTCAGTTTTATGGAGAATAAAACGTAACAACCACATACAAAAGGAGTAATGCCTATATGAGACCCGCCATGTGATATATGTCGCCGTTACTAGTCCTGCCTATATTTGGACATTTTGAGCCATACCCGGACTTGGCGTATATACAATGGGTTTTTGGTGATTTTGCATCTACAGACCATATAGAATCCGGCGGATGACACTCTGTCATCCTTGAGCATTTTCAAAAATCCAAGATGGCGTCCATGATGGCTGCCCAAAACAACAAAACCAAGTATTTGCCTCGGAGAAGTGTAAATTTACCGTTTTATATGTCTTGTATTACGCATTGCTTTAAACAAAATCCCTAAGACATAAGAATGTGTGTTTTGTATCCAAAATAAAACTCAAGATGGCCGCCAAATACGGTTCATAGTAAATAAATGTGTCGCAATGGCTTGAACATTTTCAAATATGCTTTGAATATTTATTGCGTTCATTATACACACTTATTATATGCTTATAACAAGCAATATATATCGCTATCAGGCTACAGGAGTGTGCTGTTTAAATCAGGAGCTACACTGGTCACGAATCACCGATGCCCCAGTTCTCCAGTCACAGCCACATTTTGTGTCTGATGCCTCTGTCACGACTTGAGAAATGGAGTTTATGCCACCAGTGTAGACACAGAACAACATGCATTTCTGCCCAGTCTGATCATTGCGTGCACCATTTATCATTAAGTCGGTGACACACCCGCAACAGCATTGATCCTTAGGTATGAAAACCAAGTCATTTAATCATAGCACTATGGCTCAATCACTCCCGCTACCATCCCACCTATAGCACGATAACTGAAAATAATCAGATATATTAATAAACAAGAGGCCCAAATGGGCCTGTATCGCTCACCTGACATACGGACCATAACTGTGACGTTTGACCAGTAGGCAGTATAGGCCAAGTGGTTCACAAGAAGAAGACGTTTGAAATCTATATTGAAATTATGACCTATAGGCGGCCAAAAAAATGCTCCAGAGTGACCGCCTCCTCGATACCTTCGATTTAATGTAAAACATGGCCATATTTGGTCAAATGTGAATTTGTTCCCCCCCCCCGGCCCCGTCCATCTTTGATCTCGGGGTCATCATTTTAACAAATCTGACAGAGCTGACTATCGACCATTCAAGCCAAGTTTCGGCAAAATCGGTCTGACGGTACTTGAGAAGATTCTTTTAAGAATTTGACCTATTTTTTTTATGGCGGCCATCTTGGATTATGCGACGATTGTAAAAGATATGAAAATGCTTCACCCACGAACCATAACTGTGAACATTGACCACCATCGGCCAAGCGGTTCACGAGAAGAAGACGTTTAAAATTTATAATAAAAGGACGACCGGGTGCCATCTTGGATCATCCGATTTCGATAAAAAAAAGCCCCAGAGTGATTGTCTCTTCGATAACTTCGATTTGCTATGTCACATGACCATATTTGGTATAATCATTTTTGATCCCGGGGTGATCGTTTTAACAAAAAGTGAAAGAGCATTGACAATCGATAATTCCTGCTAAGGTTCGGCGAAATCGGTCTGGTGGTTGGTGAGAAGATTTTTTAAGAATTTGACATAATTTTTTACGGCGGTCATCTTGGATTATGCGACGACCTTCATTTTAACAAATATGAAACGGCTTCACGCACGCACCATAACTGTGAAGTTTGACCAACATTGGCAAAGCGGTTCACGAGAAGAATACGTTTCAAATATATATTAAAAGGATACCCTTTCGGTGGCCATCTTGGACGTAATCATTCTACAGAGTAATCGTCTCCTCGATGCCTTCGATTTTATATATAACACAAACAACATATTTGGTGAAATTTGAAATTTGACACCTACTAGAACCCTCGGGCCACACCCATTTTTGATTTCCGGGTGATCATTTTAACAAGTCTGAAAAAGCATAGACTATCGATCATTTTTACCAAGTGTCGTCGAAATCGTCCTGGCGGTTCGTGAGAAGAAGGAATTTGACCTACCTTTTTATGGCGGCCATCTTGGACGACATCCATTTTAACAAATATGAAAAGGCTTCACCCACGCACCATAATTGTGAAGTTTCACTAGCATCGGCCAACGGTTCACGAGAAGAAGACGTTTGAAATCTATATTAAAAGGATGACCTTTCGGCGGCCATCTTGGATGACATAATCATCCGATTCCAAAACAAAATTCTCCAGAGTGATCATCTCCCCGATACCTTCGATTGGATATATAACACGACCATATTTGGTCAAATTTGACCCATACTTTACCCTCCGGGCCCCGCCCATTTGTGATCCAAGGGACATAATTTTAACAAATCTGAAAGAGCATAGACCATATCGATAATTACTGCCAAGTTTCGTCGAAATCTGTCTGGCGGTTCGTGAGAAGAAGAATTTTTAAGAAGTTGACCTATTTTTGAACGGCGGCCATCTTGGATATGCGACGACGTCCATTTTAACAAATCAGCCATAGACCATCCACGTGAAGTATGGTCACGGTTCAGAAGAAGTCGGAAAATGTTGACGGACGGACGGACGGACGGACGAAAACGGACGGACGGACGAAACCCGGAAACAAAAATAAACAATGCTATAGAGACATGAAATGTTATTCTAAACCCGTCCCTACCTAATGATATGCTGCCAACCTTATTCATTTCTTGTTGGCCACTGTCACCATGAAACCGTGTTTAAATTAGTTTACTATTTGTTATATTCCTCAAATCAAGTTGGCAAGTAAGTACTAAAAGTTGATGCTTATCCACAAGCGCATCCCCGCCTACTCGCAGTCAACAACAAAATAAAGGGAGAAAAGTAATATGTTAGTAAGGTATGAGTTGTCATTCTGGCGCACGACACACGTTTGGGTCGTGGTCTATGGATGTGTGAAGTTTCATGAAAATATTCCAAAGGGTATTAAAGTTGAGTTTCGGACAAAAAAATTGCAAATGGAGGTAACTCGAAAATTAGTGAAGCATGGGTATCATTCTTGCACGTGACACACCTTTGGGTAGTGGTCGATGCATGTGTGACGTTTCATGAATACATTATAAAGGGTATTCGAGTTATGCTCCGGACAAGAAGTGTCTGCGACGGACGCGGACGATGTTCGGTGTCAAATCCATAATATCTCCAGACTTTCGTCCGGGGGATACAACAAGCAACACGTCAGAAAAATACACATAGCTCTGAAAACCAAACAAATTGTCACTAAACTTAATATTCCAAAGGGTATTCGAGTTTATGCTAAGGGCAAGAAATTGGTGCGCGAAAAAAAAAAAGGGAGATAACATGAACATTAGTGAGGCAAGAGCTATTTTTCTAGTGCGCAACACAATTTTGGGTCGTGGTCAATGCATGTTTGAAGTTTCATGAACATATTCCAAAGGGTATTTGAGTTATGGTCCGGACAAGAAGTGTCTGCGGCGGACGCGGACGTTCGGTGTCAAATCCATAGTATCCCCAGACTTTCGTCCGGGGGATACACGTTATGCCATATTGCAACGTACAAATGTCTAATTGTAAATGTAGAACAATACAACACTAAAATTAGAAAAGTATGGAAGCGTCCTGATGCCAATGCTAAAATATGTTTATCTCCTAATTAGGAGATACTAACTCATAATATCATAATTAGGAGTTATTATTTCCTAATTAGGACTTACTATCTCCTAATTATGACTTAGTATCTCCTAATAATAAGTTAGTATCTCCTAATTAGGACTTACTATCTCCAAATTAGGACTTCCTATCTGTGTCAATGTTAAAACATGTTTTATCTCCTAATTAGGAGATACTAAGTCCTAATTAGGAGATACTAAGTCCTAATTAAGAGACAGTAAATCATAATTAGCAGATACTAAGTCCTAATTAGGAGATATATATATTAGCATTGGCACCAGGACGCTTCCATAGAAAAGCCAACCCTACATCTATATTTTGTATATTCTGCCCGCACCATTGTTTATATAATTTGGTATGCAAATCAAAGCACCATCCATAGACACGCAATGTGGCAAAACATTATCAATCAAATATATTACAATTTGAGTAAAATTTAATATTACTATCCGCAGAATATACTGCAATATAATCTCAACAAGGAATATATATGTATAATGGGTATCCTGGACCAACCCCATATATATGATGAGTGTCCTGGACCAACTCACTACGCTCATACTGGTCCAGTCCATCCCATCACATATAGTGAGTCGGTCCAGTCCATCCCATTATACATGGAACACCAACTCTACATGATCAAATAATTATTGCTAGCCGCATTACATATTTAGAGCTACCATTATTTACTTGAGTTTATGTAGATTTGGCGTTTCAAGAACGTCGAATCTACATGCACGCAAATAATGATTGCTAGCTCTAAATCATTAGAGCTAATTAGAGCTAGCATTAACTATTTAGAGCTAGCTCCAAATGATTTAGAGAGCTGTTCAAATGGTTTGGAGCTAGCTCTAAATAGTTAATGCTAGCTCTAATTATTACACGCATAATGAAAACATTATTCTCAGTTTACACGCCGTGGTAATATGTGGCTGTGGCTATTTAGAAACTAATCATGTAAGGCCATAGTTAACTTGTTGATTCGTGCTTCTGGGGCGCATGGGTTTTGCGACCGGCATCCGCACAGTATGTACAGGATTTCCGCAGTTCGCCATTCCATTAATGAAACTTCATGCTTCTAACACGACTATAAGACGACTATACTCGAGTGTGCCGTGTGATCAGGGGCTAGATTGTTCACAAATGTCCAGGGGCTGCCGGATCAATAATTTTGACAACAATATGTATTAAAACAAACCGGACAGGAATGTAAATAGTTTTAGTATATTCGCCGGACCAATCTTATGATGCTTCCGGCGCCTCTGATGTCATAAGCCCAGTTTATCCTATCACAGCCACATATATGTACATGTACACTGTTGCACACTCTTAACGTAGCATACGCTCGGTGAGGACCTTGACATTGTGTGGGTGATCCATTCGAATGCCAATCGTACCATCACCAAACGTGTGTATACATGCATCCTCTAAACAAATGTAGTTTCCAGGTCGCACTTGATTGAAGCTAAAGTATGGTGCCGGATCCTCGTTGTATTGATCAAAGTAGAACTCCACGCGGAGTACCTTGTCATTCACATCCTGTAAGGAAATCGAACACACACGCAGGCTTATTACAATATCGAATATAGTCCAAGCAAAGATCGAAGGCTACACAATCACTGAGGTTGGACAAAACTATCTTTTTCACCAGAAATGCATTCACTGACAGTATATAATAACACCAACAATTCCACCCGATTCCATCCATGGCAAATGCCAATTGCCAATTGTCAGCACAAATCCAAGATGGCCGCCATATATAAAGGTATACTATTAAAATAGACATTTCTTTGGTACTAAGCAATATAAAAACATGTTTCATGTATTATTTCCAATTATCATTATGATACCGATATGCTTTCCAATAATTGGCAGGGAGTCAGATGCCAAGGTCATTCATTAAAGTCAAGGTCAAATGCAAAATTCACATAAAAATAAACCGAAATCCAGTGAATGTTATATATTTGCAGCTCCTAACAACATACAATACATTTTTACCATCTTTTCATATGTTATTCTTTCACATTTTAGGTCAAGGTCATATATCGGGTCATGGTAGATGTATATTTGTTGGTTTATTGGGGTTTACCGGCCTATCAACAGCCAATGTCATTTAAGGCCGGGTCAATGGGTTTAGTACTAAATCCCATATAGTACCTGTACAAGTACATGTACATGTTCAGATCGAATATACGTCTCGAATTTATCCGAAACCGGTTTTCTATCCATAAGCAATTTTCATGTGTAATTTCCGAATATATACGTCATATAATTCAAGAACAATTAAAGCTAATTTACACCACTAGCTATTTAATAAAAATTCCGCCACGGAAGCGGTGTCGCGCCTGCCGAGGCATTTGACCATACTATGACCATGGGCATGTGCTAATGTAAGCATCACAAGGACTGTCAGAGAAGTGCATGCTTACAACACGCAAAGGTCAATGTTGAAGAAACCTTTTGACATAAAATAATGGCTAAGTGTTTCCACAATCATGTGAATGTACAAAAGGTCAAGGTAGGTCATGTTTTATTGTGGGGGTATGATTATGTTCTAAATGTTTACACGTATCAAGTGTCCAAATAATGAAGCAATCCGTCAAGAAATATTAAAGTTAAAATCATGCCTTCTGCTAAAACAGGCGCGACAACATTACTATATAGAGATGCTCGCAGCTTTTCTAACATTCTGGTAATTCAATACGTTACTCCAAACAATAATCATGGGTGTTATGACCATCGCCAACAACATCAACAGCTAACAACGACTGAATGAGATCCCGAAATGTAAAAAAGATTGTCTGTTAGTCCGAAGTCGGCAAACAATGCAGTATTTCATACACGGTTGAAAATGAGTACAGGTGAGACTGTATATAGTCAGACTTGAATATTAATATTCAAGCAATTTCCCCAGTAATTGTCCTTATTGTGTGTCTTACAGTAGGGGTAGCAGTCACTCGTTGCTTCATCGTATAATGAAGAGAGAGAAGTGAATGGTGAACAGGGTAACAGAAAATAAATTTCCAAATGCATGTAGCAGTTAAGAGCATCTGTAACACGTGATAATAGTTAGCAGATATATATACATAGCAAGTGGTGATGGCTGGCATCATGTCATCTGGTGGCATAATGCATGATCGTGGATTCAATGAGAACACCTGTTTGCTTTTCCTTCTCTCACGCACTGCCTGTATGTGCTGAGCTTAGTCACATAATATTCGATATTGCAGGTTCTTTTTACGAAAACAGGAGCTGGTCATTGTGTCGTGACTTCATCACGATACACGGACATATCTGCATGTCTTTGTTCAGCTGGAATAATTCCAAACAACATCAGATGAGCTTGTGAGTCACTCAACAGAGTTAGTCGCATACAAGACAATGCATACCGATGGGGCCCAACGTATCGCAGATGAGATCCTTGCTTCCATGGATTAATATAATGCACTATTAAAGATGGGGGCCCTAAAAATATAGTGTTACGGAAATTAAATGTGTACCTAATTATATAACAATTCCAAATTTCTTAAGTAATTTGACATTGGACATGATGGCCACATAGGTATGGAATGGAATAACACATATGGATGATGATAAGGAAGTATATGAAGTTTGAAGTCAATCCAACTTACCGTTGCAGAGATAAAAGGTATCCGAAAACATTAACGCGGACCGAAGGACAAACGGAAGGACGGACGTAATTACGAAAACTATATACCCCTCGACATACTTCGTATGCCGGGTGTATACTTACTACTATGCTTACATGGGTATGCTAAATCGTGTGCTATTATGATGATGGTGTCAACGTGCTAACACGGGGATATGTTATTATTATTAACTATTATGATGATGGTGTCAATGTGCTAACACGGGGCTAAGTTATTATTATTAACTATTATGATGATGGTGTCAATGTGCTAACACGGGGCTAAGTTATTATTATTAACTATTATGCTGATGGTGTCAACGTGCTAACACGGGGCTAAGTTATTATTATTAACTATTATGATGATGGTGTCAATGTGCTAACACGGATTATTATTAACTATTATGATGATGGTGTCAATGTGCTAACACGGGGCTAAGTTAGTATTATTAACTATTATGATGATGGTGTCAATGTGCTAACACGGGGATATGTTATTCTTATTAACTATTATGATGATGGTGTCAATGTGCTAACACGGGGCTAAGTTATTATTATTAACTATTATGATGATGGTGTCAATGTGCTAACACGGGGATATGTTATTATTATTAACTATTATGATGATGGTGTCAACGTGCTAACACGGCGATATGTTATTATTATTAACTATTATGATGATGGTGTCAACGTGCTAACACGGGGCTAAGTTATTCTTATTAACTATTATGATGATGGTGTCAATGTGCTATCACGGGGATATGTTATTATTATTAACTATTATGATGATGGTGTCAACGTGCTAACTACTTATTCGTAGAAGCATTAACGTACTTTAACTAGGCACACTTGCTCGCATTTGGACAGGCACATGATTTATGAGACATCCAAACCCATCAATGATGTTATGTTGAATGAGTGTAGGATGACCAAACCATCTAGTTGACCAAAAAATGAACAGATACATTTCATGTACGTTTGGAAAACCACTGCCCCAATGCCCACACAGCCACCATGGTGCACCACTGCATTTAAGTGGAATGGGATACACGTCTCATGGATATCCTAGCTAATTTCCTAATTCAGTCTCAGGGGGATTTTCGCACCATCCATAATCCGGATAAAATGGTCGGTGGAGGTGTCCCTGATTTTTGATGCCTCCCTGAACATTTTTAGGAGGGAATCATTGGGTGTACGTGAGTTGACTATTTTCCGAAGGGCATGTAAGTTATAGAACCTCATGTGATGGTTGCCAGATATGGTCTTACCCCTCTGGGATCCCGGAAGACGTAGGAAATTATATTTGACCAAGAGATCTTGCGTATCCGTCTCCGGAAACCCAGATTGGCCCACGTCCAACAACATCGCCGAGAACTCAAACGCTTTACGTCGCTTGGCCGGAGTGAATCCCTTCCATCCCTTCGGAGGCCAGTGCAGAGTGTTCACGTTGCCGACAAATGTGACGGCCTCGTCCTCTGTCCAAGATCGCGGAGCTGGGGGCAATAACGGCATCACCCCCTGGCTTAAAATGGTTTTCGCACAACGTCCGGTGGCTTTCTCATGGTCAGAGGTGGAATCCACGTCCACTGGCTCCTTGCACTCCGGAGTTGGGGATTGTCCAGCTGTCTGAAGAACCGGTCGTCGACGAGGTAACTCCTTATAACGCTCGATGGCATCCACACACGTGTCGGATAGTCCAACTTTCTCTGCTACCAGTTCCGCCATTTCTGCGAACACCGTTGAAGTTGTTGGTACAGTGGGTCCCGACAGAAGCATGTCCAGTGGATTTCGGGCTAAATTCTGCAACGCGAGGACAGTGTCCTCGTCCCTGCAGACGCTGGAGGAGAGAGTCACCCGAAAACCACTGGTAAAGTTCTGGAGGGCTTGCATGGATTTATGGTCCTCTGACACTGTGACGTTAAGGATAGACAGGTCATCAGGTATGCCCGGACGGGAAGGAGAGTAGGCCTCCACACATGTAGCTGCAGGTGTGGAGCACATTTGAACACAACGCGCACCGAATCCCGTTGGAGAATAAACCGGAACGCTGGCGGTATAACGAGGGGTGGTGTCAGGCCGCTCATTGGTAAGCGGTGTCGCAATGGCCTGCAGCCACCCCTGTTCCCACTCCTCCAGGCTACGACAACCCACGGAATGTGAATTTACAAGTGACTTGATTGCCGCCATCGCGATTGAGGAGTGTTCGTGCTCTAAAGGTAACGGTTTTATCATGCGCGTATAATCCTCCGGGTGAATTGCTAGGTAGAACATGGTTGGTTCTCGGAACAAATCCGCCGGCACTAACATCTCCAACCCTGTGTGTTGTTTTTCCACATGCCTCTTCAAGTCCCATAGTCGAAAGTTCCTAACCTGTACACCAGGGGCACGTTACATGTAACCGATCGTGGCATGGACCAGCTATATGCTTTTTCAGCTCCTTGTTTGTTTGACATCGCTTTGAACATAGCCAGCATGGTAATTCCATTCTGGAAATATAAAATCAAGCCTTCCATACATTCCTCGCCTCAAGTTTTATGACGGATAGATTTTTGACTGCAGTATTACATTTATTTTCATTCCACATTTATTTTATTACAGTCTTTAAAATCGCAAGTTTCATGTTGTGCCATAGTATTTACAGTTATATTATATTTAAACCAGTGACACAGACATAAGATATTCAATCTGCACATTTATCTATTTATGTCTCTTGAAACAGATATCTCGTGTACTGCGAACTTTAAATAATGCTAAGCTCAGTATGTATCCCTTGGCTACTGAGCATTTATCCTCCCAATAACCTCCTCTATCGTAAAGCACTAGTTGATCAGGCCAGTCTCTACCACCCTATATCCTTCCACATATTCCTATTATGACTACCGGCCGGTAGGACGTTTAAAACTTTAACTTCAGTACAGAGGAATTGCTTGTTTAATTTTACTTCAGGTCTCTATCTGGAGAAATCCTAGTCCGTTACTGGAATGATTAATTTATGAATATAAATTGACATAGCTTTGGTTATTTCTTCTACGTGCATTTTGGTTCATAGTTTATGAGGATTATTTTGTTAATACTTGATGTTACATTCAATTATAAGATATCTAAGCATATATATGCGCCCCTGGTGATTTCTGTCATTGCTTTTACTTTTATATATTCAATTTTATATTTTGATTTATTTTAAACTAACTGACAACACTCAAACAGTAAAACGACTAACATCAACAGTACATTTAATTTTCACTGACTGTCCATATTAGTCTGGTAAGGGGATAGTTTGACCAGATTTGTTACAGGGAAAGTTTTGCTTTTTTGATCCACTGTGGCAAACTCGGAGCAATGTAAGGGCGCAATTTGTCGATGTGGTGCGCCTTCGCGGGTTTAGTCGCGGTTCTCTTTACCATATAGACGAGGTCGTCGATTTTCCGCGTAACAAGGTACCGGCCCTTCCACTTACAGGTAAGTTTTGTACAAACGCCAACTTTACGGCTAGGGTCGAACAACCGAACTGGTTGGCCTACTTCCAATGATCTACGTTTTGCATGTAAACCATAATTGCGTTTTCTATACACGGCTCGCTGTTTCAGGGTTTTCCGAACCACGTCGTGGCTTTCTGCTAGTGACCGGCTCAATTTTTCAGCATAAGCATCCAGATTATCTGCGAGAGGTTCACCAGCGGCAGTACCGATAACTGCTGTCATTAGGAGAGTAACTTCTCTGCCGAATACCAGGCGGTTGGGGTGAATCCAGTTGTAGTATGCCGGGATGCCCTGTAGGCCATCATCACCTGCTGCAGGTAACTGTCCCAGTTGTGTTGGTCGGTTTCGCAATACATGGTTAGCATGCTGGTTAGGGTTCGATTGAATCTTTCCACTAGGCCGGTTGCTTGTGGCCGCATTACTGACGTCGCTATCTTATATATTTGCAGACGGACTGGAATAGTTTGGCTTCGAAACATTTGCCAAGATCTGACAGAAGGACCAATGGTGTCCCCATCCGTGTGATAAACTGATTTACCAATGCCGAGGCAAGTGTCTTAGCTTCCGAGTCCGGCAATGCGATCGCTTCAGTCCATTTGGAAAACAAGTCACAAACGGTGAGTACATATCGGTTACCATGTTTAGTAACTGGGAGAGGGCCTAGAAGATCAATGGCCACTTTTTCCATAGGCTCCCCAACTGGAAAGTCTCCTAATGGGGCTTTAATTGGTTTGGGTGGCTTGCGCGCAGAACAACGATTACACTGCTGGCAGTACTGTTTGACAGATACCGACATGGCAGGCCAGTAGAACGTTTGTCGCACTCGCTCTAATGTTTTATCAAAACCCAGGTGACCAGCTGTCGGTATGTCGTGGAAGTAGTGTAGCACGTCTGGTCGTTTACAGTCTGGCACGACGAGCTGTAGATGTCCGTCTGTTTCAGTATCAGTAACCCATTTACGGTATAATATACCGCCGTGCATTTCTACGCGGTCCCACTGGCGCCACAGTGTCTTAGTTGTTGAACTAGAGCCAGATATATGAGACCAGGTTGGCTGTTGTTATGACGACTGTCCGACCATTATTGGTCCGATATGTTCATCTTGCACTTGTGCATTGTATATATCACTGGGTTGCCAGCCCTCTAACACAAACAAATTGATTTTGTTTCAGGTCCACACCCGCACTGCTGTGTTGCTGGGCTCTTGTCACCACACGAATGTCAGAGTTCGCCAGATTATTGGATGCCACGACGTCTCCTAATGGTTGCGATTCAACTACCGTCGATGGTTGGTCACATTTGACAGTTACTGCGTTGGTAGTCACCGGCGGCTCACTACGGCCACTGCCATCCGGTGAGACTGGATCTGCCAAGTTAGCCGCAGTAGTTGTCGATATAGAAGACGAGTGAACATTGTCCACCCCCTCGACTGACGGGAGATCCTCCTGCTGGGCATCTTGGCTACGCTGTTCATGTCGTTGACATACATTACACGATCGTCTACTCAGCGCGTCGGCATTTCCATGGAGACGATCCGGGCGGTGCTTCACTTTCAAGTTGTAGGATTCTACATATTGTATCCACCGAGCTACCTGACCTTCGGCAGATTTAAAATTCCTCATCCAAGAAACTGCCGCATTGTCTGTTCGGACATTAACCTCCTGACCATAGAGATAGTGATGGAAATGTTTCAGACTAGTAACTAAACTCAGCAGTTCCTTGCGAGTGGTGCATTATAATTGCGAGTGGTGCAGTATAAAGTTTCATGCTTGTTTAGTGTCTTACTCACATACGCGATCACGCGCTCCTGGCTGTCCTGGATTTGACTCAACACCGCTCCCATGGCCCAATCGGAACAATCAGTGTATACGCAGAATGGAATCCCAGCTTGTGGAAAACCCAATATAGGTGCAGACATCAGTGCTCCCTTCAGTTGTTCAAAGGATCCCTGTGCCTCTGGTGTCCAGATAAATTTGACCCCTTTTCCCCCAAGTTTATACAGTGGTTTAGCAACTTTGCTATAGTCTAGTACGTATCGCTTGTAATAGGGGGCAAGACCGATAAATGATTTGAGATTTTTCGAAGAGGTGGGTATAGGCCAATCACGTACAGCAGCTATCTTATCGTCATCGGTGGCCACTCCTTCAGCTGACACGATATGACCCAATACCTTCACTGATTTTTGGAGAAATGTACATTTGCGCGGCTTTAATTTGAGATTTGCAGACTGTAGTCGTTGGAAAGCATGCTCGAGTCTCTGTATATTCTCATCGAAACTCGAGCTCGGGACAATGATATCGTCCATGTATACGCAGCACTCGACCCACTGTAGCACACGGAGTACTTCGGCCATCAATCTGCTGAATTCGGACGGCGCCGTGACGAAGCCATATGGGAGCCGGGTGAAATGGTACAGCCCCAGACTGGTAGAAAAGGCTGTTTTTTCCTGGTCCTCGGGTGCCACAGCCATCTGTAGGTACCCCTGGTTCAAATCCATGCAGCTGAAGTATGTAGATCCCGATAACGACTCCAGACATTCGTCGACACGGGCTAACTGGAAGGAATCTTTCTTGACTAATTGGTTAACTCCTCGAAAATCAACACAGAATCTCGTGCTGCCATCCTTTTTCGTTAACAGCACGACTGGAGAGCTCCATGGGATGATGCTGGGTTCGATGATGCCCCTGGATAGCATTTTCTGCACCTCCGTTCGCTCAATCTCGCGCTTTCCAAGTGGTTGCCTGCGAAACGGCATTTTGATCGGATACGCCCCTTCAGTGTTTATATGGTGTTCAATAATGTTAGTGACCCCCAAATCTTCATCTGTCTTCGCGAAAACTTCGCTGTATTTAATTAACAATTGTTCAAACTGCTTTCTCTCCAATGGATTTAGGTGGATTGAACTTCTTTCCAGTAGATCGGAAAGGTAATTTGGGACCTCTTGTAATTTGGTTGGTGAGCATATGTTCTCCGTTGGGTATGCTAACTTTCACCCAATTTGCTGTATATGCTGGTATTTTTACAGTGTCGGTTACCAATTTTCTGCATCCTTGCATCCTGCATACGGATATATCTTCAAGCATCCCACTTGTATAGAAACCATTATCACAAGCGGATAGCTGACCGGTTCTTAGGAAAATGTTATTGTCTGCTGGCCCCACAACTTGCACGTCAGCTGACTCACGGGCTACTGAGCCAGCTGTCTGCCGTTTCCCGAAGCTATTCCATCTGGCCACCGCGCAGGTATTGTCGAAAACCGCCTTGATTCGGCATTTTGTTGTTGACTATCTCGGTTCCATGGACAGTCACCGATAAAATGTCCTCTAGCATGGCATCCAAAACAGGTTGGTGGTCCTGGTTGCCGTGGAAACCCTTGTGGTCCTTGACCTTGTCCTCCCCGTTGCATTGTGCCGAATTGTCGCTGACTGTCGGCCCGATTCCTCTCAAGTCGGTCCAACCGGTGGCAGATCTGATCCAAGGAATGTTCAATGCGATGGTACCGGTTACCTTGTTCCTTAGGAGCAGGTGACGGTTTCGTATTAACCATTCTAACCGGCTTGGAAATTCCCTTCTGACCTTGTTCACCGTGGAGGTCCTCATACATCTGGACCACATCCACCGCCATTTCCACCGTATCACACCACTGGATCAGGCACTGTTATCGCAGGTCGGCGCTTGTCGATTTGAGTAGCTGCTGCATCCCCAGCATACCTTGGGCGGCAGTACCCAGGTTTCCATACGCCTTCCGGGTCAGCCTCCTAATGTCGTCGCCCAATTCCGCAATCGACTCGTCCTGCTTCCGTTTTGTGTTCTCCAGCTGTGAGGCCCACAATGGCTTCTGTTTATACCCGTCAAATAGTTTTTCAAGCTTCTTAACAAGTGTTTCATATGGGTCTTGTTCAACATCTGGCAAATTTAACAGATACGTCTGTGCCTTGCCCTGCATACAGGCTAACAGGGTCAGCGCCTTGGCTCTTTGCCGCCACGGACCTAGTCGTGCACACGAAGGATTCCCAGTCGTCGTCGCCCGAGAACGTTTGCGGTTTGGTGGGTGCCGTATTCCCAGTTGGATAGTGGCTATCATTACCATAACATATGTCGGATGTCCAATATCGATTATATCTGGAGCGGTCTGAAATGTCACTGTTACGTAAATTACCCCTGGGTCGACGGTATTGTGGTGTGTCCCCATAATCGGTGCGGTCTCGTGGTTCGAGATGACGTTTGGGCGGTTATACCAACACGGAGGGTATGCCATCATTGTCAGATGATGCACTATAGTATCTGGTACCACAGTCAGTCCGCAAGTTTCGAGCATCTGTCTCTTCTCGACTAGTAGTTCCCTGGTCTGGAGCTCTGGAATCTCGTGATTGTCTGTCTTCAGATCCAGGTGCTGACTGAGCCCCTGATAACTGTCGTCTGTCGATAACCGCTGTATCTTCTACTTCAGATTCGGATTCCGTATCCAATTCCACAAACTCCTCCCCACTGGATGCTTTAACCTGCTCGTTACCATCGCCCCGTTCGTTGCCTCTCGTATTAATCTCTACTTCGGAGTCGGAATCGGACATTTTGTTATATATTTGCTTATTGTTGAGATTAAATGTTTAAATCTATTTTAATAAACGTATTTTAACTGTTATTTTGTCTCTTTTATGTGTACGTATTATTGTATAATAAACATAATATTGTTCTATCAGTCGTTCAGTTTTCTTTTTGTACCGCACTTGCTGCTAATTTCTTGTTACATCACCGAATTTCCCCCATACCATAACATCGTTCTGGCTATTTCCTTGTTTAAACTATATTATATTATGTACAACACCGTTGTTGCTAATTTCTTGTTACATTCATTTTCGGTTTCTTGTCGGTGGATTTGGATTTACCGCCACGCTGAGTCATATTTACAAATTTAATAAATAAAAACTGTAGGCGCGAGTTCTTTTATGTTCGCGTAATAAACATCGCACTTGCTGACACCATTTGTAACCAACACCCCTGCCCTGGTTGGCGGCACGGTAGCGTTATTACGGTGTATCTGTATTTCAAGTTATTAACAACAAGCATCTGAACTCATACTTATTTATTAATGCAAGAGCCCCGGGTCAGGATGGCTCAAATGAACTTAACTAATATTACTATGTGACAGAGTACTAAGTTACTCAGCGTGACGGGAATTAACTGGTTGCCTGAGTCGACAATATGTCACTCGCGGTTACTGACAATATGAGTGAGTCACTCGACTGACAAGTTAATTATTGAGTTGCGCAGCTCGCCTCCTTTATATAGATGAGATGCGAGCAGCAGCCGTGCGAGCCCCAATCAAATTTCCCGCTGCAAATAATTCCAACCAATCACAGCACAGAAAATCAGAGACGCAAGGGAAAATGTCGGCCATATTGGATACGCAAAATAACAAGTAGAAATCCAGCACACAAACGTGTCATCTAGAATAATGACAAGTTTGGTCTGTGCGGGCGCTACAAGAGCAGATAACGACAGTGCAGATCTTTGCAATGACATATTATTCGGTGGTTGAAAGGATTTACTGGAGGCTGCTCGCACGGCTAAAGGTAGGCAAGTTTACATGAAGTTGGGGAATTTAAACTAACGCGCTCGATAAACTTGGTTATACTGCTATGAATACCACTATTCCTTGTGCGAGCGGGTACTTTCTCGGGACTATAATGAATAGTGAATACGATTATGCCGATCCTGGTCAGACAAGAGTGTAGGCTCAGTTTAAATGTGATATGAAATAGCAGTCACCTGCAGTGTGAATCGAGGGGTCACGACCTTGATACCAGTACCCGACAATAGTCGGAAACTGTCAATGAACAGTCACTGGCTAAAGGTCATGGAAAGTCTCCAGGGTGGCATAAGATGTCAAGTAATCCATCCAACTGTATTTCAGGATTACAGGTGTATCATGACAGGCACTCTGGGGTTTTGTACTCAGATCAGGGGCACTCAGTCCGACCAGGATGACAGAATCTTGTAGTGGACCGGAGTTCCAATACAATATGTTATTATTATTAACTATTATGATGATGGTGTCAACGTGCTAACACGGGGATATGTTATTATTATTCACTATTATGATGATGGTGTCAATGTTCTGACATGGATATGCTATTATTATAAATTATTATGATAGTATCGCTGTGCTTACATGGGTATGTTTTTATTAAAGATTATTATCATACTATCAATGTGCATACATGGGTATGCTATTAGTATAGATAATTATGATAGTATCACTGTGCTTACATGTGAATGCTATTATTCGACCCCCGCCGAAAATCGGCGGTATAGATTTCGCCCTGTCTGTCCGTCTGTCCGTCCGTTTATGTTTGCAAGTTTGTGTAAGAGTTTCTCAAATCACCTATACTTTCTGTTGGCCTTCAGCTAATATCTTCATATTGCACACATGCATTACTTAGTAACGATACATCCTGCCACATTAATACAAATACCCACGCAATTGATCGTACGTCCGTCCGTCTGTCTGTTTATTTTTTTGAAAGTTTTTGTAAGAGTTTCTCAAATCACATATACTATCTGTTTGCCTTCAGCTAATATCTTCATATTGCACACATGCATTACTTAGTAACGATACATCATGCCACATTAATACAATTACCCACGCAATTGATCGTACGTCCGTCCGTCTGTCTGTTTATTTTTTTTGAAAGTTTTTGTAAGATTTTCTCAAATCACATATACTATCTGTTTGCCTTCAGCTAATATCTTCATATTGCACACATGCATTAATTAGTAACGATAAACCCTTCCACATTAATACTATTACCCTCGCTACTGATCGTACGTCCGTCCGTCTGTCTGTTTATTTCTTGTTGTAAGAGTTTCTCAAATCACCTATACTTTCTGCTTGCCTTCAGCTAATATCTTCATATTGCACATATGCCTTACATGAGTAACGATATATCCTTCCACATTAACACAACTACCCTCTCTACTTATCATATGTCTGTCTGTCTGTCTATTGTTATAGATTATCATCACTGTGCTTACATGGGTATGCTATTATTATAGATTATTACGATATTATTAATGTGCTTACATGGATAGGCTATTACAGGGTGTTTCGTAATATATGTTACCATTTCGCGAGCCTGTAGTTTCTATATAGTGTAAGCCACATGTATAATAAGCATATTCTGCTATTTGGGAATTTTTAAAGTTTTGGTTGACATATAATATTCATATATTTACCTGAATGACGTCCATTTTGGCTGATTACGACGTTCCGTCTTCTTTTATAATTGTCGATCGCATTGGCACATTTTTCTGGCCTGATGTCTAGTTTTAGGTCATCAACAGGTAAATGTTTATAAACCCTGTCCTTCACATATTCCCAAAGGAAACGGTATATGGGGGCTTAGGTCCGGGGAGTGGGGTGGCCATTCGTTTACAGTCCTGAACGAGTTAAACTTCTCACAGAATGTCTTGGAAAGCCATGAAACTAAATGTCCCGCTGTATGTGGTGTTGCTGAAACCATACGTCTTTAACGCTGATACCTCTCCGTCGTAATTCCGGCACGCATCTGTTCTATAGGATGTTCAAGTACCACACGCTGTTAACTGTTGACACATCTCCAAAAGTCTGATTGTTCCAGTGGAGCTAAGAGCAGCCCAAACGTATCTTTTCATCATGAAGCGGGTTTTCAATGTAAACGTTTGGTTTTTCAGCCCCCCAAAGCAAAGTTCCTTTTATAACCTCTGAATTAAGATAAAAAATGTGCCTCATTCGAAAACCATATGTCATATGTGATGTGAAGGTTGTCATTCATCCATTCTGCAAAGGCAAGTCTGCTTTGAATATCAGTCGACTTCAAATGCTGCATAACGGATATTGTATGCGGTTTCAGTTTTAAATACAATCTTAACATTCTATAGGCACGTGTCGAGCTGGCAATATTTGTAATATTACCTAGTATTCTACGCAGAGACCTCTGTGGAGTTTCACCAACCACTTTTTGCACTTCTTCCATATTTTCTGCAGTTCACCTGTCTTCAATCGACCCGCACTGCTCAAAGTTTGTCACAATTCTGTTAACCTGCATCTTGGTTAACTTCTGTTCTGGATACCGTTTTTTGCACACTTCTAAATGGCAGCTACTGGCGAAGAACTTTCGTAATATAATTTTACTGTTTCTGTACATATATTATTATGATATCACCACTGTGCGTACACGGATACGCTATTATTATGGACTATTATGTTCATGGCGTCAATGTGCTTATACGGGGATATGTTATTATTATTATTAGTATTGACTATTATGATGATACATGTAGTATCGATGTGTTTACATGGATATATTATTATGACGATGCCATATCAATTAAATGTGTTTACATGGATATGCTATTAGTATAGACTGTTGCTGCTATCATAAGAGTGCCAATACACCCACATGGTATCAATGTGTCCACAATGTCAAGATGTAAGTATGCAAACATGTTTCAAATCAGTAATATCAATTGGTGATATGCTCCCCACAGAAATATGCACAGAATAAATATGCAAATGATATCAATGTCTCCATATGTCAAATTCAACACTAGAACATATATGTAGTAACACTAAGCAGGTTTCGAACAAGGCATAGACAAATATAATTTGAAACCATGCAGCTTATTTCAATCACAAGTATGTGAGTATATGAAACTAGAGCAAGTGAGCATAGGCTCACGGATACCCCGGCCGCCGCCTGGACCAACAAACAAAAACTTTAACGCACATATAAATATGTTCAAAATATCGAATAAATGCACCTTTTGGAGGCCATCATGGATGACATAATCATTCGATTCCGACAAATATTGCACCAGAGCAATCGCCTCATCGATACCTTCAATTTGATATAGGACATGAGCATATTTGGTCAAAATTAAAATTTGACACCACGGGCCACGGCTGGTGGTTCATGAGAACAAGATTCTTTTAAGAATTTGTGATATTTTTAAACGGCGGCCATCTTGGATTAGCGACGACCTCTATTTTAACAAATCTGAAAAGGCTTCACCCATGGACCATAACTGTGAAGTTTGGCTACCATGGGCCAAGCGGTTCGTGTGAAGAAGAATTTTGAAATCCCAAATAAAAGAACGACCTTTTGACCTTTCGGTGGCCATCTTGAATGACATGACCATCCAATTTCGACAAAAAATGTACCAGAGCGATCGCCCCTTTGATACCTTCGATTGGATATAGACATGACCATATTCGGTCAAAAATAAAATTTGACCCCAATTTGACCCCACGGGCCGCGACCATTTTTGACCCCAGGGTCACCATTTTAACAACTTTGAAAGAGCATTGTACATCAATCATTCCTACCTAGTTTCGTTGAAATCCGGCTGGCGGTTCATGAGAACAAGATTTTTTTAAGAATTTGTGCTATTTTTAAACGGCCGCCATCTTGGATTAGCGACGATCTCCATTTTAACAAATCTAAAAATGCTTCACCCATGGACCATAACTGTGAAGTTTGGCCACCATGGGCAATGCGGTACGTGTGAAGATGAATTTTGAAACCCCAAATAAAAGAACGACCTATTGACCTTTCGGTGGCCATCTTGAATGACATGACCATCAAATTTCGACAAAAAATGTACCAGAGCGATCGCCCCTTTCGATTGGATATAGACATGACCATATTCGGTCAAAAATAAAATTTGACCCCAATTTGACCCCACGGGCCGTGCCCATTTTTGACCCCAGGGGCACCATTTTAACAATTTGAAAGAGCATTGTACATCAATCATTCCTACGTAGTTAAGTTGAAATCCGGCTGGCGGTTCATGAGAAGAAGATATTTTTAAGAATTTGTGCTATTTTTAAACGGCGGCCATCTTGGATTAGCGACGACCTCCATTTTAACAAATCTGAAAAGGCTTCACCCATGGACCATAACTGTGAAGTTTGGCTAACATGGGCCAAGCGGATCGTGTGAAGACGAATTTTAAAATCGTTAATAAAATAACAACCTTTTGACCTTTCGGCGGCCATCTTGGATGACATGACCATTCAATTTCGACAAATAATGTAACAGAGAAATCGCCTCTTTGATACCTTCGATTTGATATAGACATGACCATATTCGGTCAAAAAATAAAATTTGACCCCACGGGCCTCGCCCATTTTTGATCCCGGGGTCACCATTTTACCAACTGAAAGAGCATTGTACATCTATCATTCCTACCACGTTTCGTTGAAATCCGGTTGGCGGTTCATGAGAAGAAGATTTGTTAAGAATTTATGCTATTTTTAAACGGTGGCCATCTTGGATTAGCGATGACCTCCATTTTAACAAATCTGAAAAGGCTTCACCCATGGACCATAACTTTTAAGTTTGGCTACCATGGGCCAAGCGGTTCATGTGAAGAAGAATTTTGAAATCTCTAATAAAAGAACGACCTTTTGACCTTTCGGCGGCCATCTTGGATGACATAACCATCCGATTTCGACAAAAAATGCACCAGAGCGATCGCGTCTTTGATACCTTCGATTCGATATATGACATGAGCATATTCGGTCAAAAATAAAATTTGACCCCACGGGCCACGCCCATTTTTGACCCCGGGGTCACCATTTTACCAACTTTGAAAGAGCATTGTACATCGATCATTCCTACCACGTTTCGTTGAAATCCGGTAGGCGGTTCATGAGAAGAATATTTTTTAAGAATTTATGCTATTTTTAGACGGCGGTCATCTTGGATAAGCGATGACCTCCATTTTAACAAATCTGAAAAGGCTTCACCCATGGACCATAACTTTTAAGTTTGGCTACCATGGGCCAAGCGGTTCATGTGAAGAAGAATTTTGAAATCTCTAATAAAAGAACGACATTTTGACCTTTCGGCGGCCATCTTGGATGACATAACCCTCCGATTTCGACAAAAAATTCACCAGAGTGATCGCCTCGATTTGATATATGACATGAACATATTCGGTCAAAAATAAAATTAGACACCAATTTGACCCCACGGGCCACGCCCATTTTTGACCCCGGGGTCACCATTTCAACAACTTTGAAAGAGCATTGTACATCGATCATTCCTACCAAGTTTTGTCGAAATCCCATTGGCGGTTCTTGAGAAGAACATTTTTGAAGAATTTGTGCTATTTTTAGACGGCGGCCTTCTTGGATTACGTAATGACGTCATTTTAACAATTTTGTAATCCCCCTACCTAAGGCACCATGACCATGAAGTTTGGTGACTATAGACCCAATGGTTACCGAGGAGAAGACGTTTTAAAATGTTCACGGACGGACGACGGACGGACAACGGACACATTGCGGCAACACTAGCTCACATGAGCTTCGCTCAGGTGAGCTAAAAACAGTAAAGCAAATTTATAAGTAATTTGACATTGAACTTAGACACGAAGACCGCATGGTTGTTGTATGGAATGAAAATATGGATGATGATAAGGAAGCAAGTATATGAACTTTGAAGGGCTCCGACTTATCGTTACAGAGATAATGGGTACCCGTAAACGTTAACGCAAATCTTACGGACGCACATTTCTAAGACATTTGATGATGATAAGGAAGTGTATGCAGTTTGAAGTCAATTCAACTTATCGTTTCAGAGAGCAAGCATACCCGAAAACTTTAACACAAATCTTTCGGACGTAAACTTATAAGGAAGTTGACCTTGACCTTTGATAGATCCCAATTACTATAAATAACAGACGGTGAAATTAAAGGGGAGTAATTACGTTAATATCATGGAAAGAGAAAAAAATGTTGTTGCCAGTTTAGAGTAGACTAAACAAAATAAAAATTTAGTTGCTAGCCTAACAATATGGTCATGGAAAAATGTGAATAAATACGTTTTAAGAGATTTTTTTCTTCAGGCACGTGTTGTTTTGAAGAGATAAATGTTTCATTAATATTTAGCATGGAGGAAATTGTAATATTTGAAGGATTTCATTGATTTTAAATGCATAACTCCCTACGCCAGCGGGCGCAGGAAGAATTGACAGAAAGTTGTTACAATAAAAATATAAAAACATTCAATAAAATACGATTGGTGCAAATGCATACCTTCAGATAGACGCCAAAGCGTCTAACATTGAAGTGGAATCTGAAAATAAAAACCACAAGAACGGACGGCCGAAACAGTGGGGCCTCTAGTTGTAGATCGTCGAAGTTGTCGATTGCCATTCTTTCAGGAAACAAAGAAGTGGCCTGTTCCATTGCTTTGTCAATGGATCCCTTTGGTCGCCTGGCACAAATGTGCTCCTTCTCAACTGGAAATTTGGCTGTAAAATTCGGATGAGTGGAAATCACCATCATTCGATCGTTTTGAGCCTTTTCGCGGAACGCCTGTATAGCCATATAACGTTCTTTGTCCACCTTGAACATCGGAGTCTCAGGAAAGTCATCATCCTGTGAATATACAGAGGAATATCTCTAAACCGGACAACGAGAAACATATGTGATCATAATTTTGATGGATTTCTTGGTCATTTATCTTAGGTGATAATGCCTGTTCGTGATCGCATAACACACACTATGGCTCGGAATAATCGAATGCCTGATTTACAGTGAAACCTCGATAAAACCAGACACCTTGGGGACCTCCCGGGGTGTCCGGTTTAGCGACATTTCACTGTAATATAATGTGCATACAGTCATGGTAACATAGTGAACCTACTGAAATTCTTGTTATAGTCTTCGGAAATGTTTGGTACCATTTTATTCGGTCACACGTGTGGCGGCCATCTTGAATTTCAAATGAACAACATTCGTGCCACATATACTCTTTCAATAAAGAGAATAAGCACATTTTCGACCGCAAGTGAGACAAATTATGTATGGGATATATACAAACAAAACACGAGACAAAGCCACGAAGGCCGTGTTTTATTCAAGGCATAGACAAGTGGATAACATATACTTGGCTATTAAAGTTATTATGACCACAGTTTAAAGTGACAACTTTAAGTGGCATAAGATGGCAAAAGAAGCCAGTGTATGAGAAAACCTACATGCAACTGCAGGCTGGAATACATGTACGAGGTGCAGTCATAAAGTTCTCGAACTTTCTTCATAAAAAGTTTGAAATACCTGCGACATTGTTCATTTTTATATGACATTTACATCTGGTCAAATTGAATTGATTTGAAAACAGTCGTTGCGACAATAAATTCGCACGTAATGCGCAGCTATAGCAGCGAAATAACGTCACTACGGAGCAGTTGAAATATCCAACATTTCATGAAATACCTGTGTTTAGAGCTTCATAGTTGTGCGGATTATATGGCGCAGGACTCTGACTGCATTACTCTGTCTACCAAAGAAATGGCTGATCTATGCACTGGCCCAGCTTCGACATGTTCGTTTGAAAACAAAGTAGTATGTAACACGAATGCAGGTAGAAACAAAATTGCCACCTCACTGCGATATTCTCCCCTCGGTAGCAATTTAAGGCGATAGTTTCTTTGTAACAGTTGGAAGAATGATTTTTGAAATCGTTTTTCAGACGCGTATATCAATAAAGTATTAATAGAGAACATTCCGGTGTAAACAATGTTTATTTTACCGTGTGAGGGTGTTTATCTAACATTTATGTCCAAGGCTTGTAAATTCGAAAGCTGTCTTGTTATGTTGAATGCGCATGCGTATTACATATTTATGTACCACGGGTATTTGCACGGGAACCTTTGACTACCTGGCTGATTTGGAACTGTCTGTGGTACATCTGCTTGTTCTAGCACAATATTTAAGTTTGCATCCTTATTTATTTGAAAGTTTACCGATTTAAATAAATAATTCTCCAAATATTGATGTTGAGAAGATTTGTTTTAGAAATAATGTAAGAAATGTAAATTAAGCGAATTTTAATTTGTTTTATTCCTTTATAATAGTAAAGGAATGGGTTGGAAGAAAACAAATTTCAGAAGGTACCTGGTCATTTTGTTATCAATACCATTTCGTACACATACCATTTCGTACCCGGTTTGGTTATTTCGTACCCAGTATATTGTCAATTTGTACCCATAGCAAGTCATTTCGTACCCTGTGTTTTCATTTCGTACCCATTTGGTCAATTCGTACCCATAGTCAATTCGTAGCCATACTTAATATTTTAATAAGACTTCATATTATGATAGGATGTTTGTTTTGAAATAATGCAATAAATGCAAATTAAGCGAATGTTAAAGGTTTGTTCTTTTCCTTTATAGTAGTAAATGAATGGGTTGTAAACGAGTTGATATATATGTTATTAGTTTAATTATGATAATTTATGCATATTTTACATCATAGTTACATGCACAAATATAAGAATACTAAAACTAATAAAGTTTTGTGTTTTTATAGATTTGCATTATATATCATACTAGTGAAACCGATTCATGGTGCCATTTACTAGACAATACATTTGCTGTGTAATCACCAATTGACTATAAACATCCGGGTATTACACCTCGGTACAAACAATAAATGCTAACGTGTTATAAACGGAACCTCATACACAAACTATAATTTGTTAATTAATGAAATAGATATGCATATACATTTGTAGTTTATTCCTCAATGAAAGTATTTTGATAAGTCTCTACACTGCTTGCCATTAAGTTCATCTTACTTACCCATACCAATAACAAATGATCAGTGCCTACGCTGTTCGCCATTTAATCGGTATGCTTTATATTATTCCTCCATGAAACGACATGATCAGATGCTACACTGTGCCATTTCGTTTGTGTTATTTACCCATGTTAATAAAAGAGATCAGTGTCTAGTCTATGCCTTCCAGTAATTCCATATCTAGGCTCATAATCAATATGTGCCACGTGATCGGAAATATATACCGTTGTCAGATCAGGCCTGACCTGTTCGCTGTTGATGTGCATGCGTCCGGCCAGTTTGTGGTATGTTCTGTCGTATTTACATATATATCGTAAAGTTTAACCCCCTCCACCGCGCCAAAAATAAAATAAAATAATATATATATATATAATATTATGTTTTTATGATATTTTTCGTAAATAAGTGGATAGTATTCATTGCATTTCATTTGATGTGTGTGCTGAAACGTTTGCCAATTTTTCTACTGTGTTTACAAAGATATAGGCTTTATATGGCATATGTCCGAATTGCACTTTGTAAAATTCTCATACATGTATGCGATATGGCATAATATGGCATAATCTATAAAAACAATATCTGTATGATTGTGGGTCTAGTTTTCCGGGTATTAACACGTTCATCAACAAGCAGTTTTTATAAAACATAACATATGAGCTAACTTGTCAGTTTCTTTCAATGTTTCTTGCCTTCAAAATAAGATTGTTGTTGGATTAAAATTCGCGTTAGCGCGTTTAGCAACACAGGAGTCGGCCATGTTGAATCTTGACTTATGAATGTTTTTTCGGGTTATGTTCCGAAAGCGTCAATACATCTGCTAATTCGTCTCGAGTTTTCATTGGCTGCTGATCATCTCGCATATGAATGAGGCACAGTGAAGGAAAACTTGAAACTTTTCTTTTGTTTATGATTTTAACAATATTAACCAAAGTACTGAAAGTACTGAAATATGTTATCTCCACAAAAACTGATCACTTGCGGAACTAGAGACTGAAAGTTGCATATTTTCTCAATAATCATCCAGAGGCAAATATACTGTGCTGGTGCAAACCCATTCCCATCCACACGTTTTCTCTAGAATAAATTACTGTTTGTAACTCCCAGAAAAATTGTACGAAATTGGCGGCTAACTGGTCACTGCTACCTAACTGTGAAAACTAAAGATGATAGCTGCTGTATTCATATGCACGAAATGTCTTGATTCGTATTTTACAAACTTTAACTGATAAACTGAGCCCAAAACTGTGAAAACTATAGAGAATAGTATAACTAGAGTTTGTTCTTGGTCGTACTCGTCATTTAGGAGTAGCACGACAATATGGCTGCCGCCATCGATATTTGCAGTTAAAGTCATTTTAGGTCGGTTAACAGGGTAAAATCCCATATTACATGTGTATGGATAGAAGGTTAATCCCAAAATCAGAACAGAATATTTACATAAAATAAACATAGCCAACGTACATGTCCATGTATTTTGATAAAAATCAGAAACAAGTAAACAAATAAAGTTCGCCTTTGTTTTTTTGACAGATATGACACTCAACATCGGAAATATGTGCGTCACATGTCAGACCCTACATGCATCAAGTTGAAAACTCATGGGCGAGTAAATGGCCTCGCACACCCGAAACTCTTCCGATCTAACTTATATATTTAGAATCTAACAATTATATTTGATCTTCAGCATCAATCAATTATATGTTCAAATAATAAAGACATATTAACTAAATATTTATGAAGCCACACACACTGGTGATGTCTGGCACCCGGCTACATCAACAGACTCTTCAAACGATATTTTCACCGTATATGAAAACAACAACATTAATAGTATTGTCCAAACATACGTATGTCAGATGTGGTGCGTGGTGTCCGGCAGATCATCAGGCAATATACAATATAGCTGCTGTATGCATACGCACGAAATGTATTTTCCGAAATTTAACTGATAAACTGAGCCCAAAACTGTGAAATCTATAGAGACTATAGTGACATAATATGCTATCTCAAGGGAGATAACATATAAAAAGCAGGTTCGTGAACAAAATTACCTAACAAAAATACCAATATTTAGTCCCAACACTGAATGTGGTGGGATTTTTAAAGGACATAGCGTACGTCAAGTCATGCTTATTTTAATCACCTCACGTAAAGCACATCGCGGGTGCACACATGTCTATAAACTGGAGTCTACGATACATTATTCAGTACCATCCAGACACCTATACTCATGCTACGTGAGTTTTCGTGCCCACATCATGTCGCGCGATTGGCGCCTAACGCGTTATATTACGTCACGTTTAGACGCTACCATTGAAACAATAAACTTGAATAAACGTCTTGATAGAGAGCAACTTCAGATTATATCTCTAAATATTACTTTTAAACCAACCAAGAAAAACAGCGTTCATTTTGAGCAAATATACCGAGGAGTTACCGGTGTTCGTGCCCATAAGGAATAAAGTACAAAACAAATAGCATAAACGACTTTCTTGAACATATACAAACCATCAACAAAGACTGCAACAATCCCTCCGTCACTTCACATGATAACTGAGTTCATTCGTGGAACATTGACACGAACGCTGCCTATTTTAGTGATTTCGTGTAATATGTGTAATATTGTTGACAGGGTAAACAGTATTCGTGCCTTCCGGGAAATGAGTGTGTGAGGGTGTTCATGGAGGATTCCTAAATTATTTTGTCAAACAAATATAACAAGGATGTTTCTTATTTTGTTTGTAATTAAATTTATAAAATATAATGTTAAAAATACTGCGCATTACTCACGAGATTATATGCCGTATTTAATCCGCAAAAATATTCGCAAAAGTCCCGATATTCTCGTTGACATTCGTGTGTTTTGTGTGTGGCGATCTTAAGACAAGCATGTAGATTTAAATGTGTCACTACTAAAACGAAGAATCATCATGAAACTTTATGTACATTGTCCAATTGTAGGTATACATTAGCTAGCCTATATATCCAAACTTATTTTGCATTAGATGTCTAAACAATTCTGAGACTCAAAATGTAAAACCTTTATTAATAAGCAACTAGCTGTTTCCAGCTTTCTTCTTTGGACTACATTTTGGGCCCCTATATATGCACTTATAATCGATGTTTACTTGTCAAAATGTGTCAACAACACTGTGGCTGTGCGGGAATTGGAGTTTGTTACTTAAACTTTTAGACAAATAATAATTACCGATTTAATAATGCATATATTCTCCTGAGATAACACTGTATCATGATAATACAGTATACTAGCGGGCGACTTTAACCAATAGCGGACGATTTGACCGAATAGCGGACGATCTGACTTTTATTCATTAACACTTTGATAAACAATCACTTAAATAAATTAGTGTAGTGTATGGTTACTTTCCTCGTATAGCTTAACATATTATCCAGAAAAATCTGGTTTGTTATGTCCAAAAATCTGGTCCGTTTCGTCTGAAATCTGGTCCGTTATGCCTTGGTCCGTTATGTCCATGGTCCGTAATGTTCATATTTTGTTTATAAAACATTACCGTGCAAATAGTCAGTTGAAATTATACACACCAAATAATATCACAGATGGCGTCCGGCAGGAAATAATTTCGAGCTAATTCCCGTGTCATTTGATTTCCCGCAAATAACTAGTGCTGAAAATGGCTAAGTCAATTACGCGGAAATAATAGGTAATGTGAGATCCTGATACACGTATCGCTAGTAGACCAAATGTTAGGTACATGTAATCACTTCAGTAGACCATCAACCGATGTAGTAAATAAACCGGTGTTCATGTTGCAGACCTCTTGTCAGTTGTGCTCCCACTTTTTTATACCCCCAAAACATAACAGGTAATGGTAAAACAGTTCAGATGATGGATAGTGGTATGCAGTGGGCATCCGTTGGTTATGAAGCTATGCAAGTATGGTGGATACTAGGTGGTACAGAAAGTGAGAAACCGATCAACACGCGATAATATATTGTTGAAAATCAATTACATGTAACTCAATTAAGTGGAAAATTCGCCAAGGTCAATAAAGATCAAATGTTGTATAGTGGTATGTGGTGAGCACCTGTTGGTTATGAAGTTGTGCAAGCATGGTGAATCTAGGTGGTATAGTAAGCGAGAAACAGATTTAAGGACCCGTTCTATACAATCATCGTTTGATTCAAAGATAATCGCTTCGTAAATGTGATAGAATAGTTATATGAATAACATATATGTGAATACTGCGTAGCTACTGTATCCTATACGGCACATGGAGTGGCCAAGTCGGCCATCTTTGTGTTTTCTAGCCATCAGCCAGTTTCACCTGTTCTGCCGTTTGATAAAAAACTCAAAATGTGAAGTAGAACATATGATATAATGTAAAATCGCACAGTGTATCACTTTTACCTGGAAAACCACACAACACATACCATTTATACCCACTACTGTACTCTGTTATTAGCTATCAAATCCTGTGACATGTAAGCAGTTAGTGTATTGTTCCTGGTGTCTACTAACCTACTATGTGAGTAGATATGGCTTTACCTATGGGTAACGTGTACACTAACATAGTATGTGCATCAGATTGAAAAGTATACACATCAACATTTATTTTGTATTTTGAGATTGATGGGAGAAATGCTCCGATATCTCGCATTTTGTATAGTTTGCTGCCATAATATGTATAGCTTACCGTTGTCATTGCTGTCTATTATGTATTGCACCAAATTTGGTTTACTTTCATATTATTTGATGTATGTGTCAAACGCAAAAAGTGGTAAAACTGTACGACGGCTTGTACATACAAAGATGGCGGAGATACAAGACAATATTCACATATGTTATATTCATATATCACATCACTCGTATGAAGCATTTATCATTGAAGTCAAGTGTATCTATCTATGACCTAACACCGTAAACGCGAAAACTTAAAATTGAAAATAGCTAAGTCGAGTATGCGGACAAAATATGTCAAAGTAAAAATAAGGCCACATATTGGTATGTGGTGGGCACCCGTTGGTTATGAAGTTGTGCAAGTGTGGTGGTTCCAGGTGGTACAGTAACAGAGAAATGGTCCTACACACGAACACTTAACAATGAAAATTGAAAGTCGATTATGCGGACAAAATATGTCAAAGCAAAAATAAGGCCACATATTGGTATGTGGTGGCCACCCATTGGTTATGAAATTGTGCAAGAATGGTGGTTGTAGGTGATATAGTAAATGAGAAACAGTTTTAAACGCAAACACGTAACATTGAAAATGCCTAAGTCGGTTACGCGGATAAAATAGGTAAAGGTAAAAAGGGTCACATGTTGGATAGTGGTAGGTGGTGGGCACCCTTTTGTTATGATGTAGTGCACGTATGGAGGTCCTCAGTGGTACAGTAACAGAGAAATGGACATAAACACGAAAACATAACATACATGAAAATGGCTAAGTCGATTACGCGGACAAAATAAGTGAAGGCCAAGAACATGTCACATGTTGGATAGTGTTTATATGATGGGCACCCTGGCTAAGTCGATTACGCGGACAAAATAAGTGAAGGCCAAGAACATGTCACATGTTGGATAGTGTTTATATGATGGGCACCCGTTGGTTATGACATGTTTGCAAGTGTGGTGGTCCTAGGTGGTACTTAACATTGTGGACGCCCCGCCGCCCGTCCGGCTTTCGTCAATCCAATAGCCGGGTTTGTCCCGCCTGCTTTAGCAAAAGGCGCAACTATAGTCGCCGCTTTTTCTGTCTTCGTCGTTGCTGTCGTCGTTATAGAGAATAGTAGGTTAGTGCCGTGAATGGGAAAACATATCTGGCAAGGCTTAGGAAACGGGATGGGCGAGGCTCTGCCGCGCCAGATATTTTTTTCCATTCACGGCACTAACCTACTATTCTATTTATCCCGTCAAAACCTACAAATGGCTTTAAAATAACCCCAGCAACCGCACATATTCATTCGCAGTGATTAGGTCTTATTGACAGGATATCAAAAATGTTTCACGGCACCGTGTTTCACGGCACATACGCACTGTGTTGACGAGATACAAAACGTTTGTACATTAAATATGTGATTTGAACATGTATCACAATGTAATGAAATTAGAGTGTTGTTTATATAGATATGTATTTCAAAATGGACACCATATTAATCAAACAGTGTTATCAGCAAGAGAATAGCAATGGGTTAATGAGTAATGTGCGATATTGATTGAACAAAGATAGTAGCCACATTTGTATGTAATATCACGTACGTCTCTCATTTTAAAATTAAAAATGGCCGCCATATTTAGCATACTTTGACGTGTTCCAATTGGGTATCGTTATTTTAAATATTTATGAAAACATGCAGAAATTGAACGTTTGGGTTTCACAATGTAATACAGCCATGGCTTTTCCACATGGTACATTTAATGACACATTTATATAGCCGACACACATTGTACAAGGACATTCGTGTTAATGTAACTACCACTCTGTTGGTCAACACTTATGCATATTTGTTTCTATATATGACCTCTACATGTATTGTGTTTCATTGCGAATGGCAGTATCATAACAGGCAATATCTGATTGGTGGCATATATTGTGAATTATATACGTCTGCTTTGCTGTGACATTTTTAATTTAGTTTCCTGTAACACACGGAAGTACGTTCCCAAATAGCTCATAGTTGATGAAATTCAAATCGCAGAGGGTATGGTTTATAAAAAGGCTTATTCAGATGTAATGTTAGGCTGGTATATCTTTTCACCTCAATCCACCTTTCCAAAATCGGTGAATAATGCGGATGTCGAAAACATGTTCATTATTTCCTATTCCCTGCACATGTACGGATGGTGCTGTTGGTGCGTGCGTACGTGCGTGGGTGCGTGTGTGGCTGTGGGGGTAGGTGGGTATTCATGTGAAACATTCCAACTGAATACTGGCTTTACTGTTAGTTTTGCGGGTGGTTGGCTGGGAGCATGCAAAGGGTAATTTAACTAATTTAAGGGCTGAATACAGGTGAAATACGATATTTGATCCCATTAACCCGGTCGTAAATGACAGTAGCTGTTGACAGGCCGTCACACAAATTAAATAAATACATTCAACACCAAAAGTAACACATTCCACGTTACATCATCATGTTCGTTTTTGCTTAATATCCTGAATAGTTTTGTTAATATCTGCTTTTCATTTCAGTCTAATACTCTAATAATGTGCATTTGATTTGGTTGTAAATTCCATCATATGATAACAAGCATATACACATACATGGTATAGCTTAGTGGGATGCTGTGGTAGTTATTTCCAGCTTTTACTCTGAAATCATTTTACTTTTTCATTTCGATGCGCGACTACCAAACCTGCTAACTTGATATAAACGTCGTATGTACAAGTATACTTATTACGTGTGTGTCTAACATTAAATCATTATGTAATCCTGTGGCGTATGTAAATACTTTTATAACTCACTTTAGTTGCATTTTAGACCGAGCCGTCTCAATTTCGGCGACTGCTCTGTCGATGACACAAACAGTTTCTGACATACATTCATTCCTCTGTTTTAAAGCCAATACATGTAGACAAATGCCCATCTTCCAACTTTTAAAGGAGCAAAAGAGGCATAGCACATATTTATAAATTGATCTACTGCACAGCATGCTGGACACATGAAGACCGAAAAATCCATTCATACGTGGATCTTATCACACATGTGTCATTTACCAATAATCTGTATTAAACCGAATCAAAACGTATTTAGTTACTTCATCGCACGTTATCAAGACTATTAAGTTTGTCACTACAAAATGTATCATGAGCCAACATGTATAACACTAATTGTAACACGTGTGGGTAATATTAAAATCTGATGGAATACAGTAAAACACCAATGCAAACTGTTTTAATTATAGGAAGTCACGACAGGTCGGAATCGTCTGTTAAGGGCGGTAGTTTGGGAACATGTGAATGGTAATATTTAACAATGGGTTTCATCCGGAATTCCAGTATTCCTGGTTTCAGCAGTACTCAGGCACGTTTTATTTGGTTTCCTTGTTACGTGGAGAGCTTAATCCGGTTATACTTACGATACATGTAGTAGCATGAGTATTACTCCTATTACTTTTATGGGTTGTGCCAAAGTGAGGACCTGGCACCATATCAGGTTATTCTAATTTCAGGGCTGAATATACATTTGTATACATTTTCCTGTAAATATTCAGTTCTTATTTTGGAACCCCCATTGCATCCATCTATTAATATGGAATATGGGACTCGGTCCTGTCAACCCAGCCTAATCTGACCATAGCTGTTGAAAGACCGTAAACACCATTAAATACATATTCGGCTAATATACTCAATGTTTAAGAACATTTAAGAGCTTATCAATCAATAAGCACGTAGTTGTGAAAATCTTGAATATTTGCCGCAGATGGCCATATTAAGTACAATTTTCACTATGATACCGTGACTGCAATAAATATAACACGAGGCAAATTATAAAATGGTGACATGTTGGCAGCCATATTGGATTACTTACTAGTTTATTGACTTATATCGTACAAGTTTTTCTTATCTTATTTTTACGTCACATGCATAAAATCAACGTGACGACATATTTAATGATGAGTAGCACAGTCATTTGACAGCAGATATATGTGATGAATATTGGCAGCCATATTATATTTCTACTATCTGCGACCATTTGTGCGGGTCTATAATATAGCACATACAAATGGTATTGATTGATGACACATATAGATACTTGAACGACACCAAACTACTGTTTTGGTAATTTGAACATGCTGTAACACTTTATATAATTTTTCATATATAATAACAATAACATAAATAGTGTTTGTACTGAAAGTCATATACAAACATGTACCTCATGTAATGAAGTTAAACACTGAATTATTTAAAAAGTAAAAATATACACTTATATTGGCGGCCATTTTGACATACTTTATGGTAATATTTTAGCATTACTCATTGTTGCATTCTATATTTCACTATTTTCAAACAATATCAATACAAAAAGATGTCCATGGTATGCATATGCAAGTAGAATGGTGTTGAAAAAAAATAGTTTTATATATCAATAGTGAACAATAATAGATTAAACTATAGTTTAGGTTGGGTGGTCATTTTGAAATCCAAGATGGCGGCCCTCTATAGATTGGAATACACAGTGAAATTTATTTATTTTCTGATAGCTATTTCCAGACAAATGTATAAGCAATCGTAACAAATTTATCTAGCAAAAACCCACACCTATGCAGCATTATTGACAATAATGGTGGCCATTTTAATTCAAGATACAAGCTAATTGAGCATATGCACATGTACGTACGTCGTCCTGCTCGTAACACACGTTCTTATGGGTGGGCCAGTCCTTTTTCTGACAACTCCTACAGCAATAATTCGTCCCCTTGCAGCGACCGCACGATTTTAGCAGACCTAAATCAAAGCAGTACGAACATCGCCCGGTCTCGCCCGAGTTCTGGTGCCCAGCTTTCGTTTCTTCACTTGGTTTTGTACCTGCATCCGCACCAGCTGTATCCCATGTGTCCCATGACGCAGATGCCTGTGTTGTATACGGAGGAGTTTTATTATGGTGTATTAACCATCATTTTGGTCCTGATTTGGCATGACCTTGAAATGACATTGAACGTGTTTGACAAAATTCTACCGGACTGTCCGAAAACCGGAATCCCAAACGAATACAAAGCCACCAAGAAATGAAACAAGCATTTGGGTCCCCGAGTCGTTCACATGGCAAACAATTGCACCAGAGCGATCACCTCGTCGATAATTCAGGTGTTTGAGCAGATGGTCATTATTGTGGTGCCATATGGGTATTTTTGGTGGATTTGGATGGATTTCGTTGGTTTTCGGTAATTTACATTGTTTTGTGCAACTACTTATGCTCAAACATAATACAGGACATAAATCGCCAATTAATATCTATACATTCACAATTCAGAACTTTCAGATCCCTTTCTTACAGTCATTATAGCAAAAGGAAAGAAAGCTTTCAGTTCAATATTTGGCCAATAGATTTTCCAACATGCGTAGCTTTCAGACCGATTATGTCATCAATTTTCAACCACAAATTCGGGTACTATCGATTCAGGAGAAATATATCAATCCGTTGATGCCGATATAATGCGTTAACAGCATGTAGCATTTAAGACATTAAAAGCCATACAATTTTGCGATTTTCTGGCGAGCCCCCTGCCCACTTGGCGGAATTGGATAAGCTCATTATCGTCATTTTCAAGCGACGTGTCAGAATAGTCGGATATCTTCTAACTTTCTCCACTACGACCACGCATGACATGTGTCAGCCAATGCAGTCGCGCTTACAAAGAGTGTTTACATGGCTATCTATATAAACAAATTTCTCCGCCCAAAGAGCTCTGCAATCTATCCGAGAATATTTGACGTTTTTCAGACGATATATAAATGTTTGACTTGCATTGGCGGTTCAAGTCAAATACATTAAACTCACCAAACAATTTGGAACGATTTTTAATGTTATCGGTTAACAAATAATGGTTTTATTGGTTAAACACGTACACGGGCAGAAGCTCTGTTTCTCTCCTTTGTAACGTATACGTGTAATTCGCGAGATGGTACTTAAATTGTATGTATGTAGCAATGCACCCAATCCACCAGGTACTGAAATAACCCAGAAAACACCGAAATATGAACCGTTCTTCAAGATACCTTCGATTGTACCGATAACATGACCATACTTGGTCAAACGTTACATTTGACCCCACCCCGGGCCCCACCCATTTATGACACAGGGGCCACCAGTTTAACAAATCTGAAAGAGCATCCACCATCGATAATTCTTGCCAAGGTTCGTCAAAATCGAGCGCGCGGTTCACGCGAAGGTTTTATTTAACTACATTTGTATGTTTTAGACAACGACCATCTTGGACTCTACAACCTCCATTTTAAATGTTTAACGTACAGTGGAACCCCTCTAAACCGAACACCCTGATGACCCTATTGTGTCTAATTTAGATGGGCTTCAATGTAATTCATGTTATTGCCCTGTCTGTTCATAACAGAAAATGACAAAAATTGGCCATTTAGCCATTTTTCGGTCAAAAATGAAAACTGACCCCTTTTTTACCCAGAGCTTCGCCCATTTTCGATCCCGGGGACATCATTTTAACAAATCTGAAAAAACACATCGACTATTGCACATTCCTGCCGAATCGGTCTGGCGGTTCGTGAGAAGAAGATTTTCTAAGAATTGAAGCTATTTTTATACGGCGTTCATCTGAAGCAACAACCTCCAGTTTAATAAATCGGAAGCTGCTTCACGCAAGGACAATAACTGTGAATTTTGATCAGCATCGACCAAGCCGTCCATGAGTTGAAAAGGGCAGCCGCCTATGGTACAGCGGGGTTTGCAAACAGTGCAGATCCAGATGAGCCGGCTCGTGACACCCCCTTTATAAATGGACAAAGCTGAAAATCATGTTGTGACGACTGGATTGGTCGGAATATTACAGTACATTCCAGTTACACTGTCCTAATGCATGTCCATGATTTAAAGCATACACGTGTGTGCGTGCGTGCGCAGTTACATTATTTACAGTGGATCCTCTCTAAATCGGACACCCTGGGGACCACACAGGATGTCATGTTTAAAGTGGTCTCCGTGAGTGTACCGGTACATTTAACCCTTACAACGTTAAATTTGGTCGTCTGCTGATTATTTCTATTCTCAATTTTCCTTATAAAAACGTGCTTTGGCAGCACTGTAGAATCATTTCCATTGGAAATTTCCATTGGAAATGATTCTAAAGTGCTGCATAACCATAGTTTAGTTTGCGAATAAAGACAAAACTTGAAACAACAGCAGACGTCACGTTTATTTCCTGCATGCTAAGGGTTAATGTGGCTACATGACCTTACCTCCGGTTTCGTCGACTTGCACTCAGCCTTGTGTTTTTTCCAATGATGTTTTTGACACTCCTTTGAACAGTAGTGGACATTGTAACACCCTGAAGGTTAGAAAAAAACAAATAGTTTTAACTATGCAACTTAAGGACTGACTTCATAAAACACCATCCTTTGTTTTGAAGACAACAGCTTAGTAAATTTGATTGAATATTTGTATAACGTGTATCTGAACCCATTATTCTTAGAGTTTATTGCACTGTGCATTGCGTTGCCATCTGAGCCATCTTAGCAGGGATAAGCGATCGGTACGTTTCGCCTCTTGTAGCGTTTGACACAGGCAGCTCAGAATTTGACAGATAAAGTAATATAATTTAATGCAATATGTTTTAAAAATAATTAATTATAACGTCATATTCGTTATATGTAGCCCAAGTCAATACCAAGTCTGATTTCTGACGATAAATTTATTTTAAAACGCAGAAATATCTACACACGCTATCGCGAGTGCGCAGTCATATACGCTTATCTTAAGGTATGGTCACATAGAACATGCGTTGGTATACGATGGGCTACGACGGCCCAAACCTACCATGGCCCACGATGGCAGGCAATCAAATATTATGTTATTGCTATCATACGACGACACACGTCATCGTACGATGTCGTACGATATAATAAGACGCCGCGCTAACATCCTGCGATAGGCCCACGATTGTCTTACGTGGTCGTACGATGGTCTACGACTAACCAATGACCACACATTTCGCTATTCTCTGCTAATTTCATTTTTCGTACGGATGTTGTGGGACCTAGTTTCCCATAACCTGCACCCATTCTGCTCTGGATATTCACTAATTCAAATATACACGTAGGTTTAATTATTGTTAAGAAAGATACATTCAATCTCCAGTGACCACCCTGGTGGTGGCGCAAAAAGTTAGCGGCCGGAATTGAAACCATCTCACATGACAAACATGCTCCGACTTACAAAATAGTCCCAACGCATATGCTTGAAACTGATGTAAAAAATACATTAACATACATGTGAAGTAGATTTGTGCATCAATTGACTGGTTTCTGCAAGCAAAGAGTGTCTATGGCATAACATCTGGCTTATATTTTTAACGTACTACTTTTCAGTTTTAGCAGCGTCATAATGGTTGTGGCTTAGCAAGCTAACAAAGCTCATAGTAAAACAGCGATGCAATAATCAATAATGGAACTCCGGATGTCATTAAGAATTAAGCATCAAGCCACTTAGAATATAATCAACACACGCGCATTGAAACAGTAAGCCAAATGCACATCCAAGAATATTTCAAATGTCATAAACACAAATGACGAATACAATAACATGAAAGTAAGTTGTAATGTCATCAGCCACCAAGTATCAAGCAACCTAGAATTGTAATTTATCCCGTCAACACGTGCGTATGTGCCGTGAAACACGGTGCCGTGAAACATTTTTGATATCCAGTCAATACAATTTTTGCATTTTACAGCCATTTGTAGGTGTTGAGGGGATAAATAGAATAGTAGGTTAGTGCCGTGAATGGGAAAAAATATCTGGCGCGGCACGGAAACGGGATGTGCTCGGCAGAGCCTCGCCCATCCCGTTTCCTGAGCCTTGCCAGATATTTTTCCCATTCACGGCACTAACCTATTATTCTCTATAAGACGGATAGAACGTAGAATGTCATCAGCCAGTCAGTATCAAGCCAAATAGAACTATGGCGGATATTAACTTCCATACAACGTGGCTAGCAGGTTCAGTGTTTTCTTTCAAATGCCACAAATATGCGGAAAACTGGTGTTAAAAACACCCCAACATGTTTCTCAAGGATAATGGTAGCAATTGACCAGACTTGCTATCAAACTGTGTCAGCGGCCTCAAAACACCAGGATTTTTTATATCAGACTATCATTGCCTATCCTCTTGGCGCTTAAAATTGCACCATTGAATCGTTTTCATACATCAATTTTTAACCAAACGAAATCAACAGATACTCATGCACAATGTAGTCAAAAGTAGTTCGAATATGTTTAATGTCATATGCACTGTTTGCTTGTAGACCCTTTTAAATTGATGTACTAATTTACTTCACACGCATGTTGCTGTAAATTTTACATACTGTTCAAGCATGATTTTGGGGATTATGTTTTTAATTGTGCACATGCTTATCACGTGACGTAGTTTCAATTCCAGCTGCTGACTGTTTGGGTCACTACCAGGATGGTCACGGAAGATGAGTTTATCGTTAATTAAATATATATTTTATTTATTGAATAGCCAGATCAGGATGCCTGCATGTTATGTGAAACTATGTCCCACAACATCCATACTAAAATAAAAGTAGCAGAAAATAGCCAAATATGTGGTAAAAGGTTAGGTTATATAGGAACATGAATTCCGCCACGGAAGCGGTGTTGCGCCTGTCGAGACCGTAACATGAGCATGTGCATGTGCTAAAGTAAGCATTACAAAAACCATCAGAGAAGTGCATGCTTTAAACACGAAATAAGGTAAAGGGTGAAGAAACTGTTTGACATAAAAAATGGCGACGTATTTTCACAACCCTGTTGCGGTACAAACGGTCGATGTCACGTTAAGGACGACGTGAGTCTGTTCCAAATGCTCATATGACATATGTAGCACATGTCCAAATATTGAAGCAATCCGTCGAGTAATATTAAAGTTATATCACGGTGAAGAGATTTGTACAAACTTTTTGACGCAAAATAATGGCTAAGTGTTTCCGCAAAAATGTGAAGATAAAAAATGCCAAGGTCATGTTAATGACGGCATGAGTGTGCTCCAAATGCTAACCTGCATCAAGTGTCCAAATATTGAAGCAATCTGCCAAGTAATATTAAAGTAATATGATGATGAAGAAATTTGTACAAACTTTTTGATGCAAACAATGTATAAGTGATTCCGCAAAACTGTGAAGGTACAAAAGGTCAAGGTCATGCTAATGGCAGCATGAGGGTATTCCGAATGCTCACATGTATCAAGTGTCCAAATATTGAAGCAATCCGTCAAGTAATATTAGTTGTAATATGAAGAAACTTGTACAAACTTTTACCGACTAAAATGGCTATATATTTCCACAAAAATGTGAAGGTACAAAATGTTAAGCGCATGTTAATGGCGGCATAATTGTGTTCCAAATGCTCACATGAACCAAGTGTCCAAATATTGAAGCAATCCGTCTAGTAATATTAAAGATATATCATGTACAAACATTTTGTGTTTCCGCCAAAATATCATGGTAAAAAGGCCATATTCATGATGGCATGAGTTTGTTCTAAATGTTAACATGTATCAAGTGTTCAAATAGTGAAGCAATACCTCAAGAAATATTGAAAGTTATACCATGATTAATAAGTTTGTACAAAGCAGACGACGACGACAACGACGACGATGAAAACAGCGGCGACTATAATCAATGGTGGTGGCTCAACTTTAAGCACCAATAGGGCCTATATATAGTGCATTCAGCTATATGAGTTCGGACATATTTCGATACCGCGAGAAGAATAGTAATCGCGTCCATATAAACTAGCGACAAAACGTGGCAACACAGAAAATAGTGCTTGCAAATATTTGCTGCACGCCATTTTCCTGAACTACCTGCATACAAATCGGAAATATCTTATAGATGCCTCCAGTATTTGTGAAACGGTGTCATTGTACCATTAGATGCCGGATCAAGTCATGAAATGTGTCCTGGTGAAGCAAACTGGTCAACATAGTCTTGAAACATAGCTACTCTCACGCTATGTTCAATTTATAGTCACTACTGATACAGTAGCATAGGCACGAACTGGCTTTGTGGCCTTTTCTGAGCAATAAACCCATTTTCCTGACTGACCATTGTGTAATGTATGCAAGGTGTCTATATGTTCGAGCTGGCGTAAATTGAGGCAAGTCACTGGCTGGTGTTGAATGGTAAATGGTTGACATCTACTGGATACTTTTACTCCAAACATCGTACTGTATCAGGGAATTGGACATGCATGTAGTTGTCATTTGTGGACAAACTAGTAAGATATATATTTAAAGGAAAAATCAATGGCGGCGGCCCACCTGAACAACGTCGCATGTCCTGTCCGGTGTTGCCACAGTTATCGCACTTCATCTTGCCGCGTCCTTCGTTGTCACAAACCTGGAAGGTTTTCGATGGATACTGTTTAAATAATTGCGAGCGGCAACTCTCGCAGATCTGGCTACGGACGGTACGGGAGTAGATTGCAAGAGTTACCGTTCGCAACTACTGTTTAGATATACGCAGAAAGTGATGAACTAGATTAGTAAAACAAGAGCGCATTCAGGCGGGCGGACCAGGCCTTTACCCCCCCCCCCCCCCCACCACCCCCGCTCCCTAGAATTAGGCGAGTAAAGATTTGTTATGTTGCTCTAAAATGCGCCAGAATGCACGAAATGGGATGTAGATATCAAAAATGTTCCGGGGGCATGCCCCTAGACCCCCTAGCAGTCTCCAGAGGTCCGCTCGCTCTACGAACGAGCAATGCGAAAATATAGTAAACTGTTTCAATTAAGAAGTTCCGCTTCCCACTAACCCAAACTCCTGAATCCACGCCTGCCTGTACAAAACAATTTTAGTTATAGACATGGTATGTGTGTACCCAGTTGTGCATATATCAGTCGCCTGGAACAAATTTGGATTAGTAAAACAAACGTTTATAACAATGAAACGTTTGCAAGTGCCAACATTAGTCTTGGTTACCCATTTAATACTATTTACAGAGCTACAGTTAAAGTGCGTAATTTAATCAACTTTGGGGGGAATTTTGTTATCTCTTCAACAAAAATGGCAAGTTGGGAGTGCTTTAGAATCGTCTCATTGAGACGATTCTAAATAACTCACAACTTACCATTTTTGGTGAAGAACTAAGAAAAATACTTCAATATTTGGTTAAATTACGCATCTTAACTGGAGCTCTGTATTTATATTACTTATATTTGAGCCTCTAATGGAAAGATCTAAATGTGTAATTGTATGACCAATTACCAACAAAATACAATCGTATTTCATAAATGTTCTGTGCTGATACCTGTATAGCGAAAATCCATACCCAAATTATCTCCCCTGTTTATCACAGTTTCTGATAGTAAATACTCGTATAAAGCAAACCTTTGAAATTCGATCAAATGAAATGGTACGATTGGTTGATGTAGGCAATGGTGTACATGTATAAAGCGAAGAAACACATATTGAACTAGATGGTTGTTTTTCAGACAAAAACATATGTCTCCCCCAATACCAACATTCCATGTTATCGGGACTAGGGAAATGTAATGTAAGAACAGCATACATGTAGCTACTTTGTTTTTCTGCGTAAGTTAGCAGTACATTGGGAGATAAATAAAATAGAAAGAGACATCATATGCAATTTTCACATGTCAATGGCCATAACTCAGCTAATACTAAATGAATCCACATAAAAAAAACCAGACGCACAACGGAACATAGTGACAAACATTATTGTAAACTTTCGCAACTCTAACTCAAACACTTTTGAAAATACGCACGACACCCGACACAATTGCCAATTTTCTTTAAGGGTCATAACTCCATTCTTACTGGATGATTCCGCAAACAAAATCTCAGATGCACAACTACACATGCTGATTAACATTCCAATATAGTTTCATGCCTGTAACTGAAAATTACCGGCGACACAAGTAAAAAATCAGCAATTTTCACTAAGTCAAGGGCCATAACTCCGCCCATACTCAATGAAAAATCTCAAAATCACCAGATGCACAACTCTACATGTTGGTAAACATTCCTATAATGTTTCATAACTGTAGCTCAAATAGTTTTTCAGTTATGTGCGATACAAGTTGAAAATCGCCACTTTTCACTAAGTCAAGGACCATAACTCTGCGAATACTGGACGAATACGCATCTAAAACCCCAAGTGCGTAAAATTGATTATCAAACCATAAAACCTCACACATACCGCTCCAAATAGAAAAAAACAAACCATGGTTATCCCCATTATAATGCACGTAGCGTGCTCCCCGCTTTCTGCAACGACGTAGCATAGCCAAGGTGCATAGTCAAGTGGTTACAACAACAACAACGTCACCCACTCCAAAGTAAGTATTTTTTTATATTTTCATTAGTATACAACGGCTTTTGATGAAATATGGCGCAGCAAACGCGTCTTCAAGACTGCATTTGGTGGTCCATGGAGTTCGGCACAGACTTACATGTATGTCGTTTTTGCGAAGAATCGATTTCCGTGTCGGTAGACACGGAAATCGATTCTGCGCAAAAACGACAAAAGTTTGGTCGAAATACAGAGACCACCAAATGCAGCTGAACACGAGGTGTTTGATGCGCCATATTTCATCAAAATCCGTTACGTAATAAGGACCATATAAAAGAATACGTACTTTGAATCAGATGGATTCTGGAAGTTTCAGTACTTGTTGTTGTTGTTAGTACCACGTGATCATACACCTTGATATCACGAACAGTGACATTTTTCAATACATCAGCAGGTTGTTGTCGTCATCGATAACCGCCTCACACCAAATGAACACCAATGTAACTCCGCCGAAGAATATTCCCATTTCAAATTGAGATTAACGGGACTTTTTCTAAGACATCTATACATTTATTCAACTGTAATGTTTATTTTAACAATTGTATTGCTTTTATATGTGTAGTTGCAACAGTTATTTGCTTTTTTTCATTTAAAGAAATGCCAACATTTCTGCATTGGGTTCGAGTGATTTTTACAAAGGAAATGTCAACAACTTGTGTGAACAGGCCTAGGATTTCCCTGGGTTTACGCTTTATTCAGGTGATTACTCATCTTCAATACAGTTTATTATGTATATTCATGTATGTGCACATTGGAATTCGTAAAATTATAGGTACTGGCATATTGAGTTTGCATTTGAGTACTTTACTAAATTCTTCTGTATTTTGGGCGGGTGGGGTAATATTTTTGGGAATTTTTGAAGGGCCATCAAACTGAAGTCACGTTTGTCTGTCGTTGGTAGATTCTCTTTTCCGCTTTTGGTTGTACAGGTAAATATGGCAGAAAGGATAACCGAAAATGTACCGAAATTAATTTGAAAATATTTGCATTCCCCGCCGCTGGCCATTGTTTACAAAAGCGCGTAGGGTTATATAAATATGTCAAGTTGTAAAAAACAAACTGGTAAAACGGAGATTTTATATGCTATGAATTTTCATATTTTATAGGCTGTAATTTCAATTGACCAATCAGATGCGTGCTTTCTATTGTCGGTGCATTAGCATATAGGTTTAATTATTGTTAAGAAAGATAAATCTCCTGTGACCACACTGGTGGTGGCGCAAAAACTCAGCGGCTGTAATTGAAACCGCCTCACATGATAAACATGCTCCGCTTACAAAAGAATCCCAAAGCCTAATGCTTGAAACTGATGTAAATGATACATTAACATGCGTGTGAAGTAGATTAGTGCATCAATTAACTGGTTTCTGCAAGCAAAGAGTGTCTATCATGTCTATGGTCAAGGACCATAACTATGTAGGCCGTCAGTCAGAAATGGAAACACTCCCCCCTGTGGGATTTTTCAGACATATCTTTTCTGAGACTACATTCAATTACGAGTTCTATACCGTATGTCTGCGCTCTGTAACCCGCTGGATTAATGTTTGGCACCATTTTGAAGTATACCACCCTCGGACTTTTCGCAATTTTTAAATGAAAATTGACTGTTTTTTATCATTAGAAATAACCAACTGATCTGGCAGTTTTGTATGTTTTCTGATGTGATTCATAACTATACAATGGAATAATGTTCAAATAAATAATATCTGCTAATTCAGATGAAGAATTTTGCACGTTTTGTTACCCCACCCACTGAATTTAAATGGCAAAACACCTACCTTAATAATTCCATAAAATTATGGTACTTTTGTATTTTTTTTCGTGTCAATGGTACCTAGTAGTGTTCATTAGACATGTTAATTGAATATATTCCGATTATCTGATGTCTGCCGTCTATGATACAATGCTAAAAACAAAGTGTTTTTCACCATTTCCCACCCACACATTTTACAATAGGAATTTTACATGTAATGAATTTCATTTATGTTATGCACTGTCACTTACTTATAAATTGTTAAATGCATATGCAACTACTTATGCACTACTGATAGCTATCCGTGCACACTTCAGATACAGTGTGTCCGAGTGTTCGTCCGTCTGTCCGTCCGTTTCGCATTTTATTAGTGATGTTAACAGCTACTTTATATGTCTCATTATGAAAATCTCTCTCGGTGTATATTAATTCTGTCGATGGTAATTGTACTTACTAGTGTTTGCAATATATAGCGAATGCCCATATTCTGATTACATAATGTATACAGCAGATGATGCAATGTTAAATCAAAGTAGTTTTAACTATAAATTCCACACACACTGAATTTACAATGACCAGTATACATGTAATAATTATTCTTACTTTATACGCTGCCAGATATTTATGAAAGTTTCATATGAACGTGTAGCTAGTAACACCTGTATACATGTATGTGGCTGAGACAGGAGAAATGGGGCTTATGGGTTTTGTGACAAGTGGAGATCCCGATCAGCCAGCGAACAGTTTGTTGAGGATCTGCACTGTTCCATCAGTGAAACACCAATCATGCTTCTAACAAGCATACTATATCGTTATCAGGGCACAGGAGTGTGCTATTTGATCAGGAGCCACACTGGGCGCAAATCCCGTGAGTCCCATTTCTCCCGTCACAGCCACATATTAGTTATCCACACACATTTCAGATACAAAATGAATGTCTGTCCGTCTCTCTATAATGTCCATTTCCTATTTATGCAACTATTACAATTAGCATGTGTACTATGTTGCGTATTCCAAGATGAACGTCTTTGATACATATAAGTATTACTCTCAGCTGACAGGCCATTAAGTAAAATAAATAAATAAATGTAATTATTATTGTCAATAGTATAGGTCGTAGGTACTAATGTGCAAATTGGATATAGAAAATATACCATTTCTACCATGCTGAATGGATGATGTGTGGCACATATTACTGCATGTATGACACAGTACATACTAAACTACAGAACATTAAGATAGCTGTACATAATACGAGCAAATTGAACTGGAGTAAAACAGGACAAATATATTGTTATACACTTTCAAGATGACAGCCAGCAAGTAAATGAGTTTGTGTGACATAAACATAAAATTAGGTAGTAGAACCGATGAAACTGAGATATATCCCGGTTCCACATAATGTACACACTATTTATCGTGCATTCCAATAATATTCCCTCAACCCATTCCGAGTTATCAGCAGGAACAGGATTCAAGTATGTAGTACCTGTACTTATAAAAGCATGTACATAGTAAAAGTGTATAACTTGTATAACTACTGAAATACAGTATGTGTGTGTTCCAATGTGTATGTCCGTCATCCATTACCGGTGTAAGTTTACACCAGTGCATGCACCATGGCCATTGCCTAATACATACAGGTATATTACTCCATTAGCCTTATTTGAGAGGCACCCATGACGATATTGTATTTTGTAAGTGAGGCGTTGTAAGTAAATATGTAATAATGATTTTATAATAGTGACATTTGATAACCTGTAAGGTTGATATACCATTTCATAATTTTCATATAAATAAAGACATTGAAGGTGCATGATCTTTCTAAAAGCTCATAATTATGCTCTTAAAATATATCCATTATATTCATATAGCTGGTATGTACGCACGCATACATAAACTATTTTGTCCAATATGTTTCAACATTCAGTGTTCTTAATTATAGCACATGTGTTATTCTACACTTGTTGTGTCAAACAACCAATATATTTCCTGTATATACAAACCAATACTAGTATGTATGTAGTCTGAAAAAGCCATTCCGGGGTATTCAAACATCAAGCTATTCCAGTTTAAGAAGTATGCACATCTACCACGTGTAGCCACATACACTCATAGGACCATCAATATACATTTAAATCCCCATGACTGATAACGTATCTCCATAACATATTATGCAATGTATCAAAATGTTCATCAAAACAATATCAATTAGCCTCTATCGGGACACATTCATTTTTGGATTTTACTATACAATTGAACTATTGTCCATGTGCCATTCTAACTATTTACGCAGGCGGTACGGATCAGGTTTGTGGAAGGCATTGTATCACAGTTGTGTGTTTTGCTGGCTCTTTGGGGTCGTCGGAATATATATTTTTCTATTTGACAACAGGTAATGTCATTCTAATGATCAAACAACTCTATAATAATATACCATGTGTACAGTTACTTACTGAATGCAGAATTATATTTACATTGTACCTGCCTGTTTAGCACATACATACCAGACGTAGTATGTAGTTAATAGACACGTCTTTGCCTCCATATACCCCTATGTGGTATTGAATCCGCATAACAATCCCTATGGTTGTCTTTCAAATTTATTACACCACTGATGGACAATCATATTCCATTACTATAGCAACCAGAGAAATGTATTCGAGTATATGTCATGTGCTAACAGAGTTTGCTGTCATCGCAAGATGCGGGACCTCCTCATGCTAAGGGTATTATCAACTGTTTTTAAAAATTTAAGCTGTATTAAAAGTGTTTAATTAGAAGAATGAATACAGTACATGTAGTGGTTAATGTAGAACTGATTACACCAGTGACTACATGAATTACATATCGTTACCGTCTTCCAGATAAGCTGCGTATTTGTGTAAATACCCAATTAAAATTGCCAAAAACCCAATTGAAATCAGAAGTAGTGAGCATCAAAAAGCAATGAGAACAATTGTAGTACCTTTATCATGCTGCGGAAAAGAATAAACAGACCACCAATATAGTACACTTTTCTTATTTTTCCATGAAAACACATCTTGGTATTTCATTAGAATTGTCTCCAAGGAGACAATTATATTGAAATGCCAAGATATGTTTTCATTTCGAAACAAACTATTCAATAATTGCTGTCTGTTGATGTGTAAACAGTAGTAGTTTGATTTAAATTTACCCAATTAAAATTTTGAAATACGCAATTGCTTCAGAAATGATGGAGTAACAATACTCAATTACTAATTCCTTATCTGGAGCACTACCGTTACCATGTATTGTATTTATTTTGCCAATCCAACTCACGACCAATGGTTAATTTATTGTCAGATCATTCTACACCGTGTTTCAGATTGTTCACTATGTTGACAAATGACGTTGACAATGGCAACTACCACAATGACAAAAACTGGGCTTATCACATACAAACTATTTTATACTCTATAGGGTGCACATATCTATGACCTCCTCGGGCTAAGGGTATTATCAACTATTTTTTAGAAATATAAGTTGAATTAAAGTGTTTAATTAGAAGAATGAATACAGTACATGTAGTAGTTAATGTAGAACTGATTACACCAGTGAATACATGAATTACATATCGTTACCAGGGCTGCAGATAAGCTGCGTATTTGCGTAAATACCCAATTAAAATTGTCAAAAACCCAATTGAAATCAGAAGTAGTGAGTATCAAAACGCAATGAGAACAATTGTGGTACCTTTATCATGCTGCGGAAAACAATAAACAGACCACAATTTTCTTATTTTTCCATGAAAAAACATCTTGGTATTTCATTAGAATTGTCTCCAAGGAGACAATTCTAATGAAATGCCAAGATATGTTTTCATTTCGAAACAAACTATTCAATAATTGCTGTCTGTTGATGTGTAAACAGTAGTGTGATTTAATTTTACCCAATTACAATTTTGAAATACCCAATTGCTTCAGAAATGATGGAGTAACAATACTCAATGACTAATTCCTTATCTGGAGCCCTGCCGTTACCATGTATTTTATTTATTTTCCAATCCAACTCACGACCAATGTTTAATTTAAATTATTGTCACATGTGAATACATATGTATCTTGGGAGTCAGAAAGTCTACACATCTTTCAGGGTTGTCTGTAGATTTAGGACGGTACCCGCTTAAAATATTACGCACGTGAAACATGATCAAATATTGGCAAAAATTATTGTCAGACCATTCTACACTGTTTCAGATTGTTCACTATGTTGAAAAATGACGTTGACAATGGCAACTACCACAATGGCAAAAATTGGTCTTATCACATAAAAACAATTTTTACACTTTTATGGCCGACGTGGCAAAAAGTTGAGAAACTAATGGCTTGAGAGTCAAAACGGAAACTCATAAACCTCAGTAAATACATTTACTACGCTTCTGTCAAAAGGGATGGTGTTACAGCGGAATCTTAGACACGTATTTGCGCTCGATGCTTCTTAATCCTGCCAAGGCAGTGGTGTGGCTCTTCGGACGTGTTCTCGCATCCTGGGCCGGCCGTTTGATCGGGTGAGCCTGAGCAGCACTCGGGATCAGCCGATCATGGGCTTTTGTAGCCGGTTTGGGTTTCGGGTGCGCGCTCGGAGAGCTATGTAAGCGCAGAGCCAAGGCAGGATTGACGCAGCTGATTGTGTAACTACTATCAAGTGAGGGACATTGAGAACTTACCTGATCTTTCAAAATAGTGTAATGCCAACATATCTTGCCGACACTTTAATATATCACTACATGTACGTATCTTCAGACACGACTACCTTACGACGGGTGTTGTCGATAAACACGAACCATCATATGCTAAAACCGTCCTTGTAGCGCATTCTGTAGTCAGCAGCCAGTCAAGAAGAATCGTCTGCATTGGGTGATGGTTGACGAAGTGATTCGATCAAATATGGACGTAATGTGCCGTATTTGACAGAATCGCTTTGCTTGCGTTCAGTAACATTGCCCTACGTCCACACCAAATTATACGATGCTAGTATGCAACTATGGCCTGCGGTAGAGTCAGGTTTCGCACATTATGTTTCACAAACTTGTATGAAATGGCTAAAACATATTTGTATGTATGTTTAATGCTTAATAAATAAATATATATATATATATATGTGCGGGATGCTTAATGTGGTAGAAAGCCATGAATGTTTGAAATAAGCATACCCATGCCATTCATCATACCATACTACATACTGCCTTGGCCACCAGTCAATCCATTTTGGACACACTTTGAAAGAGTTTTTCAATACTCAAACTGATTGAAATACATCCGTAATTTTCTTTGCAAATAAGCAGAATATCACACTCACTATATACATAACAATGTTAGTGTTGTTTAATTACTGACAATTGCAGCTTCATCATCAATACTATTGAACATCTGATCATTTTGGCGGCCATTTTGAATATATATTATAGCATTGTATACCTGGATATGTATATGTTATCAAATGATTTGATGTGTATACCTCAAACTGGTATGTATATATGTAATAGATGCATGCCATGCTGTTTATAACAACTCCATACATTAAAGAATAGAACAAAATAAGAACATGTTGGGGGCCATTTTGACTGTTCAGACAATTGTGGGAGGCTATTGCATTACTATCTCCTGTATTTTCCATGTATTTGTGAGGGAAAGCAATGTATATGTGTATGTGTATAACAATGTATCAATGTCTGCATGTGTTCGTAACAGCACACAACTCGCAGAAAAATGTTGTAAAACAGCCTATTTCGGCAGCCATTTTGAAATATATTGCCATTTACGGATGTAATTAAATGTAAGATGTATTCTAAATTATTTTACATTCAAATTGTGACTTAATTATAGCAATTTACCCGATTAATATTGATCAGACTGAAAGTTAACAGTCCTTAATAGAACAATATAATACTTGTAAAATGGCCGCCGTTGGTTCAGCCAGCGGATTTTTGAACGCAGACAACTAGGATTGATAGACAATAGGCTGCTGAATCCATAAATCATCCCACATGGGGGAATGGGGGGGGGGGGGGGGGGTGGGGGGGGGGGGGGGGGGTATTGCTGGCTCAAGGTCTAATGCGAATACAGGATGAATCCACATCTAAAACCTCAGGTGCGCAACTTCCTATGGTGACAAATATTCCTACAAGTGACTGTAGCTCAAATGGTTTTCACATAGGGTACCTATGTATTGGAATCGCCTCGGACAGTTAGCCATGCCCTAGACCCCCCTCGATGGACTAGTCTGTAGTGATATCTTGGAGTACCATAACAACAAAATGCATTGTGTTACTCAACGTTTAACTGTCATACGCAACCGCTAATTGAAAATAATATTATGAAAAACTACTTGCACTGAACAATATCAACAACGGATGTTCTACGTACAAAAATACATCGGATTACTTTGTTGCGCGTGATTTGCCCCCATTTGCGTCACAAATTGTGCGGTCATCGCTAAATTTAGTAACATGCTATAGTTTTCGGCAGAGTTAACTCCCCTCCGAATACTCTCCACCGGATAAACAACACTCGACGCGTTCAACACACAAACGATATCAAGGGGTTACAGCTACCTGCATGTTGACCCAGCTTTTATTAATGATCGCGATTGTGTCGCAACAAAACTCGCACGTGTGGGTCTAACTGATGTTAATTCTCATTCTATCGATGGATTTACAGCGGATTTTAGTGACATTCCCGAATTCTGCCTGATTGACATTTGTCAATGGTGGCCAATACACGCCAACATGAGTGACAATTCTACGTTCAGGGAAGGGGGTCAATAAGTCAGTAAGTGATAAATTAGTCAGGGAACAAATTAATGACAGTATAACACATCCAGCGTAGATTAATACCCATATTAATGCAAGTACTGAAAATACGACAAAAATATAATTCTAACAAGTTTGGGCTTCCATACATTGAAAATGTTGTCAGCGGTTTCCCCAATGACGTCATTTGTATGTTTTAATCTCGATCCGGGGCCAACTATTTCATTCACAAAACAGAAACTTTAACAAACATCCTGCTACCAGGCGCGGATTCAGGATTTCGGGTTAGGGGGGTCCGGGGGCATCACCCCCCGGAAACTTTTTGAAATCTACATCGCATTTTCTGCGTTCTGGCGCACTTTGGAGCAACCCCCCCCCCCCCCCCCCCCCCCCCCCCCCCCCCCCCACACCCAATAAACAATAAATTCACAACGCGAACGTAGAAACGTGCCATGTAACTCGTAAACAATATTTCTCGGCGAAATTTAGGGGGGGTGGGGGTGGGGGGGGGGGTGCCGGGTCCGGGTCCGCCCCCCCCCCTGAATCCGCCCATGGCTACAAACTTGTTTTGTACCGACAAGGCATTTTCAGGCGTGACACCGCTTCCGTGGCGGAATTCTTGTAGTACGCTATGTTCAGTACTTTCAGTACTTTGATTCAGTTATGTGCGACACAAGTTGAAAATCGCCACTTTTCATTAAGTCAAGGGCCATAACTCTGCGATTACTGGAGTGGAGCTAGCTCTAAATATTTAATACTAGCTCTAAATATTTAGAGAGCTAGCAATAATTATTTGAGTTCATGTATTTGACGTTCCATAAAAGTGCCTGTGATCGCTAAACGTTTTTTCTCGTTTGAATATGTATTACATGACTCACGAGAATATATAGATCTAGTACATGTGTGATAATATTATGAAACAGTAAAACTGAAGCAAAAAACAATGTTATCCAATAACAGTGTTCTTACCTTGTCAATGTTATGCTGTTGTTCCGCAGTATATTCACTCGATATCCATTCCTTGTTACGCGTCCGCGTGTACCCACATATATAAGAAACTTTACCTTCCAAGAATACAATCAGAAAGTAAATATTACGCCATACTATTAGGACACAGGCAGACAATTGATTTCCCATAGACCCACATTCACTCAAACATGGCATCAGTGACCTAAGCCGGTTCTAGATCCATGCCAAATACGGGGTCATGCGGATTGATTTCCATGAGTTATTTCCCCTGTTGTCACGGAACCGTCTACTTTCACTTTCTAAATATCTATCTCACCCCACATAAAGTAGCACATAATATTATAAAATGTTTGGCACAGACATATATATTCCTGCAACATCTATTTTATGTATCTCCCTGTCATCATAATGACATATATCAATGCCGCTGTGCTAAGAATTTACTCCTTGTTGCTAAGCTGTGTACCAGTACTGGTTTTCGGTCACATTTATTGGCCGACTGGTTCCTATTACAACATACGTGTACGCTTCTGAAACCGAAAGTACACACTACACATATGTAATGCGTAGTTTTCTCCAGGAAGTTCGTTGTATCCGGCCTCCGAAAATAAAACGGAGTGACATACCAGTGGCGGATTAGGATTGGGGGGGGGGGGTAGGTAGCGCCGCCCCACTTCAGGATTTCAGATTTATTTTGGCAATTGAGAAGCCATCAAATAAGGGGGATTTTATCAGATCACGGTCCATATATTATAGAGTGCTCATTCAGAAGATATTACCACAATGTGCCTAATCACATGAGCAGTATCTACTGAAAATTAGTCGTTCAGATTCCGACTGCCCCCGCCCCCTCCCTTCGGCGAAATCCTGGAGCCGCCACTGCGTCTTGATACAAGTGGTATAGACATTTGAAGAGAAAGTGGAACTCGTTGCCAAGAGCACCAGTGTGACTGTCACACTTCGCGCAGTTATGTGTGCTCTCGCCTATCCAGGCCACCTTACCGTTACCGCTGCCGTCTTAGCCCGCATGTTCTGTCTGTAACGCAGGGCGAGTTTCATATATACAGTGGAACCTCTCTAAACCGGACACCCTGTGGGAGGTCCACTGTAATTAAGCACGCGAAAGCCAATTTTTGTCATGTACTGTTGTGAATAGACAGGAGAATTACATTTAAACCCATCTAAAGTAGACACAATGGGGTCCTCAGGGTGTTCGGTTTAAAGGGGTTCCACTGCATGTTATACATGTGTGTAAGATAATTCGGATTACTGTCGTCTATTATTAGAACCCGAAACCGGGTCACCGGTTTTCTTAATCTTTCTAGAACGTTCATTAACCCTTTTACCCCTAAGTAACCGTAATTGATTTTTACATGCTAATTTTGCCACCAATCCAACCGTCACAAACTGATTTTCAGACTAGTCCATTTATGAAAAGGGAGTGTTTTTGTTCTCAAAATTACTTTTAAAAAGCGCAGATCCTGATGAGACGGCTCGTTACGACGAGCCGCCTCATCTGGATCTTCACTGTTTGCATAAACCGCTATAGCGGGCTTTCGGGTTCAAAGGATTAAATATGGTATGGTAAATACTGTATAAGTGCTCTCGGGCTTGTTTGTAATCGTTGTAAAGTTTAAACTTTAAATATGGTTTGAGTTCAAAAGCATATATTATATAGACAAATTCACGAGAAGGTAAATCAATACTGGTAAGCCATGTAGGTCTCGAGGTGACAGACACACATCATGGACGGCAATCACCATATATTTGATCTTATTATATTGGGTTTCTTGGTCTTTTATCTTGGGTGATAATGTATGTTCATGATCGCATAGTACGTAACTATGGCTCCGAATTTCAAATTTGTGATTGAAAATGAAATCTCTCAGGGTGTCCTGTTTAGAGAGGTTCCACTGTACAACCGCTATCCCGGATTATTCCATATCACCCGATACTAAAACACGAATATCCGTAATTCTAGTATCTATGTTAAATTCCATATAGGAAACTTGTTTTTTTTTTGCAATAAAATAAAAATTTGCTGGAATATCATCAAATAAATTTTGTTTGGGGGAAATGTGACTTTTTTGTTATTGGGGAAAAGTACATAACACAGGTATATAATGATCGGTTATATATTCGATTATGTATATACATGTACGTTTACTTTAACTATGTACACACTTTATGTTATGTCTTTGATAATTATAACTAATATTATAAATGTATTTAGTATAATATTTCCCATTGTCTTTATTTGTAGAAAATATTTTTTAATATTGATATATTTGACATGTTTATGACAATCTGTTCATTGTGAATCCTTTATCGCCCTTTCCGGGGAATAGCGGGTTATCTCGCACACGTCTAACCCGAATGTTCTGTCTGTCGCGCAGGAAAGTTTTATAGTGTCGCGCAGGAACATTTTATGATATGCCGTTTACAAATTTATTATCTTCGGCATCACCAGCTGGATGAGATAACGGGCATAGGTGTGTAGGCACAGTGACATGCCAGATATGAGACACGCCATGTGATTTTGTACCTTAGGATATCTGCGTGATTTCATGAAATACGTCTACAAAATTTACAATATTATCCTTAAATGGCGTCATAAGTTGAGTACATATTCCGCATGTACTGAAATTTTGCCAATTTTGACTTTATTTATGAAAAATATTGTCAATTTTGTAAACGTATTTAATGAAATTACGCAAATGCCTGAAGGTACAAAATCACATGACGTGTCTCCATTATGTGCTGTAACTGGAGACATGTGGTTTATAGGATGTGTTACATGTACCAGTGTAACTCGTGCTCAAATAGCACACTCATGAACCTTGAAAACGATCGATATTCTTTTTTAGAGGCGTGACGGATGTTTCATTGATGTAATGGCGAACGGTGAAGATCCTGATCAGACTGTGCGGATGTATAGGATGATCTGGATCTGCACTGGTTACAAACCCCATAAGCTCCGTTTCTCGAGTGATAGCTACAAATGAGGCGGTCTGTGGTCGTTCCTCACTTATCGCATCGCCGTGTTTCGCCGATATTGATTTTGAAAAAAAGTGCAATATTTTCCGTAAATCACATCGAAAATTGACCAAAACTCCCATGAGTTGTGATATTTTCAGTCGACTTTCCACGTTATTTGTGGAAAATATGAGTGCTTTTCTGACATTGACATCGACAATTGACAAAAAATAGGACATCATGTGGAATAGCGTGAGATGTGACATAACATTTAGTTCCAACATAAGACAGCTATGGCGGTTGGATTGGTTGCAAAATTAACATATAAAAGTCCATTCCAGTTTCCAGGGGTGAAAGAGTTAATATAGTGACTGGCTAGACCGGGCGTATGGGTTTTTCCACCAGTTTAGATCCAGTTCATCATGCGCAACCGCACAGTCTGATCAGGGTCTGCATTGTTCGCTAGTCAAGCAATGACACACCCGTCATGTTTCCCACATACTTTATATATCGGTATTAGGCTAAATTAGTAAGTAGTAAGTGAGCTACTTAATCAGCAGCTACACTGGTCACAAATCCCATAAGCCCCATTTCTCCAGTCACATCTACATGTGTGGAAACCATTGTTTTTCAGTCACCAGAAGACTAGAATAAAGAAACAACCATACGGATTGACGATTTCCGGCCCCCTAAATTCCCCCATGCAAACCATATTCAACTGTAATACATTATCTAACTTATACCTGGATGATGTCCCCACCTAACCCGATTTCCACAGACAGAAAATCGGGTTAGCCCAACCAATTACCAGACCACCAAGCATGTGCCCTATCGTCATGCATCTGACTACGCCACTGATAATATCAGTAGTACAATGCAGGGTCAAGAACATTTACAAAACATGAACATCAGTTCATAATTCTACTTTCGTTTTCCATTCATTAGCATTGGGTTTTCCCCGAATTACGCGTTATATTTACATATAAGGTAAGCAAAGTTCTGAAGTACGGCATAGTCAGGCCATCATAGGAAGTGCAGGGAAATATACAGGAAACGTTTGAGGAAATATACAGGAACGGGATTGTGTTCGGGTATATTGATATTATTTTTTCATACTGTTGGTTTTCGTAGTATAATGGCACATCGTACAGAGGAACCTCTCAAGGCCGGACACCTCGGAGGTCCACAGGGTGTCCGGTTTAGAGAGATTCCACTGTAATTCTGGTATATGTGTGCTGCAATACATATGTGTATGCATTGCGATCACGAACAGGCGTTACAAATATAAGTGCAGTACAGTTAAAGCTAGCAACATTGAACAAACGGGTGCGTCTTGGTGTCCGGTTTAGAGAGGTTTTTTACTGTAGTATTAAAATCATAATGCACTAAACTATTGTAATAAATAATTACAATAACAATGAATGGTAAATAAGACTGCTACAGAAACCACGTTAGGTTAGGTAGCAAGTACAACTCCAATGTATGGTGCGGTGCTTATGCAATTGAATGCTTTTCAATTGTATGATATTTATTAAATGTGTTTACTCATTTCATAAGAAACTGGGCCTATGTGATACAGCCAGGAGAACATGATTTATTCTGCGAATTTACAGTAAGATATGGTACACTAGTGTGTCGGTCTACAAGATCAGGGGCCCGTTTCATTAAACTTCGTACGACTAAAATGTTCGTAAGTGCAAATTTGGAATCGTCTGGAAAGTTCAATTGATTGATTTACATTTATTGAGCATAGGCTGATTATGCAGCCTATGCTAAATAAATGTAAATCCAATACTTGTTTACAAGCAAACATTGTTAATGTGAAATGTATAGACTATCATAGGTTTGCACTTACGAACATTTTAGTCGTAAGAAGTTTAGTGAAACGGCCCCCTGGTGCGGATCCAGGATGGGCGTGTCCGCCGCACGCCCTCTCTAAAAACTGGTCGAGTTTAGATTTTAACCCATGTTTTACGTGAAAAAAAACTGATTATTTCTGATCCGAAGTGTATGTTGTTACCACTCAGTTGAACCGTCACGCCGAGACGGTTCACCTGAGTAGTATCAACATATACTTTCGATGAGAAATAATCAGATTTGTTCACGTAAAACATGGGTTAAAATCTAAACAATCCAAAAAATGCAGAAAACAATTATCTGAATTTTATGAAAGTTGACAATCATAATTATGTGTCTCATTTGCAATACACCCTCTCTACACCTAAATACTGGATCAGCCCCTGAATATAGGGAGCACCCGGTATTGGTATTTGCTGGATGTTATAGTATATTATTATTATTATTATTATTATTATTAACCTGCAATAGTAACCCGAGTTTCTGTCTGTAACGCTGCGTTACAGATGGAATATTCGGGTTACTGTAATATATGTGTTACATATTATGGACTAGGAACCTGCAGGTGTGTTACATTTTCAGATTGACAAAAACGGCAACGATGAAATGTACGTATTGCAGCAAGCATTGCCAGACATCCTACCTGTGCAAAGGCTGTTATCTGGTCCAGTATTGTTCCAAAGGCTGTATGCTGAAGCATTGGCGGGCGCATATAGGTTAGTACAGAGCCCCACAGGGGACGTATAGTTCTTTTTATTTATTAATTCGTTCTTACGAAACAAAAAATATCTAAGTTTGGATATTTTCGGGGATTTAATGTAGGTCGGCAGGAAAACGTGAAACAAACAGAAAATAGTTATTTCCAATAACCTCCGAAGGGAAGCACATTTAATACACATTGTTTTAAAGTCACTATTTTTATTAACTTTTCGACCACATGGTCGTCGGAAATTTAATAAAAAGAGTCACTTTAAAGGTACATACCATGTGTTCTGTATTTTGAGGGAGTAATCATTTATTTTTCCTGAACTTCATTATTTCATATAAAACTAACAAATGCATATATTTCATGATTAAAAGTATGCAGAATTATTATACTGAATTTATTACATTATCACAGCCAAATTGGCTGTGATAATGTAATAAATTCAGTATAATAAAAATTAATAAATTTATCATAAAATTGAAAATTTCTCCCTCAAAGTATACTTTGCTACTAAAGTATACTTTGCAATGTTGATGAAATAGGCTACAGGTTATAATATAGGGAGGCCTTTTTTTGTTTCGTCCATTCGTTAGATATGACATTGTTCGGGCAAAATAAACAGTCATTAACCATTTGCCGACGATACAATTGGCATTATTATACTTCGTATATCAAACATGAATTTCTAGCCTGATATCAGGGGCGATGACCGTGTTTCATCAAAATGTTAACTGACATTACTATTTATACTCTGTATTTATCTTTTGATGTGCAATGCTCATTCTTTATAATCTGTTGAAAATAATATTTGTTCAGGTGACGCATTTAATTAGTATAAATAATGATAAAACTATCATGCCTCATTTGCATATGAAAATAGCCTGATACCACCGAGCGTCACAATCAGTAAATCAATATTACTAAATTATTATATCCTCCTAGCGGGCACTCGTAATTTTTAGAACTGGTGGAATAGTGACACAATTATACACTTATTTAATTCCTATAAAGAACAGTTTGTGCCCACTGAGTGGGTATGTACCTTTAAAACAATGTGTATTAAACAGAATACTCAATACATATTCTATGTTTTTTTTCCTATATTGTCATGTTAATGATGCATAACCTACTTTAACATAGCATGCAATGTGTCTGCACTGGAACTAAACTAAAAGAAACATAGGTGCACTTATACAAATATAAGGTACTCGTATCACTACAGTTTTATGGAGTTTTCACCGTATCCAATACTATATAAAACACGTGACCAACCATTATATTATAGTAATATTTAAATACCCTACACAGGTGCAAGAAATATACCTTCACATGTCTGTCAAGCAGGTGTGTCAAACAGTATGTATGCAAACTATGTCTGCAGCCTAAAATGGTAGTGATTATATTTTCCGGGCTACTTTTTTACACACACCGTGTACACTTTATGGCTTTATTTCGTATGTCCATACCTTCAGTTGATTGCTTGGAGGTCAAGCAGAGCGAGAGGAGGCGTCGTGCGGATGATTTCTACAACAAAAAGGCTGCTGACACAAAGGACGCTACAGCTAAACCCGCGACAACGGAAGACGTGCCGATAAAAGAGAAGCGTGGCGTCTGTCGAACTTGTAAACTAACTGGCGAGTTGAAGGTTTGTCGAAGGTGTAAGATAGCTGAATATTGCTCATGGTCGTGCCAGAAACGGGACTGGACGATTCATAAAAAGTATTGCGTAGATGTAAGTGGGTTTACACATTACATGCGGCTACTCATTGACTATTGCATGTATCAAATATTTCCAATTTTGTTTCCATTTTCTTTATGCCTTAACCCTTAAAAGGCTGGAACCGAAAACTGTCGTCTCTGTTGTTTCATATTGTGTCTTCTTTCTTCATTACAATATGGTTTGATAGCACTTTGAAAAATATTGGGAAAATATGGAAAACATAAAATAATCACCATACGACAACATTTAATTCAGCATTGTAATGGTTAATGAAAGTATATGCTGAACCGTCTTATCTCGACTGAGTCGTTCCAGCATATTATGCATTTGGTGGGATATACGATTCTTTTCATGAAACACAGTTTGGGCATCTGCAGCATGAACTGGGTAAATGACAGAGAATATTAATGGCTGTGGGTGTCTAAATTTGCGTATATATGTATGTGGTATTTTCACACAATGTCTTTTCACGGGACCCAAATTAGCGGAAATACACACTCGGTGCATTAATTAATTTTCAAATAATTTTTTGTTGTATTAATTTTAATCAAATCATTACAATACTATTAATTATTTGTTCTTTCGTCATTTAAGTACATGTACCCGAGAAATACATCGCTGTTTGTTTTCTAATTTTTAATTTCATATTTGTAGGTTGATAGAAAATCACCTAGGATCACTGTATGTGCCTACTGCGGCGATACAGGGTATGGTCTCAAGCGATGTACCGGTTGTTTCCAAGTACGGTATTGCTCCAGGTTCTGTCAACAATCCCACTGGTCCCGACACCGACAGCAGTGTAACCCCGCACAGTACGCCCATAACAACGAAGTGCCGAAAGTCGCGCCTGAAAACAAGACAAATGAAAATGACAAAGAGCGCGCCAATGAGCCTGCAAGACAGGGGAAAGTCATAAAGCCGAATGCCAGTGATGAAACATGGAACAGAAACGAAAAAAACGGTTCAAATAATAAACCGTTTGCAGAGGAAAAAGAACTGCCAACGAACAAAAGAAACACGGAGAAAGTACATAACAGCAATGCGCATTCTACAAACACCAAGAAGGAAACTGTAGGAGGTAAACCTCGTGATACAAAGAAAGATTCCTCTAAATCCGCATCGTATACATTGGAAGAGATTGAGGCGCGTAAAGACGAACTACGTAGCTGTCACAACTGTATGAAAGTCGGATTTGTGCAAGGATGTAGTGTTTGCATTGTGACGAAATACTGTTCTCGGGAATGCCAGACCCAAGATTGGACAAGTCACAAATCGGTGTGCGCCTCTTTATTAGGGGTAAGTAAAATTTAGCTGTGACTCCAGAAATTTGGCTTACGGGATTTATGACCAGTGTATTTCCTGGTCGAATAGCACACTCCTGCAGCCTGGCAAGTATCTATTTGATTATTAGAAGACTAACTAGTGTTTTATTGATGAAATAGCGACCATTCTCAGTGCTAATAGTTGTTGATCAGACGGTGCGGATGCACAAGTTATTTTGTATCTAAACTGGTCGTAACACCCATATTTAATGAATGACAAGTGACATACATGATACATAGAAGCTTTGACTCATAAATCAATTCTTCTCCTCGACAATCTAAATGTGTTATTTGTTTTGTGAGTGACGTAATTTGGCATTCGTAATACGATTTTCATTAAAAAAAACACTTTTTGTCTTACATCAGCCCTAGAGTTTAATGGCTCGCATATGTAATCATCACACGTGTGGGATTCTCTTTGTTAAGTATTGAATGTACACAGGATAAGAAACATTGGTGCTGTACTGATGATATAACATGCGTTCTGTAGCGGTTCATTATACTAGTGTACATGTATTATGATTATATATATAACTACTGTCGAGATGAAAAGATAGTACTAACAATGCACACGTTTTAATTGCAGTTGGATGGCTATATTGAAACTGAACGGACCCAAAACATTCGACTTCGCGAGAAAAACACGAGGTTGTGGAATAAAGCCGCCAACACAGATGGCATGAAAAAGCTGTTCGAAAATACCTTTGGTTTCAAGTTTTTCAAAGGTGGACCAACGCCCGATGAGCTGCTGATAACAGCTAGGCGGCCACCTGGGTCGCTCCAACGGGCAAAACGATTGGCAAAGTTGTACTTCCCCAATCGGCGAATAGTCGACGATTTGGATGATTTACCTGACGCGCTGTCCGCACAGGAACATACAGTGTTTGTGGTGTTTATGTCCAGATACCACGACAACGTTATGAGCCACAGCATCTATCTGAAGGTTTGTTTATTGTCATGTCTCAAGTCTTCTTCAGTCTCTCTTTTTACTGTTATACCTTCTTCTGCTACTTGTTTGCCGTCTTCGTCGTCGCCGTCTTCGTCAAAATATCACATACCAGTTTATTTAGTTCTTGCTGTGACTGGAGAAACCGTGCCGGTCCAGATCATACTGTACATCCGTTTCCCATGAAACACCAGTCATGTTTCTAACAACCAATATAGATGGTTATCAGGCTGCATGCCTGTGCTATTTGATCCGGAAAAACACTTGTCTAAGCAATTCCCATATGCCCCATTTCTCCAGTCACAGCCACAACTAAGGAAAAGGGTATGTGAGATATAACAATCAATGTGTGTAACACGAGAGATCTCGGCTCACGCGTACAAAATCATTTGAGTACGTACTCCGTGATCATGCTCGAAATCCGGAAGTTTTGATTTGTCATGCCTGAAATGTGCTCAGTCTCGGCCAATGGAATTGCATGATTTGAAGTACGAGTTTGAAGATCGGGCTCTGAATGTTTTGTAAGCGTTGAACTGTGTCCGTAACAGTGCCAGTATCGGGACATAAATTGTGTGGGTTTTTAAACTTGTATCATGACTTGCTACGCATATCTGAGACTCCTGTCGTTCAAAGAAAGGGACACAGGGGCTGGCGAGCAAGATAATATAACATAATATTTGCAGATAACAGTTAACAAACTTACCTGCTGTTGTTGGCAATACAATGTACAGTAGAAGATATCTAAGACGGACACCCAGATATATTTGTATTCTTAAGTATGGTGTGTTTAGTTTAGAGTTACATGTATCTATAGTGTTCTCAAAGCACACAATCAATTCTTGGAGTGATTATTTGCCTGTTTTACCGTGGAACATCTCTAAAGCGGACACCCTGGGGATCTCCCAGGGTGACCGGTTTAGAGAGGTTCCATTGCATTATATTTATACATGTATGCACTCGTATACCACGGCGTTGTCTGATATTGATGCCAAATAAAGGATATGTTCTGTTCTGGTCTGCGAGTGAATATTTTGTCAAAATAAAGTTTATATCAATTTTAAAAGGAAAAACAAGAAATAATCTAATTACAGGCTAACAATTTTAATCCTTGCCCCTACTCACCCCTATCACACCACAACTCAACAACCCTCTTTAAATTATGATGCAGAATTTCATCTACCGATCGCCAAATTCTTCAATTGCTAAAGTTTCTCCAACCTGGAATTATATGTCTCATTGAATAGTAGTTTTCATTTAACCCTTAGAATGCTGGAACCGAAAATAGTCGTCTGCTGCTGTGCCATATTTTATCAATTATCTCAGTAAAAACATGGTTTATCAGCATTTTAGAATCATTTAAATTTCTGTCAAACCATGTTTTGGATGTGAAAAATTGAACATATAAAATAAACAGCAGACGTCAATTTTTTATTCAGCATTGTAAGGGTTAAAATAATAATGTTAATTACTACACTTGTCACTCAATTTCAATATGTGAAGCATAATAATCAGCCCTAACACCTCAATGACCTTTTCCATGCCTTATCACCGATACTAAATTTATATTTTTCATTCGCGAAAGTTCAAGGGTCACGGCGAAAACAAGGGTAATCCCGTATTTCACTGCATTCCTTGAATTTTATTTTCTCCAGAGGATGAAATCCTGACTACATTGTATATTGTTTTTTATCCACAGGATAAGAATGACAACACAGCGCACGCGGAATTCTCCCTGGATTGCGATATACCGGAGCCTCATTTTCGCTACAGTGACATCAAACCAGGAGCCTATATATGCATGACAGATCTAGTCAGACCCGTGGTTGCGTCCGGGCCGGTTGAAATTGAGATTAGCTTTCCGTGGACTGTGAGAGTTTTGGAAAATGATATTCTCAAGGAGAGATAAGTTGGTCAGTTTGCAATTAGGTCAGATAATGTATTATTTATTTATTTAATTATTTAACGAGGTTGTTACCCTCAATGTGCAATTTAGTTACAAACTACAAACTTGTGCACATACAGTAGTCAAACTACACTGTGAAACTATATTGTGATATGAATACAATAATAAACCCATGTACGAATAAACAAACTAAACAACGATGGCTGTAAATTACAATGAGGTTTCATTTGCTTGTTTAATTATTGAATGTTTTGTTAGGATTTAAATGTTATGAATGTTTGTTCTAATACTAAGATTTAAAGAATTCCGTAACTGAGAAGCAGGGTGTGAGAAACAGCCAGCGAACATGTTTCCTGGATGTTGGAACGACATGGCTTCCAACACTTGTGAAATGTCAGATATGTGGCTGGCACTGGCGAAATGAGGCTTGTGTAATTTGTCACCAATGTAGCTCATACTGAAATAGCACACTTCTGTAACTTGGTAACGACCTATGTCGCTTATTAGAATCATGGCGGGTGTTTCATTGATGTAATGGCGAAACGTGCAGATCCTGATCAGACTCCGTGGATGCGCAGCCTGTGCTGGATATACACTATTCGTATGGCCCATAAGCCCAATTTCTCCAGTCACAGCCACATATCATGAATGTGGTGGGTATTTAGTTCTCGCGAGATGGAGTCAGTATTTGTATAGTCTTGTATGTTTTATTTAAAATCTCACCAATGTCAGTACATGTACATGTATGCAAATGCATATTAAAATATATTTATCACGTTAACACAGTGCATATGTGCCGTGAAACACGGTGTCGTGAAACATTTGTTATATCCTGTCAATACGACCTAATCACTGCGTATGAATATGTGCTGTTGTCATACTAGTCGATTCTCCGATTTGGATGATGCGGCTGGGGTTATTTGTTGCATTTTAAAGCTATTTTTGTAGTGTTTACGCTATTCTCTATATCAGAGGCAGTCATCCAGTCGTCTGAACATTTTACCAGATATGGTGAGAAGATCAAAATATGCAATAGTTACAAACTGTACGTTGTGCTACCAAACAAAAAACATGACCACAAACATGTGCATGCACATGAACTTTATATTATATATATCAGCAACACACCAATTGTGCTTCTTACAAGCAATATATAACGTTATCGCACTACAGGAATGTGCTAGATGATCAGGAGCTACACTGGTCACACGTCCCATAAGCCCCATCTATTCAGTCACATCCACATTTACAGAAACTACGACTGAGTTTCAATATCAGTTTCTGCGAAGCACGGCACTATGACAAGAGTCAAGGTGCATGATCACGTGGTTACAACAACAACAACAACAATTACTGAAATTTCCAGAAGCGCCTCCGATTCAAGATACGTATTCTGTGATAGTGTCCTTATTATGTAACGGATTTAAATGAAATATGGCGCATTAAACATTTATTTAATGTATTAATAGCAACCCCAAGACGTCACAGAAAGGTACCGAGTGCAAAAGGCTGTATAAATGTGACAACCATGCTACTGTAGTCGACCAGGGATATAGGGTCTATGTTATCTCTGGGTCGTCGAATATGTGGCTGCAACTGGATAAATGTGACCTATATGTTATAGGACCAGTGTACCGCCAGATCAGCATGCGCATCCGTGCAGTCTGAAACACAGGAATTCGGCGTGTTTCGACTTTAATCGGTGTAACTCTATATATTAAAAGCCTTGTGTTCACATATATATAGTTATACCGATGAAAGTCGAAACACACCGAATGCATGTGGTCTGAAATGGTTATGCGTTTACTATATATACTACAGACAGAAAGACGTTCCGATTCTAAACAATTAATTAAGTTAAATGATTAATTGTAATAATAACCATCAGGACGACAAGAAACAAGCGTTCGGGTCATTATGTATTTGTGTAGCATGGTAGCCTCCATCAGGCAGGTGCAGATGTTATATAACCCTTTCAACCCTAAGTAACTGGAATTAACTGTGATATGCTAATTTTCCGACCAATCCAATCGTCACAAAATGATTTTTTAGATTAGTCCATTTATGAAAAGGTGGTGTTTTTGTTCTAAAAACATTATAATAACTGGCAAAAGTACAGATCCTGATGAGACGGCTCGTTACGAGCCGGCTCATCTGGATATGCACTGTTTGCAAATCCCTCTATAGCGGGCTTTAGGGTTCAAGGGATTAAGTTTGGGATGTATAATATGCTCATGTGGGTGCTCTATGCCAACACCTGCTATTGACTGCTAGATGTTTTATGGGAATGAAATATTGGAAATTATTCAACTTATATCCAACTTTCGTGGCCACCTTACCTGGACAAAATCCATAGGGAATTATTGTGCATTTGGCGAGCCTAAACCAGGGTTTGGGCAGTCTAAACTGGGGTTTGAGCTCAAACCGTGGTTTAAGCTACCAGAAACCCTAGTTTGAGAGTCCAAACGGTGGTTTCTGTCGCCAAGTGCACAATAATTGCTCAAACCAGGGTTTAAGAAAACTACCGTTTGGGATCACGATTGGCAGTTTTTTCCTTAAACTGTGGTTTGGGTCCAAACTAGGGTTTAGGCTTTTAATTCGATTACGACCTCAAACGGCAGTTTCTGGCCAAATGCACAATAATTGCTCAAACTGGGGTTTCAGAGCCTAAACCATGGTTTAGACTCTCAAACTGGGGTTTAGTGAATTATTGAGCTTTGCTGAGCTCAGGTGAGCTGAAAACATCAAAGTATATACAAACAAAAAAATAATCTGGCAATTTGTTTAGGGGCGTGTGGGGATGAGAATCTATAAATTTATCTGTTATTGCCTAACCTCAGTTGACCTTATTCAACCTATTGGGACTTGTAACTTAAGTTCTTTAGAGCCGGGTAGACTGGGTAGAACCAGTACTCTACACTGTATGGGGTGGGAGTGGGGTGGGATCGCAGCATCGGTGCTGAATTTACAATAAAATATTCCGCAGCGAAATTACGACATCCTGATCTGGCGTTTCAATGTGCCCATTGTTCTTCAAACTCCGAGAAACCCTACTGTATGATAGTAATTTATCAATGATCATGTGAAATTTACACCAGGATCGAGCGAGCAGTTATTATTTTATACCACTAAAATATGTCATGTTTCAGGAATAGTTCACCAATGCTCGCGCATAGCTATTGGTGTCATGTTCATATTTTTAATGCATTAGTCAATGTGAATCCCACCACAGGGTACCCCGTTGCTTTAACCTTTCATGATTCCCCGGGGCCGGGGCTTTAACGGCAGCAAAAATAAAAGCCCCACTATTCCCTGGCTGTGTGTGTGTGTGGGGGGGGGGGGGGGGTGGGCGGAATTTACATTTACTGATGCATAAGTAAAAGAATGAGCAATTTATAAAGCTTAACCATAAATAAGCAACAATGGAACGAAAATTACAATACTTTTAATTACACTTCTACTTATGGAGCTACATATCATTATCAGTCCACTTCAGCATGTTTTTTACTAAATTGTGAAGCTGCTTTCTCTCGTATTAAACTCGGTAAAATGCTGCATCTGCAGTGACGTCACATGACATCACATCGTCACGTGAAATGATCATGCAACGACAATGTACAACATGGAGACAAGACTATTATTTTGTACATTCCGAAAAAAAAATCTGGAATATTTTGATATGCAACAGAGACCTGTGGCGAAAAGTAAATATTAAGGGAGCAAGGTCAATGAGCGAGCATTGTCAGTGTCACCTCCACTCTACTTAATGACGGCCATTTTCTTTTGCCTTCTTTAGTTCCTAGTTTAATAAAAACTTTCCCCAAAACATATGGCATCTAAGAACGGCCTTAATGGCTCCACTTTTCTCTCGGTACAGTATAAATATACTGCAGGGACAATCCCCACTCGTATATTGTTAATTAACAGTTTGTAGCGTATATTCTGGGCGGTATTTATACTCAAATGTACTTTGCAAAACATATTACCTTTATCTGGTTGTCTATCTTCTCGCAAATGAAGCTGGCGCGCATATCAAGATCACGTGATCGGCAACTGTTCGATTGATTGGTGAGCTGGGTGAGCCAACATTGGTCCGGTCCAATCAAATCACAAATACAAAATATAACGCTTTCTAACGAATAGAAGGCAAGCCGCCTAACTTTAGTTTACCGAACTCTTGCTAAAACGTTTATTTATAGCCAAATTACCGCACTCTTGTAGTTAAAACGTTTATTTATAGCCAAATTGTGTTATTTCGCTATATTTAAAGTTTTAGACAGAGATAATGGCCAAAAATGAAAAAGTATCCGATTGATGTAGTTTGGAAGTGATACAACAAATTTCGCGTTTGTAGATTACCGAATATAGGAGAAAAGGGTGGTTACAAACTTTTTCACAAACCAATGGATAACCAATATATAGCCGATCTATAAATAGATCGGCTAATGATACTTACAGATGACCGATGTACTCGTTATATATATTCTCAGACTGGCGAACTTTTTTAACTTAATATTTCGGGCAATAGGTATCACTGTGCTAAATATAGTACACATCGGCCAGGGGGTATGCTTTTGTAGTCCGGTATAAAAAAATAGTGCAGACGTTTTGAGGCCACAGACCCAGTTTGCTTGTAAATCCTGATCCATTACAGCCCAATTTTACTTGAGAAACATGTTGGGGTGTTTTTAACACCAGTTTCCAGCATATTTCTAGCATTTAAAAGAAATTACTGAGCCTGCTTGTCACGTGATGTGAACACTACGTCACATGACACTTTGATGATAAACAAAATGGCGGACAGGACAATGTTGAAATTTTCTTTCTTAGGAGTAAGTGAACATATTGTTTAATTAGTGAAAATCCGGTGCAGACAGGTTGCAGGTTATGAACAGGTAGGTTCCACAGCATCCATACGAATAGTGAAAGTGTGAGAGAATGGCCATATTTGGAGGAATCGGTTAAGTTGTATAGTAAAACTAATTGGTGGTTGCTAGCCTATAAGCATTTCCGGGTCATCAGTGGATGTCGTCTGCTTTCTTTGAAAACAATTCTAAACGGTTTTAATCATGGCTACAGCAAGTTTTATTAAGAGAACAAAGGACAGAATTGCTGGAAAATCAGTTTTATTTAATGAAAATGGTTGCATCAAGTGGGTCGGGATAACCACAGGTGTACGAGTCAAATATGGAAAGATTAAAGTTAAATTTCCAAATGATGCAAGAACAAAATACTATTATACACATAGAGTAGCATTCATGTTACACCATAATGTGTTTGAAATACCCAGGCACCTTGAAATATCACATTTATGTGGTTGTTCCCTGTGTGTTAACCCGGCCCACCTGAGTGCTGAGTCCACAATTATAAATAATTCTCGAAAGAATTGCCATAGCGAAAAGCGCTGTCTAAGCCATGCACTCGACGGCGTCACATATCCACCCTGTATCTGCTAATAGTTCCTGTTTTATTAATTACGGTAAATTAACTGTATACCTATGTACATTATGTACATGTCTACATACTAATTACACAGATTTGAGATGCATCAGGGAGCCAGATGAGCCCGTTACTGACTAGTTCAGCCATATTAAAGTGGCGCGTCGCTTTAATTGGCACTGTGTATTTGATTACTAACCGGTATCAAGTGTATAGCTCCCAACAGGTAGCAACGTTTTTTCCTGAACATTATTTATTGCCTCGGTTGATACTTGCAAACATTATGACCAAATTTGGCTGCGCGATCAGGGTCTACGCCAGTACTTCTTGGCTACATTTTTCCAGAAAAAAATTCAAAATTTTAAATTTAGCAGAAATTATACTGTGAACATTGCTTGCCACAGTAACCTTTGAAACACATGACTATTGTGCAAATTATTCCTGGCATTATGCTCTTTATTTGTTCTAAGTTACCATTATGTTTGGCATGTGCTTGCCTCAACTCTGCAATGCACCTGGATCTTACAGAGAGAGCAAATCGGTTTCTCAAGTTTGTTTTCTTGACCCCACGAAACATGTTCGAGCTAAATGGCGCCTTGTTTATTTCTCGTTTCAGGGAGTTACTCAGATGGCGGATACTTTTAGATGCGTTACCGTTACCCTGGTTGAGCGGCATCTACACCCTTTGTGTGATTTACTATCACCGTCCCCCGTGTAATGACTAACATGTAAGTCACTATTTATCTGCTTCGTAACTATTTCATTCCATTTCGCTTCATTACCTATTGACTCATTTTCGGGAGGTTGGCAGTGCAGTGACCATGATGGTTTGGGCAGCTGATATCTCCACCCTGATTTCTTAGCTTACTACCTATTATGCACAGCTTACTGCCAACAAATGCCCCAATGATTAATTTATCTTTGGTATTATTCTCGCACATAGTGGTTGTCACGATTGTACCCGCTTGAAATGGTGTACTGTCGCTATTGAATATTGGGTTATTGTAGCAAGAGTCGCCTTCAACTCGAACCGTCTTGCTACGTTTATTGCCACAGAGTTCATTCTCTCTGGCCACAGTTTGTCTGATTTCATGCATACTTTTAGTGTTTTAAGCCAACCATAGACTCTGCTATCCTATTTGACTGCTTTTGCATCGAGTTATACGTCGGCGGAATTATGTTTGTGTTTACCAACAGCCGACAAGCACCATAATTACTGATTGGTGTGCTCATAAGGCCCAGCTGCAAACCCACATTAGCTTTCCCTGTATTTCCTACCCGTTCGACTTGACGGAACCTCTTCATATAGTTTATAATATTTACTTTTATATCTACATCGGGTGCATTTTAGCCGCTCAGCCCAACAAATGCCCCATTTTCTTGATGCAGAGCCGCATCAAATACCATTTCGCCACTACAGTGCGTATTAAAGGCGCGATGACTGTTTATTTCAGTATTAAACATCTTCTGGACCTCATACGGTCGATATAATTTGTTTATCAACAGATCGGGGTGTACGGATGCATTTTGCGGTATGGCGCATTCGTCAATGAGTTTCGGACGCCTCGACAGAGAGCGCAGAACAGTTACATCATTGTCCGTACCATCAACATCTTTACAGGTAAACGTTTTATTTTCATTTACATTAACCCGGGATTCAAATGAGTCTTTGGTTAGCCTGATGTACCTATGATTTGTTCCATTTGGTGAGTGAGAAGAAAGTTTTTTTACCTTTATTTTCTTTATTTACCGCCCCGTTTGAAATCCGCATTTTTCACCCCGCCTCGTATGCTTATTGGCCGGCATGTTTTCATTAGGTTAACCAAGTTCACTCTGAGCAGTGCATATCGGTAGAGAAATATATATGGGATAGCATTGCTCATTTAACAGGCAGTGTCTATACCCTAAGGAAACAAGTGTCAACACGGGCACACGTGATTCAATTTCCTGTGACATTTTTAACACTTCTATGTCTAATTCGCTGGCAGCACTCATACACTGGGCTGGTTTCAATTTAATTTGACACGTATCATTCTGGCATGTCACTAAGTTATGCGGACAAATGTTTCTATGCAAATTACAACATGTAGATTGACTAAATACTTCGAAAGTCACTTTTTCGCCTGTTTTTATGATAAAAAAAATGACAAAAATACTCCGAAATCACCCGACTTTCGATAAATTTAATCGTTTTTAACCCCATAATTGTGGAACAGCCAATATTTTTGACAAGCACCATCTATTTTATAATAATTTTTTACAAGTGCATCAACAATATAGACTTTTCCTAAGAAATATATGAGAAATAATACTCTGGAAAATTCTGGTGAAACTGAAGTTTCCGCAGCTGGACAGCCATAATTATATGACCATTCTTAAATTGCCACTGTTAAAAAGTTAGTCTTCTAAATAATGTCAAATTACATTTGCTGTCACGAAATAGGTCAGACAAGACAATGGTAGGCAGTTTATTGAGATATTATAGCAAAAAAATGCGCTTATAGGTATCACTGTGCTAAATATAGTACACATCGGCCAGGGGGTATGCTTTTGTAGTCCGGTATAAAAAAATAGTGCAGACGTTTTGAGGCCACAGACCCAGTTTGCTTGTAAATCCTGATCCATTACAGCCCAATTTTACTTGAGAAACATGTTGGGGTGTTTTTAACACCAGTTTCCAGCATATATTTCTAGCATTAAAAAGAAATTACTGAGCCTGCTTGTCACGTGATGTGAACACTACGTCACATGACACTTTGATGATAAACAAAATGGCGGACAGGACAATGTTGAAATTTTCTTTCTTAGGAGTAAGTGAACATATTGTTTAATTAGTGAAAATCCGGTGCAGACAGGTTGCAGGTTATGAACAGGTAGGTTCCACAGCATCCATACGAATAGTGAAAGTGTGAGAGAATGGCCATATTTGGAGGAATCGGTTAAGTTGTATAGTAAAACTAATTGGTGGTTGCTAGCCAATATACATGTAGCCTAATTCAAGGAGGTTTAATTTAGTTTGCAGTAAATAATTCGCGATTATTCTGCTTAATTCCCTGGAAATATAAAAAAATCCATTTCCATTTATTGACAATTTTATAATTTGTGACACTTTCACCAATATTAGTTTCGATAATCGGTATAAATCCCGTTAATATTGCCATCAAATCAAGAGAAAACATGCAACGATACAAATATTTACAACCAGCGTAATTAAATTTGTAGACTAACGTAGTCTGACCAAGATTTATAATTCCCGTGTACGTAAAAGGGAATTACGTTAATTATTTCTAAACATATGAAATAAAGATGAAATTATATTAAGTATTGCAAGTTGCAATTATCGCAAACATAATCAAATAAGACAAAGTCTATGCTGAAATTACAAATCAGTATGTAGGTTGCTATAGGTGTATACTATGATCAGACTGCGCGGATGCAAACCGTATATGCATGTATGCTGTTTTCTAATCGATTTTTAAAATGTGTACGTGTATGAGTATGATCTGGGCTTACACTGTTCATTAATCAGTATGAAGCCTGCACTATAGTTATGCGGAGAAAACAACCACACAGTCGTAAAAATTAGTTAAATCACGTAAATAACTACAGATGACCGATGTACTCGATATAATATATTCTCAGGCTAGCTAACTTTTTTTAAGCTAATATCTCGGGCAATATACATGTAACCTAATGCAAAACAGCGATTGAAACCAGTGTATACCCAGATCAAGCTGCGCTTCCGCACATACACCGATTGTACAAATATAGTTCAAGGAAATAATTCGCGATAATTCTGCTTAATTCACTGTAATTCACCAATATTAGTTTCGATAATCGGTATAAATTCCGTTAATATTGCCCTGAAATCAAGAGAAAACATTCAACCATACAAATATTTACAACCAGTGTAAGTAATCTTGCAAACTAACGTAGTCTGACCAACACTTATAATTCGCGCGTACATGTATAAAGGGAATTACATTAATTATGTCTAGCCAAATCAAATTAAGATGAAATTATATTAAGTATTGCAAGTTGCAATTATCGAGATAATCAAATGAGACAAAGTCTATGCTGAAATTACAAATCAGTATAACAAATTGGTTACTTTGTTCACTAATAATTTTACCGACAACACGGTCATGCCTCGGGCAACATATAAGCTTTTAGAGTGACCATAAGCAGGTGTCAGTTTCAACGAATATCACGGAAATTGCCGAAGATTTCCGTGATACACTAATTGGAAAATGAAAACAGACGGTGTCATTATTATTATCTAAAAAGGACCAAACTAATATTAACTTAGAAACATAATTTTTATATCAATAGATAGAAAAATGAATGAGCTAATTGAAAATACCTGTGCATTTTTGTAACAATTATCATAAAAAGAGATTTCGCAATTTTCCCAACGAAAATTGAAAAGAAAAATCACAATTTGCTATATAAATCATATACAAACTACCGAATATGTTTCTAAAAAGGACCAAAACATTTTTATTTTAAAAACACGATCGAAACATCATCATACAGTACAATAATTGAAGTTTAATATGTGACTTGTGCATTTTCAATCGGTTGTGTAGTTTAAAAGTTACGTAAGAAAAGGTAATCGTCTCCTATATAATTACATATACAAATCGCCGCTACTGATGCAGACTTTCTACAGGTAAGGTGGCCGCGAAAGTTTGATATGACGAGAATAAAGAATAAACAGCAGACGAAAACAATTAATTCAGCATTGTAAGGTTAAAATGATTGAAGTCATTTATTTGTATCACTTTCTAGCAAAGCTATTCTTTATTTTTCTTTTTTCTTATCTCATTAACAACATGCTTTGACACACTTTTGAATCATTCCGCCCAAGGACGAGATGAATCTCGAAGGAAGTCCACCCATGTGATATATTGGCCCCATCCGCCCAAGTAGTCGATTATAAGTAATGTAACCTAACGATGTCATATAACGTCACCCTCATCATGGCGGAAACCTGAGTTGGATGATATAAACTTTATGTCCGTATCTTGAACATGAGGAACATTGTTATACGATACTTACCTGTTCCTGAATATTGACTGCCTTGGTTGTGTGACTGAGCTTTGGAGAACCCATCGAGAGGACGTTGTCAGTACTGTCTTGAATGTTCATTATTTGTGTATATCATTATTTGTAAATACATCATCATTGTAACTATATATCTTCTTGTCTCTTTCCACAACGTGCTTGGTGTTCCGACACAACAATGAACTATCCCAGTGTCACCCTGGCGTAACAAACAGACAACTTTTTTTCCCGTAATGCCCCAGAGGTCCAGATAAGTTTTGTATATACAGAGTATTACACGCCCAGATTTCAAATTCAATGCGTATTTTACTTTCACAAATGTATTATTGGTTTTCTTCCTATTTGAATAGGGAACAAGTAAAACAAATACTTATTTGAGTTGCAAAAAAAATGCTTTTTTCAGCTCAACTAAGTAAATGTTCAACTTTATTACAGTATTTTCACTACTCAATTTGAAAACCAATGCATATTTTTACATTGCTGTGCGTATTTTGTATTCCCAGTTTTGATAATCAATGCGTATTCTGCTACAATAAGTGCGTAAAATACGCCAATACGCACTTTATCTGGATTTCTGATGTTTTTACAATATGCGTCGCTGAGCTACAGCTGAGACAAAAAACAACAACAGTACAACGTCAAGGCTTATTCAATACTCGTCATTAAAGGTTCATGCCCACTCAGTAGGCACACACTGTTCATTATATCGGAGACATCATCTGAGACATTTTCTAGCTAGCAAAATAAACCATTACCCCACGTATTGATTGGCATTATTATACATTTTATATCAGATGTAAATTTCCACACTGATATCAGGGTCGATAACAGTGTTTCTTAAAATATTAACGGACATTACTATTTATTCTCTGTATTTATTTTTTGATGTGCAATATATCATACTGGATAATCTGTCGAAAATATTATTTTTTCCGGTGACTCATTTAATTAGTATAAATAATTAAAAAATATCATGCCTCATTTGCATACTAAAATAGCCCGATACCTATCAGTAAATTAAATATTACTAAATTATTATACATTGCATCTGTATAGCGGGCACTTGTGTAATTTTTAGAACAAAATTATACACTTATTTAATTCCTATACACATGATAAAGAACAGTTTGTGCCTGCTGAGTGGACACGTACCTGTAAAACAACAACACCCCAGTGTAGATATCTAAATATGCAAATGAGGCCGCTACGGAAATACATTAGGTGATCTTTACAGCTTCAATGTATTGTTATTATAAACATAATATAACATAACTTTGTGTTGCTTTCATATGTTTACACACCGTGCTGACTGATTTCATAAAAATACCTCGGCATAGCCTGGTTGCTTTTGAAATCAGTAAACCCGTTTAACCAATACCATATTAAATCAGTTTTCTTTTTCTTTATTTCCATACATAGTCATATACAAACAATACATGAGTTACAAGCAGTTTAACAACATGCATTTATAGGTTACACTCCTTGTTTACAATCAACTATTAGTACATGTATTGTAAATAATTATAGATTATAACGTATTGTTCATACATGGTTAGGTTGGATTTATTAAAGAATGTTATTTAGATGAGAGAATAGAGTTGAAAATGAGATATGGTGAAATAGGTTTAGTGAATAATAATTGAGCAACACATGACGATACAATACTATTACGGTATATGCTGTTATACCTAACTGTACTATTTGTATGTATAATCAGAAGGTTCGTGTATCTCTAAATGAGTGTTAGTCTAATTGGATAACATTCCATTTTCGTTCATGAACTATGAGCTTATTTCTATTCATTGGAATTTATTTTTCAATATTATGTGTTGCCTTTGGGTAAGACATAAACTCTGGAAATTTAGGTTCCGTGTTTCGTAATTTACATGTATATATAAAGTATTTTCCTAGTATGATACAAAAGTTGAAAAACTTGTTGTCTTGCTCATATTGCCCGAAGCAAACCGTGTGCCAATCAAAATTACATACAATATTATTATTGTTTAAAATGGTATTCAGCTGTGACCAAACATGTTGGCTTATAGTGCATTCCCAAAAAAGGTTCTTATTTGTTTCTGGAGCCATGGCGCAAAACTCACACAAATTGGAGCTGACTTAAGTAAATAATCGTTTGTAGCAACAATTCTCATACAAATTTCGTACTGAACATTCCTAAGTTTAGAACTTATAGTGTTTGTAAAATGATTTGTGTAGACTATCTTCCAATTGATATTTTTATCCGCGAATTCGTCATCCCATTGTGTCTTGGCTTTATGCACAACCTGTTTCTGTTGATTGAGAAACATGTTATATAGCTTCTTATTACATTTGGTCGTGGTTTTTATTTGTTCTATTAATAGTATCTTTGCATTAATCGTGTTTATTCTTTCATTTTTAATTCGTGTTCTCCAGTCTTGAGGAATGCACGACATCAGTTTGAAGTATTTTAGGTAATTGTTATTACTAACATCAAATAGTTATTTTATTTTTGTAAATGATGTAGTTCTATAATCGTATAGTTGTTATATATATTTAATCCCTTTATTAGCCCATTCCTTGTAGTAAAACATTCTTCCATTACCTTTTATTTTCGAATTGTTCCACAAAATTTGCTTTGATATTGTTTCTGGACTATCGCAGAAGTTTAGCTTGCACCATGATTTAAGAACATCTGTCAACAATTTATTTTTTATCAAATGTTTACGTCTGTTTGGTTTACATTTCCTTCAAATATATGTACACCACCAAAAGGCTTCAAATAATTAAAATATAGTACTTTCAATTTTCCGTGATTTTCAGTTTCTGCAAGTCTTTTGACCCATGTAGCCTTTAGTGCATCAATAAACGATTCTAATTCTATCATTTTTAGCCCGCCTTCTTCGAACGTTTTAACAATAATTTTTCTACTAATTTTATCAGGCTTTGAATCCCAGAGAAAATCAAACATAATGCGTATAATTTGCTTTAAAGTCTCCTGCTCCGGATTGTCTAGAACTGTTAAAGAGAATATTAATTTTGGAAATGCAAAACTTTTAATGTTTTAATGTTTCCAAAATTATCTATTGTACTAATTAATATTTCTAGAGATTGCCTAGACCCATCCATGCAAAATGTAGCATCATCAGCGAACATAGTATTTTTTATTTCTTCACTATTTATAGTTATTCCTTTTATTAATTGATTTTTTCTGACACTGTGCGAGAGTATTTCTATTGCGATTATGAATAAATAAGGAGATAATGGACATCCTTGTCTTACTCCTCTTCCCAAGCAAACACAATCTGAAAGATTGCCATTATTTGTTACACAACTAGATATATTATGATAAAATATTTCAATCCATTTGATTAAGCTGGGTCCAAAGTTTAGAAAGGTTAATACCTTAATTATATACTCATGGCTTATACTATCAAATGCTTTTTCAAAATCGGCGAATAATAGGATTCCTAGTATATTTTTATCATTTGCGTGTTCAATTACTTCGGATAAGAGCCTTATATTTTCTCCAATATATCTACCTTTAATAAATCATTGTTTGTGACGAATCTATTCAATTATTTAATACCTTTTTTATTCTATTTGCAATGGCCTTTGTTGCTATTTTGTAGTCGATATTTAGCAAACTTATTGGTATCCAGTTGGCGAGATGTATTGTATCTTTGCCTGTTTTTGGAATTAAATTTATAACACTTTGTTTTTGTAGTGTTGTTAGTTCGCCTTGCTCCATCGAAAAGTTTAATGATTTTACCAAATGGCTTTTTATGTCATTCCAAAAATTCTACTTATTCCATCCGACCCAGGGCTCTTATTGTTTTCATTTCTTTTAAGGCATTATAACATTCAGCTTATGTCAATATACATTCACATTTACGTTTCTCCTCATCATTTATCTTATTATTATAATCATTTGGGAAATAAATAATATCAGAATCTGTACATTCTTTTTTCGTATATAGTTTTTCATAATAATGTTTTTCTTCTAGTAGAATTTGTTCCATATTAAATCACCAATGTTTAAACTTGTTATATATTGCACAAGGACAGCGACATACATCTGTTTGTAGCGGTCTCATTTATAGAGGATATCAAACGAGTTCCCATTTGATATGAGATTTATGAAACGAGTCACGCACAGTTTATGCACCGAGCATCTGACGAGTTTGAGAGATTATGCTTATCACATGACTTCAGCCTGCACAGAACAGAACATTTGGAGATAACCAATACGTTTCATAGAGTAGACGCCATTGACTATTTATCGCATCTAGTATATATACTCTTTAATTCCTCCTTGCGGAGATTTGAACATATACATGAAAACAAACAAGAAATACATATACATACATATTCATGAAAACATACAAGAAATACATGTGTGAAAAAGCAAGATGAAAAGTTTGTACAGATTTTACATGTGCATCAATGAAAAGAGGCTGGTAGTTCAAACGTGCAAACTTCTTATGTAATATGTGCACTCGTTGTGCTATGTTTTTGCGCGCTTTGTTATGTTAATGTCACTGGGGTCAGTTCACAGCACGCGCACAACGCGAACTCGTAACTGAAACGTAGAAATGTTAACAACATATCCGTGTTGTCTGCCATATCCATCACTGAGTTAGATCCGAGTAGAACACATACTAGGTAACTTTCAGCATCCAGTGTAAGTATGCGATTTGTGAAACTTTCACCCATCAAACATTCTGCCAACTAAAGGAGCATGCTCTCTTGTTGCAAATGTAGGGGCTCATACATTTAACTATCGCATGCTAATAAATGTCTACAAATTGCAGGCTGCATTTTGTGCATTTCGTGCGATGATTGCTGTGTATAGATACCCATAGTTTTACGACGACTAATGCTGCGTCATCTTGTCATGTCAGTATACTAACTATTGCAGTTATTTTAATGAGTCACGGACGCTTCTAATGACGTTTAAAAAATGATGACACCAACGTCAAAACATCGTTGCTTTGTCGCCACATTACAGACGTCATTTGGAACGTCTCTATTTTATTCATTTGACATAACGTTGGCGCATAATATGAATACGTAATTCGGGTGATGTGGAAAGCCAATCAAATTCGTTCCAGGTGTTATTACACGCGTGTCATATAACATTTATAAAACGACTTCAAACACGCATAACAAGGATTTCTTGCGATGAACATATTTATTACACTGTGAAAGTCAGTTTTCTGGAGAATAAAACGTAACAACCACATACAAAAGGAGTAATGCCTATATCGATGGTCTAGTAACATATGGTCGTAGGTGCTATGCTTATGTTACTAGACCATCGATATGAGATCCGCCATGTGATGTGCCATGTGATGTGTCGCCGTTACTAGTCCTGCCGCTATTTGGACATTTTGAGCCGCACCCGGACTTGGCGTATATACATGTACAATGGGATTTTGGTGATTTTGCATCTACAGATCATATATAATCCGGCGGATGACACTCTGTCATCCTTTAGTATTTTCCAAAATTCAAGATGGCGTCCATGATGGCTGCCCAAAACAACAAAACCAAGTATTTGCCTCCGAGTAGTGTAAATTTACCGTTTTCAATGTCTTGTGTTACGCATTGCTTTAAACAAAATGCTTAAAACGTAAGAATGTGTGTTTTGTATCCAAAATATCACTCAAGATGGCCGCCAAATACGGTTCATGTAAATAAATGTGTCACTATGGCTTGAACATTTTCAAATATGCTTTGAATATGTATTGCGTTCATTATAAACATTTATTATATGCTTCTAACAAGCAATATAGATAAATATCAGGCTACATGAGTGTGATGTTTAATCAGGAGCTACACTGGTCACAAATCACCGAAGCTCCCAGTTCTCCAGTCACAGCCACATTTTGTGTCTGATGCCTCTGTCACGACTTGAGAAATGGAGTTTATGGCCTCTGCGACCAGTGTAGACCCAAAACATATCTGCCCAGTCTGATTATTGCATGCACAATTTATCTTGAAGTCGGTGACACACCCGCAACATAATTGATCCTTAGGCATGAACACCAAGTCTAATAGTTCGGGCAACCCGATTTACTCATAGCAATATGGCTCAATCACTCCCACTCATACCCTCCCACCTATAGCACGAAAACTGTAAATATCATGTTTGGACGGTAATCATCCGATTTTGACCCAAAAAAATGGTCCATAGTGATCGTCTCCTCGATACCTTCGATTTTATGCATAAAATGGCCATATTTGGTCAATGTGAATTTGACCCCCCGGGTCCCGCCCATCTTTGATCTCGGGGTCATCATTTTAGCAAAGCTGACTATCGACCATTCAAACCAGGTTTCGGTAAAATCGGTCTGACGGTACTTGAGAAGATTATTTTAAGAATTTGACATAATCTTTTACGGCGGTCATCTTGGATTATGCAACGACCTTCAGTTTTACAAATATGAAACGGCTTCACCCACGCACCATAACTGTGAATTTTGACCAACATTGGCCAAGCGGTTCACAAGAAGAATACGTTTCAACTCTATATTTCAAGGATTCCCTTTCGGTGACCATCTTGGACGTAATAATCCGATTTCGACAAAGAATTATACATAGTTATCTTCTCCTTCGATTTGATATATCGCACGACCATATTTGGTAAAATTTGAAATTTTCCCCCTACTGGAACCCTCGTGCCACGCCCATTTTTCAGCCCGGGGTGATCATTTTAACAAATCTGAAAAAGCATAGACTATCGATCATTTCTGCCAAGTTTCGTCGAAATCTTCCTGGCGGTTCGGGAGAAGACGATATTTTAAGAATTTGACCTACTTTTTTATGTCGGCCATCTTGGATTATGCAACGAATATCCACTTTAACAAATACGAAAAGGCGTCACCCACGCACCATAACTGTGAAGTTTCACCAGCATCGGCTAAGCGGTTCACGAGAAGAAGACGTTTGAAATATATATTAAAAGGATGACCTTTCGGCGGCCATCTTGGATGACGTAATCATCCGATTCCCAAAGTAAAGGCTCCAGAGTGATCATCTCCTCGATACCTTCGATGGGATATATAACACGACCATATTTGGTCAACTTTGACCCATACTTGACCCCCCGGGCCCCGCCCATTTTTGATCCAAGGGACATCATTTTAACAAATCTTAGATAGCATAGACTATCGATCATTACTGCCAAGTTTCGTCGAAATCGGTCTGGCGATTCGTGAGAAGAAGGCGACCATCTCGGATATGCGACGACGTCCATTTTAACAAAACTGACAAGGCTTCACCTATAGACCATCCACGTGAAGTTTGGTCACGGTTCAGAAGAAGAAGTGGTCGTGGTCTATGCATGTTTGAAGCTTCATGAAAATATTCGAAAGGGTATTTGAGTTATGGTCCGGACAAGAAGTGTCTGCGGCGGACGATGTTCGATGTAAAATCCATAGTATCCCCTGACTTTCGTTCGCGGTGGGGGGGGGGGGGATACACGTTGTGCCATATTGCAACGTAAAAATGTCTAATAGTAAATGTAGAACAAAACAAAACAAAAATTAGAACAGTATGGAAGCGTCCTGGTGCCAAAGCTAAAATATATTTAACTCCTAATTAGGAATTAGGAGTTAGTATCTCCAAATTAGGACTTAGTTTCTCCTAATTAGGACTTAGTATCTCCTAATTAGAAGTTAGTATCTCCAAATTAGGACTTACTATCTCCAAATTAGGACTTTCTATCTGTGTCAATGCTAAAACATGTTTTATCTCCTAATTAGGAGATACTAACTCCTAATTATGAGATACTAAGGCCTAATTAAGAGACAGTAAATCCTAATTAGCAGATACTAAGTCATAATTAGGAGATAAATATATTTTAGCATTGGCACCAGGACGCTTCCATAGAAAACCAACGCTACATCTATATTTTGGTATATTCTGCACGCACCATTGTTTATATAATTGGGCCTTATTATCAGATTATCACTATACACGAGTGCACTAGCAGACCAGCTGTAAGTTGTGGGCAGTAACTCTGTACCGTATGTACGGGAGTTTTGCAGAGTTACTGCCCGCAACTACAGTAATCAGCTGCTAGACAAACCACAAATTACAACAAGGGCATCGTTATCACTAAGCTAATCCCAGCGCTGGCAGCCTTGATACTTATAAAACGATTTTTTAACGCATTTGCCTAACAACCACGGTGAACACAAGTCCTCAGTGACATTGACCTTGGGTGGTCGGATGTGAATCGTATGAAAAAAAAAGCACCATCCCTTGACACACATAAGTTATTGTGGCCAAATATTATCAACATTGGTGAAGAGGTTATTAAAGGTACATGCTACTCAGTAGTCACAAAATTATTGAATAAACAACAAAACATTTCACGACCTTGCCATTAGGCCTGGCGGTCGGACGTGGGTCGTATGCAAATCAAAGCACCATCCATAGACACGCATTGTGGCAAAATATTATCAAAAACAGTGAAGCGGTGCATAGTTTTGAAAAATAAAAGGTTCTACCAACGTACGTACACCCATGGACTATCGGCGATGGGATAATAAGCCGCATTCCCACGTGCCACGTTTATATAGATAGTCACATGCACACTTAGTGATAGCATATGACACATTTAATAGTTACGAACGTTAATATATAAGTCTACAAGAATGCCGCCACGGAAGCGGTGTCGCGCCTGCCGAGGCATTTGTCAGTAACATGATCATGGGGTGTGGTTCACCAATCATGCTAGCAACACGAATTTTGTGTCTATACCGCTGTATTGGCATTTGAAGAACTCATTTACAATATTTCCCCATGAAATCCGACCATAGACACATGACCAAAATGGCCGCCATTTTTTACGAAAAATCATCGGGTAAAATCGACAATAAAGCTTGATCGGATCAAGCTACAAACATTATTGTTTTATTTATTCCTATTATTTATTATACCAGACATGGAATGAAATAATTTATAATTCTGCTAAGCTATTAAAGGTGCTTGCCCACTCAGTAGGCACAGCATGTTCTTTATAGGCATTAAACAAGTGTATAACTGTGTCACTATTCCACCAGTTCTAAAAATTACGAGTGCGCGCTATACAGATATAATCATTTAGTAATATTTATTTTACTGATAGTGACGCGCGGTGATATCAGGCTATTTTCATATGCAAATGAGGCATGATATTTTTTAATTATTTATAAAAATTAAATACGTCACCTGAACAAAATAATATTGTCGACATATTATAAAATATGATAATTTCACATCAAAAGATAAATACAGAGAGTAAATAGTAATGTTCGTTTTGAAATTCGAGTTTCTTTAAGCAATTTTGACTTTGACTGGAGAAATGGGGCGCATGGATTTTTCGACCGGCATCCGCACAGTCTGTACAGGATTTCCACAGTTCGCCATTCCATCAATGAAACTTCATGCTTCTAACAAGCAATGTGGATCGTTATCAGACGACTATACTCGAGTGTGCCGTTTGATCAGGAGCTATAAAGTTCACAAATGTCCAGGGGCTGCCGAATCAATAGTTTTGAGAAAAATATTTTTTTATTGAAATATCTCGAATTCATATATTGAAAAAATACCGGACAGGAATGCAAATATTTTTAGTAGATTCGCCGGACCAATCTTATGATGCTTCCGGCGCATCTGATGTCATAAGCCCAGTTTCTCCTATCACAGCCACATATATGTACATGTACACTGTTGACCACTCTTAACGTAGCATACGCTCGGTGATGACCTTGACATTGTGTGGGTGATCCATTCGAATGCCAATGGTACCATCACCAAACTGGTGTATATATGTATCCTCTAAACAAATGTAGTTGCCAGGTCGCACTTGATTGAAGCTAAAGTATGGTGCCGGATCATCGTTGTATTGATCAAAGTAGAACTCCACGCGCAGTACCTTGTCATTCTTATCCTGTAACGAAATCGAAAACACACGCAGGCTGAGTGTTATTACAATATAGTCCCAGCAAAGAAGGCTACACAATAGCTGAGGCTGGACAAACATGTTAACGAAGGGTTTTCACCAGGAATGCAATCACTGACAGTATATAATAACACAAACAAATTACATCCGATTCCACTTATGGCAAATGCCAATTTTCAGTACAAATTCAAGATAGCCGCCATATATAAAGGTATACTATTAAAATAGACATTTCTTTGGTACTAAACAATATAAAAACATGTGTTATTTCCAATTATCATTAGGATAACGATATGCTTTCCAATTACAGGATGTCAGATGCCAAGGTCATTCGTTAAGGTCAAGGTCAAATGCAAAAAAATAAACAGAAAATCAATGCTTTTTATATATTTGCAGCTCATAACAACATACAATAAATTTGTACCATCTTTTCACATGTTATTCTTTCATTTACTATCACTTTTTAGGTCAAGGTCATATATCAGGTCATATATCAGGTCAAGGTAGATGTCTATTTGTTTGTTTGTTGGGGTTTACAGGCCTATCAACAGCTAATGTCATTTAAGGCCGGGTCAATGGGTTTAGTACCAAATCCCATATATTACCTGTACAAGTACATGTACATGTTTAGATGTCGAATATATGTCTCGAATTTATCCGAAACCGGTGCATATTTTCTATCCATAAGCAATTTCCATGTGTAATTTCCGAATGTATACCCATACTCATATAATTCAAGAGCAATTAAAGCTAATTTTCACCAGTAGCTATTTAATACAAGCATTCCGTCACGGAAGCGGTGTCGCGCATGCCGAGGCATTTGTCCATAACCTGACCATGGGCATGTGCTAAAGTAAGCATCACAAGATCTTTCAGAGAAGTTCATGCTTAAAACACGAAACGGCCAAGGTTGAAGAAACGTTTTTACATAAAAAGTGTTTCCACAATCATGTGAAGGTACAAAAGGTGAAGGTCATGTTTTATCGGGGGTGGGGGTATGAGTATGTTCCAAATGTACGTATCAAGTGTCCAAATAGTGAAGCAATCCGTCAAGTAATTTAAAGTCATACCATGACGACGAAGCTGGTACAAACATTTTGACATTTCGGACGACGACGACGGAAAAAAACGGCGACTAAAGTCGTGCCTTCTGCTAAAAAAGGCGCGACAACATTACTATATAGAGATGCTCACAGGTTTTCTAACATTCTGGTAATTCAATACGTTACTCCAAACAATAAGCATGGGTGTTATGACCATCGCCAACAACAACAACAGCTAAAAACGACTGCATGAATGTGAAAATGATTATCTGTTAGTACGAAGTCGGCAAACAATGCAGTATTTCATACACGGTTGAGTACTGGTGAGGCGTTATAATTATAGTCAGACTTGAATATTAATATTCAAGCCATTTCCTCAGTAATTGTCCTTATTGTGTGTCTATTACCATGATTACTGTGGCGGTAGGAGTCACTCGTCGCTTCATCGTATAATGAAGAGAGAGAGAGGTGAATGGGGGCTGCTAACAGGGTAACAGAAAATAAATTTGCAAATGCATGTATCAGTTAAGAGCATCTGTAAAAAGTGATAACAGATATATATGCATAGCAAGTGTTGATGACTGGCATCATGTCATCTGGTGGCCTAACGCATGCTCGTGGATTCAATGAGAACACATGTTTGCTTTTTCTTCTCTCAAGCCCTGTCTGTATGTGCTGAGATTTGTCACCCAATATTCGATATTGCAGGTTCTTTTTACGAAAACAGGAGCTGGTCATCGTGCCCTGACATCATCAACGTGTGACATGATATGGACGATACACAGAAATTTCTGTAGGTCTTTGTTCAGCTGGAATCATCCCAAACAACATCAGATGAGCTTGTGAGTCACTCAACATAGTTAGTCGCATACAAGGCAATGAATGCCGATGGGGCCCAAGGCATCGCAGATGAGATCCTTGCTTCCATGGTCGGTCATTCTATGTCAGAATACAAGTTTTCCCAAAAGAATCAAGTAAATACGTTAGCCTATGCTCTCTATATTGGCGGAACGAATCGATGAATCCCCAGTATCGTCTAGCCGCAGGCGTCGTCGACTCCATCTTCCCGATTTCTTTCAGCATGAGTCTCTATTCGACAATCTCATGCACATGCAAACTGGCAACAAGCGCGATCTCATACACCATCTTGTAAAGCTTGTCCCTGAATTCATTGTCACAGCTAGTCTAGAAATGGCATTGGAGTTTCTTATAGATATCGGAGGTTTATTGTTCTCTATTATATATACCAAAGCTCTGTTAGTTGTGTTATGTGATGGCTGTAGAAAGTCTCCCCGTGTTTGTAACCAATGCTACTATTATTTCCAACCCATTGGGGGATATCTGAATATGGTTATCCTTTTCATTCAATGTTATATTGTTATATTATATGATTTATCTATGTTTTATTATACATATACATGTATTGTGACAGTTTAGTTTGTACCTGGTTCATGGATATCCTGTGGGTCTTGTTCTCTATTTTGCTTGACAAGTTATCATAGCCTAATAATTCCTCCAGTTACTCAAATACTGTATATGTGTTATGTATGTTCAGCATGCACAAAGCAACTATGGTCGTGCATGTATTGTCTTTGATGAATACCACGGCTCCAGCACTAAGAATGAAGTCTATAACCATCAGACAGGATAATAGATTGGTGTGTCAGTCCCAACAAGAAAAACAAATCACAATGACGTAGAATACAAGAAGACAGTAGAGCAAGCGTGTATTATGGGAACGGCCGGTGAACAAAGCAGTCCAAAACAAAACAATTAATATAATGGACGAAAAAGAAAGAATAATCACAACAAAAAGCAACCCCACTATATATGAAAGATAATATACAATGTAGTAAAGAACAGAAGACACGGCTAATCTGTAGTACTATGACGGGCCCCGTCACGAGTTCTACAGGACAATCATCATAACAATACACCAAACAGCCGCTTAGTATGGTTTATACAGAGAATATTGCATAGGCGGTGGAACCGGACAAATATTGGATAGGGGGGGGGGGGGGGGGGCAGTCTTGAGGGCCCGATGTTGCTAGGGGGGTCTCCGAGAAATTCTTGAAATCTAAGAGGCGTGAAACGCCATTTCCAGCATTCTCAGCAAGTTTCAGGATGATAATTATGTGCCCACTTCCGCCGCCGCCCCTGTATGGCCAGAGCAGCCATCGATGTCTAGCATGCCTACGGAGATATAGGTAACACAACCGGCATGTTGGTATGAAAACAACAGTAGTTATTGCAGTAGATTGCGACCCGATGTCTTGAGGGCCCGATGTTGCTAGGGGGGTCCCCGAGAAATTCTTGAAATCTAAGAGGCGTGAAACGCCATTTCCAGCATTCTCAGCAAGTTTGAGGATGATAATTATGTGGCCACTTCCGCCGCCGCCCCTGTATGGCCAGAGCAGCCATCGATGTCTAGCATGCCTACGGAGATATAGGTAACACAACCGGCATGTTGGTATGAAAACAACAGTAGTTATTGCAGTAGATTGCGACAGATTTCAGCTAATGGCATATCATGCAGGTTATAGTGAAAACATATACATGGTTGCATCAAAACAGAGATTATGCATCACAGCATTGAAAACAAATCAGGATACATTTCTTGGAAGCTCTTGCCCTTCTTGCATGCTATTAGCAGGTGTGACACAATGTTAAGACCGTTTGGTATTGGCAAGGTGACTGTCCGGACAAAGTACGCAGCTCTGAAACAACCCACTACCGTCTTCATGGATGCATCAAGAAGAGGACGCCCTGCCTGTTATATATGGGTGTGCATCATCAAGTCTTTTTCCCGCAAGAGTGGCTACGTTTCAGATAAAGGTGGCTACCTCAGCTGATTACATGCAAGCAGAGAAGCTTCCGCGGACGAGAGATGCTGCTGCTCTGCACAGTCATAGAACTTGCCACCAGATTCCGGTGTGGTAATACTCTCTTTCTGAGGAATGGGGATTGTGCAACGTCACAGTTAGACGTGTACCTGTCTAAACTGCACAGCTGCCGGTACCAGAAGACGGCTCAAAATTATTAGGTGCAATTGCAATGAACTTTGCGACAAGAAAAAGTGGACATGCAACAAGAATGGGTTGCACTCCACACTAGCATGTGGACAGTTCGAGGGAATTACTTTCTGGAATGGGACACATGTGGAAAGCCAATGTGATGATGGTGATCTGGCATTTATAGACAAATAAATAAACGAGTATGCGAAGAAAAGTTGGTTGTGTATAAGCATTAATGTATCGTGCATTAAATACATTTTCTTGTTGAATGTATATGATTTTAGACCATTAAACAAGGTATACCAAACGTGTTAGACTTGTTAATGTGTTGAAATATGACAGTTCGGCATAGTGTGCAGATTTAAACAGTTTAGTTCGATTTTCATCAGTTTTTTGGCATTGTTTGTACGACTATGTTATACTTGCACATACTGATATGTACAAGTAAAAGGTATCACAAATAAAGAAACGTGTACCCCTATGTTTTATACATGTTTCTTCGTTGATATAACATGTACATCTTTACTAATTTGTATAAGTGTGGCTTCTTATGGTCATATTTGACATTGCATTTGTCCTTAGAACATGACCTTAACCTTTTATCTGGATCAAATCCCTCAGAAAACAAATGATCATTCTCGTTGTAGCTGCTGCAATACATAAAACGTGATTAAATATCAAAAGAGAGGATTAATATAAAAATATGTTCAGATTATGAATTTGCTTAATTTTTACATTGACCTTGACCTTAAACATGACCTTGCCATCTGATAACCCCTTAATTGTCAGCAAATTAAAGGGTATCATAAATTTAGTTGGAAATGAGACATGAAATGTAGTTTCATGATGCTTACCACTAATGCTATGTCAGTTTCACTATTAGAACTAATGAATTGGCGGCCATCTTGGATTTAAGCAGAATAATCAAATTTGCCATGAGTGGAATTTGGTGGAATATTATTTTTCTGATATAATTGCCGGCCACTGGACCCATTTCAGGTGAGAAAGCTTTGTTAACATTTTTGTCCAACCTAAATTGTTCATTGCCTGGACTAATATGGCACTGTATGCCAATGATTTTAATGTGGTCACAGGAAGTGATAGCAGCAATACTCTTTATACCGATATGCTATTATAATGTTGGTTTCAATGTGCTTAAATGGATATGCTATTATTATACTTTATTATGATGATGGTATCAATGTGCTTGCAAGTAATGGGCTTAATTTATTGCACTATTAAAGACGGGGGCCCTAAGCAATATAGTGTTACGGAAATTAAATGTGTACCTAATTATAAAACTATTCCACAAGCTATTAACATCAAAAGTGTTCGTGTTTACACAATATTAACACAATATTATAAATACCGTGTTAGTAGTGGTGATCACCAGTTTATGTGCATGTGAAGACAGTGTGGTTAGTTTTAATTATTTAAATCAAACATGTGTATCAAATTAAACACGGCTGTTTTCCATATCTTGTAATGTCCTTATTGTCCACCAGAAATTGCATTGCACAAATAAATAGCGACTTCCTTTGAATAAATATCGAAATTTGTTAATAGTTTGAGAAAACGCGTTATGTCCCCTGACCTCAAGATTATTGTTTTCCGTCATACAAATAATACAAATTAATGTCATTTCTAAATGCTGAACCAAAACGAATATAACCCCTAGAATACATCATGATGTGGGGACCCCATCTTTAATTTATGATATTGATTTCAATGTACTTAAATGGATATGCTATTATTATAGATTATTATGATGATATTATCAATGTGCTTACATGCACTATTATGATATTGGTATCAATGTGCTTACATGGGTATGGTATTTTTTATGGACTCTTGTGATACTAGAAACAGTGAGCAGGGGCTCACGTATTCCCCCGGCCGCCGCCTGAATCGACAAATAAAAACTTTAGCGCAAATATTTCAAACACTTTACCGCAAATTTCTTAATTAATTTGACATTGGACATGATGGCCGCATAGGTTTGGAATGGAATAAAAATATATGGATGATGATAAGGAAGTATATGAAGTTTGAAGACAATCCAATTTACCGTTGCAGAGATAACGGGTATCAGAAAACTTTAGCGCGGACCGAAGGACAAACGGAAGGACGGACGTAATTACGAAAACTATATACCCCTCGACATACGTGCTGACACGGTGACATGTTATTATTATTATTAACTATTATGGTGATGGTATCGACGTGCTAACACGGGGACATGTTATTATTAACTATTATGATGATGGAGTCAATGTGCGGACATGGATATGGTATTATTATAGATTAGTATGATAGTATCGCTGTGCTTACATGGGTATGCTGTTATTATAGATTATTATGATATTATCACTGTGCTTACAGTGGGTATGCTATTATTATAGATTATTATGATAGTATCGCTGTGCTTACATGGGTATGCTATTAGTATAAATTATTACGATATTATCACTGTTTATACATGTGTATGCTATTATTCGACCCCCGCCGAGAATCTGCGGTATAGGTTTCGCCCTGTCTGTCTGTCCGTCTGCCTGTCTGCCTGTCCGTCTGTCCGTCCGTTTATGTTTGAAAGTTGTTGAGTTTCTCAAATCACCTATACTTTCTGTTTACAGGGTGTTTCATAATCAATGTTACCATTTCGTGAGCCTGTAGTTTCTATAATATATATAGTGTATATAATAAACATATTCTGCTAATTGGGAAGTTTTAACGTTTTGTTTGACATATAACATTGATATATACACTGAATGACGTCGACGTTGGCTGATTACGACGTTCAGTCTACTTTTATAATTGTCGATCACATTGGCAGATGTTTCTGGCGTGATAGAACGGATTTCTCTTCGGATGTCTAGTCTTAGGTCAGCAACTGCGATAGGTAACTGTTTATAAACCTTATCCTTCAAATATTCCCAAAGGAAAACGTCTAGGTCTTAGGCTTAGGTCCGGGTGGGGTGGCCATTCGTTTCAAGTCCTGAACGAGATAAACTTCTCACTGAATGTCTTGGATAGCCATGAAACTACATGTCCCGCTGTATGTGGTGTGACCATACGTCTTTAACGCTGATACCTCTCCGTTGTAAATCCGGCACAAATTTGTTCTTCAGGATGTTCAAGTACCGCACGCTGTTAACTGTTGACACATCTCCATCCTCGTCTTCAGCAAAAAAAGTCCGATGATTCCAGTTGAGCTAAGAACAGCCCAAACGGTATCTTTTCATCATGAAGCGGTTTTTCAATGTAAACGTTTGATTTTTAAGTCCTCCAAACCGACAGTTCCTTTTATTAACCTATGCATTAAGATTGTATAACAATGCGCCTCATCCGAAAACCATGTCATATGTGATGTGAAGGTTGTCATTCATCCATTCTGCATAGGCAAGTCTGCTTTGAATATCAGTCGACTTCAAATGCTGCATAACGGATATTGTATACGGTTTCAGTTTTAAATACAATCTTAACAATCTATAGGCACTTGTCGAGCTGGCAGTATTTGTAATATCACCCAATATTCTACGCACAGACCTCTGTGGAGTTTCACCAACCTCTGTTTGCACTTCTTCAATATTTTATGCGGTTCGCACGATCTCGGCCGGCCTGTGTTCCCATGTCGCATGTCTTCAACCGACCCACACTGCTCAAATGTGTTGAAAATTATGTGGATCTGCATCTTGGTTAACTGCTGGATACTTCTAATGACAGATACTGGCGAAGAACTTCCGTAATATAATTTTACAGTTTCTGTACATAGATTATTATGATATCATCATTGTGCTTACACGGATATGCTATTATTATGGATATTATGAATTTATGATCATGGCGTCAATGTGCTTATACGGGGATATGTTATTATTATGATTGACTATTATGATGATACATGTAGTATTGATGGGTTTAAATGAATATATTAGTATGACGATGTCATGTCAATTAAATGTGTTTACATGGATATGCTATTAGTATAGACTATTGCTGCTATCATAAGAGTGCCAGTACACCCATATGATATCAATGTGTCCACAATGTCAAAATGTAACATGCAAACATGCAAACATGTTTCAAATCAGTCAGATCAATTGGTGAGATTCTCCCCACAGACATATGCACAGAATAAATAATCAAATGATATCAATGTCACCATATGTCAAATTCACCACTAGAAAATATATGTAGTAACACTAAGCAGGTTTCGAACAAGGCATAGAAAAATAAAATTTGAAACCATTCAGCTTATTTCAATCGCAAGTATGTGAGTCTATGAAACTAGAGCAAGTGAGCATAGGCTCACGGATACCCCGGCCGCCGCCTGGACCAACAAACAAAAACTTTAACGCACATATTTAAAAAGTAAATTTGTAATTTGACCTTGACCTTAGACATGAAGACCGCATGGGTGTTGTATGGAATGAAAATATGGATGATGATAAGGAAGCAAGTATATGAAGTTATTCGACATATCGTTGCAAAGATAATGGGTACCCGAAAACCTTAACGCAAATCTTACGGACGCACATTTTTAAGACATTTGACATTAACCTTGGATATGAAGGCCGCATGGGTGTGGTATGGAATGAAAATATTGATGATGATAAGGAAGTATATGAAGTTTGAAGTCAATTCGACATACCGTTGCAGAGAGCATGAGTACCCGAAAACGTGAACACAAATCTTTCGGACGTAAACTTCTAAGAAAGTTAACCTTGACCTTTGATCGATCCCAATTACTAATGATAATTACTACAAATAACAGACGGTGAAATTAAAGGCGAGTAATTACGTTGCTATCATGAAAAGACAAAAATGTCGTTGGCAGTTTAGAGTAGACTAAACAAGATAAAAGTTTAGTTACTAGTTTTCAGGTACGTGTTGTTTTGAAGAGATAAATGTTTCATTAACATGTAGTATGAAGGAAATTGTGATATTTGAAGGATTTCATTTATTTTAAATGCATAACTCCCTACGTCAGCGGGCGCAGGAAGAATTGACATAAAATTGGTGCGTTTGCGTTCTGGCTGTTAGTCGCCCCGCGTTCAATTTCGGCTTAATAACCATATAATGCAATATTTATACGTTTCTGACATTATAACAAGGTCATAACATTGTTTTTATTAGCGAACATAATTGACGAAAACAAATACAAGGACAATATAAAAAGATTCAATAAAATACGATTGGTTGCAAATGCATACCTTCAGATAGACGCAAAAGCGTGTAGCTTTGAAGTGGAATCTGAAAATAAAAGCCACAAGAACGGACGGCCGACGGCGTAGACACAGGAACAGTGGACCCTCTTGTTCTAGATCGTCGAAGTTGTCGATTACCATTCTTTCAGGAAACAAGGAAGTGGCCTGTTCGATTGCTTTGCCAATGGATCCCTTTGGTCGCCTGGCACAAATGCGCTCCTTCTCAACTGGAAATTTGGCTGTCAAATTTGGATGAGAGGGAATCAACCTACTTCGATCATTTACAGACAGTTCGCGCAACGCCTGTATACACATATAACGTTCTTTGTCCGCCTTGAACATCGGTGTCTCAGGAAAGTCATCATCCTGTGAATATACAGCGGAATCTCTCTAAACCGGACAACGAGAAACATATGTGATCATAATTTTGATGGGTTTCTTGGTCATTTATCTGAGGTGATAATGCCTGTTCGTGATCACATAGCACATAACTATGGCTCGGAATAATTGAATGCTTGATTTACAGTGAAACATCGCGAAAACCAGACACCATGGGGACCTCCCAGGGTGTCCGGTTTAGTGAGGTTTCACTGTAATATAATGTACATACAGTCATGGTCACATAGGGAACCTGCTGAAATTGTTGATATAGTCTTCGGAAATGTTATTTTTTATGACAGAGTATGTGACATATAATAACAAAGGGTTAGGGTTAGGGTTATTTTACCTGTGAGGGTGTTTATCTGACATTTATGTCCAAGGCTTGTAAATTCGAAAGCTGTCTCGAACATTACTATTTGTTATGTTGAATGCGTATGCGTATTAAATACTTATTTATCACGGGTATTTGCACGGGAACCTTTGACTACCTGGCTGATTTGGAACGACGTTTCAAATTGTCTAGCGTCGCCGTAAAAGTTCACATTTTGCCCTCCCATTTACGTTTACTGGTGTCAGTTAACTTTAAGTGTGAACAGAAAACGGAAAATTATAATTTACTGAAAATTTCACTAATATGAAAGGCGATACCTTGTACCTCCGTGCACATATTATGACGTCATGACTTGACGTCACGTACTTGTGACGTCATTGAAGGTGAATACATGTATGATGTTATGGCTATAGTTTCATGACAAAATATTATAGCAAGGATACATGCACGAGTTCCTCGCAGCATCAATGAATTAGAAATGCTTCAGGCGCTGTACATTGTCGCCTAACTGTCGTTATTTGACATTGTCACTCTTTTTCGTCGGTTGTCCTTATGAATTCAAAATGGTGAACACATAATTTAACTGGCTACATATCAGCCAAGTCTTCGCTTACACTGCACTTTGATTCCTAAATAATCTTAAATATGAACAACCTAGTGTATGCCAACGATATTACCATCTATTATCTTGGTAAATTGAGACTTTTGAACAATTCTATCCAGCGAATGATATGCCATTTAATGCCACTCATGTTATCATAAACGGAAGTAGACACGCAGCTATATAATGAAATATATATCCGGGGTTTGTATTGAATTTGGCAAAATAAATTCATCGTATAGTATTGGTATATTTAATGAGCATATCGTATGATCATATAATATTGGTATGTTTGTACCGTATCATCGTATAGTACAAACGTACTATACGAATATTATACAAACATACGATATCCGTTCGTATATACGATATATCCGTACGGATATGCTATGATTATACCATAAGCTGGTATGTTTGTACGATACAAACGTACCGGAATTATACACATGTATAAAAATCGTATAAACGTACGATTTGAATGGTACATCTATACGATATTGGTTGGTATGTACGGTACAAACATACCGTACGTTTATATTATATGCATATCGTATAGAAAACATATCGTATTGGTATAGTATACGTATGGTATTGGTATAGTACGTATAGTTGACCTGCAGAAAAGCGCTACTGTAATGCACAAAATACACAGTGAGGTCGGTGGAGTTTTCGAAAAGTCTTGAAACTAATTGGAAATTTGGTGGTCATAAATTTGCTTTTCGCACGATTTGTAGTATGAAATCATCAGTTTATCACTTGACTGCATAATAATGGATATCAGGCGATGGTAATGCGATCCTCAAGAAAGACACACGGCGACAATTATAAGGTATCACGCTACCAAATCTGCCCGACGTCGTGTTTTGTCACGAAGTTAATGTTATAAGCGGCCTACTGCCCACTTTAAAATATGTCGTCGCATACGAAATGTTAAATACTGTTGCTATTATTCCCCAACATTATTTCAGACAGCAGCAAACAACAGGGAAACGCCAACACTTGTCACTCTGCCTTATTTAAAAAGTATTCATACGAAATTACTTTACTTGGGCCGCAATCCAAAACATGACGTTACATTAGCAACTGCAACACGAGCCATAAACATTATTTTCATACTTTGTGTTGGCCTAATGGGAGACATCTAGCCAGGCTACGATATATCCAAATTTGGTTGACATGCGGTAAAAGATGACAAATCTATAGGACTTGTCCGGGTATTTTATCAACACCCCTTGTATACGAAGTTGATAAAAACGTCGTAATTTCGACGTCATTGATCTAAAACGTCATATAAGTTTGTACCACGCGTCATAAAAATACTTCTAAAATTAAAAATAATTGGGATACATTGATAATGTTGTTTGCGGCATATGGCTTTTAAAAGATGTACAATTCAGAATACGCGAACAAGTAAAAACTGAAAATGTTGTCATTAAGCCCGGTTTTCGCACGGCGCGGCTAAGATATGCATATACATGTGGAGTTTATTCCTCAATTAAAGTATTTTGATAAGTCTCTACACTGTTTGCCATGAAGTTCATCTTATTTACCAATACCAATTATGAATAACAAATGATCAGTGCCTATGCTGTTCGCCATTTAATCGGTATGCTTTATCTTATTCCTCCATGAAACGACATGATCAGATGCTACACTATGCCATTTCGTTTGTCTTATTTACCCATGCTAATAAAAAAAGATCAGTGTCTATTCTATGCCTTCCAGTAATTCCATATCTAGGCTCATAATCAATATGTGCCACGTGATCGGAAATATATACCGTTGTCAGATCAGGACTGACCTGTTCGCTGTTGATATGCATGCGTCCGGCCAGTGTGTGGGGTAAATAATTGGATAGTTGACAAAAGATTCATTGAATTTCATTTCATGTGTGTGCTGAAACGTTTGCCAATTTTTCGACTGTATTTACAAAGATATAGGCTTTATATGGCATATGTCCGAATTGGTAAAATTTTGTAAAATCACGGTAGGTTCGTGAACAAGATTACCTATATGGCCAAAATACCAATATTTAGTCCCAAAAATGAATTTGGTGGGATTTTAAAGGACTTAGCGTACGTCAAGTCATGCTTATTTTAATCACCTCACGTAAAGCACATCGCGGCTGCACACATGTCTATAAATTACCAAATATATGAATACTCCGAAATCTCCGACTACCCCGGAAACTGGCGTCTATACCATACATTATTCAGTACCATTCATACACATATACTCATACTACGTGAGTTTTTGTGCGCACGCTATGTCGCGCGACCGACGCCTAACGCGTTATATTACGTCACGTTTGGACGCTACCTTTGAAACAGTAAACATGGTAAACATGAATCAACGTCCTGATAGGGAGCAACTCCAGATTATATCTGTAAATATTACATGTACTTTTAAACCACCCAAGAAAAGCAGCGTTCATTTTGAGCAAATATACCGAGGAGTTACCGCTGTTCGTGCCCATAAGGAATAAAGTACAAAACAAATAGCATAAACGACTTTCTTGAACATATATAAACCATCAACAAAGACTGCATCATTTCACATGATAACTGAGTTAATTCATGGAACATTGACACGAACGCTGCCTATTTTAGTGATATCGTGTATTATATGTAATATTGTTGACAGGGTAAACTGTATTCGTGTCTTCCGGGAAATGAGTGTGTGAGGGTCTTCATGGAGGATTCCTAAATTATTTTGTCAGAAAAATATAACAAGGATGTTTCTTATTTTGTTTCTAATTAAATTAATACAATATAATGTGAAAAATACTGCGCATTACTCACGAGATTATATGCCGTATTTAATAGGCAAAACTATTCGCAAAAGTCCCGATATTCTCGTTGACATTCGTGTGTTGTGTGCGTGGCAATCTTAAGACAAGCATGTAGATTTAAATGTGTCACTACTAAAACGAAGAATCATCATGAAACTTTACGTACATTTTCCAATTGTAGGTATACATTAGCTAGCCTATATATCCAAAATTATTGTGCATTAGATGTATAAACAATTCTGAGACTCAAAATGTAAAACCTTCATTAATAAGCAACTAGCTGTTTCCAAATTTCTTCTTTGGACTACATTTTAAGCCCCTATATATGCACTTATAATCGATATTTACTTGTCAAAATGTGTCAACAACACTGTGGCTGTGCGGGTTATTGGAGTTTGTTACTTAAACTTTTAGACAAAATAATGAAGATGAAAAATCACATTAGTAGATTTGCGCAAAATGAACGCTGTCTTTCTTGGGTGGTTTTAAAGTAACATTTATAGATATAATCTGGATTTGTTTGCTATCAGGACGTTGACACGTGTTTGCTGTTTCAAAGGCAGCGTCCAAAACGTGACGTAATATAACGCGTTCACGTCAATCGCGCGACATGACGTGGGCACGTAAACTGACGCAGAACTCTTATAGGTGTCTGGACGGTACAATGTATTTTTTCATCTTCATTATTTTGTCTAAAATTTTCATTTTAAAGTAACAAACACCAATTCCCGTTGTTGACACATTATGACAAGTAAACGCCGATTATTAGTGCATAGAGGGGCTCAATGTAATAAAATAAATGAATTTGGATACAGCTAATTGCTTATTTAGTACTGATATTAATAAACGTTTTATATTTTGAGTTTCAGAATTGTCAGACATATAATTCATAATACTTTTGGATATAGCTAATGTATACCTACAATTAGAAAACGTACGTAACGTTTTGTGATTCTTCTTCCTTTTAGTAGTGACACATGTAAATCTGTAATGCTTTTCTTAGACTGCATCGCCACACACACAACACACCAATGCCAACGAGAATATTGGAAATTTTGCGACTAGCTTTGCCGATTTAATAATGCATATCTTCTCCTGAGATAGCATTGTATCATGATAATATAGCATACTAGCGGGCGACTTTAACCAATAGCGGACGATTTGACCAAATAGCGGACGATCTGACTTGTATTCATTAACATACATTTACCTGTAACACTTTGATATACAATCACTTAAATAAATTAGTGTAGTGTATGGTTTCTTTTCCCGTATATCTTAACATATTATCCAGACAAATCTGGTCTATTATGTCTAGAAATCTGGTCCATTTCGCCTGAAATCTGGTCCGTTATGCCCTGGTCCGTTATGTTCATGGTCCGTCATGTTCATACTTTTTTGATAAAACATTACCGTGCAAATAGTCAGTTGAAATTACACAAATAATATCACAGATGGCGTCCGGCAGGAAATAATTTCGAGCTAATTCCCGTGTCATTTGATTTCCCGCAAATAACCAGTGCTACATCAACGATTATTAATTTAAAGGTATAACATACAGTTTACTATATTTGGACATACATGCAAAGGGTTTTGGATTGTACTTTTGTTGCTCGCTTTTTTGACGTGTCGAATTGTAGCCTAGATAACATATCGTAGGCGAATTATTGTAGCTAGAATGCAGTAAAAAATTGTGACGTCGCGTCAATGGACGTTCCGCGGTTATTTCCATGTTTGGCTGCATAGTGACTTCAATTAAATTAATTAGACCATTGGATGAAAATACTTACATACACTGAAACAAGTTACAGTACAATAAACAGTCTACTTAACTAAATGACGCATGTGCGATGAAAACGTTTATTTGGCTTGCGGACAGCACTCGAACGCCAATGAAACAATTATATTAAATGATTACGTAACGTTGGACGACGTCAAGCTGCTCCGTGCTGACTTAGATGCTTACGAAATCTTGTGATTTACTTCATGGAACCGATATATTTTTCACAAATGAACCAGCTTTCCAATGACAGATTTTACCACATCGTTCTTAAAGACCTTAGATATAAGCAAAGTCCTAGCACTTTATGACTGCACCTCGATACGAGTGAACATCTGTGATGTCTGGTGAGTGTTGAAAATGGCTAAGTCAATTACGCTGAAAGAATAGGTAATGTGAGATCCTGATACACTTATCGCTAGTAGACCAAATGTTAGGTACATGTAATCACTTCAGTAGACCATCATCCGATGTTACAAATAAACCGGTGTTCATGCTGCAAACCTCTTGTCTGTTGTGTTCCCACTTTTCTATACCCTCAAAACATAACAGGTACAGGTAAGAAACTTCAGATTGATGGATAGTTGTATGTGGTGGACGTTGTGCAAGTATGGTGGTACTAGGTGGTACAGAAAATGAGTAACCGATCAAAACGCGATAACATATTGTTGAAAATGAATTACATGTAAGTCAATTAAGTGAAATAATTGGCCAATGTCAATAAAGGTCAAATGTTGTATAGTGGTATGTGGTGGGCACCTGTTGGTTATTAAGTTGTGCCATCATGGTTATTCTAGGTGTTATAGTAAGCGAGAAACAGAGTTAAGGACCCGTTCTATACGATCATCGTTTGATTCAAAGATAATTGCTTCGTAAATGTGATAGAATATATGTATAGCATATATGTGAATACTGCCCTGTTACTGTATCCTATACGGCACATGGCGTGGCCAAGTCGGCCATCTTTGTGTTTTTAGCCATCAGCCAGTTTCATCTGTTCTGCCGTTTGACAAAGAACTCAAAATGTGAAGTAGAACATATGATATAATGTAACATCGCACAGTGTATCACTTTTACCTGGCAAACCACACAACACATACCATTTATACCCACTACTGTACTCTGTTATTAGCTATCAAATCCAGTGACATGTAAGCAGTTAGTGTATTGTCCCTGGTCTCTACTCACCTACTATGCGAGTATATATGGCTTTACGTGTAACGTGTACACTAGCATAGGCTGTGCATAAGATTGAAAAGTTTACACATCAAAATTTATTTTGAGATTGATGGTAGAAATGCTCAGATATCTCGTCTTTTGAATACAATATAGTTTGCTGGCATAATATTTATAGCTTGCCGTTGTCATTTCTGTATATTATGTATTGCACCATATTTCACTTGGTTTACTTTCATATTATTTGATGTATGTGTCAAACGCACAAAGTGGTAACACTGTACGATGGCTTGTACATACAACTATGGCGGAGATACAAGACAATATTCACATATGTTATATTCATATATCATATCACTCTTATGAAGCAATTATCATTGAAGTCAAGTGTATCTATCTATGACCTAATACCGTAAACGCAAAAAAACTTAATATTGAAAATAGGTAAGTCGATTATGCTTAACAAATATGTCAAGGTAAAAGTAAGACCATATAGTGGTATGTGGTGGGCACCTGTTGGTTATGAAGTTGTGCAAGTATGGTTGTTCCAGGTGGTACAGTAACAGATAAATGGACCTAAACACGAACACTTAACATTGAAAATGGCTAAGTCGATTACGCGGAAAAAATAAGTCAATGTAAAAAAGGTCACATGTTAGATAGTGGTATGTGCTGGCCACCCGTTGGTTATGAAATTGTGCAAAAATGGTGGTTCTAGGTGGTATAGTAAATGAGAAACAGTTTCAAACGCAAACACTTAACATTGAAAATGCCTAAGTCGATTACGCGGATACAATAGGTAAAGGTTAAACAGGTCATATGTTGGATAGTGGTAGGTGGTGGGCACCCTTTTGTTATGAAGTTGTGCACGTATGGAGGTCCTAAGTGGTACAGTAACAGAGAAATGGACATAAACACGAAAACATAACATTGAAATGGCTAAGTCGATTATTCGGACAAAATATGTCACGGTCAAGAAAATGTCACATGTTGGATAGTGGTATGTGGTGGGCACCCGTTGGTTATGAAATTATTGCAAGTGTGGTGGTCCTAGGTGGATTTAAAAAAATAACGGCTGAAAATGAAATAGTAGCATTTTTATTCAATAAAATATATGTCTACCATTTTAAAATTCAAAATAGCCGTCATAATAATACGTTTTTTTTGTCGCGCCTGCTTTGGCAAAAGGCGCAACTATAGTCGCCCCTTGTTCTGTCTTTGTTCTGTCTTTGTTGTCGTCGTTATAGAGAATAGTAGGTTAGTGCCGTGAATGGGAAAACAATTTAATCTTACTTGATGAATTGCTTCCATATTTGGACATTAAATACATTTCAGCATTTGGAACACTCTCATGCCGCAATTAACATGTCCTTGAATTATTTTACCTTCAAATTTTTGCGGAAACACTTAGCCAAATATTCACATGTAGCAAATGTCCAAATATTTAAGCAATCAGTCAAAAAGTATGTACATATTTTTTCATCATTATATAACGTTAATAAATACTTGACTGATTGCTTAAATATTTGGACATTTGCTACATGTGAATATTTGGAGCACACTCATGCCCCCATTAACATGACCTTGACCTGTTGTACCTTCACATGGTTGTGAAAACATTCTTCACCCTTGACCTGTTTTTTTTAAAGCATGTACTTCTCTGATGGTTTTTGTGATGCTTACTTAGCACATGCCCATGGTAATGTTATGGTCAAATGCCTCGGCAGGCGCGACACCGCTTCTGTGGCGGAATTATTGTGTTATTTCCAATTGAATACCAACAATGTTAATGGTAAAATGGATACTTATCTACATAATCACGCAGTAAATTAAATTCGTTATTTGAACATGTATCACAATGTAATGATTGTTGTTTACATAGATTTGTATTTCAAAATGGACACCATATTAATCAAACATTATTATCAGCTAGATAATAGCGATGGGTTAATGTGTAATGTGCGATATTGATTGAACAAAGATAGTAGCCACATTTGTATGTAATATCACGTACGTCTCTCATTTTAAAATTAAAAATGGCCGCCATATTTAGCATACTTTGGCGTGTTCCAATTTGGTATCGTTGATTTAAATATTTATGAAAACATGCAGAAATTGAACGTTTGGGTTTGACAATGTAATACAGCCATGATGGCTTTTCCACATGGCACAATTAATGACACATTTATATATCCGACACACATTGTACAAGGACATTCGCGTTAATGTAACTATCACTCTGTTGGTCAACACAAATGCGTATTTGTTTCTATATATGACCTCTAAATGTATTGGGTTTCATTGCGAATGACAGTATCATAACAGGCAATATCTGATTGGTGGCCTATATTGTGAATTATATACGTCTACTTTGCTGTTGTGTTGACATTTTTAATTTAGTTTCCTGTAACACACGGAAGTACGTTCCCAAATAACTCACAGTTGATGAAATTCTAATCGCAGAGGGTATGGTTTATGAGAAGGCTAACTCTCTTCTTCTTATTCAGATGTAATGTTAGGCTGGTATACCTTTTCACTTCAATCCACTTTAACAAAATAGGTGAATAATGCGGATGTCGAAAACATGTTCATTACTTCCTATGCCTTACACATGTACGGATGGTGCTGTTGGTGCGTGCGTGCGTGCGTGCGTGTGTGGATGTTTAGGTAGGTGGGTATTCATGTCAAACATTCCAACTGAATCCTGGCTTTACTGTTAGTTTTTCGTGTGGCTGGCTGGGAGCATACGAAGGGCAATTGAACGAATTTAAGGGCTGAATACAGGTGAAATAAGAAATTTTATCCTATTAACCCGATCGTAAATGACAGTAGCTGTTGATAGGCAGTCACACAAATTAAATAGATACATTCACCACCATACGTATTACGGTAACACATTCCACTTTACATCATCATGTTTGTTTTTGCTTAATATCCTGAATAGTTGTGTTAATATCTGCTTTTCATTTCAGTCTAATACTCTAATAATGTGCATTTGATTTTTTTTTGTAAATTCCATCATATGATAACAAAGATATACGCATACATGGTATAGTTTAGTGGGATGCTGTGCTAGTTGTTTCCAGTTTTTACTCAGAAATCATTTTACTTTTTCATTTCGATGCGCGACTACCAAACCTGCTAACTTGATATAAACGTCGTATGTACAAGTATACTTATTACGTGTGTGTCTAACATTAAATCATTATGTAATCCTGTGGCGTATGTAAATAATTGTATGACCCACTTTAGTTGCATGTTAGACCGAGCCGTCTCAATTTCGGCGACTGCTCTGTCGATGGCATCAGCAGTTTCTGATATACATTCGGTCCTCCGTTTTAAAGCCAATACATGTAGACAAATGCCCATCTTCCAACTTTTAAAGGAGCAAAATAGGCATAGCACATAGTTATAGTTTGTAACTGCAAAGCATGCTGGACACATGAATACCGACAAATCCATTCATACGTGGATATTATCACACATGTGTCTTTGACCAATAATCTGTATTAAACCGAATCAAAACGTATTTAGTTACTTCATCACACGTTATCAAGACTATTAAGTTTGTCACTGAAATTGCGCAAAATGTGTCATGGGCCAACATGTATAACACTAATTGCTACACGTGAAGTCATGACAGGTCTGAATCGTTAAGGGCGGTAGGTTGGGAGCATGTGAAAGGTAATATTTAACTATGGGTTTCATCCGGAATTCCAATATTCCTGGCTTCAGCAGTACTCATGCACGTTTTATTTGGTTTCCTTGTTACGTGGAGAGTTAAATCCGGTTATACTTACGATACATGTAGTAGAATTACTAATCCTATTACTTTTATGGGTTGTGCCCAAGTGAGGACATGGCACCATATCAGGTTATTCTAATTTCAGGGCTGAATATATATTTTCCTGTAAATATTCAGTTCTTATTTTGGAACCCCCATTGCATCCATCTATTAATGTGGAATATGATATTCGGTCCCGTCAACCCAGCCTAATATGAACATAGCTGTTGAAAGACCGTAAACACCTTTAAATAAATATTCGGCTAATATACTCAATGTTTAAGAACATTTTAGAGCTTGTCAATCAACAAGCACATAGTTGTGAACATCTTGAATATTTGCCGCACATGGCCATATTAAGTACAATTTTCACTATGATATTCTGATACCGTGACTGCAATAAATAACACGAGGCAAATTATAAAATGGTGACATGTTGGCGGCCATATTGGATTACTTACTAGTTTATTGAATTATATCGCACAAGGTTTTCTTATCTTATTTTTACAGGCATACGTCACATGCATAAAATCAACGCGACGACATATTTAATGATGAGTAGCACAGTAATTTGACAGCAGATATATATGATGAATATTGGCAGCCATATTATATTTCTACTATCCTGACCATTTGTGAAGGTCTATAATATAGCACATACATATAGTATTGATTGATGACACATATAGATACTTGAAACAACATCAAACTACTATTTTGGTCATTTGAACATGCTGTAACACTTTATAGAAACTTGTTAATATGGCGGCCATTTTGAATTATTTAAAACATGCCATATTGCATGTGTTTGTTACTTAGTAATACATTTCATATATAATAACAATAACATAAATAGTGTTTGTGCCAAAAAAGTCATATACAAACATGTATCTCATTTAATGAAGTCAAACACTGAATTATTTAAAAAGTACCAATATACACTTATATTGGCGGCCATTTTGACATACTTTATGGTAATCTTTTAGCATTACTCATTATTGCATTCTATAACACACTATTTTTAAACAATATCAATAAAAAAAAGATGTCCATGGTATGCATATGCAAGTAGAATGAAAATATTTCTATATATCAATAGTGAACAATGATATTGTAAACAATAGTTTGGATTGGGTGGCCATTTTGAAATCCTAGATAGCGGCCCTATAGATTGGAAAAGACAGCGAAATTTATTTTCTGATAGCTATTTCCAGACAAATGTATAATTTACAAATATATAAGCAATGGTAACAAATTTATCTAGCGAAAACCCACACCTATGCAGCATTATTGACAATAATGGTGGCCATTCAAGTTACAAGCTAATTGAGCATATGCCCCCGTACCCCACCCACACGCCATACCTCCGCCCCAACTTATAGGTACATGTACGTACGTCGTCCTGCTCGTAACACATGTTCTTGTGGGTGGGCCAGTCCTTTTTCTGACAATTCCTACAGCAATAATTCGCCCCCTTGCAGCGACCGCACGATTTTAGCAGACCTACATCACAGCAGTACGAACATCGCCCGGTCTCGCCCGAGTGCTGGTGCCCAGCTGTCGTTTCTTCACTTGGTTTTGTACCTGCATCCGCACCAGCTGTATCCCATGTGTCCCATGACGCAGATGCCTGTGTTGTATAATACGGAGGAGTATTATTATGGTGTATTAACTTTCATTTTGGTCCTGATTTTGCATGACTTGAAATGACATTGAACGTGTTTGACAAAGTTCTACAGGACTGTCCGCAAACCGGAATCCCAAACGAATACAAAGCCACATCGTCGTTCACATGGCAAACAATTGCACCAGAGCGATCGCCTCGTCGATAATTCAGGTATTGTTGGTGGATTTGGGTGGATTTCGTTGGTTTTCGGTAATTTACATAGTTTTGTGAAACTACTTATGCTCAAACATAATACAGGACGGAAATCGCAAATTATCCATACATTCACCGTTCAGAACTTTTAGATCCTTTCTTACTGTCAAAATAGCAAAAGGAAAGAAAGCTTTTTCAATATTTGGCCAATAGATTTTCCAACATGCGTAGCTTTCAGACCGATTATATCGTCAATTTTCAACCACAAACTCCAAATTCGGGTACTATCGATTCAGGAGAAATATATAAATCCGTTGATGCCAATATAATGCGTGAACAGCATATAGCATTTAAGACATTGTAGCCATGAAATTGTGCGATTTTCTGGCGAGCCCCCTGCCCACTTGGCGGAATTGTAACGCGCAATTTCATTGGATAAGCTTATTATCGTCATTTTCCCGCGACGTGTCAGAATAGTCGGACATCTTCTAACTTTATCCACTAGGACCACGCATGACATGTGTCAGCCAATGCAGTCGCGCTTACAAAGCGTGTTTACACGGCTATCTATATAAACAAATTTCGCCGCCCAAAGGGCTCGGCAATCTATCCGATAATATTTGACGTTTTTCAGACGATATATAAATGTTTGACTTGCATTTGCGGTTCAGGTCAAATACATTAAACTCACCAAACAATTTGGGACCGGTTTTAATGTTATTGGTTAACAAATAATGGTTGTATTGGTTAAACACGTACACGGGCAGAAGCTCTGTTTCTCTCCTTTGTAACTTATACGTGTAATTCGCGAGATGGTACTTAAATTGTATGTATGTAGCAATGCACCCAATCCACCAGGTACTGAAATAACCCAGAAAACACCGAAATATGAACCGTTCTTCAAGATACCTTCGATTGCACCGATAACATGACCATACTTGGTCAAACGTTACATTTGACCATACTTGGTAAAACGTGACATTTGACCCCACCCCCGGGCCCCACCCATTTATGACACAGGGACCACCAGTTCAACAACTCTGAAAGAGCATCCACCATCGATCATTCCTAGGTTCGTCAACATCTTCACGCGAAGACTTTATTTAACTACATATTTGTATTCTTTTAGACAACGACCATCTCGGACTCGACAACCTACATTTTAAATTGTTAACGTACAATGGAACCCCTCTAAATCGGACACCCTGTGGACCCTATTGTGTCTAATTTAGATGGGCTTCAATGTCATTCATGTCATTCTCCTGTCTGTTCATAACAGAAAATGACAAAAATTGCCGTCTAGTGCTTAATTACAGTGGAACGTCTCTAAACCGAACACTATGGGGACCTCCCATGGTGTCCGGTTTAGGGAGGTTCCACTGTATCTGTAAATGCGTCACACAATGACCATAATTGTGAAGTCTGGCCAGCATCGGCTAAGAGGTTCGTGAGAAGAAGGTTTGTAAACTATCTAATAAAAGTATGACCTTTTGACCAAACGATGGCAATCTTTGGATAACATAATCATCCGATTTAGACAAACATTGCACCAAAACAATCGTATCGACGATACATTCGATTTGATATTATGAAATAAAAATATTCGGTCAGAAATGAAAATTGACCCCTTTTTGACCCAGAGCTTCGCCCGTTTTCGATCCCGGGTCATCATTTGAACAAATCTGAAAAAAGCATCGACTATTGCTCATTCCTGCCGTGTCGTGAGAAGAAGATTTTCTAAGAATTGAAGCTATTTTTAGACGGCGTTCATCTAGTGTTAAGCAACAGCCTCCATTTTAACAAATCTGAAACTGCTTCACCCAAGGACTATAACTGTCAAGTTTGATCAGCATCGGTAAAGCGGTCCATGAGTTAAAACGGCTCGAATAAAAGGCTGACCGTTTGACATTTCGGCGGCAATCTTGGATGACGTAATCATAAAATTTTGACATCATTTTACGACATCTGAAAGAGCATCGACTATTGCTCATTTCTGCCAAAATCGGTCTCGCGGTTCGTGGGACGAATGGTTTTTAATAATGTAAGCTATATTTAGACGGCAGCCATCTTGGGCTATGCGACGACCACAATTTTAACAAAAGTGAAAATACTCCACCAAACGACCAGTACTGTGAAGTTTGGCCAGCATCGGTCGAAGACGGAAAGAAGACATTTGAACTCTCTAATAACGGATAACCTTTTGACCTTTCGGCGGCCATATTTGATGACGTAGTCATCCTATTTCGACAAAATATAATTGTTGATCATTTCTCCCAAGGTTCGTCCAAATCGGTCTGGTAGTTCGTGAGATGAATATTTTGTTAAGAAAGTAACATACTTGTATACGGCGGCTATCGTGGATTACGCAACGACCTCAATTTGAACACATCTGAAAAGAGCTCACCCACAGATCATCCCTGTTAAATTTAACCAACACAGGTCAAGCTGTTCCGGAGAAGGGGACGTTTGAAATTGTGGACGGACGACTGACGGGCGACGGACGAAAAGCGGTAACAATAGCTCACTTGTGCGCAGTTGAGCTATTTAAAATATCACGAGGTGCCGGATTCTTGTTAACCCTTTGAACCGGAAAGCCCGGTATACATGGGCGGCGGAAGTTGGGGGTGGGTCTCTTAGATTCAAACATTTCCGGGGGAGCATGCCCCCGGACACACCTACTAACATCGGGCCATTTGGGTCCTCTAGACTGGGCCCTGAGAATGCAGGAAATCGCGTTTGTCGCCTTTGAGATTTCAAACATTTCTGGGGGAGCATGCCCCCGGACCCCCTGGCAATATCGGGCCAGTTGGGTCCTCAAGACTGCCCCCACCCCTCAAGAATGTTCTCAAGACTGTGCCCCCCCCCCACCCAATAATTTTCCGGTTCCGCCGCCTATGGTATAGCGGGGTTTGCAAACAATGCAGATCGAGATGAGCCGGCTCGTGACACCCCCTTTTCATAAAAGGAAAAATCTAACCCGTACAACGTTAAATTACATTTCGTCGTCTGCTGATTATTGCTATTTTCAATTTTCCTTATCAAAAACGTGCTTTCCAGTGGAAAGGATTCTAAAGTGCTGCCTAACCATAGCTTAGTTTGCGAATAAAGACAAAATATGAAACAACAGCGGACGTCCTGTTTATTACTTGCATACCAAGGGTTAATGTGGCTACATGACATTACCTCCGGTTTCGTCGACTTGCACTCAGCCTTGTGTTTTTTCCAATGACGTTTCTGACACTCCCTTGAACAGTAGTGGACATTGTAACACCCTGAAGGTTAGAAAACACCAAATAGATTTAACTATACAACTTAAGGACTTACTTCATAGAACACCATTCTTTGTTTTGAAGACAACAGCTTAGCAAATTTGATTGACTATTTGTATAACGTGTATATGAACCCATTCTTCTTTTAGAGTATAGTACGCTGTGCATTGAGTTGCCATCTGAGCCATCTCAAATTTAATGTAATATGTTTTAAAAATAATTATTTATCACGTCCTCTTCGTTATATGTAGCCCAAGTCAATACCAAGTCTGATTTCTGACGATCAATGCGCCCATTTATTTTAAAACGCAGAAATCTCTACACACGCTATCGCGAGTGCACAGTCATATACGCTTATCTTAAGCTATGGTCACATATAACCTGCGTTGGTATACGATGGGCTACGATGGCCCAAACATACGATGGCCCACGATGGTAGGCAATCGAATAGTATGCTATTGCTATCATACGACGACACACGCCATCGTACGACGTCGTACGACATCATACGACGCCGCGCGAACATCCTGCGATAGGCCCACGATTGTCTTACGTGGTCGTACGATAGTCTACGACATCGTACGACGGGCAGAGGCAGCCAACACCAGGGGCCCGTTTCACTAAACTTCGTACGACTAAAATGTTCGTAAATACAAATTTAGGATCGTCTGAAAATTTCAATTGATTAACAACGGCTCGATACATGTAAATTCAATAATTGTTTACAAGAAACCATTGTTAATGTGATACTTACAGCCTATCATAGTTTTGCACTTACGAACATTTTAATCGTACAAAGTTTAGTGAAACGGCCCCCTGTTGTCAACATTATCTTCCTCTTGACGCCTCCTCATCATCTGGGGTGGAATCAGCGCCATGATGATCAGTCTGAACAAGTCGGCTCGACCTGAATATGATGACTGGGGTTTATATACCCAAATCAGTAGCTGCCCCTAGCTACGAGGACGCACGAGGACACATGATGATCATGCGTCTTCGCATGATAGTCGCACGATGTCCTACGACGTCATACGATGCCGTACGATATCGTACATGTCTGGCATTTACCAGTAGACAGGTGAAAGTTATCTACATGGTCTTATGATGCACTACGACATCGTAGGACGGTCGTACGACGGTCCTACGATGTATAAGACGTTGATAATCGTGGACCATCTTTTGAACATTTCAAATTCAAACGATGATTTACCGACCTACGATGACCCTCGGAGGCCACAAAATCGTACGTCGACGCAGGATGGGCTCCACGATGCGGGTTCCACGATGCTCCTCGATTCTACCATCGTAGCCCATCGTATATCAACGCCGGCTCTATGGGACTATAGCTTAACTCTTTCACTCATAAGTAACTGGAATGAATTTTAATGTTAACTTGCCGACCAATCCAACCGTCACAAAATTATTTTCAAATTAATTTATTTATGAAAAGGGTGTGTTTTTTTGTTCTCAAAAAGATGAAAATTACTTGCAAAAAGTGCAGATCCTGATAAGACGGCTCGTCACGAGCCGGCTTATCCAGATCTACACTTTTTGCCAATACCACTATACAGGCATGTGGTGTTGAAAGGGTTTAACCTGTACACGGATTATTTACTATGTATACTGTATGGAGTGCAATAAGGAATATTTTACCGTATCAATCATGGTGTATATATTGGCATGATATTATTGATATCACGTTGTAAATGTAAATACTAAGATGGCTGTGATGGCCACTCCATGCGCTGTATAGAACACAGTAACAAGAAAATTTATACATGCATGTATATTTGTATTAAGTATATCCCATCACGTTAACAAAGCAATTATCTTTGAATCAGATGATGATCAGGTATAAAACGATTCATTAACCGAATCCCCCAATTATGATCAATCAGTCTCCCATATTTTCAGTATTCGCATGTACCTACTTTTACATGACCTGCAGCCTGTCCGTCCTGAATCTGCATGAATAAAACAATAGGTTCACTGACTAAGAACGAAATAATCAACGTCACCTTGATCCCCAATATTGTTTACATTATTTCGCCACTGCAACGGTGTCTATATCACGTGACCAACACATGGTTCAGTGTTTCTTTTAACTGTCACAAATATACGGAAAACTGGTTTTAAAAACGCCCCAACACGTTCCTCAAGGGTAATTAGGTAGTAATGGACCAGAATTGCATTATCAAACTCTGTCAGTGACCTCAAAACATCCGGTTCATTTATACCCGACTATTTTTGACCATCCCCTTAGCGCTTAAAATGGCACAATTTATCATGTTCTAACTTAAAGGTTTAACCAAACTAAATCAACAGATATTCATGCACGATGCACTCAAAAGTAGTACGGTAAAGATGTGTAATGCCATATACACTGTTTGCTTGTAGAACCTGGTAAATTGGTGTACTTCACACGCATGTTGCTGTAACCGTTACATAATTTTCAAGCATGATTTTGGGGTTAAATTCTTTTTAATTTGTGGTAAAAGCGTAGGTTATATAGAAAAAGATCAATGCTCTGGATAATCAATATTGACTAGAAATGTTTCCGAATTTGTTCTCTATGCTGCAGTTTTTTAAATGAAGGGTGTTGTCGTCTTTTCATTGTTTACACAATCTCTTTAAACACATGCATATAATGTCTTGGTTCAGTAGTTGCAGATTAGATTCAGCATTAACAAACATTTTGCATCAGGTTTTGAAACATACTTGTTCACGAAATATCGAACCATTTATATATTGTAAAGTTTCTTTTGGCCTTAAGTATATTTAAAGGAAAAATCAATGGCGGTCCACCTGAACAACGTCGCATGTCCTGTCCGGTGTTGCCACAGTTATCGCACTTCATCTTGCCACGTCCTTCGGTGTCACAGACCTGGAAGGTTTTCAATGGATACTGTTTGAATAGTTGCGAGCGGCAACTCTTGCAGATCTGGCTACGGACGATACGGGAATAGATTATAAGAGCTAACGTTCGCAACTACTGTTTAAAGTGACTGGGTCACAGATATGAGCAGAAAGTGATGAACTAGATTAATAAAACAAGGGTGGATTCCGTCGTCTGGAACAAATTTGGATTAGTAAAACAAATGTGTATAACAGTGAAACGTTTGCAAGTGCCAACATTACTGGCTGTTTCACGAAACCTGCTCAAATGTTACGGCTATATAAATAATGCAAAAACAATATATTTTTCGATAATATTAAATTATAGCAAAATTTAAGAATGAGCCTACTTTTTATTTCGTGAAATTTGGTCCAATATTGATTTTATTGCGAAAAAACAATTCCCACATGTTAAATCCCCATAGACATCTTCACAGAGTGAAGATGTCTATGGGGATTTAACATGAGGACATTTTTCTAATTTCAGAAATACTTGACCGAATTTCAAAACGTAACTTTCATTTTCTTAGTTAGATCATTTCCAAGCTATCTACATGTAGCTAGTAGCTAGGTTTCAGAATCAATTCTTTCCAATTATTTTCGTTTTTTGACTCCCCCATGTTCTCCACCTCTTTGTTCTCCATGTTAAATTCCCATAGAGAACTCATTTTTCGTAATAAAATCAAATTTGACCAAATTTCACGAAATAAAAAAAAGGCTCAATTCTTAAATTAATTTTGATAAAATAAAATTTAATATTACCGAAAAAAAAAGTTTTTTCATTGTTTATATGGTCGTAAAATTTGGACAGGTTTCGTGAAACAGACAGTGGTCTTTCTGTAGTCGATGGTTACCCATTTAATAGTATTAATCTTACTTAAATGTGTGCCTCTAATGGAAACATCTAAATGTGCAATTGTCTGACCAATTAACAACAAAAGATTTATATTCGTATTTCAATAAAATTGTTCTGTTTGCCTGATACCTGTTATAGGCGAAAATAAAAGTTCATACCCAAATTATCTCCCCTGTTTATCACAGTTTCTGATAGTAAATACTCGTATAAAGCAAACCTTTGAAATTTGATCAAATGAAATGGTATGATTGGTTGAAGTAGGCAATTGTGTACATGTATGAAGCGAAGAAACACATATTAAACTAGAGGGTTGTTTTTCAGACAAAAACATATGTCTCCCCCCTACACCAACACTGCGTTCGTTACCGGATTCTGGGCGGGATTCTGACTTAGAGACTTTCAGTCATAATCCCTCAGATGGTCATCGGGACTAGGACAATTAACAAGAACAGCATACAGATAGCTACCTTGTTTTTCTGCGTAAGTTAGCTGTATATTGGGAGATAAAAACAGACACCATATGCAATTTTCACATGTCAAAGGCTATAACTCTGCCAATACTAAATTAATCCGCATGAAAATAAGAACAACTATGCGTAGTGACAAACATTCCTGTAAAATTTCGCAACTCTAACTAAAACACTTTTGGAAATACGCACGACACAAATTTGTGATGAAATGTGTGATGTCGACAAAATTGCCAATTTTCTCTAATTCAAGGGTCATAACTCCATCCTTACTGGATGATTCCGCAAACAAAACCCCAGGTGCACAACTACACATGCTGATTAACATTCCTGTATATTTTCCTGCATGTACCTCAAATATTTTATGAGTTACCGGCGACACAAGTTAATACTCAACACTTTTCACTAAGTCAAGGGCCATAACTCCGCCCATACTCTATGAATCCGCATCAAAATCACCGGATACACAACTCTATATGGAACGCCAAATCTACATAAACTCAAATATATATTTCTAGCTCTAAATATTTCGAGCTAGCAATATATATTTCGAGCTAGCAATAGAATATTTCGAGCTATCTCCAATTCATTTGAAGAGGTCTCTAATTCATTTGGAGCTAGCTCTAAATCAATTAATGATATCTCAAATTGATTTGTAGCGAGTATTATATAACTTGATTTGGAGAGCATTACATAACGTGATTTGGAGAGCTCTCTAAATCATTCGGAGCTATCTCTAAATCATTTGGAGAGCTCCCGAAATCATTTGGAGAGCTCTCGAATTAATTTGGAGATATCTCAAATTGATTTAGAGAGGGCATTAAAAACTTGATTTGATTAGCTCTAAATCAATTAATGATAGCTCAAATTGATTTGTAGCGAGCATTATATAACTTTGATTTGGAGAGCTCTCTAAATCATTTGGAGCTATCTCTAAATCAGTTGGAGAGCTCTCGAAATCAATTAATGATATCTCGAAATCATTTCGAGAGCTCTCGAATTGATTTGTAGCGAGCATTATATAACTTGATTCTCCAATTCATTTGAAGAGGTCTCTAATTCATTTGGAGCTAGCTCTAAATCAATTAATGATATCTCAAATTGATTTGTAGCGAGCATTTATAACTTTGATTTGGAGAGCTCTCTAAATCATTTGGAGCTATCTCGAAATAATTTGGAGAGCTCTTGAAATCATTTGGAGAGCTCTCCAAATCATTTCGAGCTAGCTCTAAATCAATTAATGATAGCTCAAATTGGTTTGTAGCGAGCATTATATAACTTTGATTTGGAGAGCTCTCTAAATCAGTTGGAGAGCTCTCTAAATCAGTTGGAGAGCTCTCGAAATCATTTAGAGAGCTCTCAAAATCATTTGTAGCGAGCATTATATAACTTGATTTGGAGAGCTCTCTAAATCATTTGGCCTAAACCAGGGTTTGAGCTCCAAACCATGGTTTAAGGAATTATTGTGCATTTGGCTTGCCATATGTATTCACTACTACACGTGTGACAGGCGACTTCCGGTCTAGGTCTCGCAGGAGAAGAATTCACATAAGTGTAAAAGCTTGTTTTCTAATCCTGTTCTCAATTGTATGTATATATATATCTCTTGCCACAACTTGAAATAAATATTATTTAAACTAAAGTCGCACTAAATTTGGGATGGCACGATTTATCCAAACCTACCCAAATCTTCATGTAATTACTATATTTGTTAATAAATAAATAAAGCTATACACATTATAATAATTATGTTTGGACTGTACTTACATAATATCTGTCATTAATATGCTTATGCCAGGGCCTTTTTGAATATTTTGATGCAAAATAGAAATATTTGTACATGAAATCATGTAAAGGGAGAATACCGCGATTCACTTATGCTAGGAAGCCAATGAATATAATGCACTTTATAATGGCTAAATGGGAATAATGATTTTTAATTGAAATACTCATAAAAACATTAGAACCTCTCTAATGTTGACATCCAAGGAGACAGTGTGTGAAAACTGTTATGTCAACTAGTATAATTATATATTTATATACGGTAGTAATATACAATTTAAATATATAAACTACTTATATTTTAAAACTAATACTGCATTAATATGTATATGTGGCTGTGATTGGATAAATGGGGCTTATCGAAATTGTGACAAGTGTAGGTTCTGATTAAATAGATCCCTTCTGTAGCCTGGTAACGACCTACATTGCTTGTTCGAAGCATGACTGGGGGTTTCATTTATGGAATGACGAATGTTGCAGATGCTGATCATACTGCGGATGCACATGCTGATCTGGATCTACACTGGTAGCAAAACCCATAAACCACATTTCTCCAGTCACAACCACATTATGTGCGATATACAATCATGGTCGATGATAACTTAAAGTTAGACAACTGAGACATAATTAATGAGTCTCGGTAGTCTCCCTTTATAATAATGCTATATTAATCGTTTTCCCGCAGAAATATGTGCTTTATTCTTCATATGTGTCGGTCAAAATGTGGTTATTATATGATATACTAATGATATATAGTATAAAAAGTATATAATATAATCATAAATGTTATTTTTAATGAAGATTTTGGGTATATTTGGGTAAATCGTGCTGCGTAATTCAATGCGTAATTCAATAATTCAGGGAGACATCGTTTTCATAGTTTCAAGCGATTTAATGCTAGCTCCAAATAAGATATATATTGCTAGCTCGAAATGAATTAGAAATGATTTCGAGAGCTCTCCAAATGATTTCAAGAGCTCTCAAAATGATTTAGAGATAGCTCCCAATGATTTAGAGAGCTCTCCAAATCAAAGTTATATAATGCTCGCTACAAATGATTTCGAGAGCTCTCTAAATGATTTCGAGTTGTCATTAATTGATTTCGAGAGCTCTCCAAATGATTTCGAGAGCTCTCCAAATGATTTAGAGATAGCTCCAAATGATTTAGAGAGCTCTCCAAATCAAAGTTATATAATGCTCGCTACAAATGATTTCGAGAGCTCTCTAAATAATTTCGAGATATCATTAATTGATTTCGAGAGCTCGCCATATGATTTCGAGAGCTCTCCAAAAGATTTAGAGATAGCTCCAAATCAAATGTTATATAATGCTCGCTCCAAATGATTTCGAGAGCTCGCCAAATGATTTCGAGATATCATTAATTGATTTCGAGAGCTCTCCAAATATGTACTGCTAGCAAATATTTGTTGCTAGCTCATAATATTTAGAGGTAGCAATATATATTTGAGTTTATGTAGATTTAGCATTCCATAACTCTACATGTTGTTAAACGTTCCTAGGCTATAATGTTTCATGACTGTAGCCCAAATAGTAGTTCAGTTATGTGCGACACAAGTTGAAAATCGCCACGTTTTACTAAGTCAAGGACCATAACTTTGCGAATAGTTGATGAACCCGCATCTAAAACCCCAGGTGCGCAACTTCACATGATGACAAATATTCCTGTAAGGTTGCATGTGACGCTAACTATAATACCTTTGGAGAAACGAAGGACACAAATTTTGTGACGTACCTACGGACGGACGGACAAACAGACGGACAGACGGACAACCATGCAACAAACAGTGTCTCGCCATATATGGGGGAGACATACAACTTCAGACATCTTCTTAGACACAGTGCCTGTTAACCCTTTCAACATTTGAGGCGGCCTTACCTAATATTTGCAAACAGTGTAGATCATGATGAGCCGGCTCGTAACGAGCCGTCTCATCAAGATCTGCACTATTTGAGGATATTTTGTTATTCTTTACAAAATGTACAATCTCAAACATAACATGAACTAGTCCATGTTCTATGTCAGTTACTTAGGGGTGAAACGGTTAAAGGTACATGCCCACCAAGTAGGTTACAATATAGGGAGTTTTTTCTGTAGGTATGACCTTTTCTGGCAAAATAAACATTCGTTAATCATTACCCCATGTATTGATTGACATTATTAAACATGTCATATCAGACGTACATTGTTACACTGATATAAGGGGCGATAACCGTGTTTCTTTAAAATGTTAACGGACATTACAATTTATTCTCTGTATTTATTTTTTGGTGTGCAATGATCATACTTTATAATCTGTCGAATATATTATTTTTTCAGGTGACGCATTTAATTAGTATAAATAATTTAAAAATATCACGCCTCATTTGCATATGAAAATAGCCCGATACCACCGCGAGTCACTATAAATAAAATAAATATAATTACTAAATGATTATAGCGTGCATTTGTAATGTTTAGTACTGGTGGAATAGTGACACAATCATACACGAATTCCTATAAAGAACATTTTGTGCATACTGAGTGGGTATGTACAGTTAACGTCTCTGGAATGTGCAGACAATGCAGAAACGCACATCTTAGATTATAATGTTAGCATAAACATAGAATTAACAATGAAGATGTGCTGATAGCCTACATAGGCACTTTGTGGTAATAACTACTCCCGCCGTGATGCCCGATCTTACACTTGTATTTGTTTAATACAGGCGGAATAGTTACACACTTATACACTTATTTAATTCCTATAAAGCAACGTTTTGCCTCACAGATGGGACCCCAACTTTAACAGCCGTGTCTGTTAATATAAAGAATACATTTTATTTAATAGTAAATGTGGTATCACGTAGGTAAGTTGTCGTTTACGGAGCCCAGCAGGGGACATGGATCTTTGTTAGTAATTCGTTCCCACGAAATAACTATTCGTCCCCTCGAATTAACAATTCGTTCCTACGATATAACAATTCGTTCCCTCGAATTAACAATTCGTTCCCACGAAATGACAATTCGTTCCCTCAATTTAACAATTCGTTCCCTCGAATTAACAATTCGTTCCCATGATATAACAATTCATTTCCACGAATTAACAATTCGTTCCCGTGGGAACTCTGCTAGCTCTAAATAAATGAATTAGATGATTTAGAGCTTGGACAAATTGATTTTAAGAGAGCATTAAATATATGTCTTGTTGACCTCTCTCCAAATATTTTAGAGCTAGCTGTAATTGATTTATTACTAGCTCTAATCCATTTCCAGCTATCTATATTACATTTTGATTGCTCTAAATCATTTGGAGCTAGCTCTAATTCATTTGCAGCGAGCAATTCATTTGAAGAGATATATACATCATTTAATTCATTTAAATAGCTCTTAAATTCTGTTATTTGGAGCTAGCTCTAATTGATTTAGAGATGGCATTAAATCGCGTGAAACTATGAAAACGATGTCTCCCTGAATGATTGTTGTTATTGTTGTTGTTGTATTTATCGCCCCAATCTCTCTACAGCCCCAAAGACTGCAAGAGTAAATGTACCGACACACTCCTGTTGACCTGTACCTGGTCTAAACAAATACCGAAGAAAAAACGCAGTTTGCTATGTTAACTGTATTGCCGGTGTCTTCGTGTAGTGTCCATACCGTACATATTTCGGCGTCTATACCGTAAAGAATCCGTGTGAAACTGGCAATGTTTTAACCGCACAGACATATTTTTGCTCCACTTGCTTCCTGAGTCTTTACCGTATAGTGAAGTCATTTTTGACATATTTGCAATTAAAGTAAGGAAACGAGGGGGAACTATTCGGAAACAGCATCAATAAATTATGTAATATCAAGTGACAGATTCGAAATTCATGCATAAATGATCGTATGCGAACTCAGTAAAGACCGTCCTCTCAATTCATTTTCAAAATGTTTTCACGTTTTTTGGTCATTCCTGCTTATTTTAGCGAGAGATGGACCATGTCAAGAGCAACCGAGGGTTAAGATAACATTTGTATGCCATACAAATATGCATGAAAACACATTTTACTTAAAAGCCCTCATTCAAAACACCAAGTACATGTACATGTATACAGCACACACCGACAACAACACCGAAAACACAGCAACACATAACCATATGCAATAACTGTACGGTCAGACAGACACTCCGGGACGCTACGTACAACAATGCGGCAACATGATTAGGATGACAGCTACTTATATGTTAATGAGGAAAAAACAAGCACCTGTGGGGGAGAATTGCAGAATACCAGTGTGACAAACGTAGTATGCAATCCCGTAACGTTTTGGGAAGCTGTGCCCGAATACACACACATGCAGGGGATTTTCCATTCTAATGTGACGAATTTGGTGCTAAAAGTCGTAAGTCGTTTTTTCGCTATTTTTTAGGGGGACGAGTTACCATTGGGACGAGTTGTCATTTAAATAGAAATTTCGAAGCATCGGCTTGTTCACGCTAATGATCGTGTGTTACAGCCATAACAAAAACACGCAAACAGTATTTACACAAGATCGATAATAACTTCAACTTATGTCAATGACAAAAACCCGAACTTCAACGTCCTACAGCCCCTTTTTGGTGAATAATGTTGACCGACAAATCTTTTTCTTTGTTATTATTTTTCAGGTGAGTGCCCTACGTCATCACATGACTCAGTTTTCAGGGGACGCAACTCAAGTAAACTAGCTACGGCATACAAACCGGATTATCTCCAATAATCGTCCTTTATACACAGAATTACTACGTTTGGTTCGTGATTTTTGCTAGTTTTAAAGGGAAACAGTTTTTTCACGTCCGCCATATTGTGGGTGTCTTAATTTACCTGCCCGTACAGCTTACAGTACAGTGATATTTGGCGTTCCATAAAAGTGCCTGTGATCGCTAAACGTGTTTTCTGTAACGGTCTCGTTTTACTATTTATTACACAACTCATGAGTATATATAGTGAATTTATATACGTACTATCTGTAGTGTATATAATATTAGATCAGTGATATAATATTATACATTACAGATAGTATATGTATGATAATATTATTACACTGAAGCAAAAGACAATGTTATCCAATAACAGTGTAACAGTTCTTACCTTGTCAATGTTATGCTGTTGTTCCGCAATATATTCACTCGATGCCCATTACTTGTTACGCGTCCGCGTGTACCCACATACATACGAAAACTTTACCTTCCAAGAATACAAACAGAAAGTAGATATTACACCATACTATTACCCAACATACGTGTACGCTTCTGAAACCGAAAATACACAATTGGCAATTGGCAAAATAGCAAGCACTGTCAAATAAGGGGGATTTTATTAGATCAAGGTCCATATATTATAGAGTGCTCATTCAGAAGATATTACCACAAATGTCAATGTGCCTAATCACGTGAGCAGTATGTACTGAAAATTAGTCGTTGAAATTCCGAGTGTTCCCCACCCCCCCTCCACCTTCGGCGAAATCCTGGAGCCGCCACTGCGTCGTGATACAGGTGGTATGGACATTTGAAGAGGAAGTGGAACTTGTTGCCAAGGGCACCAGTGTGACTGTCACACTTGGCGCAGGCTATGTGTGCTCTCGGCCACCGTACCGTTACCACTGCCGTCTTAACTCGCATGTTCTGTCTGTAAAACATGGGGACTTTCATATACAGTGGAACCTCTCTAAACCGGACACCATTGGAGGTTCCACTGTAATTAAGCACTCGAAGGCCAATTTTTGTCATTTTCAGTTATGAGCAGACAGGATAATTACATTTAAACCCATGTAAAGTAGACACAATGGGGTCCCCAGGGTGTTCGGTTTAGAGGGGTTCCACTGCATGTTATATGCAAGATAATTCCGGTTACTGCCGGGTTACTGCCGGGTTACTTCTATTATTAGTTTAGAGGGGTTCCACTGCATGTTATATGTAAGTTAATTCGGGTTACTGTCGGGTTACTGCCGGGTTACGTCAATTATTAGTTTAGAGGGGTTCCACTGCATGTTATATGTAAGATAATTCGGGTTACTGCCGGGTTACTTCTATTATTAGAAGCCCGAAACCGGGTCACCGGTTTTCTTAATCTTTCTAGAACGTTCATTAACCCTTTCACCCCTAAGCAACCATAATTGATTTGTACCTGCTAATTTTGCAATCAATCCAATCGTGACAAAATGATTTTCAGACTAGTCCATTTATGAAAAGGGAGTGTTTTTGTTCTCACAAATATGAAAATTACTTTTAAAAAGTGCAGATCCTGATGAAACTCCACATCTGGAGCTGCACTGTTTGCATAAACCGCTATAGCGGGCTTTCGTGTTCAAAGGATTAAATATGGTATGGTAAATACTGTATAAGTGCTCTCGTGTTTGTTTGTAATCGTTGTAAAGTTCAAACTTTAAATATGGTTCGAGTTCAAAAGCGGTCTCATAAATTGTTTCGACAAATTCACGAGAAGGTAAATCAATACTGGTAAGCCATGTAGGTCTCGAGGTGACAGACACACATCATGGACGGTAATCATCATATATTTGATCTTATTATATTGGGTTTCTTGGTCATTTATCTTGGGTGATAATGTATGTTCATGATCGCATAGTACGCAACTATGGCTCAGAATTTCAAATGTGTGATTGACAATGCAATCTCTCTAAACCGGACACTCTGGGGACCTCCCAAGGTGTCCGGTTTAGAGAGGTTCCACTGTACAATCGCTCTCCCGGGTTACTCCATATCACCCGAAACTAAAACACGATTATCCGTAATTCTAGTTAAATTCCATATAGGAAACTTGTTTTTTCTCAAAAATTACATAACACAGGTATATAATGATCGGTTATACAATTATTCGATTATGTATATACGCTTCCTTTAACTATGCGCACATTATGTTATGCCTTTGATAATTATAAATAATATTATAAATGTTTTTAGAAATATATTTCCCATTGTCCTTATTTGCAGAAAATGTTTTTTAATATTGATATAATTGACATGTTTATGACACTCTGTTCACTGTGAATCCTTTATCGCCCTTTCCGGGGAATAACGGGTTATCTCGCACATGTCTAACCCGAATGTTCTGGCTGTCGCAGTGTCGCGCAGGAACATTTTATGGTCTGCCGTTTACAAATTTATTATTTTCGGCATCACAAGCTGGATGAGATAACGGGCATAGGTGTGTTTATTTATGTTAGCACAGTGACATGCCATGTGATTTTGTACCTTAGGATCTCTGCGTGATTTCATGAAATACGTCTACAATTTACAATATTATCCGTAAATGGCGTCATAAGTTGACACAATATTCAGAGTACATATTCGGCATGTACTCTGAAATTTTGTCAATTTTGACTTCATTTATGAAAAATATTGTAAATTTTGTAAACGTATTTAATGAAATTACGCAGATGCATGAAGGTACAAAATCACATGACGTGTCTCCATTATGTATCTGTGACTGGAGACATGTGGTTTATGGGATTTTTTATCAGTGTAACTCGTGCTCAAATAGCACACTCCTGAACCTTGGAAACGATCGATATTGTTTATTAGAAGCGTGACGGATGTTTCATTGATGTAATGGCGAACGGTGAAGATCCTGATCAGACTGTGCGGATGCACAGGCTGATCTGGATCTACACTGGTTAGAAAAGCCATAAGCTCCGTTTCTCGAGTCACAGCTACAAATGAGGCGGTCTCTGGTATTTCCTCTCTTATCGCATCGCCGCGTTTCGCCGATATTGATTTCGAAAATAAAAATGCAATATTTTCCGTCTATCACATCGAAAATGGACCAAAACTCCCATGAGTTGTGATATTTTCAGTAGACTTTCCATGTTATTTGTGGAAAATATGAATGATTTTCTGACAATGACATCGAAAATTGACCAAATATGAGACATCATGTGGAAGCACGTAACATTTAGTTCCAACATAAGACAGCTATGGCTTTCCATAGATACGGGAGGTAATACAATACATGTATATATTGTCCTATCCTTAGTATACAAGGACGTCGTCAGAGGAGGTTCGATGGGTTCGTATGAACCCCCATTTTTGGAGCCAGCACGATTTTGTTCATATAGTTTAGGTCCGCGAATACTATTTTTAGTGCATGAATGAGCAGACATTATATTATTCAAATGCCCTACTAACAAAAGTACAGTGAATCGGTGCCAAACCTGACAGTTAATTAGCCTACTTCAGCGACAGACTTGCGAGCGAACAGCACAGGCCATGATCAAACTGCGCGGATGCTACGCTGGTCACAAATATCGTAGTATCCCTTTTCTCAGTTGGTGGCAGATACGTGTGTTGGTAGCTGACGGAGTATGACAAAATTGGGATTTAATATGGAAACTTTGACCGGGGTGGTTTGGCAGAATCAACAACAGTGTCTCAATGATTGGGGTGGGGCCGTATGCTATTGGAGGGTGGGTGCAGTGGGGGGGGGGGGAACGGGGGGGGGGGGCGAACGCCCTACATTTTAGCAAGGTATGTTATAAAATACATACATGCAGTTGAACTTGTAAAGTGATTATGCAACTATGAACCTTTCAACACCACAGGCCTGTATATTGGATTGCCAAACTGTGTATATCCAGATGAGCCGGCTCGTGACGAGCCATCTCATCAGGATACGCACATTTTGCAAGCAATTTTCATATTTTTGAGAATAACCACCCCCACCCCCACCTTTTCATAAATGGACTAGTCTGAAAATAATTTGTTGACGGTGGTTGGATTAGTTGCAAAATTAACATATCAAAGTCCATTCCAGTTTCCAGGGGTGAAAGGGTTAATATAGTGACTGGGTAGACCGGGCGTATGTGTTTTGCCACCAGTGTAGATCCAGGTCATCATGTGCATCCGCACAGTCTGATCAGGGTCTGCATTGTTCGCTAGTCAATCAATGAAACACCCGTCATGTTTCCCACATACTTTATATATCGGTATTAGGCTACATTAGTAAGTGAGCTACTTAATCTGTAGCTACACTGGTAACAAATCCCATAAGCCCCATTTCTCCACTCACATCTACATATGTGGAAACCATTGTTTTTCAGTCACCAGAAGACTAGCATGATTATAAAGAAACAATCCTACGGCTTGACGTTTTCCGCCCCTAAATCCCCCCCCCCCACCATGCAAACCATATTCAACTGTAATACATTATCTAACTTGGATGATGTCCCCACCTAACCCGATTTTGACTGACAGAAAATTCGGGTTAGCCCAACCAAGTACCAGACCACCAAGCTTGCCTCATGTGCCCTATCGTCATGCATCTGACTACGCCACTGATACTATCAGTAGTACAATGCAGGGTTATTTACAGCATTTACAGAAAATGAACATCAGTTTTTAATTCTACTTTCGTTTTCCATTCATTAGCATTGGGTTTTTCCCGAATTACGCGTTATATTTACATATAAGGTAAGCAAAGTTCTGAAGTACGTCATAGTCACAGGAAGTGCAGGGCGATTGCAACATTTGAGGAAATATACAGGAACGGGATTGTGTTCGGGTATATTGATATTATTTTTTCATACTGTTGGTTTTCATAGTATAATGGCACATCGTACAGTGGAACCTCTCAAGGCCGGACACCTCGGAGGTACCCAGGGTGTCCGGTTTAGAGAGATTCCACTGTAATTCTGGTATATGTGTGCTGCAATACATATGTGTATGCATTGCGAACACGAACAGGCGTTACCAATAGGGCCACAGGGGAGATTAGTTTTTAACTAAATGTGTTACCCTCTGTAAATAAAGACTATTATTATTATTATTATTATTATTATTATTATATATGTACAGTACAGTTAAAGCTAGCAACATTGAACAAACGGGTGCGTCTTGGTGTCCGGTTTAGAGAGGTTTTAATGTAGTATTAAAATCATAATGCCCTAAACTATTGTAATAAATAATTACAATATAAATTAAATGTAAATAAGACTGCTACAGAAACCACGTTAGGTTAGGTAGCAAGTACAACTCCAATGTATGGTGCGGTACTTATGCAATTGAATGATTTCCAATTGTGTTGATTTAATATGATATTTATTACATATGTTTACGCATTTCATAAGAAACTCGGCATATGTGATACAGCCAGTAGAACATGATTTCTTCTGCGAATTCACATTGAGATATGGTACACTAGTGTGTCGGTCTATAAGTTCCAGTGCTGATCCAGGCGGTGGCGGTCCGGCGCACGCCTCCTTTAACAATTGGTCGAGTTTAGATTTTAACCCATGTTTTACGTGGAAAGAAGATCTGATTATTTCCTTATTTCTCATCCAAATTATATGTTGTTACCACTCAGTTGAACCGTCTCGTAACAACATATACTTTCGATGAGAAAAAAGAAGAATGCAGAAAACAATTATCTGAATTTTATGAAAGTTGACGATCATGTGTGTCTCATTAGTGTGTCGGTCTACAAGATCAGGTGCGGATCCAGGTTGGGCGTGTCCGCCGCACGCCCTCTCTAAAAACTGGTCGAATTTATATTTTAACCCATGTTTTACGTGAACAAAACCTGATTATTTCTTATCCGAAGTGTATGTTGTTACCACTCAGTTGAACCGTCTCGCCGAGACGGTTCACCCGAGTAGTAACAACATATACTTTCGATGAAAAATAATCAGATTTTTCCACGTAAAACATGGGTTAAAATCTAAACAATCAGAAAACAATTATCTGAATTTTATGAAAGTTGACAATCATAATTATGTGTCTCATTTGCAATACGCCCTCTCTAGACCTAAATACTGGATCCGCCCCTAAATATAGGGAGCACTCGGTATTGGTATTTGCTGGATGTTATAGTATATTATTATTATTATTATTATTATTAACCTGCAATAGTAACCCGAGTTTTATGTCTGTAACGCTGCGTTACAGATGGAATATTCGGGTTACTGTAATATATATGTTACATATTATGGACAAGGAACATGCAGGTGTGTTACATTTTCAGATTGACAAAAACGGCAACGATGAAATGTACGTATTGCAGCAAGCATTGCCAGACAACCTACCGGTGCAAAGGCTGTTATCTGGTCCAGTATTGTTCCAAAGGCTGTATGCTGAAGCATTGGCGGGCGCATATAGGTTAGTACAGAGCCCCACAGGGGACGTATAGTTCTTTTTATTTATTAATTCGTTCCTACGAAATAAAAAATATGTAAGTTTGGATATTTTGGGGGATTTTATGTAGGTCTGCAGGAAAACGTGAAACAACAGAAACTAGTTATTTCCAATAACCTCCGAATTAAGCACATTTAATACACATTGTTTTAAAGTCACTATATTTTATTAACTTTTCGACCACATGGTCGTCAGAAATTTAATAAAAAGAGTGATTTTAAAGGTACATACCCACATGCCAGGTTATAGTCATTAATACTATGATATAATCATTTGCCGACGATGTAAATGGCATTATTATACTTCGTATATCAAACATGAATTTCCAGCCTGATATAAGGGTCGATAACCGTGTTTCATCAAAATGTTAAATGACATTACTATTTATACTCTGTATTTATCGTTTGATGTGCAATGGTCATTCTTTATAATCTGTCGAAAATAATATTTTTTCAGGTGACGCATTTAATTATTATAAATAATTATAAAACTATCATGCCTCATTTGCATATGAAAATAGCCTGATACCACCGCGCGTCACAATCAGTAAATAAATATTACTAAATTATTATATCTTCCTAGCGGGCACTCGTAATTTTGAGAACTGGTGTAATAGTGACACAATTATACATTTATTTAATTCCTATAAAGAACAGTTTGTGCCCTCTGAGTGGGTATGTACCTTTAAAACAATGTGTATTAAAGAGAATACTCAATACACGATTCTAATTTTTTTCCTACATTGTCATGTTAATGATGCATAACCTACTTTATATAGCATACAATGTTAGAATTGGAACTAAACTAAGAAAAACATAGGTGCACTTATACAAATATACGGTACTCGTATCACTACAGTTTTATGGACTTTTCACCGTATCCAAGACTATATAAAACACGTGACCAACCATTATATTCTAGTAAATTTTAAATACCCTACACAGGAGCAAGAAATATGCCTTCACATGTCTGTCAAGCAGGTGTGTCAAATAGTCTGTATGCAAAATATGTCTGCAGCCTAAAATGGTCGTCATTATATTTTCCGCGCTACTTTTACACACACCGTGCACACTTTATGGCTTTATTTGGTATGTCCATACCTTCAGTTGATTGCTTGGAGGTCAAGCAGAGCAAGAGGACGCGTCATGTGGATGATTTCAACAACAAAAAGGCTGCTGACACAAAGGACGCTACAGCTAAACCAGCGACAACGGAAGACGTGCCGTTTAAAGAGAAGCGTGGCGTCTGTCGAACTTGTAAACTAACTGGGGAGTTGAAGGTTTGCCGAAGGTGTAAGATAGCTGAATATTGCTCATGGTCGTGCCAGAAACGGGACTGGAGGAGTCATAAGAAGTCCTGCGTAGATGTAAGTGGGTTTACACATTACATGCGGCTACTGATTGGCTGGTACATTTCTAATTTTGTTTCCATTTTCTTTATGTCTTAACCCTTAAAAGGCGGGAACCGAAAACTGTCGTCTGCTGTTGTTTCATATTTTGTCTTCGCCAAACCATGTGTTTGTTGAGAAATATGGAAAACATAAAATAATCACCATACTACAAAATTTAATTCAGCATTGTAAGGGTTAATGAAAGTATATGCTGAACCATCTTATCTCGACTGAGTCGTAACAGCATCTTATGCATTTGGGGAGATATACGATTCTTTTCATGAAACACAGTTTGGGCATCTGCAGCATGAACTGGGTAAATGACAAAGAATATTAATGGCTGTGGGTGTCTAAAGTTGCATTTTTGGTATTTTCACACAATGTCTTTACACGGGACCCAAATTAGCGGAAATACACACTCGGTGCATTAATTAATTTTCAATTCATTTTTTGATATATTAAGTTCAATACAATCATTACAATACTATTATTTATTTATTAATTCCGTCATTTACGTACATATACACGAGAAATACATCTCTGTTTGTTTTTTAATTTTTCATTTCATATTTGTAGGTTGATGGAAAATCACCTAGGATCACTGTATGTGCCTACTGCGGCGATTATGGGTATGGGTATGGTGTCAATCGATGTACCGGTTGTTTCCAAGTCTGGTATTGCTCCAGGTTCTGTCAAAAATCCCACTGGTCCCGACACCGACAGCGCTGTAACCCCGCGCAGTACGCCCATAACAAAGAAGTGCCGAAAGTCACGCCGGAAAACAAGATCAATGAAAATGACAAAGAGCGAGTCAATGAGCCTGCAAGACAGGGGAAAGTCATTAAACCGAATGCCAGTGATGAAACATGGAACAGAAACGAAAAAAACGGTTCAAATAATAAACCGTTTACAGAGGAAAAAGAACTGCCAACGAACAAAAGAAACACGGAGAAAGTACATACCAGCAATGCGCATTCTACAAACACCAAGAATGAAACTGTAGGAGGTAAACCTCGTGACGCAAAGAAAGATTCCTCTAAATCCGCATCGTATACATTGGAAGAGATTGAGGCGCGTAAAGACGAACTACGTAGCTGTCACAACTGCACGAAAGTCGGATTTGTGAAAGGATGTAGTGTTTGCATCGTGACGAAGTACTGTTCTCGGGAATGCCAGACCCAAGATTGGACAAGTCACAAATCGGTGTGCGCCTCTTTAGCAGGGGTAAGTAAAATTTAGCAGTGACTCCAGAAATTTGGCTTACAGGATTTATGACCAGTGTCGTTCCTGATCTAATAGCACACTCCTACAGCCTGGCAAGTATCTATTTGATTATTAGACGACTAAATAGTGTCTTATTGATGAAATAGCGAACAGTCTCAGTGCTAATAGTTGTTGATCAGGCGGTGCGGATGGACATGTTCTTTTGTATCTAAACTGGTCGCAACACCCATAAGCCCTATTTCTACAGTCACAGTCACAAACGCTTAACGAGACGCGAGTCAACGAGTTAAATACGATATTGCATTAGTGGCAATTCGGTTTCAACGATGTTTATTTAATAAATGACCAGTGACATACATGATACATAGAAGCTTTGACTCATACATTAATTATTCTCGTCGACAATCTAAATGTGTTATTTTTGTGAGTGACGTAATTTGCATTCGAAATACGATTTTCATAAAAAAGAAAACTTGTTGTCTTACATCAGCCCTCGAGTTTAATGGCTTGCATATTTAATCATCACATGTGTGGGATTCTATTTGTTAATTATTGAATGTACACAGGATAAGAAACATTGGTGCTGTACTGATGATATAACATGCGTTGTGTAGCGGTTCATTACACTAGTGTACACATGTATTATGTTTATATATATCACTACTGTCGAGATGAAAAGATAGAACCAACATTGCACACGTTGTACTTGCAGTTGGATGGCTATATTGAAACTGAACGGACCCAAAACTGTCGACTCCGCGAGAAAAACACGAGGTTGTGGAAAAAAGCCGCCAACACAGATGGCAAGAAAACGCTGTTCGAAAATACCTTTGGTTTCAAGTTTTTCAAAGGTGGACCAACGCCCGATGAGCTGCTGATAACAGCTAGGCGGCCACCTGGGTCGCTCCAACGGGCAAAACGATTGGCAAAGTTGTACTTCCCCAATCTGCGAATAGTCGACGATTTTGATGATTTACCTGACGCGCTGTCCGCACAGGAACATACAGTGTTTGTGGTGTTTATGTCCAGTTACCACGACAACGTTATGAGCCACGGCGTCTATCTGAAGGTTTGTTTATTGTCATGTCTCAAGTCTTCTTCAGTCTCTCTTTTTGCTGTTATATCTTCTTCTGCTACTTGTTTGCCGTCTTCGTCGTCGCCGTCTTCGTCGAAATATCACATACACGTTTATTTAGTTGTGGCTGTGACTGGAGAAACGGGTTTTGCGACCCGTGTAGGTCCAGCTCATACTGTCATGTTTCTAACAACCAATATAGATGGTTATCAGGCTACTGGCCTGTGCTATTTGATCAGGAAAAACACTTGTCTAAGCAATTCCCATATGCCCCATTTCTCCAGTCACAGCCACAACTAAGGAAAAGGGTATGTGAGATATAACAATCAATGTGTGTAACATGAGAGATCTCGGCTCACGCGTACAAAATCATTTGAGTACGTACTCCGTGATCATGCTCGAAATCCGGAAGTTTTGATTTGTCATGGCTGAAATGTGCTCAGTCTCGGCCAATGGAATTGCATGATTTGAAGTACGAGTTTGAAGATCGGGCTCTGAATGTTTTGTAAGCGAGGGCCCTGACAATTATGTTAGAGAGCTGTGTCAGTAATAGTGCCAGTATCGGGACATAAATTGTGTGGGTTTTTTAAACTTGTTTCATGACTTGCTACGCATATCTGAGACTCCTGTCGTTCAAAGAAAGGGACACAGGGGCTGGCGAGCAAGATAATATAACATATAATATTTGCAGATAACAGTTAACAAACTTACCTGCTGTTGTTGGCAACACAATGTACAGTAGAAGATATCTTAAGACGGACACCCAGATATATTTGTATTCTTAAGTATGGTGTGTTTAGTTTAGAGTTACATGTATCTATAGTGTTCTCAAAGCACACAATCAATTCTTGGAGTGATTATTTGCCTGTTTTACCGCGGAACATCTCTAAAGCGGACACCCTGGGGATCTCCCAGGGTGACCGGTTTAGAGAGGTTCCATTGCATTATATTTATACATGTATGCACTCGTATACCACGGCGTTGTCTGATATTGATGCCAAACAAAGGATATGTTCTGTTCTGGTCTGCGAGTGAATATTTTGTCAAAATAAAGTTTATATCAATTTTAAAAGGAAAAACAAGAAATAATCTAATTACAGGCTAAGAATTTTAATCCTTGCCCCTACTCACCCCTATCACACCACAACTCAACAACCCTCTTTAAATTATGATGCAGAATTTCATCTACCGATCGCCAAATTCTTCAATTGCTAAAGTTTCTCCAACTTGGAATTATATGTCTCATTGAATAGTAGTTTTCATTTAACCCTTAGAATGCTGGAACCAAAAATAGTCGTCTGCTGCTGTGCCATATTTTATCAATTATCTCAGTAAAAACATGGTTTATCAGCATTTTAGAATCATTTAAATTTCTGTCAAACCATGTTTTGGATGTGAAAAGTTTAACATACACAATAAACAGCAGACGTCAATTTTTTATTCAGCATTGTAAGGGTTAAACTAATAATGTTAATTACTACACTTGTCACTCAATTTCAATATGTGAAGCATAATAATCAGCCCTAGCACCTCAGTGACCTTTTCCATGCCTTATCACCGATACTAAATTTATATTTTTCATTCGCGAAAGTTCAAGAGTCACGGGGAAAACAAGGGTTAATCCCGTATTTCACTGCATTCCTTGGATTTTATTTTCTCCAGAGGATGAAATCCTGACTATATTTTTTTTTATCCACAGGATAAGAATGACAACACAGGGCACGCGGAATTCTCCCTGGATTGCGATATACCGGAGCCTCATTTTCGCTACAGTGACATCAAACCAGGAGCCTATATATGCATGACAGATCTAGTCAGACCCGTGTTTGCGTCCGGGCCGGTTGAAATTGAGATTAGCTTTCCGTGGACTGTGAGAGTTTTGGAAAATGATATTCTCAAGGAGAGATAAGTTGGTCAGTTTGCAATTAGGTCAGATAATATATTATTTATTTATTTAATTATTTAACGAGATTGTTACCCTCAATGTGCAATTTCATAACAAACTACAAACTTGTGCACATACAGTAGTCAAACTACACTGTGAAACTATATTGTGATATGAATACAATAATAAACCCATGTAAGAATAAACAAACTAAACAACGATGGCTGTAAATTACAATGGGGGGGGGGGGGGGGGTTCATTTGATTGTTTGATTATTGAATGTTTTGTTAGGATTTAAATGTTATGAATGTTTGTTCTAATACTAAGATTTAAAGAATTCCGTAACTGAGAAGCAGGGTGTGAGAAACAGCCAGCGAACATGTTTCCTGGATGTTGGAACGACATGGCTTCCAACACTTGTGAAATGTCAGATATGTGGCTGGCACTGGCGAAATGAGGCTTGTGTAATTTGTCACCAATGTAGCTCATACTCAAATAGCACACTTCTGTAACCTGGTAACGACGTATGTCGCTTATTAGAATCATGGCGGGTGTTTCATTGACGTAATGGCGAAACGTGCAGATCCTGATCAGACTCCGTGGATGCGCAGCCTGATCTGGATATACACTATTAGTATGACCCATAAGCCCCATTTCTCCAGTCACAGCCACATATCATGAATGTGGTGGGTATTTAGCTCTCGCGAGACGGAGTCAGTATTTGTATAGTCTTGTATGTTTTATTTAAAATCTCACCAATGTCAGTACATGTACATGTATGCAAATACATATTAAACTATATTTATCACGTTAACACAGTGCATATGTGCCGTGAAACACGGTGTCGTGAAACCTTTGTTATATCCTGTCAATACGACCTAATCACTGCGTATGAATATGTGCTGTTGTCATACTAGTCGATTCTCCGATTTTGATGATGCGGCTGGGGTTATTGTTGCATTTTAAAGCTATTTTTTTAGTGTTTACGGGATAAATTGAATAGTAGGTTAGTGCCGTGAATGGCACTAACCTACTATTCTCTATGTCAGAGGAAGTCATCCAGTCGTCTGAACATTTTACCAGATATGGTGAGAAGATCAACTTGCAAATGTGTATTATTCATTTGTATTTAAACATGCATGCAATAAATACAATATACGTAATCAAATATATTCAATAGTTACAAAATGTACGTTGTGCTACCAAACAAAAAACACGACCACAAACATGTGCATGCACATGTACTTTATATTACATATATCAGCAAAACACCAATTGTGCTTTTTACAAGCAATATATAACGTTATCGCACTACAGGAATGTGCTAGATTATCAGGAGCTACACTGGTCACACGTCCCATAAGCCCCATCTATTCAGTCACATCCACATTTACAGAAACGACGACTGAGTTTCAATATCAGTTTCTGCGAAGCACGGCACTATGAAAAGAGTCAAGGTGCATGATCCCGTGGTTACAACAACAACAATTACTGAAACTTCCAGAAGCGCCTCCGATTCAAGATACGTAATCTTTTACAGTGTCCTTATTATGTAACGGATTTTAATGAAATATGGCGCAATAATTCCAGCACAAACATATTTACATAATTCCCTAACATTCGATTGGCCCGTAGCAAGTCTCTGTCCAAAATTTGTATCCCAGTAAACTCCCACGCCGAACTACTTTCCGTAACCGTGAGGTGCAGTTAAAATAATTCTTAAGAAAACGGAAAATAAACACATTTTCTTGATGAATTCATTTCAAATGCTGGAATTATAAGGAATGAATGGCCTTTTTGTGGAATTTATCGGGGATATAAAGTTGGAAAAGTAGCGGGAATACTGGACGAGGCCTTCCGGCCTTCGTCCTGTATTCACACGACTTTTCCAAGTTTATACCCCGACAAATTCCACAAAAAGGCCATTCATTCCTATATTAAACATTTATTTAATTTATTAATAGCAACCCCAAGACGTCACAGGAAGGTGCCGAGTCACATGTACGTATATTGCAAAAGGCTGTAGAAATGTGACAGCTACTGTGGTCGACCATGGACATAGGGTCTATATTATCTCTGGGTCGACGAATATGTGGCTGTAACTGGATAAATGGGACCTATATGTTATGGGACCAGTGTATCTCCAGATCGGCATGCGCATCCGTGCAGTCTGAAACACAGGAATTCGGCGTGTTTCGACTTTCATCGGTGTAACTCTATATATTAAAAGCCTTGTTCACATATATATAGTTATACCGATGAAAGTCGAAACACGCCGAATGCATGTGGTCTAAAATGGTTATGCGTTTACTATACTACAGACAGAAAGGCGTTCCGATTCTAAACAATTAATTAAGTTAAATGATTAATTGTAATAATAACCATCAGGATGACAAGAAACAAGCGTTCGGACCATTAGGTATATGTGTAGCAAAGTAGCATCCATCAGGCAGGTGCAGGTGTTGTGTTATATAACCCTTTCATCCCTAAGTAACTGGAATTAACTGTGATATGCTAATTTTCCGACCAATCCAATCGTCACAAAATGATTTTTAGATTAGTCAATTTATGAAAAGTGGGTGTTTTTGTTCTAAAAACATTATACCAACTGGCAAAAGTACAGATCCTGATGAGACGGCTCGTTACGAGCCGGCTCATCTGGATATGCACTGTTTGCAAATCCCTCTATAGTGGGCTTTCGGGTTCAAGGGGTTAAGTTTGGGATGTATAATATGCTCATGGCGGTGCTCTATGCCAACACCTGTTATTGACTGCTAGATGCTTTTATGGGAATGACATATTGGAAATTATTCTAAAGTGAAGCCAAAACATGTTGATGAGAAAGAATAAACAGCAGACGAAAACAATTAATTCAGCATTGTAAGGGTTAAAATGGTTGAATTCATTTATTTGTATCACTTTCTAGTAATGTTATTCTTTATTTTCCTTTTCTTTTTATCTCATTAACAACATGCTTTGAATAATTTGCATTGGAAATGATTCTAAAATGCTGTCAAATCATGTGTTTATTGAGAATGAAGACAAGATATAAAACAACAACAGACAACTATTTTCTTTTCCGTAATGCTTCAGAGCTCCCGATAAGTTTAGTATCTAAAGAGTATTATACACCCAGATTTCAAATTCAATACGTATTTTACTTTTACAAATGTATTATTTATTTTCTTCCTTATTGAATAGGAACAAATGAATACAAAATAAATAAAACAAAGTTTGCTTTTTGCAGCTCAACTAAGTAAATTTTCAACATTATTACATTATTTTCAATACTCACTTTGAAAATCAATGCATATTTTCACATTGCTGTGAGTATTTTGTACTCCCAATCTTGATAATCGATGCATATTCTGCTAAAAATAAGTGTGTAAAATACGCCAATACGCACCGTATCTGGATTTCTGATGTGTTTACAATATGCGTCGCTGAGCTACAGCTGAGACAAAAAACAACAACAGTACAACGTCAACTTATTCAATAACATTAATTAACTCCTTCACCCCTAAGTAACTGGAATATACTTTGATATATTACTTTTGCAACAAATCCAAACGTCGCAAAATGATTTTCAGACTAGTCCATTTATGAAAAGGGGGTATTTTTGGTTCTCAACAATATGGAAATTACATGTGCAGATCCTGATGAGATTACGTTACGAACCGGCGCATCTGGATCATTACTGTTTACTTTTCCAACTTTATATCCCCGATAAATTCCACAAAAAGGCCATTCATTCCTTATAATTCCAGCATTTGAAATAAATTCATCAAGCAAATGTGTTTATTTTCCGTTTTCTTAAGAATTATTTTAACTGCGTGAGAAAGAAGGCAAAATATAAACTAACAGCAGACGACAATTTGTGTTGCCAGCAGTCTAAGCGTTAACCCTTTGAACCCGAAACCCGGGTTCAAAAGGCTAACGCTTAGACTGCTGGCAACACAAATTGTCGTCTGCTGTTAGTTTATATTTTGCCTTCTTTCTCACAGCACTTTATAATCATATTCATTGGAAATAATTCTAAAGTGCTGTCAAAATAATATTTTGGACGAGAAAAATGGATAATAGAAAATAAACAGCAGACTACAAAATGTAACGGTGTAAGGGTTAAATAAACATTTTAAATTAAACATTACAATCCTATACAGCATATTATTTCATAAAATGGTCTTTCCCAGTGCTTTACCACAATGTATGAAAGGTACATGCCCACACAGTAGGCACTAACTGTTCTTTCTATCACAGACATCATCTGATACATGTTCTGGCAAAATAAGCATTCATTCACCATTACCCCACGTATTGATTGACATTATTATACACTTTATATTAGACGTAAATTTTCACACTGATATCAGAGTCGATAACCGTGTTTCCTTAAACTGTTAATTGACATTACTATTTCTTCTCTTATTGTGATATATCATACGTGATAATCTGTCGAAAATATTATTTGTTGAGATGACCTCATTTGCATAAATCCAAGATGGCCGCCGTCAGAAATGACCCCTAGACTAAAACTTGCAGATCTCTGCATATACTTGGCAGAAACAAATATTCTTGGAGTCAATAGTTATAGTTCTTTGAGTGGGCAATCAAATGAAATTATATTCATGACCCTCAGAGGTCAACTTGACAGGTCAATGTCAAGGTCATATACCAAAATCACTATTTTCAGTTTTTTTTTGTAATTTATTTGCATATCACTGCTTCTAAATAATATATTAAGATAATATTAGGATCTAGTATGATATTTGTATGTGTGACCAATCGATTGGGCTTAGTTGCAGGTACCTCGGAGGTCAACTTCGCGGCCCAGTGTCAAGGTCAAATGCTAAAATTACAATTTCAGCCATTAAACCATTTTTTTTCTCTCACAAATTGTTGCTTCTATATTGCCGATTAAGGAAACATTGAGCTCTAGAGTACTATAATCATTCAATTAAAGTTTGTTTCAGACATGCCCCCTCTCCCTCCTCTGCTTTGGGTTGTCAAGTTCACGGGTCATTGTCAATGACAAATGGTGAAACAACCAACACAATGACAATACTACATTTGCTTGCACCCTTGTCAAATCATGTTTTTGTGTGAGAATGTTTCAGGGAAACTCCGTATCGAACGATGAATAATCAGGGTTCCAGGAAAAGTCACTGGATGAAACTCTGATATCTTCACCTTCAACCAGCGAAAAGTTTGAGCGAATTATAGACATACAACAACACAACAGCAACAACAACAACAGGAAAGTTAACTTGGCGGCTGATTTTGATTGTGAATTTCATCATTTAGTTCACCATTATATGTCGGAAACATGTAGGTAAGTTTGTCAAATGAAACTCTAGTATATAACCACAGTACCAGTAAGATGTGGACTAATGTAGATGGAGAATAGCATTAAATATCCACCACCTCTTTTCGAATCTGATACACTCTCCCCACCCACCACACTTTTATAAAATTGAAATGGCTCCGCCCAAAGACCACCCCTGGCCAATTTATTTTTAGGTTTGGACTTCGCCATTTTTAGCTGGGGCAGCCGACGGGGTCCTTAATTATTTAATTATTTAGTACACCCCTCCCCCACCCGCCACACATTACGGGTTAAAACCAAAAAAAAAAAATAAAAAAATGAAATGGCTCCGCCCAAAGACCACCCATGGCCAATTTTTTTTTAAGGTTTGTACTTGGCCATTTTTAGCTGGGGCAGCAGACGGGGTCCTAAATTATTTAGAACAACCTCCCCCACCCGCCACACATTACATGGGCCAAGTTAAAGTCAGAAAAAAAAATTGAAATGGCTCCGCGCAAAGACCACCCATGGCCAATTTTGTTTAGGTTTGTACTTGGCCATTTTTAGCTGGGGCAGCAGACGGGGTCCTAAATTATTTAGAACAACCCTCCCCCACCCGCCACACATTACATGGGCCAAGTTAAAGTCAGAAAAAAAAGTGGCATTCATCATGCAAAGCCAAAATTAAGAAATCTGAAATAGACAGACTACACGTTAAGACCACAAAGAAGCGTCTTGCCTCCACTCCATTAGCATGTAATGCCCCAGCGCCTAAATATACACGAAGTAACTGTGAACCATTTTCGACAGAGCATTGCTTTTTGAATTGTACAACTGAAACAAGCAATGACAATCCACTCCGACAAGTAATGACAATACAGCTAGACTGTCGCCTACGGGAATATGCCAAAGTTATTGAAGACGACGAGCTAATCACGAAGCTGAGTGCTTCCGGAGATCTGATAGCTCAAGAAGCGAAAAGTACCACGACCGGTGTGCCCTAAACTTGTTCAATGCAGCAAAGACAAAGCTTAGAAAGGATCCCATAGGTTCTGAATCGTGCCATTCATCAACACACAGTTTAGTCCTTAGCAGAATTACTTGACTATATTGAAGAGGGTCGATGGGACGCTGACTGTCCACCCTTCAAACTAGCTGAACTTACCATGCTGTTTGTAGATCGCTTGACTAAATTAGGTGTCTCCGACACATAGGTGCATACAACCAGACTGAAGGAAAAAATTCTGAGCAGGATCCCAGATATTAGATGCTATAAGCAAGGTAAATTTGTGTACTTTGCACTCGATGTTCAGATCAGTGCGCTTATATATGGTAAACTGCATGACAATGAACATCAGGATGACGAGTCTATCACCTTGCTCAAGGCATCTAATATTCTGAGACGTGAAATGTTTGATCACGATCAACCATTTAATGGCGAGTTTGGACATGATTGCCAAACCAGTTGTGTGCCTGATAGCTTATTGTCCTTTGTGAATATGTTGACACGAGGTAGTAATATACACAACAGTGAGAGCGAGGATGGTGGGGGTCTCATTACACAACAGGTAGTGTCAGTATCTCAGTTGATCATATTTAATAGCTATAAGCGATGCCGGACTTCCGCGTCATCACATGCAAACCAAAAACACAATCGCGATCGTGAAACTGCCTTACCCGTGTATGTTGGCCTGAAATTGCATGCTACTACAGGAAAGAAAGATGTGGTGGATTGAATGTATGCACTGGGCTTATCAGTATGTTATGATCGAGTAATGCAAATACGTAAGAGTCTTTGCAGTCAGGTGAGCAAGAGGTATTGTGATATTGGTCTGGTCGTCCCTCCTCTATACACCGCCTTGTTTGTTCTGGCGGCCATTGATAACATCGATATCAACTCGAGTTCTACCACAGTCATGACAAATCTACATGGTACAGCTCTCTCACTGTTCCAGTGCCTCTGTCCAAACTACACAGGTAGGATTGAAGGAGAAACCCCAAATATTAATAGTTCTGAACATGCAGGTATTGTGGAACTCCCCGAGTAGTATACATCTATTGAACCCATTAGTAACAGTGCGGTAAAGACGGCAGACATACCATTGATAGACGACGAGGTGTGCGGTACTGTATCTGTTCTACACGATGAATTGCGGGTGGAAAATGAGTGGCTGGCCAATGCAACAGCGTCTTGTAGTGACAAAACTAATCACACTACAAAGGACAGCGCCATTTCATGGGCAGCATTCCATGCACATCGACAAGTAGGCACACAAGAAACTATGAAAACCTCAATTCTTCGCTGTTTACCGAATCATCTAACAGTCCAGCAATGATAAAGCATGCGATGACCATCATCAATGCTGCGGTGAAGCATCTCAATCCGGGCCAGGTACCAGTGATTACCTTGATCAGCCTCTCTACGCAATTGCAAAAAGTGTACAGTGGACATTTCCAGAGACCCACGGAGAGGACAAGTATGTGTTACTGATGGGGGGATTGCACATCGAGAAAGCAGCGCTTACCCTGCCTGGTGATCTCCTAGAGGGTAGTGGATGGGTCGAGGCAATTGCAGAGGCTGGCATCTTCACATCCGGTGTCGCCGAGTCCTGTCTCAGTGTCACACACATCAAGCGAACTCGATACGCCCATGAAGTGACTGCAGTAGTACTCTATTCCATCATGATGAAGCAGTATACAGAGTATCGGCACTCGATTCTGCCAGATGATACGCCACATGACATTGATACATGGACTGCTGAAATGTCAGCCACACATCCGCAATTTCAGTACATGCACCACGTTCTTCAACTTGAGCTTCTTGCCTTGGTGTACACGCGATCGATCAGAGAGGCGAAATTCGACCTTTACACATCCAGCTTGACAGGGCTTGCCCCTTGGTTCATGGTGCTCAACCATACCCACTACGCTAGATGGGTGCCAGTGCACATACGTGACATGGTTACACTATAAAAACTACATCCTGAGATAGCTGCTGAATTTGACAACAAGCACTTTACTGTCAACAAGACAGGGCGTCCGTTTTCAAACATGGCAGTTGACCAGGCACACGAACAGAACAATGTCACAATCAAGGGAGACGGTGGTGTAATCGGGCAGACCCATGATGTCGATGCTCTCAACCGTTGGTCTCTCGCTTCACCCGAGGTTGCACGCGTCATCACAGACTTTGAGGGGACTATGACCACCAGCACCAGTACTGCAGAGTATGCAACAACTACAACACACCATGAACAAACGAAGGCATTCCAAGAAAAGTTCTTGAAAGATGTCAGATCATTGGAACAAGGGAAAAGTAACATGTGCAACCCCTTTGCTGATAACGGCAATGTCCTGTTCCGCATGCACACGATGGAGGTCCTTCCAGAAGCCGCAGTTCTCTGTTCACAGAAACTTACACGATGCAGGCTTGGAACAGTTTGAGGCATATGTCAACAATCGTCTGAAGGCACACACCGAATCTGTATCCAAACCAATCCAGAAGAACAAGCTTCATCTCATGGCCCCTACTACTACCAGACAAGTAAAAAAACGCCACGGGAGAAGGCACTTCAAGACACATGCTCTACTCTAGCCCAATTATATGTGTCTAGTGAAGTGCGTGTAGGGAGTCCAGATGAATTCTTGTCCCATGAAAACCAGATACATCCGCCGTCTATCTCAGAAAACGGAAATCTTCGGACGACAACAAAGAGTGACATTGTCTCGGTCCTCGAGAAGACGGCTAGCACCACTCCTATAGCAGCTACTCCTAAAGCAGATGTGCTTTTGATGGATGGGGCAGCAGTTTTCCATTCCCTGCCACCGACTAAAGGCAAAACATTCGCAGACTACATACACAGTACATTCCTACCTTACATCCGGCGTCAACTTGATAAATACCTCCGTGTGGATATTGTATTTGATGTGTATAAAGAAGACAGCTTAAAGGAAGGTGCACGAAAATCTCGTGGGAAGGGTGTGCGCATCAACGTGTCCCTTAATACACCGTTGCCGAAAAGCTGGCCTCTCTTTCTGAACGATCCCGACAACAAGTCTGAACTTTTCAGGCTTCTTCCTGAGGAATCATTGTCACTGTCTCTTCCCAATAAGCAGTTGATCATGAGCTTTGGAGACAGCGTGGTCTGTGTGCCAGACCGCGAGAATACACATAGTATCTGCCCATGCAACCACGAGGAAGCAGATTCGAGGCTGATGGTGCACCTGGCTGATGCAGTTGCTGAAGGATTCAAGACATTCATGCTTCGGACGGTTGATTCTGATGTAGTGGTCTTAGGCGTGGCAGCAGTGCCACGCCTAAATCTTTGTCAGTTGTGGGTGTCTTATGGTACTGGGAAAGATCATCGTTACCTCTCTCTACACAATATTTCGGCGGCCATCGGCACTCAGAAGTCTTTTTCCCTGCCATTTTTCCATGCATATACTGGTTGTGATACAGTATCAGCGTTCCATTCCATTGGAAAAAAGACAGCTTGGAGCACCTGGTGTACTTTCCCTGAGGTGACTGAAGCTTTTCGCTTGCTGGTTGAAGGACCTACTGAAATCAGTGACGAGACCATGCAGCTCATAGAACGCTTCACCGTCTTACTTTATGACCGCACAAGTAAATCAAACAGTGTCAATGAAGTTCGAAAGCACCTATTCACTGCAAAAGGCCGTACACTTCAGAACATTCCCCCAACTCTATCTGCTCTTGAACAGCACATCAAACGGGCAACACTACAAGGGGGTCATATCTGGGGTCATGCTCAAGAGGTACAACTGCTGGATGTCTCACCAGATTCGTGGGGATGGACTAGCGAGTCTGGAAAATGGCAACCACTATGGTCCTCCCTCCCAGTTGCTAGTGTGTCGTGCAGGGGTCTCATAAGATGTGGCTGCGTGAAAGGGTGCACTGGTCGGTGCAAGTGTGTTAAGGCAGGTTTGCCATGTACTGCACTATGTCTAGGATGTAAAGGGGTATATCAAAACAATGCAGCTTAGTCCAACATACATACAGTTTTGGTACATATTTGACCACTTGACACCCTAGAGCCATGTGTATTATGGAGTGCATTATTTTGCCATGCTGAAGGCTCTGTAGCCACTGCTGTACATGTGCCATAGTTTTCTATGGTTGTATTGATACTGTTGTGTTGGTCCTGCTCATTGCCCCCTTAGGGTGTATTACTCTATGTTGTGTTTGTTTATACTCAAGGCTCTGTAGTGTGTGCAGTGTGGCGGCTGTAGAATGTCTCACCGTGCATATTACTCTATTTGGATAATTATAGAATATGCATATTGTTGGTAATAATTCCATTTTATCATCGACGATTTTCTGATGGCAAATTATGGTTATAGTTCGATGTTGATAATGTGCTGCGGTCATAAAATAGAGTAATAAATCCTAAGGGGGCAATGAGCATGACTAACATAACGGTAACAATACAACCATAGAAAACTACGGCACGGGTACAGCGGGGGTCACAGCCTTCAACATGGCACACAAATGCACATAACACCGCGGTGTACAGTCCCCAACTCCTGTGTCGCATTTCGAATTATTTATCTAACATACAGTAATAGTGTGTCTACTAATCACATTGTCAGAAATATATGGATAGGAATTCATATAAATGTAATTGTCAGTTTAGTATGCTGGTTCGTTATGGACATTAAAATCTATGTTTCACCGTTGCATAAGAACAGAGCTTATATTCTGTTTTGGTAATATAACACATCGTAATAGTTTGCGATTGAGATGCATAAATTATCGGATACTATACTATCGGATGTGTTACTTAACGTTTTAAGGCGGCGACAAAACAAAGAAATAAAGTGTCCCAAATGAGCCACCATAGCTTAGACAATTAGGTCATATATGTATCCATAGTGTGGTACATATTGAACACTGACGTGCATGAACTTGCATGCAGGTAATGAAACCAATTTCATTTGACATGTACCATGAGGGATTACCATGATATATTATAATATTGTCTCAATCCGCCAAGTAAAATCAATGATATGCAAAATATAGCGAAAAATTGCTGAAACTAGTTACTTTTTTGCATTTGACCTTGACCTTGATAGATGCACTTGACCCCTGAAGATCAGGAATTCAATACTATTTGATTGGCCACTTAAGGGACTATCACTATACAGCCCATTATCCTCTCAATCCGCATTGTTTAGGCAGTTATATGCAAATATATTGCCAAAAAATGCTGAAATAGTGATTTTAGCGTTTGACCTTGACCTTGGAGCATTCAATTGACCTCTGAATGCCATGAAACTAGTTTTACCTGATTGGCCAGTCGAAAAACTATGATTACTGACATCAATATTGTTATAATCGGCCAAGTAGATGCAGAGATACGCAAGTTTCAGATAGTGTCTGATTTTCCATGGCGGCCATCTTGGATTTATGCAAATGAGGTCATTCCCGAATAAAAAAAATTTGCCCACCCTTCTGATTTTTTTTTATTTGTTCTAACGAACATATATGCAAATGTTGGCAGACTCTTCCAAAAGTGCAGTATCGTCGCACATAGCAGCCCCACTATCTGTATTTATATTGTGATATATCATACGTGATAATCTGTCGAAAATATTATTTGTTGAGATGACTCATTTAATTAGTATAAATAAATAAAAATAATATCATGCCTCATTTGCATATGACAATAGCCTGATACATGTACCACCGAGAGTCACTATCAGTAAAATAAATATTACTAAATTATTATCATGATTATACATGGTAGCTGTAAAGCGGGCACTCGTAATTTTTAGAACAAAATTATACATTTATTTAATTCCTATAAACATGATGAAGAACAGTTTGTGTCTGCTGAGTGGGCACGCACCTTTAAAGTAACAACACGCCAGTGTAGATATGTACATATGCAAATGAGGCCGCTACAGAAAATACATTAGGTGATCTTTACAGCTTTAATATATTGTCATTATAAACATAATCTAACATGACTATGTGTTGCTTTCATATTTTTACTAAACGTGCTGTCTGATTTCATACTATGCAACTGATGACGTTCACCTCGACTACGGATGTTGATATATTAAGCAGGATGAGGATAATCATGTGCCTATTAGTGAGACACCATGATTGATATGCAAACACGTCCACACCCATAGGTTAGCGAACACTATCTATTGCATAGTATCAATAACAACAGAAATACAGTTTGGAAGTAATTGCCGCGACTTTTATTTATTAACAGAACAGACGACTCATAAATGGCTGACATGCTGCGGGTGGGAGTATATCCGCTGTGATACGAGAAACTGGATATACTTGTTTATTTGTACCCACTGGGTATGAGAACTAGGAACATATTTAGCCAATTGGTATCCGCCGGAATACATTTACCGTAAATATCCGGGCATTTGCCAATTGTATCCGCTGTACCTATGAGATGCGTTTCCGTAAATATCCAGGAAACACCAAGCTTGGCAGCTTTGACATATATCATGTATATGCATACATGAACTACGCTGATAGTTCGAATAGTGCGAAATGCACCACCCGCAGCAATCCGCCACAAAATTTGTCGAGCTGAAACAAATTTCCGCCAATTATGAGTTATGCTGAATGTTTATCTGTATTCCTCCCGATATTTCGGCTATCTTATGGCACGAGTGTGATTGAATGCATCGCTGGTCTGACATAGTAACATCATGTCTCGTTTGCTGCTTTAAAGGCCCTAAACGGCTCAGTATTACAATTTTCCAATTTTTTCAAGCACAAAAACATGTTTGGCAACTGATTTGTTTGTTGAAAACTAACATATACTGCCTAGTAGATACATCTCAAGTCTTGAGATTTACATCTTAATCGTAATGTGAAGACAACAAAAACTTGTTTTGTGTACCACTCAGTGCAAACTGTCAATATTGACAATTTTATTTCCGTAACCAAACGGCTTCGGCTTGGAAGCGAGTCGATAAACTCCGGCTATCGGAATTCATCGGTCGCGAATCGGGGATTTGAGGAGTTGACCCGAGCGTCTATCGGAAAATGGAAACACGCACCTGCTGTTTGTTTATCAACAACTATTGATATTTTCATCAACTACAAACTCATTTTTGTACCAAAATGAATGCAAACAGTTTCAAAGTGTGTGTAAATAGAAACATGTTGGATTTATGTGTGGGAAAACCCAATAGGAGACCAAATTCGGCAACTTGAGCCGTATAGGGGCTTTAAGTCTATGAATGAAATTATCATTACAAATATTAGAGAGGGGATTACCATCAGCACGATACAGAGTGGAAATATCAATATTTGGGTTTTGATAAGCGAGTCCCGCACGAGGGTGTAATACGAAAGCCCCAGTGCAGACGAGGTAACACGTCTAGCCACACAGGCAGCTAAATCTGATGCCGGTATAATCATGGTAATACGATAGTGCTGTGCGCATTGCCTACATAATTTATGCCACGGACAATCACTAGTATGTCGGGCTATGAGCGACGCTGGGGTTCCGCCTGTACGAAACGTAAATACAGTCCCAGGTTAGGCCTCTCACACCCTGCCAGTGAATCCGTGTTGATATATTATGTTCCGGCAACCACAACCGTCCCATATCTAACGGAACTAGCGAATATACAGTCACATTTCTCAAACAAGTCAAAGTAAAGTATATGTAAATACATGCTAAATACCGTATACATTGTATTAAACACCCATGGTGTATACAACATGCCGAAACGTCTGTACATTATTATGACAAACTGAACATATTGCTGTTTGCAATAGTTTAGTAATGATCATTAGAGTTTTGCTAAGAATATGAAACCGGCTCCGGCTTTCTACTAATTGTACAGTAGGATTGGACATTAATTTAAATTATTAATGTATTGTGCACATTATGTTATGTGTCTGACTACAGTATCATGTAAAACAGCGGCTAAGTTTAATGACTTATGGAAAAGTTTAGCGTGTATGTAATAAGACTATTGGTACATACTAGGCTGCTTATATATACATGCATATGTAGCTTGTACGCTAGCGTGAATAAAGTGTATGGTATATCATAATCATGCTTGTACGGTCAGCTGGGTGTGGAGGTGTGTAGCTATATATCAGTGCGGAAGCTGAAAACCACATGTACTAATAATACGTTAGCGTTTCGAAGTACGATGCGCAACAATAAGTATAAGTGTGGCAAGAAGAAAGTGTCTACAGTAAGCGTCTATGCAGAATGAAGTACAACCGACAGCCCCGACGGATGGTAGATCCAAATATGGACCGAATGCATCACCTGTCAGTCTACGTTGTTTCTGAATACGAGCCATGAGTTCTAAACGAATGACATGAATTTCCCTTCCAAAGGAACTAAACACCGCAAGCGATTCGATAGTAAGGCGATAAATTGAAAGCGGGTGGATGTGTTGCCGCTAAATTTAATAGCTAGTTTGAAATGCAGAGTCGCACATGTATTGCATAAGAACGGGGCACATAGAACTAATGTTACACATTTGTACTTGTTTATGTTTACGATTTCCAAGACACCCTGCTGATCGCATTTGATCCACCACAGCTAGCATCGGTGTTTGTGATGCGTATTCGTGCGAGGTTAATACCGAGTTGTTAATTCTAAAATAGACCAAAAACATGCGACCATGTAAACGCATCTATCTTTGTTCAGAAAATCAAAATGTGTTAATCGGATCCGGTTTGACGAGTAATTTGTGGGGGTAACCGATTGTTTGGGCAGATATAAGCATCCCTCGAAATTTCCCGATACAAAAAGTGGGATAGGTAATGGGAACAGGCCAAAAGAGCAGCATATATAGTCTGCGACGGCATGACAGAAAATGTCGCCGTGTCTTAAGCGAGGTGTGTACTGCGTATAAATGACGCGTCAATAAGTGTGTGTATGTTACGTTGGAAACGGATGAAAAGTGCAACAGCACTGGTTGTGGGTCCCAGTCGGCATTAGTGTAGTACAGGGTCCTTCTGAAAATTTAGTCTTAATACCACAAGTATGTTCCGCCGTACGTTATGCTTCAGGCGTTACACAAACAAACTCACGGACTGGTAACATTACATAATCAGATTTACTAAGGGAAGCATTAATAAAGTGAAAACGAACTGTTGGGGTTTAACAGCCTATCAACAGATCAGGTCATTTAAGGCCGGACCAGCTTATCTGTCCTAAAACATGTAATTATGCGGCGTAGTATAATGAGCAAACTGCTTAGCTCTCCACGAAGTAGAAGGTAAACAAAGAACGCTTCAGACGTACCTTTGGAAAGACCACTCCGTCATAACGCTTAATAGTACAGCTGTTAATCTCTCATATCATAAGCATTGTGCAAAATATGACTAAAGCATGAAATTTCTACAGTGTTAGTACATGCCATGAGCTTCATTTTCAGAATGGGAGGTAAGGCAGATTTGACCTCTGAGGACTGTGAGAGGTCAATGACCTCGAAGTACCAACATATTGATGTTTGGCGTCATTGGTTAATGGAAAACATGTTTATGATTTACAAACAATGCATTTGTGTTACAATGAAAGTGTCTACGTATTCCACAGAGCGTTGGTAATTATTAGTAGGTGTTTTCTTCTTCTACTTATGCGTACGCAGGCTATTACCTCCCACGAGCGCCCCAAACAGGGTGGATTTGAGGACAGTGACAGGTCAGTTACCTCAACATATCAAATATTGATGCCAATGAATGCAAACTGTGTGTGTCATATGATAGATTACTACAACTCACAGCAGACATTGCCAATGGTGTCTGCCAGCGCTTCAACATGGAATAAGTTGTTTGCCCACCCAAGCTGCGCCAAGGACTGTTCACTACTGGGGCTGTCGATAATATTGACCATAACCCTAGCTCTGCGACGGCCAAGTATTCTTTTCATGGCACTGGTATATCCCTCATGCAACATCCATCACACACAAATGGCGGACTCGACCGTGGTGTAGTGGTGATTGGGCAAGACATCTCTTCCGCCAAGTCGGTAACACCTCTGCCATCAGTGTACACAAGTGTACCACCTGCTGCCATGCAGACAAAGAACTTCACTGCACTGGCTGTACAAGGTACTGCAAGACCTCCCAACTTCCTGGCTGCTGAAGCTGCCGTGCAAGAAGAGTATGGATGGCTGAGGACAGTGAAGACAGCTCTAGAGAATCAATCCATAGATGAATGGGTGTCATGGTCTGCCTACCATGCCGATGTCCAGCAAGCAGTGATTCCACCTGCCGCGATCAACGCACTGTTGCCTCTGTTCGTAGACAGCGCACACTCAGTGGCAGTGATAAGACATTCCATGACCATCGTCAAGGCAGTAATTCAGCACCTGAACCCTGGAAAAGTACCTGTACTTGCTGCTGATCAGCCACTTTTCGCCCTTGCCAAGGAAATACAGTGGACCTGGACAGCCACACATGGAGAGGATCACTTTGTCATCATGTTCGGCGGTCTGCATATCGTGATGGGTGTGTTGAAGCTGGTGGGAGACTGGCTGGAGGACAGCGGCTGGACGAACGCCCTGGTACAGGCCGACATTGCCAGCTCTGGGACTGCAAATTCCTTCATTCGAGCCACCCATGTTACCAAGACCCGCCATGCACACCAAGTCACAGCTGCAACCCTCCACACACTACTCCAGCAGGCATACAGTAACGACTGCACACCTGATGATGGCAACACCACTCACAGCCAGATGATGAGGTCTTTGAGGAGTGGTGCACACAGCGAGCAAAGGCCAGTGTGCACTTTGACTACTGGCTTAAGACCCTGTCACTGGAGGTTCTCTTGCTGGTGTATATCCAATCACTCCGTGAAGGGAACTTTGAGCTCTATGTGCAATCCCTGACACAGATCATGCCCTGGATGTTCGCCTTAGATCCCACTAACTATTCCAGGTGGCTTTCTGTACACATCCGTGATATGATGAACCTCATTGGCAAACTCCCAGATGTCCTGGCAGAATTCAAGTCTGGGAAGTGTGTGGTACACAAGACCAGCAACAAGTTCTCTGCCATGGCAATTGACCAATGTCATGAACAGAACAACGCTGTGGTCAAAGGGTCTGGTGGAGCTATTGGACTGATAGGAAACCCTGGGGAACTCAGACGCTGGATGGTGGCAGGGCCAGAAATAGCCAGGATCACTAAAGAGTTTGAAGAGCAGGCGATAAGAGGACGTGGCGGCGGTGCTCACGACACTGGCCATCTTCACCATGATCAGAAACCTGGAGTGCAAGCAGCCTTCATGAAGGATGTCAGAGGACTTATAGCAGTGTTTCAAGAGATGGGGAATCCCTTCTTAGAGGACACTCAAGATTTACTGGTCCTTGACACGACAGACATCATGGAAACCCCAGTGGCAGAAACTGTGAGAAAGATTGAGTCCCTTGGTGAAGAGCAGTACACAAACTTTGTTGAAGAAAGACTAGAACTATGCACGAAGCCAGTTACAGACACGCTGCCCAAGGACAAGTCGCTACTCTTCAGTCGGCCACAGACCAAGACGCAGTCAAAGCAGCAGATGAAACTCGCAGCAGTGAAGAGTGACTGTAGTCTCTTCTCCAGGCTGTATATTGCATGTCAATCACGTGATGGGGATCTTGACCAGTTCTTCTGCCACAAGAACCAGGCAGCCCCACCTGCATTATCAACAGGGGGAAAACTGCTCCTTGCAGTCAAAGCAGATCTACTACACTGCCTGAAAACAGACCAACCCGAAACCACAAGTGCACCTGGGGTTGATGCCACAATCCTTGACGGAGCAGCTATTGTTCAAATGCTCAATCCTGTAGCGGCAAAGACCTTTCAAGACTTTCAAAACATAGTCTTTGCACCTTACATCTCCACTCAACTGGAAAAGGTCCACAGATTGGACCTCGTCTGGGATGTATATCTACCTGACAGCATGAAAAGGCACGACCAGACAGAAGAGGGGCAAGGGCGTCAGGAAAAGAGTGGCTCCATCTACCATCATGCCTAAGAACTGAAAGGACTTCCTTCGTATTGATCAAAACAAGACTGAGCTCTTTGGTTTCCTGTCACGAGAGGTCATTCGTCTTCCAATAGCTGATGGCAAGGAAATGTATGCAACATGTGGAACTGGGGTCCTCTGCTCTCCTGCCGAGTCCGACTTGACCAGCCTCGCTCCATGTTCACACGAGGAAGCGGACACTAGCATGCTTCTACATGTGGCAGATGCTGTGCAGAAGGGGATCAGGAAGGTGGCCATACGCACTGTGGATACTGATGTTGTGGTACTGGCTGTGGCTTCATTCAAGGACATCAATCCTGACGAGCTGTGGATAGCTCTTGGTACTGGATCCAGCTTCCGGTGCATAGCTGTTCACCAACTGGCTGCCGCCATGGACCCAAGACAATGTGCTACTCTCCCCATCTTCCATGCCCTCACAGGGTGCGACACTGTGTCTTCTTTCGCTGGCAGAAGGAAGAAGACTGCCTGGGACATTTGTAAAGTGTTCCCAGAGGTGACTGATGCCTTTGAAGAACTCTTGCGCATGCCAAGTGATGTCAGTGAGGAGTCAATGTCACTGCTGGAGCGCTTCATTGTGCTGATGTATGACCGCGCCAGTGACATCATGGAAGTGAACGATGCTAGGAAACAGCTCTTCTCTCACAAGTCTAGGGCTCTAGATAACATTCCCCCAACGCAGGCAGCACTCCAGCAGCACATCAAGCGTGCATGTCTCCAGGCCAACTGCTGGAACCAAACTCTGGTCCTAAATCCTGAGTTGCCAAGCCCATCTGACTGGGGCTGGACAAAGGAGGCCTCCGTGTGGCAGCCTCTTTGGACGACACTGCCAGAGGCATCAAAATTGTGCCACGAACTGATCCACTGTGGCTGCAAGAAGGGATGTACTGGCCGCTGCAAGTGCAACAAGGCTGCACTCAAATGTACTGCATTATGTGCATGTTCTGTAGACTGTTAGGTGCAATCAGACACCTTTGAATGTATGCGTCAATATGGATAATGCATGTGTTTGACATGTACCGGTATGTACTATACATGTGTCTGAGGTCACTGACCTCACTGAACTTTAAGCTACAGACTTTGTTCAGTGCAAATTGGAAATTAAAGTTGCACAGATTATCTTACAACACGATTTCATGGAAACTATTCTGGGCACCACAATAACCTAAATGTGCATTTCAATAGATTTTATTTCTAAGGTCACTGACCTCATTTAAAGCACTTGTTCAGTCATGGTTGCATCCTGTGATTATGCATAAAGGCTCTCCAGAAGATAAAGTGACCAACACATGCAAAATACCTTTCTAATGATTCCCAAAACAGACATACTGCGCCAGAATCGTGAAAAAATGTAAATTTCATTGTAATTGAGGTCACTGACCTCTCACGGTCCTCAGAGGTCAATTCTGACTTACCTCCCAATCTTAAAACGTACCTTATGGTATGTACTAACACTGGTAAAAGTTTCATGCTTTAGTCATAGTTTGCACAATCGTTATGGCTATCTGCTGTACGATAATAAGATGTAATGCCGTGTAATGAGATGTAATTAAGAGTTTTGTACTCAGAACACGGACCCATACACCACGATGTACTAAACGAGAAAAATGGGGCTTTTGTGCATAGGTGGTATTTATTTGCAGGGCCATTTATGTAGTACTTGAGTAACTGGTAAAACAGAAACGTTGTTGCTATAGACAGGGAATTTCTATTCCGAGAAGGTATTCAGCACAAGTTCCATACACTACGTTGATACACTCATGGACAAAAGTTATATTATTTCATATAATCACATATACATGTAGTTTACTAACTTTCGTAATCATGGATTGGCGTTACATCATGGCATTATTTGCTAAGTACAGTAGTTACATTGTTCAGTAACGCATGCCGTCACAGGATGCGTAAAATAAAAAATGTTAGATCACGCGACCCATAAAAAACTTTCACTTGCAAATACTTGTGCAGTAAACGTTCTAAGCACATTCCCCGGATAAGAACACACACTTTCAACACATGATGCTGGCATGGTGTCTATGACGGCAAGTCAATGCTGTGAGAAATTGTCAGACAATGATGTCACCCTGTTAAAAGTTCCGAAACGTCATGCTCGGGTAGATGGCCATGTTTAATCTAGTTACCACCGTTATTCGTATTGTAACTCAATATTCGGATGATTCGGATGTTACCAACAAACACGATAACAAAGGAATGTCCAAAATGACGTTGACGTCATAAACTAATTTTACTGACATGGCGTCTTTGACCACACTTATAATTAACTTATAAACGTCAGAAACGAAACACATTTTGTATTCATATGTGAACACGTCGCCAGCAGATTTATCTAGATAATAACAGAAACTCACACATGCGGATTGTTATGTTCACACCTGAGACGTTTTGATGTGTTAATCCACATGCTAGACGTCGCGACGTTTGATTCTCTTGATAAAATTGTTCAACAGTAGTTGATGATTGCATGCAAAAAGAAATTACATTGTCCACAATAAACAATAGAGTAAAGGGGGAGGGGGAGGCACGACTTATCCACGAGTATAGGTCTATTACGCAATGTTTCCCCTTTTGTTGCTATAGCAACGCTTAATATAAATGAAATTGAATATCTGTACTTGTGGAGCTGCACGTAATAGTCATGCCCGTGATTGTGCCCGACTATGTAGGTTTATCGAATCGACCTCTACCCAGCTAGCGACACACAAGAGTGTCACTTCCGCGAACAAAAATGTAGAGATAATTCGCCTGATGTTCACCCGCCTACTTCGCTATATTGTTATTGACAGTAAGGGCAACCCAAATATTATCATAAACACACCTCATAATGTGTGTGTTAGCAAATCTCCCAGGCCACTTTTCACGAAGGAGTAGGTAAACAAAGGAAACTTCAAACGTAAATTCGAAAATACTAATCTATCGTAACTATTATGTAATACAATGTAATGAAAGCGAGAGTTACGTGCCTAAAACAACGAATCAGCAATCTCTTATTCTTCATTTATTACACCAATCCACAGGTGTATTAGTTTGTGAAAAGGGTGGGGGTGGTGCGTGTTACATGGCGTCGTTTTTTTCATTCGTTCACGAATTATCAAAATTCCACAGATTCATGTTCAATTATAGGCAGATATTCATAACATTCCTACGAAAATATTCCGAGGAAACGGATAAATATACGTATAGCTCTGTGGTAGTTACTCTCTATAATTTATGGGCGGGGAATTATAATTTCGTTCAAAACCGGCATATACAGTTTCGTAATATAGGTTATATTTGCCCAATTACTGCTTAATTTGTTCGAAATAGGAATTTGACAAAGTTGATTTGACAAAATGAAAAATGTTCTGGTGGCCAATTTTTTGTTACGGGCATATGTTTGCAACACTGTGGTTGTCACGACTTAATCAAGTGTAGGGCCATAAAGGTGGCGAGCCAATGGTGAGCGGTGGCGGACCAACAGCGGGTTATGGGCAACATCGGGCGGTGGCGTGTGGTGTGCCATCGGGCTGTGGGAGATGAAAACAATTTGTCCGAAGCTCAAATTTGCACAACGAAAAACTGGTAGAATGTATTTCATTAGTGCTTTACCACGTGCGCTGCGGCGACAATACTTTTGGTTGGCAATGTAGAGGCAGGTTATTTGCTGGTGACTGTTCCACTGACGGGGTCCATCCCGTCAGGAAATGTTACGAGGCTGACTGCCTTTGTATTCCAATATATTGGTAGGCAATAGTTATAATAATCAATGATGATAATAATAACCGTTATGGTTGTGTATACAGAACAATCTCATTTACTTAAAACATAATATACTCTCGTTCATATCCGAGCTACACTATCATGGCATGATGTATGTATAAGTAGGAACACAACGCCTTGCGAAATTGCCTTGGGCTTGCGGAAACAAAGTGGAAACAGATTGGAGGCAGTGGGAAACTATTGCAGATGTGCGTGTCCACCCTCAAACAGCCGAACATGGCATTAAATGGTAGTGGGTGGGATGGAGTTCGAATTAGGTCTGGTAGCACGCTGCTAGTCACCCAATACACAGCATATATTATATTCAAGCATTGGAATACACGCAATAGTTACAGGCGTTGACCAACTACTGTACACATAAAGATAATAACAAATTATCGCATAATTCGCATAAATATGCACTGCCGATACAAACAAAATAATTTTCAGGTGAAGACATTTGATACAGATACTTATCGAATGGGTTGTTCTTCGGCCAGTTGATCCATTGAAAAGAACGAAAGCACGTGCTGCGAGCCCTTATATACTAGTGCGGGAATGTAACGCTTGATTGACCATTGAGTTATAGTCCAGTTCCGATAGGAGTTAGTTACAGGCCGGTTCAATAATCAAATCCCTAAAATAAATTGGTTTATTTGAGAATAATAAACAGCATTATTTATGAAAAATGTTTGGTAAGAGTATTTAAAGAAATTACGCAGATGTCCGAAGGTAAAACATTACATGGCGTGTCTCATATGTGGCTGTGACAGGAGAAATGGGGCTTATGGGGTTTCGACCAGTGTAGATCTGGATCAACCTGTGCATCTGTACAGTCTGATGATGATCTACACGGTTCGTCATTCCAACATTGAAACACCCGTTATTAGTCCTGCCGATATATTGACATTTTGAGCCGTACCCGGACTATCGTATATACATATATACATATATATACATATATACATGCTTTTATGTGATTTTGGTGCATCTACAGACCATATATAATTCGGCGGATGACATTCTGTCATCCTTGAGCATTTTACAAAATTCAAGATGGCGTACAAGATGGCTGCCGAAAAAAACAAAACCAAGTATTTGCCTCTAAATAGTGTACATATACCGTTTTCTCTTTCTTGTATTACGCATTGCCTTAAACCAAATCCTTAAAACGTAAGAATGTGTGTTTTGTATCCAAAATAGCACTCAAGATGACCGCCAAATACGGTTCATAGTAAATAAATGTGTCACTATGGCTTGAAATATGCTTTGAATATTTATTACGTTCATAATAAACACTTATTACATGCTTCTAACACGAAATATAAATCGCTATCAAGCTACAGGAGTGTGCTGTTTAATCATGAGCTATATGTATATCATTGCATTGTGATATTCCCACACCGGACTCCTAACAGTGACACCAATACATATTCAAATACACACAAGAATTACAAAATCAACAATGAAAGAACAGCACGTCATTTACACATTCTTTGCTCGGTCCTTCCAACATACTCGCCCTTATTTACCTCATCTGCACTCTGACCTTCATCAGTGTCAACTCTAGTGACATTCTTATCATGTTTGGTAAATGGATTGAGGCACATGGTTTCACCAACATAGAAGCAGTATGGTGACCATGACAATCCTACAGAATGACAGCTACATGCCAGACTGATACAAATTATTCCTACAGCTTTACAGCGACAGTTGATGATGTCCATAATAACATGTGGGGATGCTGATCCCCTAGTAATACATGGACTTGGCACACCGTTTGAGCCAGCGTCCAAGTCCAATCCACAATCAGTCATGTCGACCACAGGTGAAGACTGCTGATTTGCTGCCATCCTGAGCATCACTTGGTAATGAACTCGCAGAATGTGGTAATTCAGATTATAATCTTTCGGAGGATGAGTCTTAATTGATTTTTCTCTGGTTATTTTCGAGTAGAATGTATACCTGGCATAATAATTGCTTGTACCTTCAGCAACACCATAGAGAGAGCAGATAAAGATCCGGCCAGTCTCCATCAATTGTTCGAGAGTCGAACCCTCTTCACCAAAGACTATATATAGACCACATCGGTCGGCAGACTTTAATACCTTTAACGCCATCGCCTTTCATGTCCAAATGTAGAAGACTCAGTGTCATAGTCTGAACATGCATGCATATCAAGCAGTTGGAGGGATTTGTGACCAATGCGTAGGGAAGTTTCATTGGTGTTGATGATAGACCCACTCCATCGATGTAGCTGTACCTGGGATGTCATATGTGTACTCCACACCCATAAGATGAGCAGAACAAAGATATCGGTGTCATCACAGATTATACGCACTGTCTGCTTACCATTTGCAACAGCCTCAAGAAGATAACTGATGCTAGTTATATCCGCTTCATCATGGCTGAACACACCTTCCTCTCTGATAACCATGGTCACGCTGTTGCCTAAAATAATGTTGACAGATCCCTGATATGAACCTTCTTATTTGAATTACTATTCATGATAGCATCACGACATGGCAGCTGGCTGGATACAGTGACATTGTAGTCAATTGCTCCTTCACCTGCACGTCGGATACACTCATGGTCCTTTGCAGACAAATCATCATACCGATCAAAGATGATCAATACTTCGGTTGATTGGTACTGACACGTTTTGTCTTTCATACTGTTGGTGAGATCAGAAACAGAACCAGCAGAGGTCCAGACAACATGGTAAAGGATAAATAAAGTTGCTGACCATCAATAATTACTATTTCTGGAGATGCTGGTTGCAGATCATCACCTCTGTGTTTATTGACAATAATGGACTTGGTCCCAGTCCTCAGATATCCTTATTCATCACTGATAAATGCAGGAACAGCACACAATTCATAATAAAAACATGTTTGAAGTTTGATTGCCGGTGCAGCCATACTGTAAGTATACGACTGAATAGGGATGACATCTCACATACGGTCTTGTCGCCTATGGCCACTCCGCGTTTATATGATTCCATGGTTCTCACCTTCTTTTTCACGGGTCCATCAAGCAATGCGGACCTAAACTCTCTGATCATGCTCTCTCCTATCTGAAGCGCATCATGGACATTGACATAAGTACTTGTCGCTTTTCCATTAACAATGTCATAGAGGTTTGTAGAGGATGTGATTGTTTTTCCAGTTCCTCAAAAACACGATTTCTATCATCAGCACACAGTTTGCACCTCTTCTCACCTTCCTCTTTATGCTTTGTCTCCGTCCTGTCTTGTCCGCCGAGAGCACGGACTCCATGACAAGCTTGGCATGAGCACAGATGGGACAAGATTCTGCCCAAATTGCGACTTGGTCTACGGACAAGATTGGTCCTTTTAAACCACATGGCAACTTGCCCATTTTGATGCAGCCCTGCTCTGCAACATTTTCTGTAGACACGGAGCTCCATGTTCCCGGCTTCTGTCGACAGAAATGCACATCAGCTAATATATCCCTATTGGCATCATCTGGCAGCAGGTGCATGCCACGTGATGAATCAGCATATTGCCATGACCAGCAGAACAGATGCATGGTAACAGCATTGCTGCTGTAACAGATAATCAGATGTACGGTCAGCACGTTCAAACAAATTTAGCGTATGTAGTATCAGACAATCAACCCACAGCCTACCGGTTGGGTGTTTGCAAGCTATGTCAACATACGGACTGATAGCATTGAATGTAGAGTAATACTGCTGTCATTATGAGAAACGTACGTATAGATTGTACCCAATCCTTGCCATTATTGATCGATGCCAGGCCACTGAAGGAAGCCCAAACAGGGATATTAAGTTCTCGACTTGAAGCGGTTTGCATGATTGGCACACTTGATGCAACATTAATAAGTATGACAGTGTTGTGATAACTGTGTCGGGATGAGATGTAGTGAATTGATACGATGACCAAAATTATAGATTGTGGCTGGTTTTGGGGAACCTTGCACTCTAGAAATAGCAGCATTATACCCTCCCCAGTCAACAAGGTTTGGCTCATGCAATAGCGAATTCAACAATAGTGCGTCTGCAAACTGAGAATTCTCTAAACTTATATGCGGTGCACGCACATCAGAGAATAGTGACACAGACCGGGATACAACACCAGGGGGGGGGGGGTAACATTTGTTGGGCTTGTGCACCGCTCCCGTACAACAGAGTTAACCTCCAAGTCGAAGTGATACAACTTCAGACTTAGCAAGGTGTAGTATGGTAAGGTTCAGTATACCTGGCTTAGCATCACCACATTCGAGAATACCAGATGGGTGTTGCTGAAACTCCAGTACATGCGTCTCAATGCGTGCATTGGGTGTGCTTACAACGAGGTCAAAATGGTCAAACCATCCAAATATAGGACCTATTGACTTCTTATGACATGTTTTTTACAATCAAAAGACTGAGAGACTATTTCTCCACTTACATTGATTGATTACTACAAAGTATAACGATATGGGTAATGAGCGAATGCTGTAAACTTACTTTGTATGTATCGTACATCAGGCATAATTCTATAAAATATTTTTCCCGATGTCTTATGTCAATAATTGCGAAAATCCGTTTTGTTTCTCAAAAGTCAATATACTTGTAGCATTAAAATGGTTCCATTGAGTTTCTTATATGCCAAAACATGTGAGTGGAGACAAAATTCATGTCTCCAGCATATTCCAATCAAACGTTATGGTAAATTTAGACGTCTTTTTGTTGTATAATAGCGGCCATTTTGAATTTTCGTCATGTTATCGTGGTCGGATATTGTTGAAAAGTATTTCATTGATTTATTCACATGCCAATACAATTGTGTTGCTAGCATGATGAAGTACAGTCTAGCACCAGTATCTCGAAGTCGAAGGGAGATCGTCCATATAGTCGAGATAGGACTAGGTTCGCGATAGCGATGAAGTGACACGTTCGAATATTTTCGCGAAAAATACGAAACTATTTTACCCATTACACCACAGAGGGATTAACGGGACTTTTTCTAAGACATCTATACATTTATTCAACTGTAATGTTTATTTTAACAGTTATTTGCTTTTATTCATTTAAAGAAATGCCAACATTTCTGCATTGGGTTCGTGACATACATGACATACAGTCATGTATGTGCACATTGTAATTCGTAAAGTTATAGGCTGCTACTGGCATATTGAGTTTGTAGTTGAGTATTTTGCTAAATTCTTCTGTATTTTGGGCGGGTGAGGTAATATTTTTTGGGAATTTGTTGAAGGGCCACCACCCTGAAGTCACGTTTGTCAGTCGTTGGTAGATTCTCTTTTCCGCTTTCGGTTGTACATGTCAATATGGCAGAATGGATAACCGAAAATGTACCGAAGTTAATTTGGAAATATTTGCATCCCCCGCCGTTGGCCATTGTTTACAAAAACGCGTAGGGTTACATACATCTGTCAAGTTGTAAAACACAGACTGGTAAAACGGAGATTTTATATGCAGTGATTTTTAATATTTTATATTCTGTGATTTCAATTGACCAATCAGACATATATGTACATGCACACTGTTGCACAATCTTAACGTAGCATACGTTCGGTGATGACATTGACATTGTGTGGGTGATCCATTCGAATGCCAATCGTACCATCACCAAACTGGTGTATACATGCATCCTCTAAACAAATGTAGTTGCCAGGTCGCACTTGATTGAAGCTAAAGTATGGTGCCGGATCATCGTTGTATTGATCAAAGTAGAACTCCACGCGCAGTACCTTGTCATTCTTATCCTGTAACGAAATCGAACACACACGCAGGCTGAGTGTTATTACAATATAGTCCCACCAAAGAAAGCCAAACAAATCACTGAGGTTGGACAAAAATGTTAACAAAGGTTTCTCACCAGAAATGCATTCACTGACCGTATATAATAACACGACAAAAATCCACCGTTTACATCCATGGCAAATGCCAATGTTCAGCACAAATCCAAGATTGCCGCCATATATAAAGGTATACTATCAAAATAGACATTTCTTTGGTACTAAGCAATCTAAAAACATGTTTCATGTGTCATTTCCAATTATCATTAGGATACCGATATGCTTTCCAATAATTTTCAGGATGCCAGATGCCAAGGTCATTCATTAAGGTCAAGGTGAAATGCAAAATTCACAAAAAAATAAAAGAAAATCCAGTGAATTTTATATATTTACAGCTCCTAACAACATACAATACATTTTTTTTACCATCTTTTCACAGGCTATTCTTTCATTTACTGTCACTTTTTAGGTCAATGTCATATATCAGGTCAAGGTAGATTTTCTATCCATAAGAAATTTCATGTGCAATTTCCGAATATATACATCATATAATTCAAGAACAATTAAAGCTTATTTACACCACTAGCTATCAAATACAATAATTCCGCCACGGAAGCGGTGTCGCGCCTGCGTAGGCATTTTACCATAACATGATCATGGGCATGTGCTAAAGTAAGCATCATAAGAACTGTCAGAAGTGCATGCTTAAGGTCAAGGTTGGAGAAGCTTTTTGACATAAAAAAATGGCTAAGTGTTTCCGCAATCATGTGAAGGTAAAACAGGTCAAGGTTATGTTTTTAATTTGGGGGGGGGGGGGAATGGTGGGTATGAGTATGTTCAAATGTTCACATGTATCAAGTGTCCAAATATTAAAGCAATTCGTCAAGTAATATTAAAGTTATACCATGACGACGAAGCTTGTGCAACGGACGTCGACAACGGAAAAAAAACGGCGACTAAAGTCGTGACTTCTCCTAAAGCAGGCGCGACAATATTACTATATAGAGATGCTCACAGGTTTTCTAACATTCTGATATTTCAATGCGTGACCCCGAACAATAAGCCTGTGTGTTATGACCATCGCTAACACCTAACAACGACTGCATGATATCCAGAAATGTGAAAATGGTTGTCTGTTAGTCCGAAGTCGGCAAACAATGCAGTATTTCATACACAGTTGAAAACGAGTACTGGTGAGATTGTATATAGTCAGACTTGGATATTAATATTCAAGCCATTTCCCCAGTAATTGTCATTATTGTGTGTCTAGTACTGTGGGGGTAGCAGTCACTCGTCGCTCCATCGTATAATGAAGAGAGCGATGTGAATGGGGGCTGCTGATAGGGTAACAGAGCATCTGTAAAAAGTGATAATAGTTCACCGATCTATATACATAGCAAGTGTTGATGGCTGACATCATGTCATCTGGTGGCCTAACGCATGATCGTGGAGTCAGAAAATGAAATTTGCAAATGCATGTAACAGTTAAGAGTATCTGTAAAAAGTGATAATAGTTAACAGATCTATATACACTGCAAGTGCTGATGGCTGGCATCATGTCATCTGGTGGCCTAACGCATGCTCGTGGATTCGATGAGAACACATGTTTGCATGTGCTGAGTTTAGTCACCCCATATTCGATATTGCAGGTTCTTTTACGAAAACAGGAGCTGGTCATCGTGCCCTGACATCATCAACGTGTGACATGATATATGGACGATACGCGGAAATTTCTGAATGTCTTTGTTCAGCTGGAATCATTCCAAACTACATCAGATGAGATTGTGAGTCACTCAACAGAGTTATTCGCCGCATACAAAGCAATGAATACCGATGAGGCCCAATGTATCGCAGCTGAGATCCTTGCTTCCATGGTCGGTCATTCTGTGTCAGAAGTTTTCCCAGAAGAATCAAGAAAATGCTTTGGCCTCGGCTGTCTATGCAAATACATTGGCGGAACGAATCGATGGATCCCCAGTATCTTCTTGCCACATGTATCGTCGACTCCGTCTTCCTGATCTCTTTCAGCATGAGTCTATATTCGAAAATCTCATGCACATGCAAAGTGGCGATAAGCGGATCGATCTCATACACCATCTTGTAAAGCTTGTCCCTGAATGCATTGCCACAGCTAATCTAGAAATGGCCCTGCAGTTTCCTGTATATATGGGAGGTTTCTTGTTCTCTATTGTATATACCACATCTCTCTTAGTTGTGTTGCGTGACGGCTGAAGAAAGTCTCCCCCGTGTTTGTAACCAATGCTACTATTATTTCCGACCCATCGGGGATCTCTGAGTATGGTTTTCCTTTTCATTCAATGTTATATTGTTATATTATAGATTTATCTATGTTTCATTATACATATATTGTGATAATTTAGTTTGTACCTGGTTCATGGATATCATGTGGGTGTCTTGTTCTCTATTTTGCTTCACAAGTTCTCCTAGCCTAAGCATTCCTCCAGTTACTCAAATATATGTGTTATGTATGTTCAGCATGTACGCAGCAACTATGGTCGTGCATGTATTGTCTTTGATGAATAACACGGCTCCAGCACTAAGAATGAAGTCCATCACTATCAGACAGGATACTACATTGGTGTGTCAGCCATAGTTTCAGGTGAAATGAATCAAACGATGGGGAAAAGGACTTAAAACTAACAAAATACATCATGATTATCACGGCAACGCGCATAGCGGTGGTCGAGGGGCCTTAAAAGAGGTACACACATGCATTCCGCGACCAGTGTGTAATCCGAAAATGAAAGCAACAGCACATGAAATATTTTCACATTCATATAAAACAAATGTAATGAAAGCACCACAACAATTACTCCCCAATGAACTACCGAGGAAATAACAGTCCCAACAGGACAAACAAATCACAATGAAGTAGAATACAAGAAGACAGTAGAGCAAGCGTGTATTATGGGAACGACCGGAGAACAAAGCAGTCCAAAAACAAAACAATTAATATAATGGACGAAAAAGAAAGAATAATCACAACAAAAAGCAATACCAATATACATGAAAGATAATATAGTAAATATAACTACATGTATATAATGACATATGATGACAACAAAAAGTCACTAAAGAACAGACGACATGGCTAAACTGTAGTACTATGACGGCCCCGTCACGAGTTCTACAGGACAATTCATCAAAACAATACACTAAACAGCCACTTAGTATGCTTTCTGCAGAGGATATGGCCAAAGAAGCCATCGAAGTCGAGCATGCCCACGGAGATGTAGGTAACAAACTCGGCATGTTGGTATGAAAACAACAGTAGTTATTGCATTATATTGCGACATATTTCAGCTGATGGCCTATCATGCAGGTTATAGTGAAAACATATACATGGTTGCATCAAAACAGAGGTAATGCATCACAGCATTGAACAAAAATCTGAATAAATTTATTGCAGAAGTTCTGCCCTTTTTGCATACAGGTGCGACACAATGTCAAGACCGTTTGGTATTGGCAAGGTGACTAATCTGTCAAAGTATGCAGCTCTGAAACAACCCACTATCGTCTTCATGGATGCATCAAGAAGGCAGGAGAGGATGTCCTGCTTGTTATATATGGGTGTGCATCCTCAAGTCGTAGTACCGCAATAGTGGCTACGTTTCAGATAAAGGTGGCTACGTCAGCGGATTACATGCAACCAGAGAAGCTTCCGCCGACGAAAGATGTTGCTGCAAACTGCACAGTCATAGGACTTGCCACCAGATTCCGGTGTGGTAATAATCTCTCTTCTGATGAATGGGATTGGGCAACCTCTACAGTTAGACGTGTGTCTGTCTCAACTGCTCAGCTACCGGTACCAAAATAATGGGTTGCACTCCACACCAGCATGTGGACAGTTCGAGGGAATTACTTGCCGGAATGGGACACATGTGGAAAGCCAATGTGATGATGGTGATCTGGCAGTTATAGACACATAAATAAACGAGTATGTGAAGTAAAGTTGATGGCGTATAAACATTGATGTATCGTGCATTAAATACATTGACTTGCTGTATTATACGATTTTAGACCATTAAACAAGGTATACCAAACGGGTAAGGCTTGTAGATGTGTTCAACTATGACAGTTCGGCATAGTTCGGCAAAGTGTGTAGATTTAAACAGCTTATTCAGAGTTTCATCAAATTTGGTATTCAGCATTGTACGTACGACTATGTGATACTTGCACATAATGATATGTACAAGTAAAAGGTATCATAAATAAAGAAACGTGTACCCTTATACATGTTTCTTCGTTGATATAACATGTACATTTTGACTAATTTGTATAAGTGCGGCTTCTTATGGTCATATTTAGTTTAAACAATATTGTATTGGCAAATGTACAATATACATGTTACATAACAAAATACAAGGATTTGAAAACAAGCTAGAAGCTTATATGAATTCATCTCCCTACAAGATATAAGACAGTGTAACATACAAATCATATGTAGTGCGCATTGCAATATACAAATTTGACTGATTATATTGTTTATAAACGTAGTGTTAGAGAAGGAACAAAGATAATATAATTAAATAAAAAAGAGAGGAAAGGAGTGGTGATTTTGATGGTGAGAGCTGATCGGATAACCTCTGTTAACTGACTGTACCATGCGTCTTACTACTCGGGGCTGCCGGCGCGACTTATGATGAAGACGATGCGTAGTATTCCCCCCCTCCCAGCAATACATTTTGGTCTGACATATAATGATGAATATAGTTAATACGATTAGAACCGCATAGTTGCTGTAATTTATTTGTGAACTTGTAGGAACACGTGTTTGTTTTTCTCTAATGAAAGGTGCTCATTTCCGTTTAAAAGATTATCGGCAATGACTGGACAATCCAGCCCAGCTAAATATTGTTGACGCTGTAGTTCATAGTTTGTGCATGCTGTTAGGTAGTGGTCTACAGTCTCTTGTGATCCACAATAACATAAAGGGGAATCTACTATTGATTTTCGGTATAGGTCGTAGTTGAGCGAGCTACAAGCTAGTCGTAGGCGAGCGTGCAATATTTGGTCTCTCCTGTTGCCTATGTTAAAAAGTTGTGTTGATTTAGATGTATTTTTGTTCATTCGATACTTAAAGATGGATAGGCTAGGTGAGTTTCTAATTTCTGCAGGTAATGTGTTCCATTCGCGTATAGCAGACGGTAGAAATGAGTTATTGTACATTTGAGTGCGGCAAGGAATATGTGGAATAGCATCCGCGTTGCGAAGGGCGTAGCGATTTTGTACTTGAGTCGGTATAAGAGTATGTAGATAATTAGGTGTAAGATTATTTTTCATTTTAAAGAGTTGTATTAGTTTATGTTTTCTTCTTCTGGTACTTAGCGTTTCCCATTTTAAGTCGCGATATAAATTTTCTATACTGCATAGTTTTGTGGCTCCTGTTACTATTCGCGCGGCTTCATTTTGAATTGCGTCCAAATCATTTTTCAGTTCACAAGTGCAATTGTCCCAAATGACATCGCCGTATTCTATGAGAGGTCGAATGGATGAGAAGTATAAACGTTCAAGACCCGATCTATTTAGGAGGAATTTCAATGAACGTAGGATGCCAATTCGTTGCCATGCTTTATTTATGCAGCGGGAAATGTGTGTTTTCCAATTACCATCTTCTGATAATGTTAAACCTAGGTGTGTATGTTCACTAATGGGGTTTAGTGTTACATTGTTCATGATAAGATCTGGGTGTTGCGGTTTGTTTTGTTTTCGAGAAAATATCATTGTTTCCGTTTTTAATGGATTAAACGTGACCAACCAGTCTCGCGACCACTGATTAATTGTTTTGAGGTCATCGTTAAGAGAAATGGCGGAGGTGTTCGGGTCGTCGACTATGATGTATAAGCTCGTGTCATCGGCAAAAAGTCTAATATTCGATTTGATTTCCGTGACTATATCATTTATATAAAGTAAAAAGAGGAGTGGGCCTAGGATAGACCCTTGAGGAACGCCGGCATTAATAGTGGACCAGTGGGATGAAGAGTTTGCGTAAACTACTCTCTGTTGCCTGGAAGATAGATAAGATGTAAACCATCGGTGCAAATTGCCAATAATGCCTGCTGAAGACAGCTTATAAAGAAGGCCACGGTGCCAGACCCTATCAAAAGCTTTCAATATATCACAAAAAACTGCACGAACTTCTTTGCCGTCATCCAAAGCCTTACATATATCATTGTATACATATAGTAACTGGTTTACTGTTGAGTCTCCTTTGACGAACCCCGATTGGAATGGTGTGAGAATATTATTATTAACTATATAATTATATAGATACTTATGGATACAGCGTTCCATGAGCTTCCCGATACAGCTTAAGAGTGATATAGGCCGATAATTTTGTGGATTTGAAGGATCATTCTTTTTGAATATTGGGATGACGTTAGCTAGTTTCCATGAACATGGAAATTGCGAGGAGTTGATTGATATATTGAATATTAAAGAAAGAGGTGATGAAAGCTCGTTTGCACCTTCTCTCAATAGGCGAGGACTTATAAGGTCTGGACCACATGCTTTGGACGGGTCGATACGGGATATAGCGTCACATATATCTCTTTGTGATATGTGAATAGAAGATATGTTGTGTTGGGGTAACGTAAGAGGTGGTAAAACTTGGTTACTGTCATCAATAGAAGATTGTTTACAGAAGTAGGCGTTAAGCATCTCTGTTTTTTCGAGGTCAGAATTGGCTTCAGTTCCATTTTCTATAAGTATTGGTATTTGTGGGGATGAGCCGGCTTTGTCTGTTAGTTGCTTGGCTATTTTAAACCATGTTTTTGCTAGAATGTCACTCGTATTGATTGTTTCTATCAATTTGTTTTTATGTTCTAATTTGCACTTTCGTAGGAGGCTTGTCACTTCGTTTCTTATTTTTCTGAAGTTGGCCCAGGCGCTTTCGGTTTTACACGATTTTGCTTTTTTGTGGAGTCTATGTCGTTTTTTTATTAGTCGGCGTAAGCTATTATTAAACCATGGGATATCATTAGGTCTAATAGTTACAAGTTTATTTGGTATAGATTTGGATGCAGCATCAGTAATTATGGTCATATTTGACATTGCATTTGTCCTTACGACATAACCTTAACCTTTTATCTGGAGTAAATGCCTCAGAAAACAAATGATCGTTATCGCTGTAGCTGTTGCAATACATACGTGATTAAATGTCAAAAGAGAGCATTTAATATCAAAATGGGTTCAGAATATAGTTTAATTTGCTTAATTTTTACATTGTCCTTGACCTTAACACATGACCTTACCATCTGATAACCCCTTACTTGTCAGCAAATTAAAGGGTATCATACATTTAGTTGGAAATGAGACATGAAATGTAGTGTTACGATGCTTACCACTAATGTTATGTCAGTTTCACTATTAGAATTAATGAATTGGCGGCCATCTTCAATTTAAGCAGAATAATAAAATTTGCCATGGTGGAATTTGGGGGAATGTTTTTTCCGGTATAATAGCCGGCCACTGGACACATTTCAGGTGAGAAAGCTTTGTTAACATTTTTGTCCAACCTAAATTGTTCATTGCCTGGCACTGTATGCTAATGCTTTGAATGTGGTAATATGAAGCGACAGCAGCAATACTCTTTACACTGATATGCTATTATAATTCTGGTTTCAATGTGCTATTATTATAGCTGAGTATGATGATGGTATCAATGAGCTTTCAGGCAATGTGCTTTCCCGTGTCAATGTGCTTACCCGTGTCAATGTGCTTACAAGTAATATGCTTAATGTATCGCGCTATTAAATATGGGGGCCCTCAAACAAATATAGTGTTACGGAAATTAAATGTGTACCTCATTATATAACTATTCCACAAGTTTTTAACATCAAAAGTGTTCGTGTTTACACAGTATTAACTAATATTTCAATACAGTGTTAGTAGTGGTGATCACCAGTTTATGTGCATGTGAAGACAGTGTGTATCAACGCGACTGTTGTCCATATCGTATAATGTAAAGTTATTGTCCACCAGAAATTGCATTGCACACATACATATCGACTTCCGTTAAATAAATATCTAATGTTGTTAATAGTTTGAGAACACGCGTTATCTCCCCTTACCTCAAGATTATTGATTTCCGTCATACAAATACTATAAAATAGTAAACACTCTTTGTATATATTAGTGCCATCTCTATATGCTGAACCAAAACAAATATAACCCATACAATATATCCTGATGTGGGGACCCCATCTTTAATTTATGATATTGATTTCAATGTAATTACATGGATATGCTATTATCATAGATTATTATGATGATATTATTAATGTGCTTACATGCATATGCTATTATTATTATGGACTATTATGATATTTGTATCAACGTGCTTACATGGGTATGGTATTATTTATGTACTCCTGTGATACTAAAAAAAGTGAGCAGGGGCTCACGTATTCCCCCGGCAGCCGCCTGGACCGACACATAAAAACTTTAGCGCAAATATTTAAAACACGTTAACGCAAATTTCTAAGTAATTTGACATTGGACATGATGGCCGCACAGGTGTGGAATGGAATAAAAATATGGATGATGATAAGGAAGTATATGAAGTTGATGTCAATCCATCTTACCGTTGCAGAGATAACTAACGGATATCCGAAAACTTTAAAGCGGACCGAAGGACAAACGGAAGGACGGACGTAATTACGAAAACTATATAACCCTCGACATATTTCGTATGCCGGGGGTCTACTTACTACTATGCTTACATGGGTACGCTATTATCATGGACTATTATGATGATGGTGTCAATGTGCTGTCATGGATATGCTATTATTATAGATTAGTATGATAGTATCGCTGTGCTTACTTGGGTAAGCTGTTATTATAGATTATTATGATATTATCACTGTCCTTACAGTGGGTATGCTATTAGTATAGATTATTATGATACTATCGCTGTGCTTACATGGGTATGCTATTAGTATACATTATTATGATATTATCACTTTGCATACATGTGTATGCTATTATTCGACCCCCGCCGAGAATCGGCGGTATAGGTTTGGCTCTGCCTGCATGCCTGCCTGCCTGCAGCCTGCCTGCCTGCTGCCTGCCCGCCGCCGCCGCCGACGCCGCCGCCTGTCTGTCTGTCTGTCTGTCTGTCTGTCTGTCTGTCTGTCTGTCTGTCTGTCTGTCTGTCTGTCTGTCTGTCTGTATGTCTGTCTGTGTCTGTCTGTCTGTCTGTCTGTCTGTCTGTCTGTCTGTCTGTCTGTCTGTCTGTCTGTCTGTCTGTCTGTCTGTCTGTCTGTCTGTCTGTCTGTCTGTCTGTCTGTCTGTCGCCGCCGACGCCGCCGCCTGTCTGTCTGTCTGTCTGTCTGTCTGTCTGTCTGTCTGTCTGTCTGTCTGTCTGTCTGTCTGTCTGTCTGTCTGTCTGTCTGTCTGTCTGTCTGTCACCTATATGTTATGTTTACAGGGTGTTTCATAATCTATGTTACCATTTCGTGAGCCTGTATTTTCTATTTAGTGTATGCCACATATATAATAAACATATTCTGCTAATTGGGAAGTTTTAAATTTTTGTTTGACATATAACATTGATATATAGACTGAATGACGTCCATTGTTGCTGATTACGACGTTCAGTCTTCTTTTATAATTGTCGATCACATTGGCAGATGTTTCTGGCGTGATAGAACGGATTTATCTTCGGATGTCTAGTCTTAGCTCATCAACAGTTACAGGTAAATGTTTATAAATCCTGTCCTTCAAATGTTCCCAAAGGAAAAGGTCTAGTGGGTTCAGGTCTGGGGAGTGGGCTGGCCATTAGTTTCCAGTCCTGAACGAGATAAACTTCTCACTGAAGGTCTTGGAAAGCCATGAAACTACATGTCCCGCTGTATGTGGTGTTGCTGAAACCATACGTCTTTAACGCTGATACCTCTCCGTCGTAATTCCGGCACACATTTGTTCTTTAGGATCTTCAAGTAGCACACGCTGTTAACTGTTGACACATCTCCATCCTCGTCTTCAGCAAAAAAGTATGATTGTTCCAGTGGAGCTAAGAGCAGCCCAAACGTATCTTTTCAATGTAAACGTTTGGTTTTTCAGTCCCCCAAAACCGACAGTTTCTTTTATTAACCTCTGCATTAAGAACCAATGCGCCTCATCCGAAAACCATATGTCATATGTGATGTGAAGGTTGTCATTCTGCCATTCTGCAAGGCAAGTCTGCTCTGCATATCCGTCTACTTCAAAGCTGCATAACGGATATTGTATACGGTTTCAGTTTTAAATACAATCTTAAAATGCTGTATTCACTTGTCGAGCTGGCAGTATTTGTAATATCACCTAGAATTCTACACAGAGACCTCTGTGGAGTTTCACCAACCACGTTTTGCACTTCTTCCATATTTTCTGCGGTTCACACGGCCGGCCTGTGTTGCCATGTAACCTGTCTTCAATCGACCAGCACTGCTCAAATTTGTTCACAATTATGTTGACCTGCATCTTGGTTAACTTCTCCTGTTCTCGATACCGTGTTTACATACTTCTAATGGCAGCTACCGGCGAAGAACTTTCGTAATATAATTTTACAGTCGCTGTACATAGATTATTATGATATCACCACTGTGCTTACACGTATACGCTGTTAGTATGGACTATTATGATCATGGTGTCAATGTGCTTATACGGGGATATGTTATTATTATTGACTATTATGATGATACATGTAGTATCGATGTGTTTACATGGATATATTATTATGATGATGCCAGATCAATTAAATGTGTTTACATGGATATGCTATTAATATATACTATTGCTGCTATCATAGGAGTGCCAATACACCCACATGGTATCAATGTGTCCACAATGTCAAGATGTAACATGCAGACATGTTTCAAATAAGTAATATCAATTGGTGTGATTCTCCCCACAGACATTTGCACAGAATAAATAATCAAATGATATCAATGTCATCATATGACAAATTCACCACTACAAAATATATGTATTAACACTAAGCAGGTTTCGAACAAGACATAGACAAATATAATTTGAAACCGTGCAGCTTAGTTCAATCACAAGTATGTGAGTATATGAAACTAGAGCAAGTGAGCAAAGACTCACGGTTACCCCGGCCGCCGCCTGGACCAACAAACACAAACGTTAACGCACATATTTAAAAAACAGTAACGCAAATTTCTAAGTAATTTGACCTTGACCTTAAACATGAAGACCACATGGGTGTTGTATGGAATTACAATTATGGATTTAGTTGCTAGCCTAACAATACGGTTATGGAAAAATGTGAATAAATACGTTTTGAGAGATTACTTTTTTTTCAGGTACGTGTTGTTTTGGAGAGATAAATGTTTCATTAACATGTAGTATGAAGGAAATTGCGATATTTGAAGGATTTCATTAATTTTAAACGTATAACTCCCTACGCCAGCATGCGCAGGAAGAATTGACAGAAAGTTGGTGAATTTGCGTTCTGGCTGTATGTCGCCCTGCGTTCAATTTCGGCTTAATATATAAAGCAATATTTATACGTTTCTGAAATTATAACAAGGTCATAACATTTGTTTTTATCAGCGAACATAATTGACGAAAAAAAATATACAATTAACATATAAAAATATTCAATAAAATACGATTGGTGCAAATGCATACCTTCAGATAGACGCCAAAGCGTGCAACATTGAAGCTGAATCTGAAAATAAAAACCACAAGAACGGACGGTCGACGGCGTAGAAACAGGAACAGTGGGCCCTCTTGTTCTAGATCGTCGAAGTTGTCGATTACCATTCTTTCAGGAAACAAGGAAGTGGCCTGTTCGTTTGCTTTGTAAAGTGATCCCTTTGGTCGCCTGGCACAAATGTGCTCCTTCTTCACAGGAAATTTGGTTGTCAAATTCGGATGAGTGATACTCAACATCATATTTGGATCATTTTCAGTCAGTTCGCGGATCGCCTGTGTCTTCATATAATGTTCTTTGTCCACCTTGAACATCGGTGTCTCAGGAAAGTCATCATCCTGAGAATATACAGGGGAACCTTTCTAAACCGGACAACGAGAAACATATGTGATCATAATTGTGATGGGTCTCTTGGTCATTTATCTTAGGTGATAATGTCTGTTCGTAATTGCATAACACACGACTTTGGCTCGGAATAATCGAATGCTTGATTTACAGTGAAACCTAGCTAAAACCAGATACCATGGGGACCTCCCAGGGTGTCCGGTTTAGCGAGGTTTCACTGTAATATAATGTACATACAGTCGTGGTAACATAATAAACCTGCTTAAATTGTTGTTATAGTCTTCGAAAATGTTATTTTCTAATGACAGAGTATGTCACATAGAACAAAAAACGAATCAGTACCATTTTATTCAGTCACACTTGTGGCGGCCATCTTGAATTTCAAATGACCACCATTCATGCCACATATACTCTTTCAATCAAGAGAATAAGCACATTTTCGACCGCAAGTGAGACAAATTATGTATGGGTTTTCTTCAAGGCATAGACAAGTGGATAACATACAAATGGCTATTAATGTTATTATGACCACAGTTTAAAGTGACAACTGTCAGTGGCCTAAGATGACAAAAGAAGCCAGTGTATGAGAAAACCTACATGCAACTGCAGGCTGGAATACATGTACGAGGTGCAGTCATAAAGTTCTCGAACTTTCTTCATAAAAAGTTTAAATTACCTGCCACATTGTTCATTTTTATATGAGATTTACATCTGGTCAAATTGAATTGATTTGAAAATAAGAACAGTCTTTGTGACAACCAGTTCGCACGTAATGCGCAACTATAGCAGAGAAATAACGTCACTACGGAGCAGTTGAAATATCCAACATTTCATGAAATACCTGTGTTTAGATCTTCATAGTTGTGCGGATTATATGGCGCAGGACTCTGACTGCATTACTCTGTCTACCAAAGAAATGGCTGATCTATGCACTGGCCCAGCCTTCGACGTGTTCGTTTGAAAACAAACGTAGTATGTAACACGAATGCAGGTAGAAACAAAATTGCCACCTCACTGCAATATTCTCCCCTCGGTAGCAGTTTTAAGGCGATTGTTTGTTTGTAACAGTTGGAAGAATGATTTTTGCAATCGTTTTTCAGGCGCGTATATCAATAAAGTATTAATAGCGAACATTCCGGTGTAAAAAATGTTTATTTTACCGTCTGACATTTATGTCCAAGGCTTGTAAATTCGAAAGCTGTCTCGAACATTACTATTTGTTATATTGAATGCGCATGCGTATTACATATTTATTTATCACGGGTATTTGCACGGGAACCTTTGACTACCTGACTGATTTGGTCTGTGGTACATCTGCTTGTTCGAGCACAATATTTAAGTTTGCATTCTTATTTATTTGAAAGTTTATCGATTTAAATAAAGACTTCTCCAAATATTGATGTTGAGAAGATTTTTTTTAGAAATAATGTAAGAAATGTAAATTAAGCGAATTTTAATTTGTTTTATTCCTTTATAATAGTAAATGAATGGGTTGCAAGAAAAAAAATTGGAGAAGGTACCTGGTCAATTGTTATCAATACCATTTCGTACCCATACCATTTCGTACCCAATATTATTTCGTACCCAGTATATTGTCAATTTGTACCCATAGCAAGTCATTTCGTACCCAGTTTTGTCATTTAGTACCCATTTGGTCAATTCGTACTCATAGTCAATTCGTAGCCATACTTAATATTTTAATAGGACTTTATATTATGATAGAATGTTTGTTTAGAACTAATGCTAGAAATGCAAATTAAGCGAATGTTAAAGGTTTGTTATTTTCCTTTATAGTAGTAAATGAATGGGTTGCACACGAGTTGATATATATGTTATTAAGTTTAATTATGATAATATATGCATATTTTACATCATAGTTACATGCACATATATAAGATCATTAAAACTAATAAAGTTTTGTGTTTTTATAGATTTGCATTATATATCATAGTAGTGAAACCGATTCATGGTGCCATTTACTAGACAATACATTTGCTGTGTAATCACCAATTGACAATAAATATCCGGGTATTACACCTTGGTACAAATAAATGCTAACGTGCGATAAACGGAACCTCATAAACAAACTGGAATTTGTTAATTAATTAAATAGATATGCATATACATTTGTAGTTTATTCCTCAATGAAAGTATTTTGATAAGTCTCTACACTGTTTGCCATTAAGTTCATCTTATTTACCCATAACAATAACAAATGATCAGTGCCTATACTGTTCGCCATTTAATCGGTATACTTTATCTTATTCCGCCATGAAACGACATGATCAGATGCTACACTGTGCCATTTCGTTTGTCTTATTTACCCATGCTAATACAAAATATCAGTGTCTATTCTATGCCTTCCAGTAATTCCATATATAGGGTCATCATCAATATGTGCCACGTGATCGGAAATATATACCGTTGTCTGAACAGGGCTGACCTGTTCGCTGTTGATGTGCATGCGTCCGGCCAGTGTGTGGGATGTTCTGTCGTATTTCCATATATATCGTAAATTTTACCACTCCCCCCCCCCCCCACCCGCCAAAATAAAAAAAATAAAATAATATAAGTGGATAGTTGACAAAATATTCATTGCATTTCATTTGATGTGTGTGCTGAAACGTTTGCCAATTTTTCGACAGTATTTACAAAGATATAGGCTTTATATGGCATATGTCCAAATTGCATTTTGTAAAATTCTCATACATGTATGCAATATGGCATAATATACATGATATAGTATATTAATCTAGAAAAACAATATCTGTATGATTGTGGGTCTAGTTTTCTGGGTATTAACACGTTCATAAACTATCGGTTTTTATAAAACATAACATATGTTGTTGGATTAAAATTTGCATTAGCGCGTTTAGCAACACATGAGTCGGCCATGTTGAATCTTGACTTATGAATGTTTTTTTCGGGGTATGTTCCGAAAGCGTTAATACATCTGCTAATTCGTCCCGAGTTTTCATTGGCTGCTGATCATCTCGCTGATGAATGAGGCACAGTGAAGGAAAACCTGAAACTTTTCTATTGTTTATGATTTTAACAATATTAACCAAAGTACTGAACGTACTGAAATATGTTATCTCCACACAAACTGCGGAACTTGCGGAACTAGAGACTGAAAGTTGAATATTTTCTCAATAATCATCCAGAGGCAAATATACTGTGCTGGTGCAAACCTATTCCCATCCACACGTTTTCTCTAGAATAAATTACTGTTTGTAACTCCCAGAAAAAAATTGTACGAAATTGGCGGCTAACTGGTCACTGCTACCTAACTGTGAAAACTAAAGATGATAGCTGCTGTATTCATACGCACGAAATGTCTTGATTCGTATTTTACAAACTTTAACTGATAAACTGAGCCAAAAACTGTGAAAACTATAGAGAATAGTATAAATTGAGTTGTGTCTTGGTCGTACTCGCCGCTTATGTGTAGCACGTCGATATTTGCGTGACATAATTATTTATTTATATAATGATGTTTAATGGCTTATCATCAGTTAGTCATTTTAGGTCGGTTAACAGGGTTAAATCTCATATTACATGTGTATGGATAGAAGGTTAATCCCAAAATCAGAACAGAATATTTACAGAAAATAAATATAGCCAGCGTACATGTCCATGTATTTTGATAATAATCAGAAACAAGTATACAAATAAAGATCGCCTTTGTTTGTATTTTGACAGACATGACACTCAACGCTGGAAATATGTTTGTCACATGTCAGACCCTACATGAATTAAGTTGAAAACTCATGGGCGAGTACATGGCCTCGCACACCCGAAACTCTTCCGATCTAACTTATACTTAGAATCTAACAATTAAAATTGATGTTCAGCATCAATCAATTATATGTTCAAATAATAAAGACATATTAACTAAATATTTATGAAGACGCATACAATGGTGATGTCTGGCACCCGGCTACATCAACAGACTCTTCAAACGATATTTTCACCGTGTATGAAAACAAAAAAATTAATATTATTGACCAAACACCCCCACCATCGCACCGACAACAACAAACTAACATTACTATCCTACTATTTGTGCATGGGAGAGAATGAGCAGAAAAAGTAGCGGCTGGATCTAATCAACAACGCAGGAAATAATAATCCCTCAATACACCGTGATTGCATCGGTGTGTCAGGTATGCTGCGTGGTTTCCGGCGGCTCGATCTTTTCGGGTTAGAGGATACCAAGTGGTGCGAAATCGCCCAGGGTGTATGCAAAAATAGTCCGGTATAAAAGATAGTGCGGGTGTTTTGAGGTCACAGACACCGTTTGCTTGCAAATCTTGATCCATTACTACCCAGTTTCACTTGAGGAACATTTTGGGGTGGCTTTAGCACCAGTTTTCAGCATATTTGTAGCATTTAAAAGAAAACACTGAACCTGTTGGTCACTTGATGTAAACAGAGTTTCCGTGGCCAACAAATGTACACAATATTGGAGGATATGACAAAGTTGGATTTGTCTTTCTTAGGAGTAAGTGAACCTATTGTTTAGTTCATGCAGAACCAGTACAGACTGGCTGCAGGTCATGTACAAGTGGATCCCACAGCATCCATACGAATAATGAAAGTAGGATAGACTGGCCTTATTGGATGGCATTCGGTTAAATTATATAGTAAAACTATTTGGTGGTGTCTAACCTTTAGTCGATTCATCAATACGCAGCATCAGATGTGTTGCGCGGTGTTCGGCAGATCATCAGGCAATATAAAATATAGCTGCTGTATTCATACGCACGAAATGTCTTGTTTCGTATTTTCCAAAATTTAACTGATAAACTGAGCCAAAAACTGTGAAATCCATAGAGACTATAGTGACATAATATGCTATCTCAAGGGAAATAACATATACAAAGCAGATTAATGGCGGACGCAGAAAATCACGGTAGGTTCGTGAACAAAATTACCTAACAAAAATGCCAATATTTAGTCCCAACACTGAATGTGGTGGGATTTTTAAAGGACTTAGCGTACGTCAAGTCATGCTTATTTTAATCATCTCACGTAAAGCACATCGCGGCTGCACACATGTCTATAAATTACCAAATATATGAATACCCCAAAATCTCCGACTACCCCGGAAACTGGCGTCTCTACCATACATTATTCAGTACCATCCAGACACCTATGCTCATGCTACGTTAGTTTTCGTGATTGACGCCTAACGCGTTATATTACGTCACGTTTAGACGCTACCATTGAAACAGTAAACATGAATCAACGTCCTGATAGAGAGAAACTCCAGATTATATCTCTAAATATTACTTTTAAACCACCCAAGAAAACAGCGTTCATTTTGAGCAAATATACCGAGGAGTTACCGGTGTTCGTGCCCATAAGGAATAAAGTACAAAACAAATAGCATAAACGACTTTCTTGAACATATATGAACAATCAACAAAGACTGCAACAATCCCTCCGTCACTTCACATGATAACCGAGTTCATTCGTGGAACATTGACACGAACGCTGCCTATTTTAGTGATGTCGTGTAATATGTGTAATATTGTTGACAGGGTAAACAGTATTCGTGCCTTCCGGGAAATGAGTGTGTGAGGGTCTTCATGGAGGATTCCTAAATTATTTTGTCAGAAAAATATAACAAGGATGTTTCTTATTTTGTTTCTAATTAAATTAATAGAATAACAATGTTAAAGATACTGCGCATTATATGCCGTATTTAATCGGAAAAACTATTCGCAAAAGTCCCGATATTCTCGTTGACATTCGTGTGTTTTGTGTGTGGCGATCTTAAGACAAGCATGTAGATTTAAATGTGTCACTACTAAAACGAAGAATCATCATGAAACTTTACGTACATTGTCCAATTGTAGGTATACATTAGCTAGCCTATATATCCAAAATTAGTTTGCATTAGATGTCTAAACAATTCTGAGACTCAAAATGTAAAACCTTTATTAATAAGCAAACTAGCTGTTTCCAGTTTTCTTCTTTGGACTACATTTTGGGCTCCTATATATGCACTTATAATCGATGTTTACTTGTCAAAATGTGTCAACAACACTGTGTCTGTGCGGGAATTGGAGTTTGTTACTTAAACTTTTAGACAAAATAATGAAGATGAAAAATCACATTAGTAGATTTGTGCAAAATGAACGCTGTCTTTCTTGGGTGTTTTTAAAGTAACATTTAGAGATATAATCTGGATTTGTTTGCTATCAAGACGTTGATTCGTGTTTACTGTTTCAAAGGCAGCGTCCAAAACGTGACGTAATATAACGCGTACACGTCAATCGCGCGACATGACGTGGGCATGAAAACTGACGCAGAACTTTTATAGGTGTCTGGACGGTACTATGTATTTTTTCATCTTCATTATTTTGTCTAAAATTTAAAGTAACAAACACCAATTCCCATTGTTGACACATTATGACAAGTACACGCCGATTATTAGTGTATAGAGGGGCTCAATGTAATACAAAATGAATTTGGAAACAGCTAATTGCTTATTTAGTACTGACATTACTGATATAAACATTTTATATTTTGAGTTTCAGAATTGTCAGACATATAATTCATAATACTATTGGATATAGTTAATGTATACATACAATTGGAAAATTTCATTAACATACCTGTAACGCTTTGATATACAATCACATAAATAAATTAGTGTAGTGTATCTTAACATATTATCCAGAAACATCTGGTTCGTTATGTCCAGAAATCTGGTCCTTTTCGCCTGAAATCGGGGCCGTTATGCCTTGGTCCGTTATGTCCATGGTCCGTAATGTTCATATTTTTTTATAAAATATTGCAGTGCAAATAGTCAGTTGAAATTACACACACCAATAATATCACAGATGGCGTCCGGCAGGAAATAATTTCGAGCTAATTCCCGTGTCATTTGATTTCCCGCAAATAACTAGTGCTACATCAAAGATTATTAATTTAAAGGTATAACATACAGTTTACCATATGTGGACATACATGCAATGGGTTTGGGTGTGTATTTTTGTTGCTCGCTTTTTTAACGTGGCGAATTATTGTAGCTAGAATGCAGGTAGTGCATGCAATTTGAAGTAAAAAATTGTGACGTCGCGTCAATGGACGGAGCAATGTTCCGCGGTTATTTCCATGTTTGGCTGCATATAGTGACTTCAACTCTGCTATGTGCATTCTGATAACGTGGCAAAATATTGCTACATGTCTATTATACATGTACATGTATGCTGAAATTTGTATGGGTGTTTAATCCATGACGGATAGCAGCAAGTGTTGAATGACATTAACAACAGGTAACCAAACATGCGCTACGTACAGCAACTATGTAAGTGACACTTCATCGAAATTAATTAGACCATTGGATGAAAATACTTACATACAATGAAACAAGTTACAGTACAATAAACAGTCTTAAATAAATGCGCATGTGCAATGAAAACTTTTATTTGGCTTGCGGACAGCACATCGAACGCCAATGAAACAATTATATTAAGTTATTACGTAACGTTGGACGACGTCAAGCTGCTCCGTGCTGACGTAGATGCTTACGAACTCTTGTGATTTACTTCATGGAACCGATATGTTATTGTTTTCACAAATGAACCAGTTTTCCAATGACATATTTGACCACATCGTTCTTAAAGACCTTAGACATAACAAAGTCCTCGCACTTTATGACTGCACCTCGTATTAGTACAAAATACGAGTGAACATCTGTGATTTCTGGTGACTGTTGAAAATGGCTAAGTCAATTACGTTGAAAGAATAGGTAATTTGAGATCCTGATACACTTATCGCAAGTAGACCAAATGTTAGGTACATGTAATCACTTCAGTAGACCATCATCCGATGTAGTAAATAAACCACTGTTCATGTTGCAAACCTCTTGTCTGTTGTGCTCCCAACTTTTCTATACCCCCAAAACATAACAGGTAAAGGTAAAACAGTTCAGATGATGGATAGTGGTATGTGGTGGGCATCCGTTGGTTATGAAGCTATGCAAGTATGGTGGTACTAGGTGGTACAGAAAATGAGAAACCGATCAAAACGCGATAACATATTGTTGAAAATCAATTACATGTAAGTCAATTAAGTGAACAAAATGGCCAAGGTCAATAAAGGTAAAATGTTGTATAGTGGTATGTGGTGGGCACCTGTTGGTTATGAAGTTGTGCAAGCATGGTGATGCTAGGTGGTATAGTAAGCGAGAAACAGATTTAAGGACCCGTTCTATACGATCATCGTTTGCTTAAAAGATAATTGCTTCGTAAATGTGATAGAATATATGTAAAACATATATGTGAATACTGCCTAGTTCATTTATACCCACTACTGTACTCTGTTATTAGCTATCCAATCCAGTGACATGCAAACAGTTAGTGTATTGTCCATGGTGTCTACTCACCTACTATGCGAGTAGATATGGCTTTACCTATGGGTAACGTGTACACTAACATAAACTGTGCATCAAGATTGAAACGTTTGCACATCAAATTTATTTTGAGATTGATGGGAGAAATGCTCAGATATCTCGTCTTTTGTATAGTTTGCTGGAATAATATTTATAGCTTGCCGTTGTCATTTCTGTCTACTATGTATTGCACCAAATTTTATTTGGTTTACTTTCATATTATTTGATGTATGTGCAAAACGAACACAGTGGTAAAACTGTACGATGGCTTGTACATACAAAGATGGCGGAGATACAAGACAATATTCACATATGTTATATTCATATATCACATCACTCTTATGAAGCAATTATCATTGAAGTAAAGTGTATCTATCTATGACCTAATACCGTAAACGCGAAAACTTAACATTGAAAATAGGTAAGTCGATTATGCGGAACAAATATGTCAAGGTAAAAATAAGGCCACATAGTGGTATGTGGTGGGCACCCGTTGGTTATGAAGTTATGCAAGTATGGTGGTTCCAGGTTGTACAGTAACAGAGAAATGGACCTGAACACTTAACATTGAAAATGGCTAAGTCGATTATGCGGAAAAAATTAGTCAATGTAAAAAAGGTCACATGTTAGATAGTGGTATGTGGTGGCCACCTGTTGGTTATGAAATTGTGCAATAATGGTGGTTCTAGGTGGTATAGTAAATGAGAAACAGATTTAAACGCAAACACTTAACATTGAAAATGCCTAAGTCGATTACGCGGATAAAATAGGTAAAGGTAAAACAGGTCACTTGTTGGATAGTGGTAGGTGGTGGGCACCCTTTTGTTATGAAGTTGTGCACGTATGGAGGTCATAAGTGGTACAGTAACAGAGAAATGGACATAACACGAAAACATAACATTGAACATCGCTAAGTCGATTACGCGGACAAAATATGTCAAGATCAAGAAAATGTCACATGTTGGATAGTGGTATGTGGTGGGCACCCGTTGGTTATGAAATGTTTGCGAGTGTGGTGGTACTTAACATTGTGGACGCCCCAGCCGCCCGTCCGGCGTTCGCCAATCCCATAGCCGGGATTTAAAAAACAAAACGGCTGAAAATGAAATAGTAACATTTTTATTCAATAAAATATATGTCTACCATTTTAAAATTCAAAATAGACGTCATAACAATACATTTTTTTGTCGCGCCTGCTTTGGAAAATGGCGCAACTATAGTCGCCTCTTTTTATGTCTTTGTTGTCGTCGTTATAGAGAATAGTAGGTTAGTGCCGTGAATGGGAAAAAACATTAATCTTACTTGATGGATTGCTTCCTTATTTGGACATTTGATACATTTCAGCATTTGGAACACACTCATGCTGCAATTAACATGTCCTTGACTTATTTTACCTTCACATTTTTGCGGCAGCACTTAGCCATTTTATTTTAGTCAAAAAGTATGTACAAGTTTCTTCATCATTGTATAACGTTAATATTCTTGACGGATTGCTTAAATATTTGGACATTTGCCACATGTGAGTATTTGGAGCATACACATGCCCCCATTAACATGACCTTGACCTTTTGTACCTTCACATGGTTGTGAAAACATTCTTCACCCTTGATCTTTGTTTTTAAAACATGCACTTCTCTGATGGTTTTTGTGATGCTTACTTTAGCACATGTCCATGAGCATGTTATGGTCAAATGCCTTGGCAGGTGCGACACCGCTTCTGTGGCGGAATTATTGTGTTATTTCCAATTGAATACCAACAATGTCAATGGTAAAATGGATACTTATCTACAGAATCACGCAGTAAATTAAATTTATGATTTGAACATGTATCACAATGTAATGAAATAAGAGTGTTGTTTATATAGATTTGTATTTCAAAATGGACACCATATTAATCAAACAGTGTTATCAGCAAGATAATAACGATGGGTTAATGTGTAATGTGCGATATAGATTGAACACAAATAGTAGCATTTGTATGTAATATCACGTACGTCTCTCGTTTTAAAAATTATAAATGGCCGCCATATTTAGTATACTTTGATGTGTTCCAATTGGGTATCGTTAATTTAAATATTTATGAAAACATGCATAAATTGAACCTTTGGGTTTGACAATGTAATGCAGCCAAGGCTGTTCCAGATGGCACATTTAATGACACATTTATATATCAGACACTCATTGTACAATGACATTCGCGTTAATGTAACTACCACTCTGTCGGTGAACACGAATGCGTATTTGTTTTGATATATGACCTCTAAATGTATTGGGTTTCATTGCGAATGACAGTATCATATCATATCATATCTGATTGGTGGAATATATTGTGAATTATATACGTCTGCTTTGCTGTCGCGTTGACATTTTTAATTTAGTTTCCTGTACCACACGGAAGTACGTTCCCAAATAACTCATAGTTGATGAAATTCATATCGCAGAGGATTTATAAAAAGGCTAACTTTTGTCTTATTATTCAGATGTAATGTTAGGCTGGTATACCTTTTCACTTCAATCCACCTTTACAAAATCGGTGAATAATGCGGATGTCGAAAACATGTTCATTACTTCCTATTCCTTGCACATGGATGGTGCTGCTGGTTCGTGCGTACGTGCGAGCGTGCGTGTGTGGATGTGGGGGTAGGTGGGTATTCATGTGAAACATTCCAACTGAATCCTGGCTTTACTGTTAGTTTTGTGGGTGGTTGGCTGGGAGCATACGAAGGGCAATTTAACTAATTTAAGGGCTGAATACAGGTGAAATACGAGATTGGATCCCACTAACCCGGTCGTAAATGACAGTAGCTGTTGACAGGCCGTCACACAAATTGAATAGATACATTCAACACCATACGTTACACATTCCACTTTACATCATCATGTTCATTTTTGCTTAATATCCTGAATAGTTTTGTTAATATCTGCTTTTCATTTCAGTCTAATACTCTAATAATGTGCATTTGATTTTGTTGTAAATTCCATCATATGATAACAAGCATATACGCATACATGGTATAGTTTAGTGGGATGCTGTGGTAGCTGTTTCCAGCTTCTACACAGAAATCATTTTACTTTTTCATTACTACTAGCCTACTTATTACGTGTATGTCTAACATTAAATCATTATGTAATCCTGTGGCGTATGTCAATCATTTTATGACCTTTAGTTGCATGTTAGACCGAGCCGTCTCAATTTTCGGCGACTGCCCTGTCGATGGCATCAACAGTTTCTGACATACATTCAGTCCTCCGTTTTAAAGCCAACACATGTAGACAAATGCCCATCTTCCAACTTTTAAAGGAGCAAAAGAGGCATAGCACATAGTTATAGTTTGCTAGTGCTCAGCATGCTGGACACATGAAGACTGACACATCCATTCATACGTGGATCTTATCACACATGTGTCATTGACCAATAATCTGTATTAAACCGAATCAAAACGTATAAGTTAATTCTTCACACGTTATCAAGACTGTTCAGTTTGTCACTGCTATTGCACAAAATGTATCATGAGCCAACATGTATAACACTAATTGCAACACGTGTGGGTAATATTAAAATCTGATGGAATACAGTAAAACCCCAATGCAAACTGTTTTCATTACATGAAGTCATGACAGGTCGGAATCGTCTGTTAAGGGCGGTAGTTTGGGAGCATGTGAATGGTAATATTTAACTATGGGTTTCATCCGGAATTCCAATAGTCCTGGTTTCAGCAGTACTCAGGCACGTTTTATTTGGTTTCCTTGTTACGTGGAGAGTATATGATACGATATATGTAGTAGCATTAATACTAATCCTATTACTTTTATGGGTTGTGCCCAAGTGAGGACCTGGCACCATATCAGGTGGGTTCTAATTTCAGGGCTGAATATATATTTTCCTGTAAATATTCAGTTCTTATTTGGGAACCCCCATGGCATCCATCTATTAATGTGGAATATGGGATTCAGTCCCGCCAACCCAGCCTAATATGACCATAGCTGTTGAAAGGCCGCAAACACCATTAAATAAATATTCGGCTAATATACTCAATGTTTAAGAACATTTAAGAGCTTATCAATCAACAAGCACGTAGTTGTGAAAATCTTGAATATTTGCCACAGATGGCCATATTAAGTACAATTTTCACTATGATACCGTGACTGCAATAAAAACACGAGGCACATTATAAAATGGTGACATGTTGGCAGCCATATTGGATTACTTACTAGTTTATTGACATATATCGTACAAGTTTTTCTGATCTTATTTTTAAAGGTATACGTCACATGCATAAAATCAACGCGACGACATATTTAATGAAGAGTACTGAGCACAGTCATTTGACAGCAGATATATGTGATGAATATTGGCAGCCGTATTATACTTCTACTATCTGTGACCATTTGTGCGGGTCTATAATATAGCACATACAAATGGTATTGATTGATGACACATATATATACTTGAAACAACATCAAACTACTGTTTTGGTCATTTGAACATGTTGTAACACTTTATAGAAACTTGTTAATATGGCGGCCATTTTGAATTATTTAAAACATGCCATTTTGCATACGTTTGTTACATAGTGATACATTTCATATATAATAACAATAACATAAATAGTGTTTGTGCTGGAAGTCATATACAAACATGTACCTCATTTAATGAAGTTAAACACTGAATTCTTTAAAAAGTACCAATATACACTTATATTGGCGGCCATTTTGACATACTGTATGGTAATCTTTTAGGATTACTCATTGTTGCATTCTATCACACACTATTTTCAAACAATATCAATAAAAAAGATGTCCATGGTATGCATATACAAGTAGAATGGTGTTGAACAAAATAGTTACATATATCAATAGTGAACAATGATAGTGTAAACTATAGTTTGGATTGGGTGGTAATTTTGAAATCCAAGATGGCGGCCCTCTATAGATTGAAAAACACAGTGAAATTTATTTATTTTCTGATAGCTATTTCCAGACAAATGTATAATTTACAAATATATAAGCAATAGTAACACATTTATCTAGCAAAAACCCACACCTATCCAGCATTATTGACAATAATGGTGGCCATTTTAATTCAAGATACATGTACAAGCTAATTGAGCATATGCCCCCGTTCCCCATCCCCACCCCATACACCCGCCCCAACTTATAGGTACGTACGTCGTCCTGCTCGTAACACACGTTCTTGTGGGTGGGCCAGTCCTTTTTCTGACAACTCCTACAGCAATAATTTGCCCCCTTGCAGCGACCGCACGATTTTAGCAGACCTACATCAAAGCAGTACGAACATCGCCCGGTCTCGCCCGAGTGCTGGTGCCCAGCTTTCGTTTCTTCACTTGGTTTTGTACCTGCATCCGCACCCGCTGTATCCCATGTGTCACATGACGCAGATGCCTGTGGAGGAGGAGTATTATTATGGTGTATTAACCATCATTTTGGTCCTGACTTTGCATGACCTTGAAATGACATTGAACGTGTTCATGACCTTGAAATGACATTGAACGTGTTTGACAACATTCTACCGGACTGTCCGAAAACCGGAATCCCAAACGAATACAAAGCCGTTCACATGGCAAACAATTGCACCAGAGTGATCGCCTCGTCAATAATTCAGGTGTTTGAGCAGATGGTCATTATCGTGGAGCCATATGGGTATTTTTGGTTGATTTGGGTGGATTTCGTTGGTTTTCGGTAATTCACATAGTTTTGTGCAACTACTTATGCTCAAACATAATACAGGACAGAACTCGTCAATTATCTATACATTCACCGTTCAGAACTTTCAGATCCCTTTCTTACTGTCAAAATAGCAAAAGGAAATAAAGCTTTTTCAATATTTGGCCAATAGATTTTCCAACATGCGTAGCTTTCAGACCGATTATGTCATAACTTTTCAACCACAAACTCCACATTCGGGTACTATCGATTTAGGAGAAATATATAAATCCGTTGATGCCGATATAATGCGTGAACAGCATGTAGCAATTAAGCATTTAAAAACAATCCAATTGTGCCATTTTCTGGCGAGCCGTCTGCCCACTTGGCGGAATTGTAACGCGCAATTTCATTGGATAAGCTTATTATCGTCATTTTCCTGCGACATGTCAGAATAGTCGCACATCTTCTAACTTTATCCACTACGACCACGCATGACATGTGTCAGCCTACAAAGCGTGTTTACACGGCTATCTATATAAACAAATTTCCCCGCCCAAAGGGCTCGGCAATCTATCCGAGAATATTTTTCAGACGATATATACATGTTTGACTTGCATTCAATTGGCGGTTCAGGTCAAATACATTAAACTCAACAAACAATTTGGGACAGGTTTTAATGTTATCGGTTAACCAATAATGGTTTTATTGGTTAAACATATGCACGGGCAGAAACTCTATTCCTCTCCTTTGTAACTTATACGTGTAATTCGCGAGATGGGACTTAAATTGTATGTATGTAGCAATGCACACACACCACCAGGTACTGGAATAACCCCTAAAACACCGAAATTTGAACCGTTCTTCAAGATACCTTCGATTGTACCGATAACACGACCATACTTGGTCAAACGTTACATTTGACCCCACCACCAGGCCCCACCCATTTATGACACAGGGGCCACCAGTTCAACAACTCCACCATCGATCATTCCTGCCAAGGTTCGTCAACATCGAGCGGGCGTTTCACGCGATTTAACTACATTTGTATTCTTTTAGACAACGACCATCCATCTTGGACTCGACAACCTACATTTTAAATTGTTGACGTACATAGAGGATATTACATCGTACATTTTGAATAGCGGGAAATAATACACGAGTGTGCGTCGGCTTCCGCGTAAGCAACGAGTGAGCGTGGCGAACGAGTTGCTTGCACGGACGCCGACAGACACGAGTGTATTATTTCCCGCCATTCAAACATGTACGATGGAATATCCTATTTAATACACTTCCACGCCGGATACATATGCACATTTAGTCTATTTTTGAGATTATAATCAATGAATTGTGATGTGGGCATGAATATTTATACAATTTATCCAGTTTTGACGTTACGTTGTGTGACGTTAAATGTGACGTCATGTAAACTTTTTGAAATCCAAACTACGCAGCTGTTTCTATGAACCAGATATTATCGAGTGCATGTTTAGAATGTGTTCAATCTCATTAACATTCTAGATTAGTCGAGACCCTTTCCAAATTTTCCAATTACATTATTTTGACTGTAATTCAAATTAAACATTTTGCATGGTAGCTCGTGGTTTCCAAGAAAACAGGCGCGCAATTACGGGTGTTCTCTTCAAGGTGTATTATTTGTAAGGAGTTGATTACGGGTTTTCACTGACAGCGAAACCCGTGCAAATAATGTGGAAGAGTGTAATAAAGTGGAACCCCTATAAACCGGACACCCTAGGGACCCTATTGTGTCTAATTTAAATGGACTTCAATGTAATTCATGTCATTGCCTGTCTTTTCATAACAGAAAATTACAAAAATGGGCATTTAGTGCTTAATTACAGTGGAACGTCTCTACCCAAGGTGTCCGGTTTTGAGAGATTCCACTATCTGTGACTCCATCACACAATAATTGTGAAGTCTGACCAGCATCGGCCAGAAGGTTCGTGTGTGAAAAGAAGACATGTGAACTATCTAATAAACGGATGACCTTTTGATCTAACGACGGCAATTTTTGGATGACAATAATCATCCAAATTTAGACAAAAATTGCACCAAAACGATCGTATCGGCGATACATTCGATTTATTATGAAATGAACATATTCGGTCAAAAATGAAAATTGACCCCTTTTTGTCCCAGAGCTTCGCCCATTTTCGATCCCGGCGACATCATTTTAACAAATTTGAAAAAAACATCGACTATTGCTCATTCCTGCCGAATCGGTCTGGCGGTTCGTGAGAAGATCTTCTAAGAATTGAAGCTATTTTTAGACGGCGTTCATCTGGGGTTAAGCAACAACCTCCATTCTAACAAATCGGAAGCTGCTTCACCAAAGGACCATAACTGTGAATTTTGATCAGCATCGGCCAAGCGGTCCGTGAGATGAAAAGCGCCGCCGCCTATGGTATAGCGGGGTTTGCTGCTAACAGTGCAGATCCAGATGAGCCGGCTCGTGACACCCCCTTTTCATAAATGGACAAATCTGAAAATCATGTTGTGACGACTGGATTGGTCGGAATATTACACTACATTCCAGTTACATAGGTTGACAGGGTTAATCAGAATATCAACGACTATACCGATTTGTTTATTTCAGATGTGTTATACTGTCCTAATGCATGTCCATGATTGAAAGCACGAGTGTATGCGTGCGCAGTTAAATTATTTACAGTGGATCATCTGTAAATCGGACACCCTGGGGACCACACAGGGTGTCATGTTTAAAGTGGTCTCTGTGAGTGTACCGGTACATTTAACCCTTACAACGTTCAATTAAATTCTGTCGTCTGCAGATTATTTCTATTTTCAATTTTCCTTATAAAAACGTGCCTTGGCAGCACTGTATAATCATTTCCAGTGGAAATGATTCTAAAGTGCTGCCTAACCATAGTTTAGTTTGCGAATAAACAACAAAATATGAAATAACAGCGGACGTCATGTTTATTTCCTGCATGCTAAGGGTTAATGTGGCTACATGACCTTACCTCCGGTTTCGTCGACTTGCACTCAGCCTTGTGTTTTGTCCAATGATGTTTTTGACACTCCTTTGAACAGTAGTGGACATTGTAACACCCTGAAGGTTAGAAAACATCAAATAATTTTAACTATGCAACTTAAGGACTGACTTCATAGAACACCATCCTTTGTTTCGAAGACAACAGCTTAGTAAATTTGATTGAATATTTGTATAACGTGTATCTGAACCCATTCTTCTTAGATTATAGTGCACTGTGCATTGAGTTGCCATCTGAGCCATCTTAGCAGGGATAAGCTATCGGTACGTTTCGCTCAGAATTTGACAGATAAAGTAATATAATTTAATGCAATATGTTTTAAAAATAATTATTTATAACGTCCTATCCGGTATATGTAGCCCAAGTCAATACCAAGTCTGATTTCTGACGATAAATGCGTCCATTTATTTTAAAACGCAGAAATATCTACACACGCTATTACGAGTGCACAGTTATATACGCTTATCTTAAGCTATGGTCACATATAACCTGCGTTGGTATAAATGGGCTACAATGGCCCAAACTTACGATGGCCCACGATGGCAGGCAATCAAATAGTATGCTATTGCTATCATACGACGACACACGTCATCGTATGACGTCGTACGACATCATACGACGCCGCGCTAACATACTGCGATAGGCCCACAATTGTCTTACGTGGTCGTACGATGGTCTACGACTAATCAATGACCACACATTTCGCTATTCTCTGCTAATTTCATTTTTCGTATGGATGTTGTGGGACCTAGTTTCCCATAACCTGCACCCATTCTGCTCTGGATATTCACTAATTAAAATATACATGTACTGATGTAGGTTTAATTATTGTTAAGAAAGATACATTAAATCTCCTGTGACCACCCTGGTGGTGGCGCAAAAAGTCAGCGGCTGGACTTGAAACCACGTCACATGACAAACATGCTCCGACTTACAAAATAATCCCAAAGCATATGCTTGAAACTGATGTAAATGATACATTAACATGCATGTGAAGTAGATTTGTGCATCAATTGACTGGTTTCTGCAAGCAAAGAGTGTCTATGACATAACAAATATGGCTTATATTTTTAACGTACTACTTTTGAGTTTTAGCAGCGTCATAATAGTTGTGGCTTAGCATGCTAACAAAGCTCATCGTAAAATATAGATGCAATAATCAATAATGGAACTCCAGATGTAATTACGAATTAAGCATCAAGCCACTTAGAATATAATCAACACACACGCATTAAAAAAGTACTCATGAATAAAGCATCAAGCCAAATGCACATCCAAGAATATTTGAAATGTCATAAACACGAATGACGAATAAAATAACGTGAAAGGAAGTTGTAATGTCATCAGCCACCAAGTATCAAGCAACATAGAATTGTAATAAGATGGATAGAACGTAGAATGTCATCAGCCAGCAAGCATCAAGCCAAATAGAACAATGGCGGATATTAACTTCCATACAACGTGGCTAGCAGCTTTTAAAATTAGTGTTTTCTTTCAAATGCCACAAATATGAGGAAAACTGGTGTTAAAAACACCCCAACATGTTTCTCAAGGATAATTTGGTAGTAATGGACCAGACTTGAATCAAACTGTGTCAGCGGCCTCAAAACACCAGGATTTTTTATACCAGACAATCTTTGCCCATCCTCTTGGCGCATAAAATTGCACCATTGAATCGTTTTCACACATAAAGGTTTAACCAAACTAAATCAACAGATACTCATGCACGATGTAGTCAAAAGTAGTTCGGTAAATATGTTTAATGTCATAGGCACTGTTTGCTTGTAGAATCTTTTAAATTGATGTACTAATTTACTTCACACGCATGTTGCTGTAAATTTTATACTTTTCAAGCATGATTTTGGGGATTATGTTTTTAATTTTGCACATGCTTATCATGTGACGTAGTTTCAATTCCAGCTGCTGACTGTTTGGGTCACTACCAGGATGGTCACGGAAGATGAGTTGATCGTTAATTAAATTTTAATTATTGAATATCCAGAGCATGATGCCTGCATGTTATGGGAAAATATGTCCCACAACGTCCATACTAAAATAAAAGTAGCAGAAAATAGCCAAATATGTGGTAAAAGGTTAAGTTATATAGGAACATGAATTCCGCCACGGAAGCGGTGTTGCGCCTGTCGAGGCATTTGAACGTAACCAGTCGCTGATACAGGGGGGGGGGGGGGGGTTCAGGGGCGCAAGTAATATCATGATGAAGAAACTTGTACAAACTTTTTGATGCAAAACATGGATAAGTGATTCCGCAAAAATGTGAAGGTTCAAAAGGTCAAGGTCATGCTAACGGCAGCATGGGGGTATTCCGAATGCTCATATGTATCAAGTTTCCAACTATTGAAGCTATCCGTCAAGTAATATTAGTTGTATTATGAAGAAACTTACACAAACCTTTTGACGAATAAAATGGCTATATGTTTCCATTAAAATGTAAAGGTACAAAATGTTAAGCGCATGTTGATGGTGGCATAAATGTGTTCCAAATGCTCACATGTACCAAGTGTTCAAATATTGAAGCAATCCGTCTAGTAATATTAAAGTTATATCAAGTACACACTTTGTGTGTGTCCGCAAAAATGTGAAGGTAAAAAGTCCATGCTAATTCTGGCATGAGTGTGTTCTAAATGTTCACATGTATCAAGTGTTCAAATAGTGAAGCAATCCCCCAAGCCATGTTGAAGTTATACCATGATTAAGAAGTTTGTACAAAGCGGACGACGACGACAACGACGACGATGAAAAAAGCGGCGACTATAGTTTTGCTAAAGCGACAAAATCAATGGTGGTGGCTCAACTTTAAGCACCAATAGGGCCTATATAGTGCATTCAGCTATATGAGTTCTGTTATATTTCGATTCCGCGAGAAGAATAGTAATCGCATCCATATAAACAAGCGACAAAACGTCACATCACACAAAATAGTGCTTGCAAACATTTGCTGCACGCCATTTTCCTGAACCACCTGCATACAAATCGGAAACATCTCAGATATTCCTCCAGTATTTGTGTCATTGTAGTGTATATGGTGCTTTTGAATGAAATTCATCAATTGTTACATGTACCATTAGATGCCGGATCAAGTCATGAAATGTGTCCAGTAGCCGATTTCATCAAAATTGCAAAGTATACTTATCTAGAAAAGTATACTTTGAGGGAGTAATCATTTATTTTTCCAGAAATGCATTATTTCATATAAAACTAACCACTGCATATATTTGATGATTAAATGTATGCAGAATGATTTTACTGAATTTATTACATTATCACAGCGAAAATGGCTGTGATAATGTAATACATTCAGTATAATACAAATTAATAAATTTATCCTTAATTTGAAAATTTCGCCTTCAAAGTATACTTTGCTAGATAAGTATACTTTGCAATGTTGGTGAAATAGGCTACTGGTGAAGCAAACTGGTCAACATAGTCTTGAAACATAGCTGCCCTTACGCTATTTTCAATTTATAGTCACTACTGATACAGTAGCATTGGCATGAACTGGCTTTGTGGCCTTTACTGAGCAATAAAGAAAATTTTGCTGACTAACCATTCTGTAATGTATGCAAGTTATCTATATGTTCGAGCTGGCGTAAATTGGGGCAAGTCACTGGTTGGTGTTGAATGGTAACTGTATGAAATCTACTTGATACTTTTACTCCAAATTTCATACTAAATCAGGGAATTGGACATAGTTATTAGACAAATTAGAAAGATTTCTAAATATATATTTAAAGGAAAAATCAATGTCGGCGGCCCACCTGAACAACGTCGCATGTCCTGTCCGGTGTTGCCACAGTTATCGCACTTCATCTTGCCGCGTCATTCAGTGTCACAGACCTGGAAGGTTTTCAACGGATACTGTTGGATAGTTGCGAGCGGCAACTCTTGCAGATCTGGCAACGGACGTTACGGGAGTAGATTGCAAGAGTTACCGTTCGCAACTACTGTTTAAAGTGACTGGGTCTCAGATATGGGCAGAAAGTGATGAACTGGATTAATAAAACAAGGGCGGATTCATGCGGGCGGACCCGGCGCCCCCCCCCCCTCGCCCGCCCCCTAGAATTGGGCGAGTAAATATGTGTTGCTCTAAAATAAGCCACAATGCACGAAATGGGATGTAGATATCAAAAATGATCCGGGGGCATGCCCCTAGACCCCATAGCAGTCTCCAGAGATCCGCTCGGTCTACGAACGAGCACAGCGAAAATATAGTAAACTGTTTTATTTCAGAAGTTCCGCCTCCCCCACACCCAAAATCCTGGATCCGCCCTTGCCTGTACAAAACAATATTAATTACAGACATGGTATGTATGTACCCCACTGTGCATATATCAGTCATCTGGAACAAATTTGGATTACTAAAACAAACATTTATAACAATGAAACGTTTGCAAGTGCCAACATTACTGGCTGTTTCACGAAACCTGCCCAAACGTTACGGCTATATAAATAATGCAAAAACAATATATTTTTCGATAAAATAAAATTTTAGCAAAATTTAAGAATGAGCCTACTTTTTGGTCCAATATTGATTTCATTGCGAAAAAACAATTTCCAAATGTTAAATCCGCATAGACATCTTCACAGAGTGAAGTGAAGATGTCTATGGGGATTTAACACGAGGACATTTTTCTAATTTCAAAAATAGTGGACCGATTTTCAAAATGTAACTTTTAGTTTCTTAGTTAGATCATTTCCAAGCCATCTAGCTGGGTTTCAGAATCAATTTCCAATTCTTTACGTATTTTACTCCTCCAGGTTCTCCACCTCTTTTTTCTCCTTGTTTTTTCCCATAGAGAACTAATTTTTCGTAATAAAATCAAATTTGACCAATTTTCATGAAATAAAAAAAGGCTCATGCTTAAATTTTGATAAAATTTAATATCACCGAAAAAAAAGTGTTTTCATTGTTTATATGGTCGTACAATTTGGACAGGTTTCGTGAAACAGACAGTAGTCTTTCTGTAGTCGATGGTTACCCATTTAATAGTATTAATCTTACTTTAATGTGTGCCTCTAATGGAAACATCTAAATGTGTAATTGTATGACCAATTAACAACAAAAGATAATCGTATTTCATAAATTTTCTGTGCTGATACCTGTATAGCGAAAACTCATACCCAAATTATCTCCCCTGTTTATCACAGTTTCTGATAGTAAATACTCGTATAAACCTTTGAAATTCGATCAAATGAAATGGTACGATTGGTTGATGTAGGCAATGGTGTACATGTATGAAGCGAAGAAACACATATTGAACTAGATGGTTGTTTTTCAGACAAAAACATATGTCTCCCCCAATACCAACATTCCATGTTCTCGGGACTAGGGAAATTTAATGTAAGAACAGCATACATGTAGCTACTTTGTTTTTCTGCGTAAGTTAGCTGTATATTGGGAGATAAAATAAAATAGAAAGAGACGTAATATGCAATGTTCACATATAAATGGCCATAACTCAGCTAATACTAAATGAATCCGCATACAAAAACAGATGCACAACGGCACATAGTGACAAACATTATTGTAAAAGTTCGCAACTCTAACTTAAACACTTTAAATACGCACGACACAAATTTGTGATTACATTTAAAATTGGCAATTTTCTCTAATGCAAGGGTCATAACTACATTCTTACTGGATGATTCCGCAAACAAAACCCCAGGTGCACAACTACACATGCTGATTAACATTCCTATATAGTTTCATGCCTGTAACTCAAAATTCCCGGCGACACAAGTTAAAAATCAGCAATTTTCACTAAGTCAAGTGCCATAACTCCGCCCATACTGAATGAAAAAAGTCAAAATCACCAGATGCACAACTCTACATGTTGATAAACATTCCTATAATGTTTCATAACTGTAGCTCAAATAGTTTTTCAGTTATGTGCGATACAAGTTGAAAATCGCCACTTTTCACTAAGTCAAGGACCATAACACTGCGAATACTGGACGAATACGCATCTAAAACCCCAATACCTATTTTCCCATAACCTGCACCCATTCTGCTCTAGATATTCACTAATTGAAATTAGGGGATAACCATGTTTGATTTTTCGATTTGTAGCGGTATGTGGGAGGTTTTACCGTCTGTGAATCCGTTTTACGGCGACGCGTTAGCTATCCCCATTCTAATGCAAGCAGTGTGCTCCCCGCTTTCTGCAACGTCGTAGCATATCCAAGGTGCATGGTCACGTGGTTACAACAATTGCAACGTCGCCCACTCCAAAGTAAGTATTATTTGACATTTTCCTTAATATACAACGGATTTTGATGAAATATGGCGCAGCAAACGTGTCTTCAAGAGCTGCATTTGGTGGTCCATGGAGTTCGGCACAGACTTACATGTATGTCGTTTTTGTGAAGAATCGATGTTCCTGTCGGTAGACACGGAAATCAATTCTTCGCGAAAACGACAGAAGTTTGGGCGAAAATACAGAGACCACCAAATGCAGCTGAACACGAGGTGTTTGATGCGCCACATTTCATCAAAATCCGTTACGTAATAAGGACACTATAAAAGAATACGTACTTTGAATCAGATGGATTCTGGAAGTTTCAGTACTTGTTGTTGTTGTTAGTACGTGATCATACACCTTGAACAGTGACATTTTTCAATACATCAGCAGGTTGTTGTCGTCATCGATAACCGCCTCACACCAAATGAATTGGAAGAAATGTAACTCCGCCGAAGAATATTCCCATTTCAAATTGAGATTAACGGAACTTTTTCTAAGACATCTATACATTTATTCAACTGTAATGTTTATTTTAACAATTGTATTGCTTTTATATGTGTAGTTGCAATAGTTATTTGCTTTTATTCATTTAAAGAAATGCCAACATTTTTGTATTGGGTTCGTGTGATTTTTGCAAAGGAAATGTCAACAACTTGTGTTCTGTGAACAGGCCTAGGATTTCCCTGGGTTTACGCCTTATTCAGGTGATTACTCATCTTCAATACAGGTTATTATGTACAGTCATGTATGTTCACATTGGAATTCGTAAAGTTATAGGTACTGGCATATTGAGTTTGCATTTTGCACTAAATTCTTCTGTATTTTCGGCGGGTGGGGTAATATTTTTGGACATTTTTGAAGGGCCACCAAACTGAAGTCACGTTTGTCAGTCGTTGGTAGATTCTCTTTTCCGCTTTGGGTTGTAGATGTCAATATGGCAGAATGGATAACCGAAAATGTACCGATATTAATTTGAAAATATTTGCATTTGCCGCCGCTGGCCATTGTTTACATAAATCTGTCAAGTTGTAAAACACAGACTGGTAAAACGGAGATTTTATATGCTGTGAATTTTCATATTTTATAGGCTGTGATTTCAATTGACCAATCAGATGCGTGCTTTCTATTTTCGGTGCATTAGAATATAGGTTTAATTATTGTTAAGAAAGATAAATCTCCTGTGACCACCTTGGTGGTGGCGCAAAAACTCAGCGGCTGTAATTGAAACCGCCTCACATGACAAACATGCTCCGCTTACAAAATAATCCCAAAGCCTAATTTCTTGAAACTGATGTAAATGATACATTAACATGCCTGTGAAGTAGATTAGTGCATCAATTAACTGGGTTCTGCAAGCAAATAGTGTCTATGGCATAAAAAACCTGCGGTGGCTTATTATTTTTAACAAACAAGTTGAAAATCGCCACTTTTCAATAAGTCAATGACCATAACTATGAAGGCCGTCAGCCAGAAATGGAAACCCTCCCCCTGTGGGATTTCTCAGACATATTTATTCTGAAACTACATACAATTACGAGTTCTATACCGTATTTATGCGCTCTGTAATCCGTTGGATGAATTTTTGGCACTATTTTGAAGTACACCACCCTCAGACTTTTCGCAATTGTGAAATGAAAATTGACTGTTTTTTATCATTAGAAACAACTGATCTGGCAGTTATGTTTTCTTATGTTTTCATAACTACACAATGGATTAATGTTTAAATAAATAATATCTGCTAATTCAGATGAAGAATTGTTCACGTGTTGTTACCCCACCCACTGAATTTAAGTGACAAAACACCTACCTTAATAATTCCATAAAATTATGGTACTTTTGTATTTTTTTCGTGTCATTGGTATCTAGTAGTGTTCATTAGACATGTTAATTGAATATATTCCGATTATCTGATGTCTGCAGTCTATGATACAACGTTAAAAACAAAGTATTTTTCACCATTCTCCACCCACACATTTTACAATAGGAATGTTACATGTAATGCATTTCATTTATGTTATGCACTGTCACTTACTTATAAATTATTAAATGCATATGCAACTACTTATGCACTACTGATATCTATCCGTGCACACTTCAGATACAGTGTGTCCGAGTGTTGGTCCGTCTGTCCGTCCGCTTCGCATTTTATTAGTGATGTTAACAGCTACGTTATATGTCTCATTATGAAAATCTGTCACGGTGTATATTAATTGTATCAATGGTAATTGTACTTACTAGTGTTTGAAATATATAGTGATTGCCCATATTCTGTTTACATAATGTCTACAGCAGATGATGTAATGTTAAAACAAAGTAGTTTTAACTATAAATTCCCCACACACTGAATTTACAATGACCATTATACATGTAATAATTATTCTTACTTTATACGCTACCAGATTTTTATGAAAGTTTCATATGAACGTGTAGCTAGTAACACCTGTATACATGTATGTGGCTGTGACAGGAGAAATGGGGCTTATGGGTTTTGTGACCAGTGGAGATCCCGATCAGCCTGTGAACAGTTTGTTGAGGATCTGCACTGTTCGCCATTCCATCAGTGAAACACCCATCATGCTTAAAACAAGCATAATACATCGTTATCAGGGTACAAGAGTGTGCTATTTGATCAGGAGCCACACTGGGCGCAAATCCCGTGAGCCCCATTTCTCCCGTCACAGCCACATATTAGTTATCCACACACATTTCAGATACAGAATGAATGTATGTTCGTCTCTCTATATGTCAATTTCTTATTTATGCAACCAATACAATTACCATGTGTACTATGTTGCGTATTCCAACATGAACGTCTTTCATACATATAAGTATTACTCTCAGCTGTTGACAGGCCATTAAGTAAAATAAATAAATAAATGTAAATAGTACTGCCAATAGTATAGGTCGTAGGTACTAATGTGCAAATTGGATATAGAAAATATATAATTTCTACCATGCTGAATGGATGATTTGTAGCACATATTACTCCATGTATGACACAGTAAATACTAAAATACAGAACTTTAAGATAGCTGTAAATAATACGAGCAAGCTAAACTGGAGTAAAACAGGACAAATATATTGTTATACACTTTCAAGCAAGTAAATGAGTTTGTGTGACATAAACATAAAATTAGGTAGTAGAACCGATGAAACTGAGATATATCCCGGTTCCACATAATGTACACACTATTTATCGTGCATTGCAATAATATTCCCTCAACCCATTGCGAGTCATCATCAGGAACAGGATTCAAATGTGTAGTTGGCACCTGTACTTATAAAAGCATGTATATAGTAAAAGTTTACAACTTGTATAACTACTGAAATACAGTTATATGACATACGAGAACGTGTGTGTTCCAATGTGTATGTCCGTCATCCATTACCGGTGTAAGTGCACACCAGTGCATGCATCATGGCCATTGTCTAATACATGCAGGTATATTACTCCATTAGTCTTATTTGAGAGGCACCCATGACGATATTGTATTTTGTAAGTGAGGCGATGTATGTAAATATTTATGATTTCATAATAGTGACATTTGATAACCTGTAAGGTTGATATACCATTTCATAATTTTCATATAAATAAAGACATTGAAGGTGCATGATCTTTCTAAAAGCTCATATGCCCACAAATATATCCACTATATTCATATAGCTGGTATATACGCACGCATACATACACTATTTTGTCCAATATGTTTCAACATTCAGTGTTCTTAATTATAGCACATGTGTTATTCTACACCTGTTGTGTCAAACAACCAATATATTGCCTGTATATGCAAAGCAATATTAGTATGTATGTAGTCTGAAAAAACCATTCCGGGGTAATCAAACATCAATCTAGTCCAGTTTAAGAAGTATGCATATCTACCACGTGTAGCCACATACACTCATAGGACCATCAATATACATTTAAATCCCCATGAATGATAACGTATCTCCATAACATATTATGCAATGTATCAAAATGTTCATCAAAACAATATCACATAGCCTCTATCGAGACTCATTACATTTTGGATTTTACTATGCAATTGAACTATTGTCTATATGCCATTCTAACTATTTACGCAGGCGGTAAGGATCAGGTTTGTGGAAGGCATTGTATCACAGTTGTGTGTTTTGCTGGTTCTTTGTGGTCGTCGGAATATATATTTTTCTATTTGACAACAGGTAATGTCATTCTAATGATCAAACAACTATATAATAATATACCATGTGTACAGTTACTTACTGAATACAGAATTATATTTACATTGTACCTGCCTGTTTAGCACATACATACCACACGTAGTTTGTAGTTAATAGACTTTGCCTCCATATACCCCTATGTGGTATTGAATCCGCATAGCAATCCCTGTGGTTCTCTTTCAAATGTATTACACCGCTGATGGACAATCATATTCCATTACTATAGCAACCAGAGAAATGTATTCGAGTATTTGTCATGGGCTAGCAGAGTTTGCTGTCATCGCAAGATGCGGGACCTCCTCGGGCTAAGGGTATTATCAACTGTTTTTAGAATTATAAGCTGTATTAAAAGTGTTTAATTAGAAGAATGAATACAGTACATGTAGTGGTTAATGTAGAACTGATTACACCAGTGACTACATGAATTACATATCGTTAGTCCAGCGCTCCAGATAAGCTGCGTATTTGCGTAAATACGCAATTACAACTTCCAAAAACCCAATTGAAATAGTGAGTATCAAAAATCTATGAGAACAATTGTGGTACCTTTATCATGCTGCGGAAAACAATAAACAGACCACCAATACAGCACACTTTTCTTATTTTCCCATGAAAACACATCTTGGTATTTCATTAGAATTGTCTCCAAGGAGACAATTCTATTGAAATGCCAAGATATGTTTTCATTTCGAAACAAACTATTCAATAATTGCTGTCTGTTGATGTGTAAACAGTATTGTGATTTAATTTTACCCAATTAAAATTTTGAAATACCCAATTGCTTCAGAAATGATGGAGTAACAATACTCAATTACTAATTCCTTATCTGGAGCCCTGCCGTTACCATGTATTGTATTTATTTTCCAATCCAACTCACGACCAATGGTTAATTTAAATTATTGTCACATGTGAAGACATATGTATCTTGGGAGTCAGAAAGTCTACACATATTTCAGGGTTGTCTGTAGATTTAGGACGGTATCCGCTTAAAATATTACGCTTGTTAAACATGATCAAATATTGGCAAAAGTTATTGTCAGACCATTCTACACTGCGTTTCAGATTGTTCACTATGTTGAAAAATGACGTTTTGTAATGGCACCTACCACAATGGCAAAGATTGGGCTTATCCAGGGTTGGCAATTTCCCGGGAAATAAGAGTATTTCCCAGGACGGTGGGAAATACCGGGAAATACCGGGAAATACTGGGAAATACTGGGAAATACTGGGAAATATGAATCTTGGTGGTCTTTTTCATTCCAAAATGTCAAGATGAGTCTCTATATTCCCCTATATCTACTATGGTTTATATCTGTGTAGACTGATAAGCCTATAGGTAAAACATTCTGCAATAAAAAAAGAAATAATAAGTTTATTTAGAGAAAAAAAACATCATTATTTTCTAGACAATTTTCTTCCCTATATACACGTCTATGTAGTATTTGCCAAATGTCTATTTTATTGTATATGAGAACACCCCTCATTACTATAGTAACCTGCCACTAATAAAAGCTGCTTTTGGAATTTTAGAAAATCCCTGTTGATAACAGGGATAATCCATGTACAGTGTAAGTGTAATTGTTTTACAACTTGACCATATACAGACCACCTGGGTTCTTATTATACAGTATGACACAAAAGGTGTGAGAGAAGGCTGACAATTAACAGCCTGTTGTCATAAGTCTGATATGGTTTATTAAAGTATATTAAAGTCTCATCAATGTACATGCAAATAAGTAGACATTAGTAGGCTTTTGGCTAATTGTAACGATTTTAGGTACTGTATCTCATACTTACCATAGTGGCCCATAGTCTTCACGTTAAATAAATGTCATAATAATAGTGCAAATAAGTAATACAAATGCAAAGCATAAAACAACAGTACATTGTCAGTCATATAAGACTTGTAAAAGACTATGTGTATGCACATCATGCATGCTAAGATCATTTATTCTCATTTCTTGATACTGAATATTAGTATGGGAGAAGGTTGACAATTAACAGCCTGTTGTCTAAACATAGTCTGATCATGATGACGTTATCCTTGTGAATTGTATTTAGCAGACACTCAGATGCTTCCTAAAAAATGAAAAAGTAATTTACAAAAAAATAATACAACCAAAATATAAATGTCATGGTTGCCAAATATTCCACCTGGTGAGTACCCCTAGTTGGGAATGAAACAGATATATACATTGTAATTAACCCCTATATCTAATTATTAAGTTGTTGATTGTTTAATTAACTATTACTGAGCTTAAAACTTAATTTAAATAACTTTAATTATCAAATAATAACATCAAAATTCATATTTTACTCTGATCAAAGAAAAAACATTTATCAAACGACTACAATCACTGGCCGACGTTAAAAAAAGTTGACAAACTAATGGCTTCAGAGTCAAAACGGACACTCCTAAACCTCAGTAAATACATTTACTACGCTTCTGGAAAAAGGGATGGTGTTACAACGGAATCTTAGACACGTATTTGCGCTCGATGCTCCTTAATCCTGCCAATGCAGTGGTTGTGGCTCTTCGGACGTGTTCCGGCAACCTGGGCCGGCCGGTTTGATCGGGTGAGCATGAAAAGCACTCGGGATCAGCCGATCATGGGCTTTTGTAGCCAGTTTGGGTTTCGGGTGCGCGCTCGGAGAGATATGTAAGCGCAGAACCAAGGCAGGATTGACGCAGCTGATTGTGTAACTACTATCAAGTGAGGGACAGTGAGAACTTACCTGATCCAGCTTTTCAAAATAGTATAATGCCAACATATCTTGCAATTTAATAGATCACTACATGTACATGTACGTATCCTCAGACATTCCTACCTTACGACGGGTGTTGTCGATAAACACGAACCATCATATGCTAAAACCGTCCTCGCCGCGTATTCTGTAGTCAGCAGCCAGTCAAGAGGAATCGTCTGCATTGGGTGAGGGTTGACAACGCGATTCGATCAAATATGGACGTAATGTGCCGTATTTGACAGAATCGCTTTACTCGCGTTCAGTAACATTGCCCTACGTCCACACCAAATTATACGATGCATGTATGCAACTATGGTCTGCGGTAGAGTCAGTTTTCGCATATTATGTTTCACAAACTTGTATGAAATGGCTAAAACATATTTGTATGTATGTTTAATGCTTAATAAATAAATATATATATATATATATATATATATAAGTACGGGATGCTTAATGTGGTAGAAAGTGCATGTTTGCAATAAGCATACCCATGTCATTCATCATACCATACTACATATACTGCCTTGGCCAATGATCATCATGCTCGCTTAATTGTGAGAAGTGTGCTCGTTAACAACACTAACATTGTATTCCTTGTCAACAGTCAATCCATTTGGGACACACTTTGAAACAGTTTTTCAATACTCAAACTGATTGAAATACACCCGTAATTGTCTTTGCAAATAAGCAGAATATCACACTATATACATAACAATGTTAGTGTTGTTTAATTACTGACAACTGCAGCTTCATCATCAATATATATTATAGCATTGTATACCTGGATATGTATATGTTATCAAATGATTTGATTTGTATACCTCAAACTGGTATGTATACATGTAATAGGTGCATCCCATGCTGTTTATAACAACTCCATACATTAAAGAATAGAACAAAATAAGAACATGTTGGGGGCCATTTTGAATGTTCTGACAATTGAGGGAGGCTATTGCATCACTATCTCCTGTATTTTCCATGTATTTGTGAGGGAAAGCAATGTATAAGTGTTTCAACTTTATGAATGTCTGCATGTGTTCGTAACAGCACACAACTCGCAGAAAAATGTTGTAAAACAGACTATTTCGGCAGCCATTTTGAACTATATTGCCATTTACGGATGTAATTAAATGTAAGGTAGCAGTGACGAGTTAGCCGCCAGTTTCGTATAATGGCACCGGTGAAATTTATAAATATTACACATTCTGCTGATTAAAATTCATTTTAATTGTTTTATTATTATTTTGTAGTTGATTTTGTATTTTATCCAGATTTTACATCGTATTAATTTATCAATGCTCATTCCAGGGCCATCTGACCTGTTCCCATTGATCAGAAATGGGCAAATATTGAGGGTACGTTGTGACAAAAACTGATCAAAACAACAGATTTTTCTGGGAGTTTCAAACAAGAATTTATTTCAGAGAAAACTCATGGATGGGAACTGGTTTGCACCATGATAGTAAATTTGCCTCTGGATGATGATTGAGAACACATACAACATTCAATCTGCAGTTCCGCAAGTAGCGTGGCACGGCATGGTTTTAAAGTGAATATTTTACCTCAAAATTGGATGATTTTAAAGAGGCTGCACCAAGATATTTCACATTCCTGCATAGGTAAGGAGCACTAATAGAGCAGCATATTTGTGTTTATGTAAAAGCTTCTAGTGTGTCTAGGTAACAAATGTCGAACGCATATTGCTGTCTGCCCACTTGTTTGGAATATTGTATTAAATACATACTGTCCGAGGGCGTGAAATGGATAATTTTAAATTAAATGGTCACTGCCCCCTTAAGGCAAAACATGATTTCCAGAATTTGCCATTTCTGTCATTTGTTACATTTCATTGTTGACGTAAACATTTATCTATATTGAAAATACAATTTCACGACAGCTGACATGTGTCTTGATGAATGTTTTGAGCCATTTTAGCAGGGAAGCCTCTCCAGCTGAAAATACAACAACTAAATGGTGAAATTCTGTTTGATATCTTGAGGATTTTCTGGACGGATTTGACTGTGTTTCACAACGATTAGCCTGGAAAGTGTAGTTGAAGGACATTTCTCTGAATTTGTGTTAAATGTATATCTACTTAATAACAGAAATGTCTATTTTGTGTAGATTGACCGCCTTAGTCCGCACAGTTAGGACAGCATCTTTAACTGAAGGTCTCTAGTTTACCCGACTCGGCTGTATGTGTCACTTATTCCATTTAAGCTGCTGCTAGCCTGTACCTGGATGGAAGCCACCTGGCAAGAATAACCAGACCAGTAGAAGAAAAAGAAATAGCATCTCGGTTAGTGTATTTTCACATTGGGCTGAAACTATTTGGCCCGCGGTGTCGTAAAGAGTGACATGTATGCCTGCACACTTGTTTCAGAGTTGCTTTTTCCATTTTTCCGACCAGCTACCCTCCCTAGTAGACTCTGAAAGCCTTGAATGACATTGCCCTGCTGTGATCCACCTTAAACCATTGTCTCTCAGGTGACCTTCATTCGACCTTGACCTACATTTTCTGCTAGTTTGACAAACCATTTTACGTATTTCGGTCCGTTTCGCACCAAATACAGCCACTAAGCCGACCATGCTTGTGCTACTTCATCAATTTGTGGTACTCATATGAAGCCAATGTACATGTGACCTTGAACTGACATTGACCTACTTTCTATTCTCGATTTACTCCATCCTTTTACATTAAATGTGCACTCTGTGAATGTGGCCTTGTTGCAGCAGTGGGTGTGAAATGGTAGAGCTCTGCTATTGTCTGATAGCTATTATTTTACAGTTTTTAAGTTTATTGACGAGAAATAAACACCAAGTACTGTGCTACTAGGTGTACTATTTATCTCTCAGGAGGGTCTTGAATCTACTGAGGGCCCTTGAAAGAACTTGTATGTCAGTGACATTATGAAAATGTTCAAATCTGCCGATAATTTCTCGAAAATATGCACAGTTTTTACTGGTTCAAGGTCACATACATATCTTGCTAATACATGTGAAGCAGCTGTAGTGCTTGCTAGGCAGTGTAATGAAGTGCTCGTATAGTTTTCGCCTCCTTACATAGCAACACATCAGCAATAACACTGTTGTAGCAAAATGCTGTTTCGACCCAAATTTGACCACTTTCCAAAGCTGTACCACCACCCTTAACATTAATTTGTGACAGACACTTCTACACAATATACATTTAATATTAGGTTTATTCTGTTTGGAATTGACCATCCTACTAGCAAATGACAGAAAATGTGCAGTGACAAAAGGGGTCTGCATGCTTAAGGTAGCAGTGACCAGTTAGCCGCCAGTTTCGTATAATGGCACCGGTGAAATTTATAAATATTACACTTTCTGCTGATTAAAATACATTTTGATTGTTTTATTATTATTTTGTAGTTGATTTTGTATTTTATTCAGATTTTACATCGTATTAATTGATCAATGCTCATTCCATGGTCATCTGACCTGTTCCCATTGATCAGAAAAGGGCAAATACGAATTGAGGGTATGTTGTGACAAAAACTGATCAAAACAACAGATTTTTCTGGGAGTTTCAAACAAGAATTTATTTCAGAGAAAACTCATGGATGGGAACTGGTTTGCACCATGATAGTACATTTGCCTCTGGATGATGATTGAGAACACATACAACATTCAATCTGTAGTTCCGCAAGTAGCGTGGCACGGCATGGTTTTAAAGTGAATATTTTACCTTAGAATTGGATGATTTTAAAGAGGCTGCACCAAGATATTTCACATTCCTGCATAGGCAAGGAGCACTAATAGAGCAGCATATTTGTGTTTATGTAAAATCTTCTAGTGTGTCTAGGTAACAAATGTCGAACGCATATTTCTGTCTGCCCACTTGTTTGGAATATTGCATTAAATACATACTGTCCGAGGGCGTGAAATGGATAATTTTAAATTAACTGGTCACTGCCCCCTAAGATGTATTCTAAGTCATTTTACATTCAAATTGTGACTTAATTATAGGAATTTACCCGGTTAATATTGATCAGACTGAAAGTTAACAGTCCTTAACAAACAATATAATACTGTTCGGCGGCCATCTTGTAAAATGGCCGCCGTTTGTTCATCCAGCGGATTTTTGAGCGCAAACAACCAGGATTGATAGACAATAGGCTAATGAATCGGAAAATCATACTCGCCAAAAATCTCACATGGGGGAGGGGGTGGGGGGGGGGGGCAGTTATTGCTGTTTCAAGGTCTAATGCGAATACAGGATGAATCCGTATCTAAAACCCCAGGTGCGCAACTTCACATGGTGACAAATATTCCTACAAGGTTTAATGACTGTAGACTAACATGCCATGTCTCTATATCATGTTTAACTTCTATTTTTCATTATCTGACTTTTATCATTTATTATTTACTTTCCTATAGAGACTGGCTTCCATCCCATTGGGTCACATAGCGAAATCTAAACTCGAATATTCGATACGAATACGCGCATAATTTTGACACTTCGAACTGTACGATACCGAAATCATCTGACAATACGTTTAAATAATATTAATACACCAAATTTCATTCATAATTTATATGCAACTACTTTCCTTACTAGTTATTTCTCAACATGTCTTTTGCAAAACAGCGTGCATAACACGTTCAGTTTATCACAGTCGCCATTTTTTTCCACCGTCGCCATTTTTTTTCTGAGGTACAATATCGGAAATCTGCAAAGTAACCGACCAATGAAATCGATTGACGTATGTGGGGGTTTCCCGCTCAGATGTCAGATAGTCTAGCAGCCAAGTGTATGGCACGTTCCATGCAGGAGCTTAACTTTATTTTGAATAAAATAGTTTTTTTTATTGGCGATTTTGATTGCCCAGATCATCAACATCAAGAATCCGACTGATGACACTATGTCATCTTTGATCATTTTGAGAAATTTGCATAAATCCAAAATGGCTGCCAAACAGTTATAGTGTGTCATATAGTTGTTTCCACATGAGGTATTAGCATACATTAACATCATACAGTGGATTTACTTGACTTATCGAGATAAGCGATCAACATTAAATTTCAATTCACTGTTACATGGTAACAATCCAACATGGCCGCCAAACGTAACATGATAGTTTGCATATGACTGCTCCCACGTACACTCCATATGCAAACAACATGCATACTAATCTTGGATATATTGACATGATAAACGCTTACAGTAAATTTGATACGTAACAAGACACATTTGTGAAGAGCGAAAGTCCAAGATGGCCGCCATATATACAGAAATTATCCCATGACGATCATCACAGAGAATAATAATTAAGTATATAATTGCACATGGATGTCATATCGTAGTAAATTGTAATAAAAGTACTGAAGTTATGTATACTATGAACGTTTTAACTAACTTAGGAATACAATTAGATAACTATCAATAGCAGAAATCATAGATGGCCGCCAAATATAAAAATAATGTTGCCTTATATTCAACAAATTGCATATAATTACTAGGATTATAAGCAAATGTATATATTAGATACTTATATACATGGCAGACGTATATATAAAGATAAAATATCTCGCAATGGCAATCATATCGTGTAATGATTAAAATATTACATTTCAAAGGAAATAAATATATGGATAATGGAGGCTCTAGAGATGCAGTATACATGGACAACAACTATTACCCAACAGTCCCAACATAACAAAAAACAATCATATTGAAGTGCAGTACACGAAGACATGACAACAAGGATGCCGCTTTGGTATTGTCAAAACAGTCCAGTTGGGTGGTTGAACCTGATTAGCCACCATAGAATTTCTCCCGCAAACCTCTCCATCATACGTGAAAAGGACAGTATTATACAAGGCAATGATGAATCAAAAATTAATAATGCATGTATACTGTACAAAAAAGACATTAATTACACAAAATATATCGTTTTCCGTAATTGAAAGCTAATATTGTAAATATAACTAAAAGAAAACAATGATATAATTATGATGACACAAACAATTTAGACAGTTATATTGTTCAGCATTTTCATATTAGTCTATTAAATTGCGTGAATACTGTATGCCTCATATATCCATAGTATGGTACCTTGAAGTTTGTCACGTTCTATATATGGTTGTGTACCATGAATATTGCTGTCTGCAGGTACTATTCTCTTGTTTTGTTACCGTGAGTATTTAGTAGTGGCACAACTAGATTGTCTGTCATACAATATCAATTACATTTGCATTAGTTGTGTCCTCCCTGTGGTATTTAATATATAGCATCTCCGTGTTCTTCTCGGAATTATTATATTTGTGATTACGGTTGTTTTCTTTGATCCACATTTATGAATACCAACGGCGTCATGTCTTAGTTTTTACATATCATATGCATTCACAGGTGCTGAATTCTGTCATATGTTTAAATAAGTAAAAATCATTTAATAGCATATAACTACACAACAATTCGACAAAACATAAAGTATTTGTATTGCTTATCTTTGAAACAATACACAGATAAAATTGATGTACATACATAACCTCATCATATAAATATGTTGCTCACCATCGGCGATAGTAGTCTGCAAACACATCAATTACTTGCAGCTTACAAAGTAATAAGTGATATTAAAGTGGTGTGCATACAGCCGCTTTGTGGAAACTGACTACTTTCACAGAAAGAAAACATGTGGCCAATAATATCAGCTAAGTGGTTGTACTAAGTAGGTTGAACGCACGTAATGGTAGCCAGAAACTGTAATAAGCTACTGGATGGCTGAACTATGTTATTGTACGTAGTCACCGATTGTGACAGAAATATATAGACGTATCATCCATTTGTACTTGTTCAATTGCTATATCCAGACACTCAAGTTGTTAATGACGCTACCTAGAGGAACCATTTCATGCGATGTTTCACAGTAAATCACATTTTAGTTTTTGGAGTCAGTGATATAAACGACATCTGGTGTTTTTACAAATTGGGAAGTCCTTGAAGTATATTGTAAAGTACAATATATCTCCCTGCAAACAATAAAAGTATGAATGCTGCTATGGAATGGCAAGACAAGACAAAACAATATCAAAATATCTAACTGAATGCACAAGTTTAAATCTTATATTATAGTATAATTGTATTACTATTATACGGTACTATATTCATCTCCGGCTGCCATATTAGACTTACGTTATTGCCGATGCTGTCTAATGGTGTATATCAAGGTGTAATTACATAAGCTATTTACTAAATAAGTTAGTTATCAGGTAATATGATACTTGGTGGTCACATTGGACTTGTGTTATATAGATTAGTATATAATTTCACATCAAAGTTACAAAAAAACACATATCATTGTTTTAAACACATAATTAAAAGACGTATATTCTTTGATATGACGAATTACGGTAGTGAAAGTATGTAAAATAGTCACATTTGGTGGCCATCCTGGATTTTTTCTATATGCAGTTAAGGAATTGAATTTTAAAGTTGCCCATTTGTGTCAGCACGTTAATACATTCATTATACTCTCTTAGATGGTTTAATTTCCTCCTGGGGATGCAATTATATGGCACGATATATCTTGGTGGCAGCCATCTTCAATGTATGCAGATTTCTCCAAATGCTGAAGGGTAACAGATTGGCATCAGTCTGATTCTAAAACTAGAAAGTCTACATAGGCAAAATCAGTAATAAAAAAACTTAAGTTATTCAAAACAAGGTTAAGCCCCGAAATAGGCCTTTGGCCGCCGGACTAAAAACAGAATTACGGAAGTTAATTTATTCTGCCGGAAATTCTTCGGCAAAATGGCGACCGTAGCATTGTAAACTGTGTAAACTTTCTGTAGTCGGACAAAAGGAGCGATAAACACTTTATTTTAATAGGCAAGTCACCCATTGTAACTCATACAGGCTATTTAATATAATTTCTGGCTTTCCACTGCTGGTTTAGCACCATTAGACGCGTATTTAGACAATAATCGACAGATTTCAAATCTTGAAATCAATTCGCTACAGTATGTATCTTTGAGGGGTACGGCTGTAACGGTAGTGAAAGCCATAGTGTTATGTCTATAATGACTGTAGCTCAAATGGTTGTTCAGTTATGTGCGACACAAGTTGAAAATCGCCACTTTTCACTAAGTCAAGGGCCATAACTCTGCGAATACTAGAGTGGAGCCAGCTCTAAATATTTAATACTAGCTCTAAATACTTAGAGAGCTAGAAATAATTATTTGTGTTCATGTATTTGGCGTTCCATAAAAGTGCATGTGATCGCTAAACGTGTTTTCTGTATCGGTCTCATTTGAATATGTATTACATATTAATAAGTATATAATTATAGATCTAGTCCATGTATGATACTATTATTAAACTGAAGCAAAAGACAATGTTATCCATTAACAGTGTTCTTACCTTATCAATGTTATGCTGTTGTTCGGCAGTGACTCGATGTCCGTTCCTTGTTACGCGTCCGTGTGTACCCACATACATAAGAAACTGTCCCTTCCAAGAATACAAACAGAAAGTAAATATTACGCCATACTATTAGGACACAGGCAGACAATTTATTTCCCATAGACCCACATTCACTCGAACATGGAGTCAGTAACCTAAGCCGGTTCTAGATCCATGCCAAACACGGGGTCATGCGGATTGATTTCCATGAGTTATTCCTCCTTTTGTGACGGAACCGTCTACTTTCACTTTCGAAATATCTATCTCACCCCCACATCAAGCCGCACACATACATTTTAATGTGTAGAGCATGCACATAATATAATAAAATGTTTGGCTTCGGGTTACTGCCGTCTATTATTAGAACCACGAAACCGGTGACCCGGTTTTCTTAATCTTTGTAGAACGTTCTTTAACCATTTCAGCTATAAATGACTGTACATGTAATTGACTTTTATATGATATTTTTTCAACCAATCCAACCGTCACAAAATTATTTTCTTTCTAGTCCATTTATGAAAAGGGAGTGTTTTTGTTCTCAAAAATATGAAAATTACTTTTAAAAAGTGCAGATCCTGATGAGACGGCTCGTTACGACGAGCCGGCTCATCTGGATCTGCACTGTTTGTATAAACCGCTATAGCGGGCTTTCGGGTTCAAAGGATTAAATATGGTCTCGCGCTTGTTTGTAATCGTTGTAAAGTTTAAACTTTAAATATGGTTCGAGTTCGAAAGCGGTCTCATAAATTGAATAGACAAATTCACGAGAAGGTAAATCAATACTGGTAAGCCATGTACATTTGTATGTCTCGAGGTGACAGGCACACATCATGGACGGTAATCACCATATGTTTGATCTTATTCTATTGGGTTTATTGGTCATTTATCTTGGGTGATACATGTTCATGATCGCATAGTACGCAACTATGGCTCAGAATTTCAAATTTGTGATTGACAATGAAATCTCTCTAAACCGGACACCCTTGATTCCTCCCAGGGTGTCCGGTTTAGAGAGGTTCCACTGTACAACCGCTCTCCCGGGTTACTCCATATCACCCGATACTAAAACACGAATATCCGTAATTCTAGTATCTATGTTAAATTCCATATAGGAAACTTGTTTTTTTTCGCAATAAAATCAAAATTTGCTGGAATATCATCAAATAACATTTTTTGGAGGGAACTGTGACTTTCTTGTTATTGATGAAAAAGTACATAACACAGGTATATAATGATCGGTTATATATTCGATTATGTATATACGTTTACTTTAACTATGCACACATTATTTTATGCCTTTGATAATTACTAACTAATATTATAAATGTATTTAGTAATAAATTTCCCATTGTCTTTATTTGTAGAAAATATTTTTTAATATTGATATCATTGACATGTTTATGACAATATGTTCACTGTGAATCCTTTAACGCCCTTTCCGGGGAATAGCGGGTTATCTCGCACATGTCTAACCCGAATGTTCTGGCTATCGCGCAGGAACGTTTTATAGTGTCGCGCAGGAACATTTTATGGTATGCCGTTTACAAATTTATTATCTTCGGCATTACCAGCTGGATGAGATAACGGGCATAGGTGTGTAGGCACAGTGACATGCCTGTAGCCTATTTCATCAACATTGCAAAGTATACTTTACTAGCAAAGTATACTTTGAGGGAGTAATCATTTATTTTTCCTGAAATGCATTATTTCATATAGAACTAACAAATGCATATATTTCATGATTAAAAGTATGCAGAATTATTATACTGAATTTATTACATTATCACAGCCAAATTGGCTGTGATAATGTAATAAATTCAGTATAATAAAAATTAATAAATTTATCATAAAATTGAAAATTTCTCCCTCAAAGTATACTTTGCTACTAAAGTATACTTTGCAATGTTGATGAAATAGGCTACAGATATGAGACACACAGGAACATTTTATGGTATGCCGTTTACAAATTTATTATCTTCGGCATTACCAGCTGGATGAGATAACGGGCATAGGTGTGTAGGCACAGTGACATGCCAGATATGAGACACACCATGTGATTTTGTACCTCAGGATATCTGCGTGATTTCATGAGATACGTCTACAAAATTTACAATATTATCCGTAAATGGCGTCATAAGTTGACACAATTTTCAGAGTACATATTCCGCATGTACTCCGAAATTTTGTCAATTTTGACTTTATTTATGTAAAATATTGTCAATTTTGTAAACGTATTTAATGAAATTACGCAATTGTCTGAAGGTACAAAATCACATGGCGTGTCTCCATTATGTGGCTGTGACTGGAGACATGTGATTTATGGGATTTATTACGAGTGTAACTCGTGATCAAATTGCACACTCCTGAACCTTGAAAACGATCGATATTCTTTATTAGAAGCGTGACGTATGTTTCATTGATGTAATGGCGAAAGGTGCAGATCCTGATCAGACAGTGCGGGCTGATCCGGATCTACACTGGTTACACAATCCATAAGCTCCGTTTCTCGAGTCACAGCTACAAATGAGGCGGTCTGTGGTCTTTCCTCTGTTATCGCATCGCCATGTTTCGCCGATATTGATTTCGAAAAAAAAATGCAATATTTTCCGTCAATCACATTTAAAATGGACCAAAACTGTCATGAATTGTGATATTTTCAGTCGACTTTCCATGTTATTTGTGGAAAATATGAATGATTTTCTGACAATGACATCGAAAATTGACCAAAAATCAGACATCATGTGGAATAGCATGAGATGTCATTTAAAAAAAAAAAAGTTTTCGAAATAATTTTTGGAAAATATGACTGATGTTCGAAACCAATATCGGTAAAACAAAGTGATGCGATATGGGAGGTAATACAATACATATACATCTTTTCATATTCTATATTATACAAGTGCGTCGTCAGGGGAGGTTCGATGTGTTCGTATGAACCCCCATTTTTGGAGCCAGCACGATTTTGTTCATATAATTTAGGTCCACGAATACTATTTTTAGTGCATGAATGAGCAGACATTATATTATCCAAATGCCCTACTAACAAACTACAGAGTATTGGCGCCAAACCTGCCAGTTAATTAGCCTACTTTGACTGCGACAGACTGGCGAGCGAACAGCACAGGCCCTGATCCGGCGCTACGCTGGTCACAAATATCGCAGTATCCCTTTTCTCAGTTGATGCCGATACGTGTGTTTGTAGCGGACGGAGTAAATGGGATTTAATATTGAAACTTTGACCAGTGTAGTTACTGATGATGATACCCATTCCTGGATAATAGTAATCGGGGTGGTTTGGCAGAATCGATAACAGTGCCTCAATGATTGGTGTGGGCCGTATGATATTGGAGGATGGGAGTGCAGTGGGGTGGGGGGGGGGGGAGCGAACGCACACCCTAACATAAAATTTAGCAAGTGATTATGCAACACCACATGCCTGTTTAGTGGTATTGGCAATGGCAAACTGTGTAGATCCAGATTAGCTGGCTCATTTTTCATATTTTTGAGTATAAACCCCACCCCACCTTTTCATAAATGGACTAGTCTGAAAATCATTTGTTGACGGTTGGATTGTTTGCAAAATTGACATATCAAAGTCCATTCCAGTTTCCAGGGGTGAAATTGTTAATATAGCTGTGACTGGGTAGACCGGGAGTATGGGTTTTGCCACCAGTGTATATCCAGGTCATCGTGTGCATCCGCACAGTCTGATGAGGGTCTGCATTGTTCGCTAGTCAATCCATCATGTTTCCCACATACACTATATATCGTTAGTAAGCTACAATAGTAAGTAAGCTACTTAATCTGCAGCTACACTGGCCACAAATCCCATAAGCCGCATTTCTCCACTCACATCTACATATGTGGAAACCATTGTTTTTCAGTCACCAGAAGACTAGAATGATTATAAAGAAACAATCCTACGGCTCGACAATTTCCGGCCCCCTAAATTACCCCCATGTAAACCATATTCAACTCTAATACGCGTTATATTTACATATAAGGTAAGCAAAGCTCTGAAGTACAGGACGATTGCACCATTTGAGGAAATATACAGGAACGGGATTGTGTTCGGGTATATTGATCTTATTTGATTGTGTTCGGGTATGTTGATATTATTTTCATCCTGTTGGTTTTCGTAGTATAATCGCACAGCATACAGTGGAACCTCTTAAGGCCGGACACCTCGGAGGTCCACAGGGTGTCCGGTTTAGAGAGATTCCACTGTAATTCTGGTATATGTGTATGCATTGTGATCACGAACAGGCGTTACCAATATATGTACAGTAATGTACAGTTAAGAAAACTAGCAATATTGAACAAACGGGTGCGTCTTGGTGTCCGGTTTAGAGAGGTTTTACTGTATGATTAAAATCATAAGGCACTAAACTATTGTAATAAATAATTACAATACAAATTAAATGTAAATACAACTGCTACATAAACCACGTTAGGTTAGGTAGCAAGTACAACTCCAATGTATGGTGCTGTGCTTATGCAATTGAATGATTTTCAATTGTGTGTATTTAATATGATATTTATTAAATGTGTTTACTCATTTCATAAGAAACTTGGCCTATGTGATACAGCCAGGATAACATGATTTCTTCTGCGAATTTACAATGAGATATGGTACACTAATGTGTCGGTCTACAATATCAGGGGCGGATCCAGGATGGGCACGCCCTCTCTAAAAACTGGTCGAGTTTAGATTTTAACCGTCTCGTCGAGACGGTTCACCTGAGTAGTAACAACATATACTTTCGATGAGAAATAATCAGATTTTTTCACGTAAGACATGGGTTAAAATCTAAACAATCCAAAAAATGCATAAAACAATCATAATTATGTGTCTCATTTGCAATACGCCCTCTCTAGACCTAAATACTGGATCAGGCCCTGAATATAGGGAGCACTCGGTATTGGTATTTGCTGGATGTTATAGCATATTATTATTATTATTATTATTATTAACATGCGATAGTAACCCGAGTTTTCTGTCTGTAACGCTGCGTTACAGATGAAATATTCGGGTTACTGTAATAGATGTGTTACATATTATGGACTAGGAACCTGCAGGTGTGTTACATTTTCAGATTGACAAAAACGGCAACGATGACATGTACGTTTTGCAGCAAGCATTGCCAGACAACCTACCGGTGCAAAGGCTGTTATCTGGTCCAGTATTGTTCCAAAGGATGTATGCTGAAGCATTGACGGGCGCATTAGGGTTAGTACAGAGCCCCACAGGGGACGTATAATTCTTTTTATTTATTAATTCGTTTCCATGAAATCAAAAATATCTAAGTTTGGATATTTTGGTTGATTTAATGTAGGTCGGTAGGAAAACGTGAAACCAACAGTAAATAGTTATTTCCAATAACCTCCGAAGGGAAGCACATTTAATACACATTGTTTTAAAGTCACTATTTTGATTAACTTTTCGACCACACGGTCGTCGGAAATTTAATAAAAAGAGTCACTTTAAGGTACATACCCACGTGCCAGGTTATAATATAGGGAGGCCTATTTTGTTCGTCCATTCGTTAGATATGAAATTGTTCTGGCAAAATAAACAGTCATTAACCATTTGCCGACGATATAATTGGCATTATTAAACTTCGTATATCAAACAGGAATTTCCAGTCTGATATCAGGGGCGATAACCGTGTTTCATCAAAATGTTAACTGACATTACTATTTATACTTTGTATTTATCTTTTGATGTGCAATGATCATTCTTTATAATCTGTCGAAAATAATATTTTTTCAGGTGACGCATTTAATTAATATAAATAATTATAAAACTATCATGCCTCATTTGCATATGAAAATAGCCTGATACCAACGCGCGTCACAATCAGTAAATGAATTTTACTAAATTATTATATCTTCTTAGCGGGCACTCGTCATTTTTAGAACTGGTGGAATAGTGACACAATTATACACTTATTTAATTCCTATAAAGAACAGTTTGTGCCCACTGAGTGGGTATGTACCTTTAAAACAATGTGTATTAAACAGAATACTCAATACATGATTCTATGTTTTTTTCCTACATTGTCATGTTAATGATGCATAACCTACTTTAACATAGCATGCAATGTGTCTGCACTGGAACTAAACTAAAAGAAACATAGGTGCACTTATACAAATATACGGTACTCGTATCACTACAGTTTTATGGATTTTTCACCGTATCCAATACTATATAAAACACGTGACCAACCATTATATTATAGTAATATTTAAATACCCTACACAGGTGCAAGAAATATGCCTTCACATGTCTGTCAAGCAGGTGTGTCAAACAGTCTGTATGCAAAATATGTCTGCAGCCTAAAATGGTCGTGATTATATTTTCCGGGCTACTTTTACACACACCGTGTACACTTTATGGCTTTATTTGGTATGTCAATACCTTCAGTTGATTGCTTGGAGGTCAAGCAGAGTAAGAGGAGGCGTCGTTCGGATGATTTCTACAACGAACAGGCTGCTGACACAAAGGACGCTACAGCTAAACCCGCGACAACGGAAGACGTGCCGATAAAAGAGAAGCGTGGCGTCTGTCGAACTTGTAAACTAACTTGGGAGTTGAAGGTTTGCCGAAGGTGTAAGATAGCTGAATATTGCTCATGGTCGTGCCAAAAACGGGACTGGACGATTCATAAGAAGTCTTGCGTAGATGTAAGTGGGTTTACACATTACATGCGGCTACTGATTGACTATTACATGTATCAAATATTTCCAATTTTGTTTCCATTGTCTTTATTCCTTAGCCCTTAAAAGGCTGGAACCGAAAACTGTCGTCTCTGTTGTTTCATATTGTGTCTTCTTTCTTCATTAAAATATGGTTTGGCAGCATTTTGAAAAAAAATATTGGAAACATGGAAAACATGAAATAATCACCATACGACAAAATTTAATTCAGCATTGTAAGGGTTAATGAAAGTATATGCTGAACCGTCTTATTTCGACGGAGTCGTGACAGCATCTTATGCATTTGGTGGGATATACGATTCTTTTCATGAACCACAGTTTGGGCGTCTGCAGCATGAACTGTGTAAATGACAGAGAATATTAATGGCTGTGGGTGTCTAAAGTTGCGTATATATGTATATGGCATTTTCACACAATGTCTTTTCACGGGACCGACATTAGCGGAAATACACACTCGGTGCATTAATTAATTTTCAATTCATTTGTTGTTGTATTAATTTCAATCAAATCATTAAAATAATATTACTTATTTGTTCTTCCGTCATTTAAGTACATATACCCGATAAATACATCCCTGTTTTGTTTTCAATTTTTCATTTCATATTTGTAGGTTGATAGAAAATCACATAGGATCACTGTATGTGCCTACTGCAGCGATACCGGGTATGGTATCAAGCGATGTACCGGTTGTTTCCAAGTCCGGTATTTCTCCAGGTTCTGTCAACAATCACACTGGTCCCGACACCGACAGCGGTGTAACCCTGCGCAGTACGCCCATAACAAGGAAGTTGCAGAAAGTTGCGCCGGAAAACAAGACAAATTCAAGTGACAAAGAGCGAGTCAATGAACCTGCAAGAGAGGGGGAAGTGATTAAGCCGAATGCCAGTGATGAAACATGGAACAGAAACGAAAAAACGGTTCAAATAACAAACCGTTTGCAGAGGAAAAAGAACTGCCAACTAACAAAAGAACCACGGAGAAAGTATATACCAGCAATGCGCATTCTACAAACACCAAGAAGGAAAATGTAAGAGGTGAACCACGTGACGCAAATAAAGATTCATCTATATCCGCATCGCATACATTGGAAGAGATTGAGGCGCGTAAAGACGAACTACGTAGCTGTCACAACTGTATGAAAGTCGGGTTTGTGAAAGGATGTAGTGTTTGCAATGTGACGAAATACTGTTCTCGGGAATGCCAGACCCAAGATTGGACAAGTCACAAATCGATGTGCACCTCTTTAGTTGGGGTAAGTACAATTTAGCTGTGACTCCAGAAATTTGGTTACGGGATTTATGACCAGTGTAGTTCCTAATCTATTAACACACTCCTGCAACTTGGCAAGTATCTATTTGATTATTAGAAGACTAACTAGTGTGTTATTGATGAAATAGCGACCTTTCTCAGTGCTAATAGTTATTAATCAGGCTGTGCGGATGCACAGGCTCTTTTGTACCTAAACTGGTCGCAACACCCATAATCCCTACTTCTCCAGTCACAGTCACAAACGCTTAACGAAACGCGAGTCAACGAGTTAAATACGATCTTGCATGAGTGAAAATTCAGTTTCAACGATATTTATTTAATGAATGACAAGTGACATACATGATACATAGAAGCTTTTACATAATTCAATATGGCATTCGAAATACGATTTTCATAAAAAAAAACACGTTTTGTCCGACATCAGCCCTGGAGTTTAATGGCTCGCATATTCAATCATCACATGTGTGGGATTCTATTTGTTAATTATTGAATGTACAATGGATAAGAAACATTGGTGCTGTACTGATGATATAACATGCGTTCTGTAGCGGTTCATTACACTAGTATTATGATTATATATATAACTACCGTCGAGATGAAATGATAGAACTAACATAACACACGTTTTACTTGCAGTTGGATAGCTATATTGAAACTGAACTGACCCAGGGCGATCGACTTCGCGAGAAAAACGCGAGGTTTTGGAATAAAGCCGCCAACAAAGATGGCAAGAAAACGCTCTTCGAAAATACCTATGGTTTCAAGTTTTTCAAAGGTGGGCCAACGCCCGATGAGCTGCTGATAACAGCTAGGCGGCCAACTGGGTCGCTCCAACGGGCAAAACGATTGGCAAAGTTGTATTTCCCCAATCGGCGAATAGTCGACGATTTTGACGATTTACCTGACGCGCTGTCCGCACGGGAACATACAGTGTTGGTGTCGTTTATGTGCAAATACCACGACCACGTTATGAGCCACGACATCTATCTGAAGGTTTGTTTATTATCATGTCCTCAAGTCTTCTTCAGTCTCTTCTTCTACAGCTATTTCTTCTTCTGCTACTAGTTTGCATTAGTCGTCGCCGTCTTCGTCGAAATCTCACATACCTTTTACTTCGTTGTGGCTATGACTAGAGAAATGGGGCTTATGGGATTTTTTTTCCTGATAAAATAGCACTGGCCTGTAGCCTGATAACCATCTATATTGCTTGTTAGAAACATGACGTGTGTTTCATTGATGGAATCGCGAACAGTGCAGTCCATACCCTATTTCTCCAGTCACAGCCACATATAAGTATCAATTTATGTAACAGGAGAGATATGGGTTCATGCGTACACAATTATAGGAGTACGTACCCCGTTCTCATGCTCGAAATCCGGAATATTTGATTGGTCGAGGCTGAATTGTGCTCAGTCTCGGCCAATGAAACTGCATGATTTCAAGTACGAATAAGGATTTGAACTGTGTCAGTAACAGTGCCAGTATCTGAACATAGACTTCTTTTTTTAATTTATTTCATTGCTACGCATATCTGAGACACCTGTCTTTCAAAGAAGGGGACATAGGGGCTGGCGAGCAAGATAATATAACATATAATATTTGCAGATAACAGTTAACAAACTTAGCTGTTGTTATTGGCAATACAATGTAAAGTAGAACCTCTCTAAAACAGACACCCATAAATAGTTGTATTCTTAATTAAAGTGCGTTTAGTTTAGAGTTATCTGTAGTGTTAATGTGTGTTCCTTTTCTCAAAGCAAATAATCATTTCTTGGAGTGCTTATTTGCCTGTTTTACAGTGGAACATCTCCAAAGCGGACACCCTGGGGACCTCCCAGGGGGTGTCCGGTTTAGAAAGATTTCCCTGTATTATATGTATACATGTATGCACTCGTATACCACTACTTGGTCTGAGATTGATGCCAAATAAAGGATATGTTCTGTTCTGGTCTGCGAGTAAATATTTTGTCAAAATAGAGTTTTAAACAATTTCAAAAGGAAAAACAAAATATAATCTAAATAACTGGCTAACAATTGTAATCCTTGCCCTACTCACCCATACCACACCCCAACTCAACAACCATCTTTAAATTATGATGCAGCATTTCATCTGCCGATCGCCAAATTCTCCAATTGCTAAAGTTTCACCAACCTGGTATTATATGTCTCATTGAATAGTAGTTTTCATTTAAAACAATAATGCTAACTAGTACACTTGTCACTCAATTTCAATATGTTAAGCATACACTAAATGTATAGTTTTTATTCGCGAAAGTTGAAGGGTCACGGGAAAACAAGGGTTAACCCCGTATTCCACTGAATTCCTAGAATTTTATTTTCTCCAGAGGATGAGATCCTGACTATGTTTTTTATCCGCAGGATAAGAATAACAACACATCGCACGTGGAATTCTTCCTGGGTTACGATATACCGGAGCCTCATTTTAGCTACAGTGACCTCAAACCAGGAGCCTACATATGCCTGACAAATCTAGTCAGACCCGTGTTTGCGTCCGGGCCGAGTGAAATTAAGATTATCGTTCCGTGGAATGTGAGAGTTTTGGAAAATGATATGCTCAAGGAGAGATAAGTTGGTCAGTTTGTAATTAGGTCAGATAATGTATTATTTATTTATTTACGTTATTTAACGAGGTTGTTACCCTGAATGTGCAATTACATTACAAACTTCAAACTTGTGCACATACAGTAGTCAAACCACACTATGAAAATAAAAATATTGTGATATCAATAAAATAATAAACCCATGTACAAATAAACTAATTAAACAACGATGGCTGTAAATTGCAATGAGGTTTCATTTGCCTTTATAATTATTGAATGTTTTGTTAGGATTTAAATGTTATGAATGTTTGTTCTAATACTAAGCTTTAAAGAATTCCGTAACTGAGAAGCAGGGTGTGAGAAACAGCCAGCGAACATGTTTCATGGATGTTGGAACGACATGGCCCCGAACACTTGTGATATGTCAGATATGTGGCTGGCACTGGAGAAATGAGGCTTGACAATGTGTAATTTGTCACCAGTATAGCTCACAATCAAATAGCACACTTCTGTAACCGGGTAACGACCTATATCGCTGATTAGAATCATGGCGGGTGTTTCATGAATGTAATGGCGAAATGTGCAGATCCTGATCAGATTGCGCGGATGCGCAGCCTGATCTGGATATACAGTATTCGTATGACACATACGCCCCATTTCTCCAGTCACAGTCACGTATCATGAATGTGGTCGGTATTTAGCTCTCGCGAGACGGAGGCGTTTCGTGGAGTCTGTATTTGTATAGTCTTGTATGTTTTATTTAAGATCTCACCAATGCCAGTACATTTACATTTATGCAAATAATTATTAAAATATATTTATCCCGTCAACACAGCGCATATGTGCCGTGAAACACGGTGTCATGAAACATTTGCTATATCCTGTCAATACTGCGTATGAATATGTGCGGTTGTCATATTAGTCGATTCTCCGATTTTGAGGATGCGGCTTGGGTTATTTGTTGCATTTTAAAGCTATTTGTGTAGTGTTTACGTGATAAATAGAATAGTAGGTTAGTGAATGGCACTAACCTACTATATCAGAGGTAGTCATCCAGTCCTCTAAAAAATTTACCAGTTGTGGTGAGAAGATCAACTTGTAAATATTTATTATTCATTTGTATGTAAACATGCATGCAATAAATACAATATACGTAATACAAATATGCAATAGTTACAAAATGTACGTTGTGCTACCAAACAAAAAACATGACCACAAACATGTGCATGCACATGTACTTTATATGCAAATGGCAAAATACGTGCAAATGTGCAGAACCTTGCTCTACCGACGCAGTGTGTTATCCTACATACAATCCCAGGGCCAATTTCACTAAACTTCGCACAATAAAAAACCTTCGTATGAAGGTTTTTATGAATTTATTTTACACCTTCAAGGTGCTGCCATATTTTACTAACAGGCACAGTTCAGTACATGTAAGTACGCCAACTATTATCTTCAAGAATCGTTTATCGGAGAAACTGTCATTAAACAATTAGTTTTGCACTTACGAACTTCTTAATCGTACGAAGTTTAGTGAAACGGGCCCAGGTCTGAGACGATATCGCCATCAGGAGATTCTACTGTAGTATTACACGGGCTACCTGTTGCTGCAGCTTCGACAGAAGTGCTATATTACTGACGATAATACTACCCCAGGTGATGGACCCATAGTTAAATAACGACAGAATATATAAAATGTACAATTGTGCTGTGTTCTGTTGGAACATAACTATGATAGCTTCGACAGACGTGCTATATTATTGACCATAAAACTACCCCAGGTGATGGACCCATAGTTGAGTAACGGCAGAATATATAAAATGTAAACATGTGCTGTGTTTTGTTGGAACATAACTATGATAACTGTTGTAGCCTGCATTGACTTGATACGTATATCCCAGGGGCGTCAGAAGCATCGTACTATTGGTCCGGCGAAGGTATGGGTGCATGCTTCGTGCATGCAAACAAAACATATAAGGCATTGACGCAATCGTCAAGGTTTCGAACTCACCAAAAATGTGACCTTGGGGGACCCCCCCCCCTTGACCCTGGGCTTAGTGGGGGCGGGACGATCGTGAATGTGTCATTGGGTGGTAGAGTACTATGACAGCAATGTGTGTATGAAATATCAAGCAGATCCGTGTAAGGAACAAGAAGTTACAATAGCTGAGCATTATTTTTTTGTGACTTACGTACTCACTTTTGACGTACGGGAGGTACGGGACGTATAGGCGGCGGTAACGCTATATGCTGTTTTACGACTCAGTCGTGGGGGCTTACATACATGTTTATGTAGTTATATGTGTAAATATAAGCACTTGTTTTGGTGTCTATCTAATAAAACTTCGTGTTTTCAGTTTTCAGCATTTTTTTTCAAATTAGGTACTTCTTTACCAACTTTAAATACCACTTTCTCGTTACCAGATGTCTTCGAAAATAAATTTATGTGAATAATAGCTATTTCCCAACATGTTCTCCAATTTTAGGTATTAAGTCTCTAAAGAGTTGGCCGAAATAATTTCTTCAACATTACTGCAAATTATGCACTAATTTGATAGTTTTAATCCAAAAATGTTGCACCGTATGCTCAATTCAATTATTTTTCTATAGACACTATATAAATATATGTTTTTATAAGTTCGTTTGATAATATCACCACACGTTTTATCTCCATATTTATTTTTAAAAAAATCGCGATTTTCGCACCAAATTACTATTTTTTTCCCCAAAATGACAACTTTCCTACCCTCCGAATTTTTATTGGCAATAATGGCATTTGTGTTGCAGAGACTTTCGGGTCAAATCTATATTCCCTGGCCTATACGAGATTGACCACGTTTGACCATGTAAGTGTCATTCAACTATATTTCGTATACATGTAGCATGATCATTAACTGCTTACACAGAAGGTCCGAAAACGTTATGACTGCACCTCGTAACATATGATTATCAAGTGTGTGACCAGCAATAACGTCATTTTGTGGCTGTGACTGGAGAAATGGAACCAGTGTAGGTCCATATCAGCATGTGCATCCGCACAGTCTTGTCAGGATCTGCACGGGTCGCCATTACATCAGCGAAACACCAATCGTGCTTCTTACAAGCAATATAGAACGTTATCGAACTATTGGAATGTGCTATATGATCAGGAGATACACTGATCACACATCCCATAAGCTCCATTTATTCAGTCACATCCACATTTACAGAAACTACGACTGAGTTTCAATATAAGGTTTGATCATGTCCAGCCGTGTGCAAACGTTTGCTGTGGCCCGAGGGAACTGTTTGAACCCAAGGCCTGCTGCGGCCTTGGGTTCAAACAGTTCCCTCGGGCCACAGCAAACGTTTGCACACGGCTGGACATGATCAAACGTTATTGTTACATTTCCAACAAACAATTGATGTAATTTGAGCATTATATTCAGTATTTTCAGTACTTTTATAAATCGTCCCATTCACGTAGATAATTTTCGGTATTCATATTCCGGGGCCGCGTCATGAACGTCATGAAGTAGTGACGTCATGAAGGCACTTCCGCGTAATGACGTCATGAAGGCACTTGGTATACGCGCGGCCCCGGAATGAGCATTGCCTAAAGCCATATGCAAACAGCATGCGCTATATGTTTGCACATATGTACAAACAACGGAAACCATGTAACAATATCAGTTTCTGCGAAGCACGGCAATAGACAAGGGTCAAGGTGTATTATCACGTGGTTACAACAACAACAACAATTACTGAAACTTCCAGAAGCTCCTCCGATTCAATGTACGTATTCTTTTATAGTGTCCTTATTATGTAACGGATTTTAATGAAATATAGCGCATTAAACCGGGTCCGCCCCCCCCCTGAATCCGCCCTTGGTACCCCCCGATCAGCATGCACGTCCGTGCAGTCTGAAACAATGGAATTCGGCGTGTTTCGACTTGCATCGGTATAACTCTATTTATACCGCAACCATTGCTCCATGTAGCATAATACAGGGGGTTGAATAAATGCTGTTGATATCTGAAGTAACCTAATATACCTGAAGTTGCCTAATATACATGAAGTGCCGTTTTATCTTTTATTTTTTCACCTTTGACCCCAAACCGCGGCCTCTGATTGGTCAGTCTCTGATTGGTCGCTAGAACTCGCGCCAATAAAGCTGTCTAAGGATCAAACGAATATATTTTATATTCGACGGCACTAATCATGTATTTAATTTATACCACATATTAAACTTAATTGTTTGAACGTGCGTGACGTCATGTTTTGACGTCATTCCCTCGCCATACGTCACATTTAGCGACGTCATTCAAAGCAAAATTGCGGCGTCCACGCTAGGTAGATTCGGTATTGTATCGGATTAAATCTCCGATTTTGTTTGCGATGAGCTTCAATATTGGCTGGCTGTAAACTCCACAGTTATCATAATAAACAGTACACCCATAATGGACATGTCCGTGTCGTTGGTTACGTCGCGTACACTGTGAAAATGGACAACATTCAGCTGAATCGACAGCGATTTCGATTTTAAAATTCTCCACCATCTTGAATTTGCTGTTGAGACTGACCAATAAGAGGCCGCGATTAGGGGTCAAGTCAAATCAATGCATATTTTCACATTGCTGTGAATATTTTGTACTCCATGTTTTGATAATCAATGCGTATTCTGCTAAAATATGTTGGTAAAATACGCCAATACGCACATTATCTGGATTTCTGATGTTTTTACAATATGCGTCGCTGAGCTACTGTAACGGCTGAGTCAAACGAACAAGAACAATACAACGTAAACTTATTCAATAACCTTCAATAACCCTTTCACCCCTAAGTAACTGGAATGCATTTTGATATATTACTTTTGCAACCATTCCAAACGTCGAGTAGTATAGAGAGAGTCACTTCGTTACCGTTTTGCATCCTGGACATTATAAGCAGAAAGGATAAGACCAACGGTATAAAAATATTTGAAAATATATGAATATAATAAAATAACTCCCAACGGGTTGTGAGAAAATTTAAATATTTTCTATTAAAGATAAAAAATATTTAAATTTATATATACCAATATATAAAATGTTATCTGAAAAGAGAAAAATGCCAACAGTTACAAAAACCCCTGCAATACCCCACACACTGATTGGTGGAGATAGTCAGGGTGAAAATAAAATCACACAGCTCAGAAAGGAGTTGACTGAAATGGGGATAGTATTTTCACTCAGATTAAGAGAAAGGGGACTTACCAGACTAATTAATGAAGAAAAAAATAACGAATATATGAAACGTTTTACGAGGGCATACAAACGGGGCGCTTTTAAAGGGATAGAAACCAAATCTGAAGAATATGTAAACAAATTAATTCAACGACTTGATGATGAGGCTAAAATGAGTATAAAAAGTAGAAATATTACTACAAAAAAAGCAGAAAAGAGAACACCTAAAACCGAATTACTTAAAAAAATAATACTCGAAGGAGAGAATATTTTAGAAGACTACAAACACACAGAAAAAACGATAGAAAAAGTCGCAGAACCACCACAATATCGCTGGGTAGACGACTTCAAAAAAATAATACAGAAGGGTGGATAAAAGAGTTAGAACCTCTGCTGCACGGGAGTTTTTATCTCAGATACTCATTTTATTACACATTGCAACACATAGAGGAAAATGATTCAAAGGGAAACCCGAGAAAGCTAAATTTTTTTCACAAACTTTCAAGGAAGTCCCTGGTTTAGACGCTATGATGAGGTTAAAAAATGGTTATTCGCACAAGAAGAAGAACGATTAAACGTAGATAAAATAAAGCGTCCGAATACAAAGTGGACCTTTGTTAGATGGGGTAGTACATCTATAAAAATAATATATTCCACAAAAATAAAAGATGTTGAAATGACAACCAAAAATGTAGCAGGAGGAAAACTGCCGGAATGGTTGCGATACAAGAAGGGTATAAAACCGTTAGATACATTTGGCGACGAACTCTGTTTATTCAGGTGTTTAGCCCTACACTCTAACGATAAATTACGCGTAGATAGATCCATGAAAAGCACACTGAATCACAAAGTTAAATATTTTAAATTTTGTGGAAAAAATAAACCAGAGGGGTCAATACCATTCGAAGATTTGAAAAAAGTAGAAAAGTGTTTTAAAATAGGAATAGACGCGTACGAACCGACAGAAGATGGAACATGGTTTTTAAGAAACGTAGCAGCGCACTATGAAGAGATAGGAACAAAAAAGATGACAATAGGGGTATACAATGATCACGCATTTCTTATTACAGATATGGATAAAGCCTGCCAAATTTACTGTTGTACAGAATGTGATCAAAGGTTTACAAAGGCCTGTAACCTTCTCCGACATACAAACACCTGTAGTAAAGGAATAACCAAAATTATTTGTGAAGGAAAAAAAATAGATAGACCGATGTCCGCCTTTGAAAAAGCATTTTACCCAAAACCAAAATGTAGTAGAAAATCAATACAATGGATAAATTCTTTTACTGGTCCACACATTCATACTGCCGTTTGTGGACATGGAGGGGAACGAGTAGTTGGAAAAAATCCCGGTTGATGGATTTTGCGGAGGAAACAAACTACAATATACCAGTTTCACGGATGTTATTGGCACGGTTGTCCTAAACACTGTAGAGATAAAGAGAGGGTTGAAAAAGAATACGAAAAAATTTAAACTTAAAAGCCGACGAAAACTCAGAAAGCGGTTTAATTTAAATGTTATTTGGGAACACGACTATAAAGCACCAGAAGCCAAGGAGTTTCCCAAGCCACCTACTGTTATTTACCCATATCAGATAGTATTCGATTTTGAGTCATATTTAGATAAAACCGGAGAAACCAATCCACATATAGATTTAGAGATTTTAAACACCCACGTTCCAATCAGTGTGAGTATTGGCGATACACTTTCTAACAGAATAACACACATATGTGAAAAAGATCCAGCCAAATTGGTTAATTTGTTTTATGAAGATTTAGAAAAAAGAGCGGAAGAAATTGGTGAAAAGGTTGGTGAAAACCCTATATATGGGTATCCGTCAGATTTTGATAATCTTTCATACAAACAACAAAAGAGGTTACAAGATGGATCACCCAAGTTCCAGTTCTCGGATTCAACTCAAGCAAATACGATCTAAATTTAATAAAAAATCAATTGGTTGAAATATTAGCAGATAAAACAAAGAAGTTTTAGTGGGTAAAAATAAAAACAAATCAAACATTATTTATATTCATGCCCAAGCTTCGCTTTCTAGATGTAAAATTATATCTTTCCCCAGGTGTTGATTACGCTAGATGGGTTAGCGCATATGGATGTAAAGACGAAAAATCTTTCTTTCCATACGAATGGTTCGACACACCAGATAAATTATCGTACGAGGGTTTACCTGAATTTAAATTCTGGACGAATAAACTTGCCCCAACAAAAACCATCACTGAGAAGGAGCTAGAAGAGTGCAACGCCATATACAAAAAACGCGGAATGAAAACTTTTAAAGATTGGTTAAAATATTATAACGACTTGGACGTAGGACCGTTTCTAGAAGCGGCAAGAAAAATGTCTCAATTTACGAAACAAAAGGTATAGACATGTTTAAAGATGCCGTTACACTTCCCGGTGTAGCTTTTCAATACATTCTTCGAGGAACTATAAAAAACTACATAACACCTTATACGAATAACATAACGGACGCGATCTGTCCACCGCTGTATGCACCCACTGAAGAAGTATACGAAATAATGAAACAAGCGCTCGTTGGTGGACCATCAATTGTATTTTCAAGATTAATGGCAGGAGGTATTTCTAGAATTAGATCAACCCCAGACGGAAATGGAAAAAAATGTGACTCTATATTAGGATTTGACGCAAACGCTTTGTATTTATCCACACTTGCAAAAACAATGCCATGTGGAGAGGGAAGGGTTATAAAATCAGAACACCCATTTTCGAACAAAAGAATTACAAATTTTACAAGACAGGTTTTAACGGATAAGTGGTTTGGGTTTGCCGAAGTGGATATAATAGTTCCCCACAAGTTAAAAGAAAAGTTTTCTGAAATGTCACCATTATTCATAAATAGGAGGATTGTGGAGGAAAATGAAGTTCCCCAACATATGTTAGATTATTTGAAAGAAACAGGTCGCTGTAGAGGAGATGGAAAGAAGCTGGTTGGTGCAATGTCTGCTAAAAAAGTTTTATTATTTACCCCACTTTTAAAATGGTATTTAAACCATGGATTGAAAATAATTGCCATTCACACAATAATAAACTACCTTCCCGGAAAACCATTTGAGTGGTTTGCAAAAGAAGTTACAGCCGCAAGACGAACTGGCGATGTTGACAGCTCCAAATCCGCAATTGCAGATATTATGAAATTATTAGGAAATTCTTGCTGTGGAAAAATGATAGAATCACCAGAAACACATCTAAACACAACATATACAAAAGACGAAAAATGTGTGGATGCGGCACTACGATCTGCGTATTTTAACGATTTAGAAGAAATTGGAGATGCGTACGAAATATCCTCCAGGCGTACAACCTCCCTGATGAATCGTCCATTTCACTGTGGAATTGCTGTATATCAATATGCAAAACTAAGAATGTTACAATTTTATTATGACTTTTTAGATAAATACATTGATCGAGCGGATTTTGAACTGATTCAAATGGATACAGATAGTTTTATATATGGGTGTCAGTGGTCCTCTGGATAACATAATAATACCGGAAATGCTCGAAGATTTTAACGAACATAAAAAAGAATGGTTGGCATGGGATAAATGGAGCAATAGAGAGCCTGGACTTTTCAAACTAGAATATCAAGGTGATCGCGCTATAGCCCTATCCAGTAAGTGCTATATTGTTCAAGAAGCGAAGAAGTCAAACATTCTGCAAAAGGACTTTCTGCAAGACAAAATAAACTTACATGGGACAGATTCTACGCCGCACTGAATCACGACGGAATAGATAGAGGTATGAATAGAGGATTCAGAATGAAAAACGGAACCATGAAAACCTACACGCAGAAAAAATTAGGACTTTCTGCATATTACGATAAACGAAGAGTTTTACTGGATGGGATACATACAGAACCTCTATAACTAATAATTTTCCAAAATTAAAATATTCTATATGTTTCTTCCTCAATAATTGTTGCCTCTTCCTCCCTAAGTTTATCTGTTAGTTTATTAACTCGGATTTGTTGTTCTGGTGTGAGATTTTTTAAATCCAACTCAAAAACAGCTTCAATTTCCTTACAAAGATCATAATATTGATTTGCATTATTCTTTTGTTCTTGCAACCGCTTTACATCGCACGGCAATTTTTCCATTATTTTAATTTATATAACTTATTTTTCAACATAAAAAAAGAAAATTTATAATTAATTATAAATTACTTATTAACAAGTTACAGGTATTAATACCTTCTTTCTCGGTCTTCCAACAGGGTTTACATCAGGGTGGGTTTTTTAGAATATTATTTCCCTCTTTTTTCAAACTTTCAACTCTATCAATAAAAGTTTTCATTGTTATTACAGAATCCCATATTTCCTTTTGTCGCTTTACACAAATGTGATACTTTTTTTCTAGTTTGTTGTGCAGTAACAATATTCCGTGCTAGAATAATATTTACTACATCATCATCTGAAAGTTTAGTCTTTGTCATAATTAAGAATAATTTCTTATAATTTTAAATAAAATTATAATTATATATACACGTGTAGTTATTGTTTACAAGACATAAAAACATATTTATTTAAAACATGACAGTTGACAACAGCAAGGTTTTTACAACCTATAGCACCACTATATGAAAAGTGAGCCAGAACCGTCATGCTACTGGTAGTTGAAACCAGTACAGATTTGCCACCAATATGAAAAGTGAGCCAGAACCCCCACTACTAATTTAAAAAATTATATATTCTTTATTGTTATTATTATTTTTAATTTCTTTTAAATCTTTTAACTCATTAAATACTCTTTTGTTCTTTTTATGTTTTTTATTACTTTTTATAATTTTATCTCCACCCCTAGACAGCTGTTTTGCATTCGTTATCCACGAAATCGTTTCCAAATCAGCGTTTTCCCACAACTTATTAAGACGTGCACTACCTATTTTGTACTTCTTTTTAATATGATCCGCGGACACCTTTCCACGAGATAAAACAATTTCCTCAATACTTTTATTAGATAAATATGACTTCGGCATAATTTGTTTTAATTTTGGTAAAATTATTAGTTATAATAAGTAATTTATAAATATGCTCAAAATGCTTAAAATAATTTCAATTAATTTAGAAAAAATCAAAATCAGACCAACCTAAATCGATACGTTCTTGAGCGTACGCTTCATCAAATCCAGCATCTATATATTGTTGAACCAGCTCGTTATAATTTCCTAAATTACCAAACCATACTCTTCTTCTTCTTCTTTTAAATTCTTTATTGGAATATGTTTGTCCTTAATAATGATTTTATCAGCTTGTTTTCTAATTTTATTAACTTGTTCTGGATTTATCTTTTCACTAGTTGAACACACCTTTGACATAGTTATAATAGATATATAATAGATATATAATAGATATTCAAAACGAAAAATAGTTGATTAAAAATTAGAATGGACAAAGTAATTTTATGGGAAATGGAGTTTTTAAAAGGGTTTGTTGGAGAATATTTTCCTTATTTTAAAATGAAAGTAATTATTTAAAATAGAGTACCTAAAATATCAGCGCAACCTATTACGCACTGATAAAAGAGTTGCATTTTCAATATTCTATAGAAAATTATCTAGGTGTTTTAAGAAACAACTTAGAGAAATTAGGGGTTTAAACAGAATTAATAAAGAATTAGTTGAAGAGAATGCAGCAAATTTTATAAAACATATTTCAAATAAAAGATTCATTTACTGATATGGATTTCTATCAAGAAACGGAAGAATTAAGTGAGTTATTTGAACCAATTCCAAGTAGTGGTTATTGGTAATTGTTGAGCAATGCTGAGTAATTATTGAGCAATTGTTGAGCAATGCTGAGTAATTGTTGAGCAAGTGCTGAGTAATTGCTGAGCATTATTTACTAGTTGCCCAGCATTGAGCATTATTTGCTCGTAATTTGTTTAAAATGCCCAAAATACTCGAAATTTCCAGAATTCCCAGAAGTATAAATAAAAAAATTAAAACCAACATTTTAAAAAAATAAATCCCAAATTTAAAGAAATTCTGTTTGTACAAGTATATATAATTCCAAACTAAAGTGTACATATAGAGTACATTTTTTGTATGGGAATTTTTTTAAATTTGGGATTTATTTTTTTAAAATGTTGGTTTTAATTTTTTTATTTATACTTCTGGGAATTCTGGAAATTTCGAGTATTTTGGGCATTTTAAAACAAATTACGAGCAATAATGCTCAATGCTGGGCAACTAGTAAATAATGCTCAGCAATTACTCAGCACTTGCTCAACAATTACTCAGCATTGCTCAACATTGCTCAATAATTACTCAGCATTGCTCAACATATTACCAATAACCACTACTTGGAATTGGTTCAAATAACTCACTTAATTCTTCCGTTTCTTGATAGAAATCCATATCAGTAAATGAATCTTTTATTTGAAATAGTTTTTATAAAATTTGCTGCATTCTCTTCAACTAATTCTTTATTAATTCTGTTTAAACCCCTAATTTCTCTAAGTTGTTTCTTAAAACACCTAGATAATTTTCTATAGAATATTGAAAATGCAACTCTTTTATCAGTGCGTAATAGGTTGCGCTGATATTTTAGGTACTCTATTTTTAAATAATTCTTTCATTTTAAAATAAGGAAAATATTCTCCAACAAACCCTTTTAAAAACTCCATTTCCCATAAAATTACTTTGTCCATTCTAATTTTTAATCAACTATTTTTCGTTTTGAATATCTATTATATATCTATTATATATCTATTATAACTATGTCAAAGGTGTGTTCAACTAGTGAAAAGATAAATCCAGAACAAGTTAATAAAATTAGAAAACAAGCTGATAAAATCATTATTAAGGACAAACATATTCCAATAAAGAATTTAAAAGAAGAAGAAGAAGAGTATGGTTTGGTAATTCAAGGAAATTATAACGAGCTGGTTCAACAATATATAGATGCTGGATTTGATGAAGCGTACGCTCAAGAACGTATCGATTTAGGTTGGTCTGATTTTGATTTTTTCTAAATTAATTGAAATTATTTTAAGCATTTTGAGCATATTTATAAATTACTTATTATAACTAATAATTTTACCAAAATTAAAACAAATTATGCCGAAGTCATATTTATCTAATAAAAGTATTGAGGAAATTGTTTTATCTCGTGGAAAGGTGTCCGCGGATCATATTAAAAAGAAGTACAAAATAGGTAGTGCACGTCTTAATAAGTTGTGGGAAAACGCTGATTTGGAAACGATTTCGTGGATAACGAATGCAAAACAGCTGTCTAGGGGTGGAGATAAAATTATAAAAAGTAATAAAAAACATAAAAAGAACAAAAGAGTATTTAATGAGTTAAAAGATTTAAAAGAAATTAAAAATAATAATAACAATAAAGAATATATAATTTTTTAAATTAGTAGTGGGGGTTCTGGCTCACTTTTCATATTGGTGGCAAATCTGTACTGGTTTCAACTACCAGTAGCATGACGGTTCTGGCTCACTTTTCATATTGGTGCTATAGGTTGTAAAAACCTTGCTGTTGTCAACTGTCATGTTTTAAATAAATATGTTTTTATTTTCTGTTAAACAATAACTACACGTGTATATATAATTATAATTTTATTTAAAATTATAAGAAATTATTCTTAATTATGACAAAGACTAAACTTTCAGATGATGATGTAGTAAATATTATTCTAGCACGGAATATTGTTACTGCACAACAAACTAGAAAAAAGTATCACATTTGTGTAAAGCGACAAAAGGAAATATGGGATTCTGTAATAACAATGAAAACTTTTATTGATAGAGTTGAAAGTTTGAAAAAAGAGGGAAATAATATTCTAAAAAACCCTGATGTAAACCCTGTTGGAAGACGAGAAAGAAGGTATTAATACCTGTAACTTGTTAATAAGAATATTTATAATTAATATAAATTTTCTTTTTTTTATGTTGAAAAATAAGTTATATAAATTAAAAAATAATGGAAAAATTGCCGTGCGATGTAAAGCGGTTGCAAGAACAAAAGAATAATGCAAATCAATATTATGATCTTTGTAAGGAAATTGAAGCTGTTTTTGAGTTGGATTTAAAAAATCTCACACCAGAACAACAAATCCGAGTTAATAAACTAACAGTAAACTTAGGGAGGAAGAGGCAACAATTATTGAGGAAGAAACTATAGAATATTTTTAATTTTGGAAAATTATTATTTATAGAGGTTCTGTATGTATCCCATCCAGTAAAACTCTTCGTTTATCGTAATATGCAGAAAGTCCTAATTTTTTTCTGCGTGTAGGTTTTCATTGGTTCCGTTTTTCATTCTGAATCCTCTATTCATACCTCTATCTATTCCGTCGTGATTCAGTGCGGCGTAGAATCTGTCCCATGTAAGTTTATTTTGTCTTGCAGAAAGTCCTTTTGCAGAATGTTTGACTTCTTCGCTATCTTTTTTCTGAACAATATAGCACTTACTGGATAGGGCTATAGCGCGATCACCTTGATATTCTAGTTTGAAAAGTCCAGGCTCTCTATTGCTCCATTTATCCCATGCCAACCATTCTTTTTTATGTTCGTTAAAATCTTCGAGCATTTCCGGTATTATTATGTTATCCAGAGGACCACTGACACCCATATATAAACTACGTATCCATTTGAATCAGTTCAAAATCCGCTCGATCAATGTATTTATCTAAAAAGTCATAATAAAATTGTTAACATTCTTAGTTTTGCATATTGATATACAGCAATTCCACAGTGAAATGGACGATTCATCAGGAGGTTGTACTGAGGATATTTCGTACGCATCTCCAATTTCTTCTAAATCGTTAAAATACGCAGATCGTAGTGCCGCATCCACACATTTTTCGTCTTTTGTATATGTTGTGTTTAGATGTTTCTGGTGATTCTATCATTTTTCCACAGCAAGAATTTCCTAATAATTTCATAATATCTGCAATTGCGGATTTGGAGCTGTCAACATCGCCAGTTCGTCTTGCGGCTGTAACTTCTTTTGCAAACCACTCTAAATGGTTTTTCCGGAAGGTAGTTTATTATTGTGTGAATGGCAATTATTTTTCAATCCATGGTTTAAATACCATTTTAAAAGTGGGGTAAATAATAAAACTTTTTTAGCAGACATTGCACCAACCAGCTTCTTTCCATCTCCTCTACAGCGACCTGTTTCTTTCAAATAATCTAACATATGTTGGGGAACTTCATTTTCCTCCACAATCCTATTTATGAATAATGGTGACATTTCAGAAAACTTTTCTTTTAACTTGTGGGGAACTATTATATCCACTTCGGCAAACCCAAACCACTTATCCGTTAAAACCTGTCTTGTAAATTTGTAATTCTTTTGTTCGAAAATGGGTGTTCTGATTTTATAACCCTTCCCTCTCCACATGGCATTGTTTTTGCAAGTGTGGATAAATACAAAGCGTTTGCGTCAAATCCTAATATAGAGTCACATTTTTTTTCATTTCCGTCTGGGTTTGATCTAATTCTAGAAATACCTCCTGCCATTAATCTTGAAAATACAATTGATGGTCCACCAACGAGCGCTTGTTTCATTATTTCGTATACTTCTTCAGTGGGTGCATACAGCGGTGGACAGATCGCGTCCGTTATGTTATTCGTATAAGGTGTTATGTAGTTTTTTATAGTTCCTCGAAGAATGTATTGAAAAGCTACACCGGGAAGTGTAACGGCATCTTTAAACATGTCATAACCTTTTGTTTCGTAAAATTGAGACATTTTTCTTGCCGCTTCTAGAAACGGTCCTACGTCCAAGTCGTTATAATATTTTAACCAATCTTTAAAAGTTTTCATTCCGCGTTTTTTGTATATGGCGTTGCACTCTTCTAGCTCCTTCTCAGTGATGGTTTTTGTTGGGGCAAGTTTATTCGTCCAGAATTTAAATTCAGGTAAACCCTCGTACGATAATTTATCTGGTGTGTCGAACCATTCGTATGGAAAGAAAGATTTTTCGTCTTTACATCCATATGCGCTAACCCATCTAGCGTAATCAACACCTGGGGAAGATATAATTTTACATCTAGAAAGCGAAGCTTGGGCATGAATATAAATAATGTTTTGATTTGATTTTTTACCCACTAAAACTTTCTTTGTTTTATCTGCTAATATTTCAACCAATTGATTTTTTATTAAATTTAGATCGTATTTGCTTGAGTTGAATCCGAGAACTGGAACTTGGGTGATCCATCTTGTAACCTCTTTTTGTTGTTTGTATGAAAGATTATCAAAATCTGACGGATACCCATATATAGGGTTTTCACCAACCTTTTCACCAATTTCTTCCGCTCTTTTTTCTAAATCTTCATAAAACAAATTAACCAATTTGGCTGGATCTTTTTCACATATGTGTTATTCTGTTAGAAAGTGTATCGCCAATACTCACACTGATTGGAACGTGGGTGTTTAAAATCTCTAAATCTATATGTGGATTGGTTTTCTCCGGTTTTATCTAAATATGACTCAAAATCGAATACTACTGATATGGGTAAATAACAGTAGGTGGCTTGGGAAACTCCTTGGCTTCTGGTGCTTTATAGTCGTGTTCCCAAATAACATTTAAATTAAACCGCTTTCTGAGTTTTTCGTCGGCTTTTAAAGTTTTTTCGTATTCTTTTTCAACCCTCTCTTTATCTCTACAGTGTTTAGGACAACCGTGCCAATAACATCCGTGAAACTGGTATATTGTATTTGTTTCTCCGCAAAATCCATCAACCGGGATTTTTCCAACTACTCGTTCCCCTCCATGTCCACAAACGGCAGTATGAATGTGTGGACCAGTAAAAGAATTTATCCATTGTATTGATTTTCTACTACATTTTGGTTTTGGGTAAAATGCTTTTTCAAAGGCGGACATCGGTCTATCTATTTTTTTCCTTCACAAATAATTTTGGTTATTCCTTTACTACAGGTGTTTGTATGTCGGAGAAGGTTACAGGCCTTTGTAAACTTTGATCACATTCTGTACAACAGTAAATTTGGCAGGCTTTATCCATATCTGTAATAAGAAATGCGTGATCATTGTATACCCCTATGTCATCTTTTTTGTCCTATCTTTCTCAGTGCGCTGCTACGTTTTTTCTTAAAAACCATGTTCCATCTTCTGTCGGTTCGTACGCGTCTATTCCTATTTTAAAACACTTTTCTACTTTTTTCAAATCTTCGAATGGTATTGACCCCTCTGGTTTATTTTTTCCACAAAATTTAAAATATTTAACTTTGTGATTCAGTGTGCTTTTCATGGATCTATCTACGCGTAATTTATCGTTAGAGTGTAGGGCTAAACACCTGAATAAACAGAGTTCGTCGCCAAATGTATCTAACGGTTTTATACCCTTCTTGTATCGCAACCATTCCGGCAGTTTTCCTCCTGCTACATTTTTGGTTGTCATTTCAACATCTTTTATTTTTGTGGAATATATTATTTTTATAGATGTACTACCCCATCTAACAAAGGTCCACTTTGTATTCGGACGCTTTATTTTATCTACGTTTAATCGTTCTTCTTCTTGTGCGAATAACCATTTTTTAACCTCATCATAGCGTCTAAACCAGGACTTCCTTGAAAGTTTGTGAAAAAATTTAGCTTTCTCGGGTTTCCCTTTGAATCATTTTCCTCTATGTGTTGCAATGTGTAATAAAATGATATCTGAGATAAAAAACTCCCGTGCAGCAGAGGTTCTAACTCTTTTATCCACCCTCTGTATTATTTTTTTGAAGTCGTCTACCCAGCGATATTGTGGTGGTTCTGCGACCTTTTTCTATCTTTTTTTCGTGGTGTTTGTAGTCTTCTAAAATATTCTCTCCTTCGAGTATTATTTTTTAAGTAATTCGGTTTTAGGTGTTCTCTTTTCTGCTTTTTTTGTAGTAATATTTCTACTTTTTATACTCATTTTAGCCTCATCATCAAGTCGTTGAATTAATTGTTTACATATTCTTCAGATTTGGTTTCTATCCCTTTAAAAGCGCCCCGTTTGTATGCCCTCGTAAAACGTTTCATATATTCGTTATTTTTTCTTCATTAATTAGTCTGGTAAGTCCCCTTTTCTCTTAATCTGAGTGAAAATACTATCCCCATTTCAGTCAACTCCTTTCTGAGCTGTGTGATTTTATTTTCACCCTGACTATCTCCACCAATCAGTGTGTGGGGTATTGCAGGGGTTTTTGTAACTGTTGGCATTTTTCTCTTTTCAGATAACATTTTATATATTGGTATATATAAATTTAAATATTTTTTATCTTTAATAGAAAATATTTAAATTTTCTCACAACCCGTTGGGAGTTATTTTATTATATTCATATATTTTCAAATATTTTTATACCGTTGGTCTTATCCTTTCTGCTTATAATGTCCAGGATGCAAAACGGTAACGAAGTGACTCTCTCTATACTACTCGTCGCAAAATGATTTTCAGACTTGTCCATTTATGAAAAGGGGGTATTTTTGGTTCTCAACAATATGGAAATTACATGTACTTTCTAAAATTTCAGATGCTGATGAGACGGCTCGTTACGAGCCGGCTCATCTGGATCAGCTCTGTTCGCATAAACCGCTATATAGCGGGTTGCGGGTTCAAAGGGTTATCGCTTAGACTGCTGGAAACACACACTGTGGACTGCTGTTGGTTTATATTTTGCCTTCTTTCTCAATTAAAACATGGTTTGACAGCACTTTAGAATCATATCCATTGAAAATTATGATAAAGTGCTATAAAAATAATGTTTTGGACAAGAAAAACGGATATTAGAAAATAAACAGCAGACTACAAAATGTAACGGTGTAAGAGTCAAATAAACATTTTAAATTAAACATTACAATGCTATTCAGCCCATTATTTCATAAAATAGGCTTTCCCGATACATTACAACAATGTGTTAAAGGTACATGCCAACACAGTAGCAATAAACATATTATAAATAAGCCACATAGTAGGTCCCTGTTCGTCGCAAAACACTTCATATTCAGTCACGTGAGTATACTAACTATTGCAATTATTTTAATGAGTCACGGATGCTTCTAATGATGACACCAACATCAAAACATCGTCGCAACATTACAGACGTCATTTGGAAAGTCTATATTATATTCATTTTACATAACGTTGGCGCATAATATGAATACGTATTTCGGGTGATGCGACAAGCCAATCAAATTCGTTCCAGGTGTTATTTCACGGGGCTTATGGGTTTTCGACCAGTGTAGATCTTGATCAGCCTGTGCATCTGTACAGTCTGATCATAATCTACACGGTTAGTCATTCCAACATTGAAACATCCGTTATTAGTCCTGTCGATATTTGGACATTTTGAGCCGCACCCGGACTGGCGTATATACAATGGATTTTTAGTGATTTTTGTGCATCTACAGACCATATATAATCCGGCAAATGACACTTCTTGAGCATTTTCCAAAACTGAAGATGGCGTCCATGGTGGCTGCCCAAAACAACAAAAACAATTATTTGCCTCTTAATAGTGTACATATACCGTTTTCTCTGTCTTGTATTACGCATTGCTTTAAACCCAATCCGTAAGACGTAAGAATGTGTGTTTTGTATCCAAAATAGCACTCAAGATGGCCGCCACATACGGTTCATAGTAAATATATGTGTCTTGAAATATAATATAAATATTTACTGCGTTCATAATAAACATTTATTACATGCTTCTAACAAGCAATATAAATCGCTATCATGCTACAGGAGTGTGCTGTTTAATCAGGAGCTACACTGGTCACAAATCACCGAAGCCCCAGTTCTCCAATCACAGCCACATTTAGTAGCCACACAGTCTTGTAGTTCGGGCAACCCGATATACTCATAGCACTATGGCTCAATCAATCCCGCTACCCTCCCACCTATAGCACGATAACAGAAAACAAATCAGATATATTTATGAACGAGAGGCCCAAATGGGCCTGTATCGCTCACCTGACCTACGGACCATAACTATGACGTTTGACCAGTATAGTCCAAGTGGTTCACACGAAGAAGACATTTGAAATCTATAGCGAAATTATGAACTTTTTGTATAAAAACAATGCTCCAGAGTGATCGTCTCCTCCATACTTCGATTTGATGTATAACATGACCATAATTGGTCAAATGTGAACTTGAACCCCCGGGCCCCGCCCATCTTTGATTTCGGGGTCATCATTTTAACAAATCTGACAGAGCTGTCTATCGACCATTCAAGCCAAATTTCGGCAAAATCGGTCTGACGGTACTTGAAAAGAATTTGACCTATTTTTTATGGCGGCCATCTTGGATTATTCGACGACCTCCATTGTAAAACATATGAAAAGGCTTCACCCACAAATCATAACTTAACGTTGACCACCATCGGTCAAGCGGTTCACGAGAAGAAGACGGTTAAAATCTATAATAAAAGGACGACCTTTCTTTCTGGTGCCATCTTGGACCATCCGATTTCGATAACAAAAAAAAGCCCATAGTGATTGTCTTCTCCATAACTTGGATTTGCTAAACTTGGTAAAGTCAGTTTTGATCCCAGAGTGATCGTTTTAATAAATCTCGAAAGAGCAGTGTTATCGATCATTCCTACTAAGCTTCGGTGAAATCGATCTGGCGGTTCGTGAGAAGATGTTTTAAGAATTTGACCTAATTGTTTACGGCGGTCATCTTGGAGTATGCGACGACCTTAATTTTAACAAATATGAAACGGCTTTACCCACGCACCATAATTGTGAAGTTTGACCAACATTGACCAAGTGGTTCAGAAGAAGAATACGGTTGCAATCTATATTAAAAGGATGCCCTTTCGGTGGCCATCTTGGACGTAATCATCCAATTTCGACAAAGAAGTATCGTCTCCTCGATGTCTTCTATTTGATATATAACACGACCATATTTGGTCAAATTTGAAATTTTACCCCTACTTGAACCCTCGGGCCCCGCCTATTTTCGATCCCAGGGTGATCATTTTAACAAATCTGAAAGAGCATAGACTATCGATAATTTCTGCCAAGTTTCGTTGAAATCGTCCTGGCGGTTCGTGAGAAGATTTTTTTAAGAATTTGATGGCGGCCATCTTGGATTATGCGACGACCTCCATTTTAAGAAATATTAAACGGCTTCACACACGCACCATAACTGTGAAGTTTCACCAGCATCTGCCTAGCTGTTCATGAGAAGAAGACGTTTGAAATCTATATTAAAAGGATGACCTTTCGGCGGCCATCTTGGATAACGTAATCATCCGATTTCGACAAAAATAATGCTCCAGAGTGATCATCTCCATGATACCTTCGATTGGATTTATAACAAACCCGAACAATTATTTGGTCAAATAAATAAAATAAAATTTGAACCTTTTACTTGACCTCCTGAGGCGAAGATTTTTTAACAATTTGGAACACCATAATTTTTGACCATCAGAACCATTCCACGTTAATGGTTTGGTCACGGTTTCAGAAGAAGAAGAAGTCGGAAAACGTTGACGGCAAGGAACGGGAACGGACGGACGGAATGGACGGAAAACTCGGAAAAAAACAAAAAGTCAAACAATAAGTTAACGAGACAATGACATGTTAGTCTAAACCCGTTCCTTACCTAATGATATGGCTGCCAATCTTTACTCATTTATCAATTTCGGCCAACTGTCACAATTGAAAACCATGTTTTTAAAATAGGTATAATTATTTGTTAGGATTTCCTCAAATGAAGTTTGGCAAGTAAAAGAATTACTTAAACATGTATGCTTATCCCACCAAAAGCGCACCCCCGCCCCCCCACCCCACCCCCACCCCTGCCACGCAGTCAAAAACAAAATAGAAGGGAGAAAAGTAATATGTTAGTACGATGAAGAGATGTCATTCCAAAGGGATATTCGTATTATGCCCCGGCCAAGAAGTGTCTGCGACGGACGCGGTCAGACGATGTTCGGTGTCAAAGCTCCATAATAATCTCCAGACTTTTCAGTCCCGGGGGATACAGCAAGCAACAGGTCCGAAAATTACACCTACCTCTGAAATCAAATTTGGTTTTTCACTAAACTTAGTTATTCCAAAAATGGGGTATTCAAGTTATTTTTGCTAAGGACCAATAAATCGGTGCGCGAAACAACAAAGGGAAGTAAATTCGTTTAATGCTAAGAGTTATTTTTATTAGTGCCGCGGACATTTAAATTTTGGCGGTCGTTGGTTCTAATGCAAGGTTTGCAGTTCTTTTCATGGAAATTAGGTCCCATTAGGGATAATTTGAGTTATGAGGTCCGGACGGAAATAAGTTCTTGCGGCGGGACGCGGGACGTTTCGGTGTTCAAATCCATTAGTATCCCCAGACTTTCGTCTCCGGAGGATACAAGTTATGGTCCCATATTAGCCAAATGTACACATTGTCTTACGTAGTAAAATGTAAACAAACAAAACCAAAACTAAAACTAGAAAAGTATGGAAGCGTTCTGGTGCCAATGCTTAAAATTATGTTTATCTCCTTAAGAGAGTTAGTATCTCCTTAATTATGACGTTTACCGTTTCAACCCTAATTGGGATATACTAAACTTCCATTAAATTAGGAAATACTAACCCTAACTAAAATGGAGATAGTTAAGTCCTAAATTTTAGGATTATAAAATATATGTTTACCAAGGTACCGCTTCCATTAGAAAACAAACACAAATCAAATAAAAAAACAAAACCAAAAAACCGAAAAGCCCTACAAATCTATATTTTGGGGTATACTTTCCTGGTCCGCACCATTGTTTATATAATTGGGCATTGGGCAATTATTATCAGGATTATCACGATACACGAGTGCACTAGCAGACCAGCTATTGTAAGTTGTTTAGGCGAGTACATTAACTATGTACCACGGTCGGTACGGGAGTTACTGCCCGAAAACATACCAGTTAATCAGCTGCGAAAAACGAAACAAACAAAGGCATCAGTTATTCAAACTATTGTTTTTTCCGTTTATAATAAACAAGCGCTAGCTAAGGTCTTCAGAATGCTCAAATCTCATAATTTTACTAATTGAAACTGGTTTAGTTCATATTTTTTGGCAATTGACAGGTAATTTGACGGGCATTTGCTTACCAATTTGGTCAGGACAAAATAATATACATGTGGTTGCAGACAGCAATACCAATTTATTTGTTAGAAATTGTAGCTCTTTGTATAACAACTACGCCTACGAGTTTTTTAAATTTCGAAATAACTAAGTTAGAAACCATAAATTCATGACGTTCGTTTTAATAGAAATTGATGGCGAGTTCACATTATACCACCATAACTTCACAATCAATTGCTAAGTTTTATAAATTTCTAGCATTGGAGGAAAAGAGAATCCATTATACTAGAACTGAGTACCGATGTGCACTTAGTAAACACTTGTGCTTGGCTTCGTATAATGATTGTTCTACATTGGTTAGGACATTACATGTACTAGTTTTAAGACCGGTGTATCACTCCTCTAATATGTATTTTCACCATGGTTTATTATTGTGGGCCATGTTGGCCTATATTATTCAATAAAACAAAACAAACTTGTTCAAATTTTCTTGTTTCGTGGGAAATGCAGGCCCACAAGTAATTTATTTGCTATCGAAAAACACGCCAAACACATTTTTTTTTTTCATAAAACTATCCAAAGCAGTGTTTTTTTAGAAATGAGCCCACCCTTTTTATTTCACGAACGAAAATCCGGTCAATAAATAAGTTAAGTTTATTTTAAAAAAAAATGCCACGGACGGCACTTAAACGCCACCTGCCAAAATACAAATGCCGTTCTGGTTTGCCAAGAATGACAATTTAGAACCGATTTCAAAATATCAAGAACAATAAATAAGCAACTATAAACATAATGGATTCAGGAAGTGAGACTTACCTACTACACTTTATTCTGAACATTCTAAATTGTAATTACACATTTGTTTCTAAGTTGTCAGTTAAAATAAATGTCCCTAAATCAGTTCTGTTTTGAATGAACCGTCGGTGTTTTTTTTTCAGTGTGACAAATCAAAAAAAGAATGGCGGTAATTACCGATGTGGAACGAGGTCCAATGGTTATGAAGTGAACGGGGTCTTCGCATAATCGAATTATTGTTGAAATTTAAGTTGGTACAGTAAATGTTGACAAACGGGTGGGTTGTATTTTTCAATGGTAATAAGTTTTAGAATTAATTTTGGTTTTGTCTGGAAAATGGTTGTCTGCTGTCATCGCTGTAGCCATTCAGATGGAAACCAATGAAGGCAATTGAGAGCGCACAGGCGTTTGTTTGTAACACAAGTTCTTTGTTGAAAAAACTTTTCTAAAGGCCCCCCCCCCCCCCCTTTGTTTTGTTGCAAATATTAATCTAAATAGATATGTATAACATCCTCTATGTTACACGTAAATTAAATAAAAATTTAACGTTTTTAACTTTGATGTATAATTAATTTTTTTAATAGATTCCAAATTATCTATTTCTCTCATTGCCAATATCCCTTTCTTTTACTTCCAGTTTCGTTACCTGCGCAAGAAAGATAAATCGCCGTGCTTTTTTTTCTGAAATAACTAGAAATGTGGGCCATTGTCGGCAACACGAATAACCCCCACTGGCCAGCCAAAAAAAAAAAACGAGGCAATTTTTGAATTATAAGCCATTTAGCCGGAGCAATTTACGGTTTCAAAACGCATCAAGTCTGTGAACCTTGACCTCCCTGGGCATAGTGGTGATAATCCATGCATAGGTTGTAGTAAGATATTAAAGAGCGGAATGGGAATTTCCAACAGGACGACAGAACCGATCCCGACAATGCTGAATCCCCTATTAAATAGCTACAAACATAAAACTTTGTTTTGGGTTTGGGGGGGTAATAAAAAAAAAACGTTCTTTTTTACAAGATGGCCGAACTGGAAAAGAAACGTTCTAAGTTGAATTGAGAAGGATATTTTCTCATCAGAGAAGGAGGTGGGTCCATGCCATATTATTTGGATGATCCACTCAGGCGCTATGTAAGGAGGCCACGGGGTCCTCAAACCGGCGCAACTCTGCGGGTAGAGTACATTAACCCCCAGGAAGGTAAGTATCTATGGTTATTCTAAATCTATTAACATTCCCACTGTACTCGCCGTTGATTTAAGAATTTTCCTGCCTGTAAAAAAAAAAAGAACAAACAAAATACAGTACTGAGCTAACCGACAGTACATTGATGATCCAAGTTTACATAACTGTTATGCCCTTCCACGAAACAAATAAAGACCTTCTCCTCATTTTTTTTGCAAATTTCAACTTTTCCCTAAATCGTATGCACTGCACAATTATCTCCACCAGATATAATATTCGAGTTGCCATCTTGAATAACCAATGACAAATTACGAAACTAATGAGGAACAATGCTTGTTCTCAACACTTTTATTATGCCACCGGGTTTCGGATTTTGAAGAAGAAATGAAAACGGGAGGGGCATAATCTTTTTTTATAAGTTGTTTTGTTTTGGACCCGTCCCGTCTGTCCGTTCTTCTGTCCGTTCACTGGTCCGTCCGTTACCGTCCCGTTCCGTTCCCGTCCGTTCCGTCTGTCTGTCCTGTCCTGTCTGTTCCTGTCTGTCTGTCCCGTACCGTTCCACCACTTTTAGGTTAACCAAGTTTGTCACAGTTTTATCAAATATGCTTGCTGGAGGGGCATCCGCGTTTCGACAGACGCATTTCTTGTTGTTTTCACTATAGTATGCAATGTCTCCCCCGACTGTAAAATCTTCAAATATGGTTTTATGGTATCAGTAATGTAGGTTACCCAGTAAATTAACATTAAAAGGGTAAATTGACCCCCCCCCCCCCGCCCCCTCGTCTTCCCCCACAAATTCTTCTCAGGTACATATAGTAGTCGCCACCCCGTTGTGAGTTGCATCTTTAGCTGTATATATTATAATTAATGGTAATTTTAAATTTTTGATTAGAATTAGACTATCAAAAACGTAGTAAATATACATTTGAAGTATGAGAAGCACAACAAAACCAGCGATGGTTGATACAATCATATAAATGTTAAATAACCCCAATCAATTAATAGTTACTACTGCCGAATTCATTTCACAGTCACCGCCACAATACACGACTGCAAAAACGTAACGCGGCTAACACCACCGTAACTCAATGGACGGTGTTATAATTAGACCAATTTCAGTTTTTTAAGGGGTGTATTACCTTCTTGATATTCGGAACAAGTCCAAACGTATTTGGCGAACCATCACAACACCTTATCCATAGTCTATAGCTATTCATAAGTATTTTACTTTCAAGAAACGGTTTTCCAGAGTGTGTTTGTCCTTATGCCTTGTATTATAATAAATGTTATTTATTTGCACTTAAACCCACTGAAACAACACCCGCCATCATTGTGCTTCAGTTCATTCGTACAGCCAGCTAGCTTGCCCAAGCTAGTTTGACAAGGAATAAGGTACTGCGCCCTGATACTGCATAATTAATTTCGCTTAGCATTACCACACGGCTAAAATAAGACTACATACACATGGGCGGATCATGGCGGAGGCTATTCCCGTAGTCCACACGCAGTCCTTCCCGCACCCTCGTTTCGGTTTTGATACACACCCAAAAGGCAAAACTAGTTACGCTATATAATAGTGATAATTTGCACATTGAGCAGGGTATCTGCACCCAGTAGCCATATTGATAAGAGTCAGATACACATTGAACTTCAATTAATGTATTAGCAGAATCCACGCTCCAATGTTGCAATAAGCGTGAATGCTAGGTACGCCTCTGCTATTGTGATACATTACGACAGAGATGCCACACGTTGCTGTCCAGTAGTTGTATTGTGGACATGGGACGACCAGTCAATTTCGCATTATTATGTACACTGGAAAAGAAACTCGCGTGCAAATGTACATATGATATATGTCCGTCAGGTCATCTTTTTCGGCTACTTTCAATCTGTGTTACTGTCAGGATGACTTTAAACTTCATATACTTTTTTGTCATCCATAATTCCATTACATAAAAAAATGCGGCTTTTTTTTATTTTTTATCCCCGTATTTTCCATGAAAATTTCCGAAGATCTCTGTAATGTTAATTATATATATTAAAGACGTTTCCACATGAAAGTTCGTATGCTTAATATACCCCGCGCAACGAGTTGTGGGGTGTAGTATATTGGAGTCATTTTGTCCGTCCGTGCATCACTAAACATTACAGCTCGGTAAATGGCTTATAATTTATGTTTCCTTGCTTGGGTCTACTTCACTTTTGACACAGGCATTGCTGCAATGGTCCTATACCGTAATGTCAGGATTATTCTGATTTCAGGGCTGAATATATATTTTCCTTATTGTAAATATTCAGTTTTGATATTGGGACCCCCCCCCCCCCCCGTCATTTGTAGTTAATATATGGGATTTAGAACTAAACCCATTGACCGGACCTTAGATGACCTTTGCTGTTGATAGGTCGCTAAACCCCAACAAACGAACAAATATAGTGTATTACTCATGGACTGACAGCTAACAATACAGTTTAATTGGAAATTAACTTGTTATGTCTTGTTTGCTTATTTACTATTGTTTGCTGGTACTCCCTATAGTAGGCTGGCGATCATAGGAGACAGAGTCTTATGGTAAAGAAGAAACTCATTCAGTCATCTACAGGATTTACTTTCCAGGTTACTAATTACAAGTGCACAACTTATAAAATAATACATTACCGATTCTGTTCAAAAACGGCATTGTGATATGGTGTAGAGTTTCTGTTATATGGTGTAGACACGGTATATATGTTGACACAAACACGTTATCATAGGTATTTTGAGAATGATCGTCGTAAATCTTATTCATTTCTCCGTCTGTACATACCAGATACATTGCTGATGATGTTCTGTAAGCTGTAACATATTGAATTAAACTGACACTTACTGCTGTCGTCGCGCGACGCCATCTTGTCAGCATGTATATACCTTGTCTACACCATAGTACGGATACTCTAAACCATATCACAATACCGATTTATATTATTTCACAAAAAATAATCACATACATTTTTTTATTTACTTGTACATGTACTGCGAACATGTTAAATTATACCAAACAAACATATCTCCCCTGTTTATCACAGTTTCTGATAGCTGAGCATGTACAGGGGCGTAGCTAGCCAATTTGAATCTGCAGGCCCGGTTGACGACTTCGAGCACCGTTGGTGCGAGTAAGTATGCTAGGTGGGTCTGGGGTCATGCCCCCCCCCTTGAAAATATCGAAACTAGAAGGTAAATGATGCAATCTGGCACATTTATTTTTCCATTTTCTCGAAAATTTTGCAGTGCCTTAATGCAGCTACGAATATAACGCATGTTTTTGGGAATGTGATAAAATATAAATATATATATTATTCCATTTACTGTGCCTTACGAGAAAAAACACATATTAGATTTTAGATAAATATTTGAGACATCATCTGAGACACAGTCACATTAAAGGGTAAACAAAGAAGAAACCAATTCAGCCCTCCACACAAGTTACTTTGGTGACTTACAGGTGCTTTTTAACAGCAGCTAGCATTGAACTTATAAGTTCACAGTTTTTGTTTAACATGTTTTTGCAGAAAATAAATTGATGATTCTGTTACCACAAATTCAGAGAAGTTTTTCCAGGCTTCCACGAATTGGCCATAATTTGTTCAAATTTCACAAGCTCAGTATAATACATTACTGTTTATGTAACAAATATCTAATGATTGCATCTGAAAAGTTAACAGTGTTCATAAAAACAATTTCCACGCCAAAATCAAATTTGCAGTACGCTTACAGCTTCGACAAAAAAAATCGCAGGTTCTCCCCTCCTGCGAAATGGACTTGCTTCGAGGCCAGCCGCCTTCACTGAATTCCAGCCAATCAGCGCTCAGTTGTCATCAGTTGTCACGAGTAACAACAAAGATAGGAGATATTTGACCGACATCGTCTTCTGTTTTCACCAAATTCCAGAACTTTACTAATGGAATTGATATATAAACACCGACTAATGGAAGCAGGATGCCTATATTTTTCAGAATGGTAAGATTTGTTCACATAAAGCCGATGTTATTGCGGATATTTTGATGATGAAATCCAGGAAGCTGTTCGACAATAGGAAAATGTCGAAAACAGCTCAGCGCGTGATATTTTAACATGGGAGACCCCCATTCACTGTATCATTTCGGGCTATTACTTCATTCTAGGACCGAATTTCGAAAAACAAAAAGATGGCTCATTGCTAAATTTTGCTGAAAAATTATTATATGTAAACAAATGGGAGTTTTAGGGTGTTTGAATAGGTTAAAAATTTGGGCAGGTTAACGTGAAACAGACAGTAGGCTAATCCCCGCGCTGGCAACCTTGATAATTATAAAATGACATTTAACGCATTTGACTTACAAACAAGCTGAACATAAGTCCTGAGTGACCTTGACCTTGGGCGGTCGGACGTGGGTCGTATGGAAAACAAATCACCATCCCTAGACACACATAAGTTATTGTGGCCAAATATTATCAAAATTGGTGAAGCGGTTCACAAGTTATTGAATAAACAACAAAACATTTAACGACGTTGCCATTAGGCGGTCGGACGTGGGTCGTATGCAAAACTAAGCACCATTCCAAAACATGCATTGTTGCCGAATATTATCAAATTCGGTGAAGCGGTGCATAGTTATTGAAAAATAAAAGTTGTTACTAACGTACGAACGCACGCACGTACGTAAACCCATGGACTTTCGACGATGGGATAATAAGCCGCATTTCCACATGCCACGTTTCAATAGACAGTCACATGCACACTTAGTGATAACATATGGCACATTTAATAGTTACGAACGTTAAGAAGCGGTGTCGCGCCTGCCAATGCATTTGACCGTAACATGATCATGGGCATGTGCTAAAGTAAGCATTACAAAAACCGCGAATCTGAAAATTGGCAAAACTTTGTACTTCATCATGCTAGCAACATGATTTTTGTATCTATACCGCTGTATTGGCATGTGAAAAAATCATTGAAATATTTTCCAATGAAATCCGACTATAGACACATGACCAAAATGGCCTCCATATTTTAGAAAAAATGGTAAAATTTACTATAAAACATGATCGGATCAAGCTACAGACATTATTTGTTTGTTTATTCCTATCATTTATTATACCAGACATTGAATGAAATAATATATATTTCTGCTAAGCTGTTAACAATTGAGACAAAATCAACATGGCCGCCATGACATAGACAATAGCAAAAATATATTATAATTTGATTTTACGACCGAAACAATTATAGTTAAATATCGTTTCCATTGTGCTAGTTTTCAATGTTTTTGTATTGGTGTGGCATAGTCAATGAAATTGGAATTTGGTTTGCATGATTATATTTAATACAGTTCAATAGTTTACAATTGTCAAGACAGTAGACTACAGCTACTGGTATGCTAATGGTCACATATACCTGTAATGGTGACTGAAGTAAGGAACCTTATTGCATATGTGACTAGTGTATAACCTGCTCAACACATGCATTTATGCTGTACTGTACAGAGTGCATATTCCTATCCGAAGTTGTGAGAGTGGTATTATATCAGTAGCTAGACTGGCCACAAATACAAATAGAGCATTTTATCCATACACGACAACAGTAAAATACAATTTGAGTTAATTTTAAAACTACTATCCGCAGAATATACATCAAGATAATCTCAACAAGGAGGCTAAAACATATCTATCACAAATATAATATAAAAACATGTCACATAGAATATTTTTGAATAGTTGATAACGAATTGGTGTCTATTGGCGAGTATGCATGTCTGGTAAACAATCTGTCGACATGTACAATGAACCATCCTCTGTATGTTTAATGGGTTTAGCACATCCCGTATATGTATACACACACATATACCATGTATATATAATGTATATGTATATATATTACACTAGTAAATACCACTGCATTGTGATATTCCTACACAGGACTCCTAACAGTGACACCAGTAAATATTCACATACACACAAGAATCACAAAATCAATAATGAAAGAACAGCACGTTATTTACATATGCTTTAGTCGATCCTTCCAACATCCTCTCCCTTGGCTACCTCATATGAACTCTCACCTTTATCAGTGTCAAATCTAGTAACATTCTCATCATGTTTGGTAAATGGATTGAAGCACATGGTTTCACCAACATAGAAGCAGTATGGTGACCATGACAATCCTGCAAAATGAAAGATACGTGTCAGACTGATACAACATTTTCTTACAGCTTTACACTGACAGTTGATGACGTCCATAAGAACAAGTGGGGATGCTGGTCCCCTAGCAATACGTGGACTTGGCACACCGTTTGAGCGAGCGACCAAGTCCCATCCACAATCAGTCATGTAGACCACAGGTGGAGACTGCTAATTTGCTGCCATCCAGAGTATCACATGGTAATGAACACGCAGGATGTGGTAAGTCAGATTAGCATCTTTCAGAGGAAGAATCTTAATACATACTGATTTCTCTCTGGTTATTTTCGAGTAGAGTGCATACATGGCATAATATATTAGAGACCACAGCGGTCGGCAGAATTTAATACCTTTAACGCCATCCCTTTCATGACCGGAAATGAACAGAACAAAGACATCAGTGTCGTCACAGATTACACGCACAGTCTTCTTACCATTTGCGACAGCCTGAAGAAGATAAATGATGATATGTATATCCATTTCATCATGGCTGAACACACCTTCCTCTCTGATAACCATGGCAACGTTATTGCCCAAAATAAAGTTGCTGGTTGCAGATCATCAACTCTCAGTTTATTGACAATAGTGGATTTGGTCCCAGTCCTCAAACATCCATATTCATCTATGATAGATGCAGGAACAGCACACAACTCATAATCAAAGGATGCCGGTGCAGCCATCCTGTAAGCACACGATTGAATAAGGATGACATATCACATAAGGTCGTGTCGCCTATGGCCTCGCCACATTTGAATGATTCCATGGTTCTCGCCTTCTTTTTCACGGGTCCATCAGGCAAGGCGGACCTAACTCTCTGACCATGCTCTATCCGGTCTGAAGTGCATCATGGACATTGACAGAAGCACTTGCCACTTTTCCATTATCAATGTTATAGAGGTTTGTAGAGGATGTGATTGTTTTTTAATTCCTCAAAAACATGATTCCTGTCATCAGCATCCAGTTTGCACCTCTTCTCTCCTTCCTCTTTGTGCTTTGTCTCCGTCCTGTCTTGTCCGCCGGGAACACAGACTCCATGACAAGCGTGGCATAAGCACAGATGGGACAAGAATCTGCTCAAATTGCGACTTTTTCTGCGGACAATGTTAGTCCTTTTAAACCACCTGACAGCTTGCCCCTTTTGATGCAGGCCTGCTCTGCAAACTTTTCTGCAGATACAGAGTTCCATGTTCCTGGCTTCTGTCGACAGACATGAACGGCAGCTAAGAGATCCTTCTTGGCATCATCTGGCAGCAGGTACATGTCACGTGATGAATCTAGCATAAAGCCAATGACCAGCAGAAAATATGTATGGTAACAGTTGCTGGTAGCACTGCTGCTGTAACAGATAATCAGATGTACGCTCTGCACGTTCAAACAAATTTAGCGTAGGAAGTATCAGACAATCAACCCACAACCTACCAGTTGCGTATTTGCAAGCTATGTCAAGATACGGACTGATATTGAAGCGACCCAGCCATCGAAGCACCGTTATACACGCTTGTGTATTGCGTATTCCTCGCTTCGAATTTATCACACATTTTGGACAACAAAACACGTCTGTCATTTTGTGCATACAACTTACCACGATCTCCGATGCAAGCCTGAATGTTCACACTTGTCAATAGTTTATGATTGTCGTCTTCACACACACCAGGAAACTTGTATAGTACATTATAATTCACAGTAGTTTGTTGGCATTTCCTGTGTGTGTTGAATGCAGCCGACATGTTTACTGGCTGTGCTTGTTTTGACTCGTGTCTAATCGGAACTGTCCGTCCTCCCAATCCAGCCAATCGCTGTGCGTAAATATTACGGAACTTGTCAAAAAACTACAGAACATGTCCAAAACCTTACGGAATGTATCGGAATTTGTCCAAAGTTTACGGAATGTACCGGAACTTGTCAAAAACCTTACGTAAAGTATCGGAACTTCTCCAAAACCTTACGGTAAGTTACGGAACTTGTCCACAACAGCATGACAATACCTATAAATAAGAGCGAAATATGTCAGTTGAAATCTAACGGCGGCCATGGACTGAGCAGGTCGTATTTTTATTGGCCGGTAATTATCTCAAGGTTACACGCGGCGGCCATTTTAGCTGTTGGAAATTAACTTATATTTTCTTTGTGTTTATTCATAAATATTGTTCCCGATGTTGGCAGTGTTCTGTCAATAATTGCGTAATATCCGTTTTAGACTTGTAGCATTAAAATGGTTCCATTGAGTTTCTTATGTGCCAAAACATAAAACATGTGAGTGGAGACAACATTCATGTCTCCAGCATATTCCAATCAAACGGTATGGTAAAATTAGACGTTTTGTTTTGTTGTAAAATAGTGGCCATTTTGAATTTTGGTCATGTTATCATAGTCGGATATTGTTGAAAAGTATTTCATTGATTTATTCACATATCAATACATGGGTATATACACCAAAAGTGTGTTGCTAGCATGATGAAGTACAAAGTTTTGCCAATTTTCAGATTTGACCTATATTCACGGCGGTCATCTTGTATTACCGCGGATACCACGAGTTGCCCAAGGATGGCGCCTTGTCATCCCTCGGATTTGAGTACAGGGACCCATAATCGCTACAAATTTTCAGAAAAAACATTACACTTTCCAAAATTTCCGGGTTCAATATTGAGCATATTGGGATGCAGCTCGACTATGGGTAACGTGTATCAGATTGAAAAGTTTACACATCTAAATTTATTTTGAAATTGATTAGGATGCTCGGATATATCTCATGTTTAGTATAGTTTGCTGGCATAATATTCATAGCACGCCGTTATCATATCTATCTCTGATGTAGTGCACCAAATTGTATTTGGTTTACTCTCATTTTATTAGCTGTATGTGTCAAACGCACGAAGTGGTTTAACTGTATGGGCGGAGATAGCAATTCAAAGCATCATATATTATACAGTAACAATACAATATTCACACAATTATGTTATTCATATATCACATCACTATTATGAAGCAAGTATCATTGAAGTCAAGTGTATCTACCTATGACCGAATTCCTTAACCCTATGAACATTTTATGAAACGCCAAATCTACATAAACTCAAATAATTATTGCTAGCCCTAAATAATTAGAGATAGCATTAAATATTTAGAGCTAGCATTAACTAGTTAGAGCTATCATTACTTGTTTGAGTTTATATAGATTTGGCGTTCCAAGAACGCCGAATCTATATAAATTCAAATAAGTATTGCTAGGTATAAATAATTAGAGCTAATTAGATATAGCATTACATATTTAGAGCTAGCTCCAAATGATTTAGAGAGCTCTTCAAATGGTTTGGAGTTAGCTCTAAATAGTTAATGCTAGCTCTAATTATTTAGAGCTAGCATTAATTATTTGAGTGTATGTAGATTTGGCGTTCCATAAAATTGACATTAGAAATATGAATATTTGTGGTTCTATTATGTTGCTTTGGGTGGTATGTACACGCATAATGAAAACATTATTCTCAGTTTACACGCCGTGGTAATATGTGACTGTTGCTATTTAGAAACTATTCATGTAAGGCCATAGTTAACTTGTTGATTCGTGCTTCTTTAAGCAATTGTGACTTTGACTGGAGAAATGTGGCGCATGGTTTTTGCGACCAGCGCAAATCCAGGAAAATTCTGACACGCAATTGTAGATCGTTATCAGACGGATATACACGAGTGTGCCGTTTGATCAGGAGCTATTTTGTTCACAAATGTCATAAGCCCAGTGTCTCCTATCACAGTCACATATATGTACATGTACACTGTTGCACAATCTTAACGTAGCATACGTTCGGTGATGACCTTGACATTGTGTGGGTGATCCATTCGAATGCCAATCGTAGCATCAGTAAACGTGTGCATACATGCATCCTCTAAGCAAATATAGTTGCCAGGTCGCACTTGATTGAAGCTAAAGTATGGTGCCGGATTATCGTTGTATTGATCAAAGTAGAACTCCACGCGGGACACCTTGTCATTCTTATCCTGTAACGAAACCGAACACACACAGTCTGAGTGTTATTATAGGAAACATGCAGGCAATTGATTTCCCATAGGCCCACATTCACACAAACAATTATGTTACTTCCATTCATGGAGTCAGTGGCCTACGCCGGTTCTAGATCCATGCCAAACACGGGATAATCCGGGTTGATTTACATGAGCTACTTCCCCTTTTTTGACAGAGCCGTCTACTTTCATTTTCGAAATCGCTATGTCACCGCCACATGATGTGGCGGTGATATAGAGATTTCTAAAATGAAAGTAGACGGTTCTGTCAAAAAAGGTATTGCTGCTGTCACTTCCTCACCACATTCAAATCACTAGCATACAGTGCCATATTGTAGGAACTAGTTGGCCAATAAATAATGTGACCGTAAACCACTCCTGGTACAGCTTAGAAAAATGGAGTAGATTCTCAGGACAACGACATTGATTGTTATTATGACAGAGATATACATAACATAGATGCTGCAGGATAGGTATGTCTGTGCCAAATATTGTGTTATATTATTTGCATTTGCCGCTCTACGCATGCAGGTTAAATTGTATGTGTGCTGTACCAGGAGTGGTTTACGGTCACATTATTTATTGGCCAACTAGTTCCTACAACATGGCACTGTATGCTAGTGATTTGAATGTGGTGAGGAAGTGACAGCAGCAATACTCTTTACATTGGTATGCTATTATAACACTGGTTTCAATGTATTTACATGGATATGCTATTGTTATAGCTTATTATGATGATGGTATCAATGAGCTTTACAGGCAATGTGATTACATGTACCCGTGTCAATGTGACCCTAATTATATAACTATTCCACACGTTTTTAACATCAAAAGTGTTCGTAGTTACACAGTATTAAGTAACATTTCAATACGGTGTTAATAGTGGTGATCACCAGTTTATGCGCATGTGAAGACAGTGTGGCTAGGTATACTTATTTAAATTAAACATGTGTATCAAGTTAAACGCGACTGTTGTCCATATCTTATAAAGTAAAGTTATTTTCCACCAGAAATTCCATTGCACAAATAAATATCGACTTCCTTTGAACAAATATCGAATTTTGTTAATAGTTTGAGTAAACGCGGTTGTCTCCTCTGATTATTATTATTATTAAGTCATAAAAATAATACAAACTAGTAAAAACTCTTTGTATGTATTAAAGGTGCATGCTCACTCAGTAGGCACGGAATGTTCTTTATATGAATTAAATAAGTGTACCATTGTGTCACTATGCCACCTGTTCTAAAATTACAAGTGCCCGCTATACAGATATACTCATTTAGTAGTATGTATTATACTGACAGTGACGCGCGGTGGTATTAGGCTATTTCCATATGCAAATGAGGCATGATATTTCTTAAATATGTATACTAATTAAATGCATCACCTGAAAAAAATAATATTTTCGACAGATTATCATCATTGAACTTTAAAACAAATAATACAGGGAACAAATAGTAATGTCAGTTAACATTTTAAGGACATTATGGACAGTTATCGCCCCTGATATCAGTGTGGAAATTTAAATCTGATATAAAATGTATAATAGTGGCAATAAATAAGTGGGGTAATGGTGAATGATGTCTATCTTGCCAGAAAATGCCACTGATGTTATATCTGATATAAAGAACAATTTGTACATACTGAGTGGGGATGTACCTTAATGACATCTCTAAATGCTGAACCAAAACAAATATAACCCCGACAATACGTCCTGATGTGGTGACCCCATCTTTAATTTATGATATTGATTTCAATGTACTTAAATGGATATGCTATTATAATAGATTATTATGATGATATTATTAATGTGCTTACATGCATATATTATTATGGACTATTATGATTGTGTTGTCAATGTGCTTACATGGGTATGGTATTTTTATGGACTCTTGTGATACTAGTGAAAGTGAGCAAGGGCTCACGTGTTTCCCAAGCCGCCGCCTGGACCGACACATGGAAACTTTAACTCCAATATTTAAAACACTTTAACGCACATTTCTAAGTAATCTGACATTGGACATAACGTCGCATGGGTGTGGAATTGAATACAAATATGGATGATGATTGGGAAGTAGACGTTTGATGTCAATCCGACTTACCGTTGCAGAGACAACGGGTACCCAAAAACTTTAACGCGGACGGACAAACGAATGGAAGGAATTACGAAAACTATATACCCCTCGACATCGTTCGTATACCGGGGGTATACTTAGTACTGTGCTTACATAGGTATGCTATTATCAAGTGCTATTATGATGATAGTGTCAATGTGCTAACACGGGGGTATGTTATTCTTATTAACTATTATAATGATGGTGTCTATGTGCTAACACGGGGATATGCTATTATTATCAACTATTATGATGATGGTGTCAATGTGCTAACACGGGGATATGTTATTCTTATTAACTATTATGATGATGGTGTCAATTGGCTAACACGGGTATATGTTATTATTATTAACTATTATGATGATGGTGCCAATGTGCTAACACGAGGGGATATGTTATTCTTATTAACTATTATGATGATGGTGTCAATTGGCTAACACGGGTATATGTTATTATTATTAACTATTATGATGATGGTGTCAATGTGCTAACACGAGGGGATATGTTATTCTTATTAACTATTATGATGATGGTGTCAACGTGCTATCACGGGGATATGTTATTATTATTAACTATTATGATGATGGTGTCAATGTGCTAACACAGGGGGATATGTTATTCTTATTAACTATTATGATGATGGTGTCAATGTGCTAACACGGGGATATGTTATTCTTATTAACTATTATGATGATGGTGTCAATGTGCTAACACGGGGATATGTTATTCTTATTAACTATTATGATGATGGTGTCAATTGGCTAACACGGGGATATGTTATTATTATTAACTATTATGATGATGGTGTGAATGTGCTAACACGGGGGATATGTTATTCTTATCAACTATTATGATTATGGTGTCAACGTGCTATCACGGGGATATGTTATTCTTATTAACTATTATGATGATGGTGTGAATGTGCTAACACGGGGGATATGTTATTCTTATCAACTATTATGATTATGGTGTCAACGTGCTATCACGGGGATATGTTATTATTATTAACTATTATGATGATGGTGTCAATGTGCTAACACAGGGGGATATGTTCTTCTTATTAATTATTATGATGATGGTGTCAATGTGCTGACACGGGGATATGTTATTATTATTAGCTATTATGATGATGGTGTCAAGGTGCTAATACGCGGATATGTTATTCTTATTAACTATTATGATGATGGTGTCTATGTGCTAACACGAGGATATGTTATTAACTATTATGATGATGGTGTCAATGTGCTAACACTGGGGTTATTCTTATTAACAATTATGATGATAGTGTGAATGTGCTAACACGGGGATATGTTATTCTTATTAAATATTATGATGATAGTGACAACGTGCTAACACGGGGATATGTTATTATTATTAACTATTACGATGATAGTGTCAACGTGCTAACACGGGGACATGCTATTAGTATTGACGATAATGATGATGTTGTCAATGTGCTAACACGGGGATATTTTATTCTTATTAACTATTATGATGATGGTGTCAACGTGCTAACACGGGTATATGAACTATTATGATGATGGCGTCAATGTGCTAACGCGGGGATATGTTATTCTTATTAACTATTATGATGATGGTGTCAATGTGCTAACGCGGGGATATGTTATTCTTATTAACTATTATGATGATGGTGTCAATGTGCTAACACGAGGATATGTTATTATTATTAACTATTATGATGATGGTGACAATGTGCTAACACGGGGATATGTTATTATTATTAATTATTATGATGATGGTGTCAACGTACTAACACGGGGATATGTTATTATTATTAACCATTATAATGATGTTGTCAATGTTCTAACAAGGGGATATGTTATTATTATTGACTATTATGATGATGGTGGCAACGTTCTAACACGGGGATATGTTATTCTTGTTAACCATGTTAACAATTATGATGATGATGGCAACGTGCTAACACGGGGATATGTTATTCTTATTAACTATTATGATGATGGTGTCAATGTGGTAACACGGGGATATGTTATTATTATTAACTATTATGATGATGGTGTCAATGTGCTAACACGGGGGTATGTTATTCTTATTAACTATTATGATGATGGTGTCAATGAGCTAACACGGGTATATGTTATTATTATTAACTATTATGATGATGGTGTCAATGTGCTAACACGGGGATATGTTATTATTATTGACTATTATGATGATGGTGGCAACGTGCTGACACGGGGATATGTTATTCTTATTAACTATTATGATGATCGTGTCAATGTGCTAACACGGGGATATGTCATTATTATTTACTATTATGATGATGGTGGCACGTGCTAACAGGGGGATATGTTATTATTATTAACTATTATGATGTTGGTGTCAACGTGCTAACACGGGGATATGCTATTATTATTAACTATTATGATGATGGTGTCAATGTGCTAACACGGGGATATGTTATTATTATTAACTATTATGATGATGGTGTCAATGTGCTAACACGGGGATATATTATTCTTACTTATAGATGATGGTGACAATGTGCTAACACGGGGATATGTTATTATTATTAATTATTATGATGATGGTGTCAACGTACTAACACGGGGATATGTTATTATTATTAACCATTATAATGATGGTGTCAATGTTCTAACAAGGGGATATGTTATTATTATTGACTATTATGATGATGGTGGCAACGTTCTAACACGGGGATATGTTATTCTTGTTAACCATGTTAACAATTATGATGATGATGGCAACGTGCTAACACGGGGATATGTTATTCTTATTAACTATTATGATGATGGTGTCAATGTGGTAACACGGGGATATGTTATTATTATTAACTATCATGATGATGGTGTCAATGTGCTAACAGGGGGGTATGTTATTCTTATTAACTATTATGATGATGGTGTCAATGTGCTAACACGGGGATATGTTATTCTTATTAACTATTATGATGATGGTGTCAATGTGCTAACACGGGGGTATGTTATTCTTATTAACTATTATGATGATAGTGTCAATGTGATAACACGGGGATATGTTATTCTTATTAACTATTATGATGATGGTGTCAATGTGCTAACAAGGGGGTATGTTATTCTTATTAACTATTATGATGATGGTGTCAATGTGCTAACACGGGGATATGTTATTCTTATTAACTATTATGATGATGGTATCAATGTGCTAACACGGGGGTACGTTATTCTTATTAACTATTATGATGATAGTGTCAATGTGATCACACGGGGATATGTTATTCTTATTAACTATTATGATGATGGTGTCAATGTGCTAACACGGGGGTATGTTATTCTTATTAACTATTATGATGATGGTGTCAATGTGCTAACACGGGGATATGTTATTATTATTGACTATTATGATGATGGTGGCAACGTGCTAACACGGGGATATGTTATTATTATTAACTATTATGATGATGGTGTCAACGTGCTGACACGGGGATATGCTATTATTATTAACTATTATGATGATGGTGTCAACGTGCAAACTCGGGGATATGCTATTATTATTAACCATTATGATGATGGTGTCAATGTGCTAACACGGGATATGTTATTATTATTAACTATTATGATGATGGTGTCAATGTGCTAACACGGGGATATGTTATTATTATTAACTATTATGATGATGGTGGCAACGTGCTAACCCGGGGATATGTTATTCATATTAACTATTATGATGATGGTGTCAATGTGCTAACACGGGGATATGTCATTATTATTTACTATTATGATGATGGTGGCACGTTCTAACAGGGGGATATGTTATTATTATTAACTATTATGATGTTGGTGTCAACGTGCTAACACGGGGATATGCTATTATTATTAACTATTATGATGATGGTGTCAATGTGCTAACACGGGGATATGTTATTATTATTAACTATTATGATGATGGTGTCAATGTGCTAACACGGGGATATATTATTCTTATTAACTATTATGATGATGGTGTCAATGTGCTAACACGGGGATATGTTATTATTACTAACTATTATGATGATGGTGGCAACGTGCTAACACGGGGATATGTTATTCTTATTAACTATTATGATGATGGTGGCAATGTGCTAACACGGGGATATGTTATTATTATTAACTATTATGATGATGGTGTCAATGTGCTAACACGGGGATATGTTATTATTATTGACTATTATGATGATGGTGGCAACGTGCTAACACGGGGATATGTTATTCTTATTAACTATTATGATGATGGTGTCAATGTGCTAACACGGGGATATGTTATTCTTATTAACTATTATGATGATGGTGTCAATGTGCTCAGGCTGAACACGGGGATATGTTATATGATATTATGGATGATGGTGGCACGTTGGGGCTTAAACAGGGGATAATGTTATTAGTTATTTTAACTATTATGATGGATGGTGGTTCTATTTGAACTAATAGAGAAGGTCGGCACGTTGGCTAACAGGGGATATGTCTTATTATTACTATAGATTATGGTGTCTATGTGCTAACAACACGGGGAATTATGTTAGGTTGAAATGGGTGGCACGTTGCTAACAGTGGGGTTATGTTATTATTAAATTAACTATTATGATGATGGTGTCTATGTGCTAACACGGGGATATGTTATTATTATTAACTATTATGATGATGGTGTGAACGTGCTAACACGGGGATATGAACTATTATGATGATGGTGTCAATGTGCTAACATGGGGATATGTTATTATTTTTCACTATTATGATTATGGTGGCAACGTGCTAACACGGGGATGTGTTATTATTATTAACTATTATGATGATGGTGTCAATATGCTAACACGGGGATATGTTTTTCTTATTAACTATTATGATGATGGTGGCAATGTGCTAACACGAGGATATGTTATTATTATTAACTATTATGATGATGGTGTCAACGTACTAACACGGGGATATGTTATTCTTATTGACTATTATGATGATGGTGGCAACGTGCTAACACGGGGATATGTTATTATTATGAACCATTATGATGATGGTGTCAATGTGCTAACACGGGGATTATGTTATTACTTAACTTATGATGATGGTGTCAATGTGCTAACACGGGGATATGTTATTATTATTGACATATGATGATGGTGGCAACGTGCTAACACGGGGATATGTTATTATTATGAACCATTATGATGATGGTGTCAATGTGCTAACACGGGGATATGTTATTATTATTAACTATTATGATGATGGTGTCAATGTGCTAACACGGGGATATGTTATTGTTATTATTAATGACTATATTTTGATGATGGTGGCAACGTGCTAACACGGGGATTATGTTATTATTAATTATTAGATGATGGTGTCAAGTGCTAACACGGGGATATGTTATTTTATAACATTTATGATGAATGTGGGGTTCATATGTGCTAACACGGGATATGGTTTATTATTATTAACCATTATGATGATGGTGTTCAATGTGCAACACGGGGGATTATTTATCTATTATATTATGAATGATGGTGTCATGTATGAACAACACAATAACCATTAAAAACATGTTATTTCTTATTAACTATTTATGAGATGGTGTCAATGCGCTCAGGCTGACACGGGGATATTTTATTATTATTAACTATTATGATGATGGTGTTAACGTGCTAACACGGGGATATGAACAATTATGATGATGGTGTCAATGTGCTAAACACGGGGGATATGTTATTATTAAAAATTCAACTAGTTATGATGGTTATTTCCATGTGCTAACACGGGGATATGTTTCTATTATTAACTATTATGATGATGGTGTCAACGTGCTAACACGGGGATATGTTATTCTGATTAACTATTATGATGATGGTGTCAACGTGCTAACACGGGGATATGTTATTGTTATTAACTAGTATGATGATGGTGTCAATGTGCTGACATTGGTAGGCAGTAGGCACAAAATGTTCTTTATATGAATTAAATAAATGTATAATTATGTCACTACTCCACCAGTTCTAGAAAATACAAGTACCCGCTATACAGATATAATCATTAGGAAAATTTATGTTACTGATCGTGACTCGCGGTGGTATCAGGCTATTTTGATATGCAAATGAGGCTTGATATTTCTTCATTAGTTTTACTAATATGCGTCACCTGCAAAAAATAATATATTCGACAGATTATAAAGTATAAACACCATAAAAGTAAATACAGAGAATAAATAGTAATGTCCGTTAACAGTTTAAGGAAACACGGTTATCGTCCCCGATGATGATATGGAAGTATGTGAAGTTTGAAGTCAATTGCAAACTATTAATGATAATTTCTATAAATAACAGACGGTGAAATTAAAGGGGAGTAATTACGTTAATATCATGAAAAGAAAACAATGTCGTTGGCAGTTTAGAGTAGACTAAACAAGATAAAAGTTTAGTCTCTAGCATAACAATATGGTCATGGAAAAAGATGAATAAATACGTTTTAAGAGATTAATCTTTTCGGGTACGTGTTGTTTTAAAGAGATAAATGTTTTATTAACATTTATTATGAAGGAAATTGTGATATTTGAAGGAGTTGATTGATTTTAAATGCATAATTCTCATGCACAAGCGGGCGCAAGAAGTATTGACAGAATATTGATGCGTTTGCGTTCTGGCTTTAAGTCAGACATATATGGTTAATAACCATATATTACAATACATATACGTTTCAGACATTATAACAAGGTCATAACATTTTTCAGGGAACATAATTGACGAAAGAAATACAATAAATTGATAAAAAGATTTGATAAAATACGTATTGTTCAAAATGATTACCTTCATATAGACGCCATAGCGTCCAACATAGAAGTGGAATCTGAAAATAAAAGCCACAAGAACGGACGGCCGACGGCGTATAAACAGGAACAGTGGGCTCTCTTGTTCTAGATCGTCGAAGTTGTCGATTACCATTCTTTCAGGAAACAAGGAAGTGACCCGTTCGATTGCTTTGTCAAGGGACCCCCGTGGTCGCCTGGCACAAATGCGCTCCTTCTCAACTGGAAATGCGGCTGCAAACTTCGGACAAAGGGGAAGGTTGATCGTGAAACCGTTTCGACTGTATTCAATCCGGTCTCTTCTTTGATTCTTTTCGATGGTCGCCTGTACCTTCACATAAAGTTCTTTGTCCTTCTTGAACATCGGAGTCTCAGGAAATTCATCATCCTGTGAATATACAGAGGAACCATTCTAAACCGGACAATGAGAAACATATGTGATCATAATTTTGATGGGTTTCTTGGTCATTTATCTGAGGTGATAATGCCTCTTCGTGATCGCATAGCACACAACTGTGGCTCGGAATAATGAAATGCCTGATTTACAGTAAAACCTCGCTAAATCGGACATCATGGGAACCTCCCAGGTTGTCCGGTTTAGCGAGGTTTCACTGTAATATAATGTACAGACAGTCAGGATCACATAATGAACCTGTGGAAATTGTTGCTATAGTCTTCGGAAATGTTATTTTTATTACAGAGTATGTGACATACAAAGCTTAACGAATTGGTACCATTTTTTTCGGTCACACGTGTGGCGGCCATCTTGAATTTAAAAATGGCCACCATTCAAGACACATATATTATTTTCATGAAGGGAATAAGCACATTTCGACCGCAAGTGAAACAAATTATGTATGGGATATATACAAACGAGAGATGAGGCAAATCCACGAAGGCTGTGTTTTCTTCAAGGCATAGACAATTGGATAACATGGTTATTAATGTTATTATGACCACAGTTGAAAGTGACAACTGTAATTAGCATAAGATGGCAAAATAAAAGCTAGTGTATGAGAAACCTACATGCATTTGCAGGCTGGCATACATGCATTAGTACAAGATGAACAATGTGATGTCTGATGAGTGTTGAAAATGGCTGAGTCGATTACGCGGAAAAAATTAGGTAAAGGAAAAAAAGTTCCATGCGAAAAAAGTCACATGTTAGATAGTGGTATGTGGTGGCCACCCGTTGGTTAAGAAGTTGTACATGTATGATCGTTCTATGTGGTATAGAAAGTGAGAAACAGTTTTAAACGCAAACACTTAACATTGAAAATGGATCAGTCGCTTACGCGGGAAAAATAGGTACATGTCCAGTAAAGGTCACATGTTGGATAGTGGTATGTGGTGGGCACCCGTTGGTTATGACGTTTTTGGAAGTGTGGTGGTCCTAGGTGGTATAGTAACAGAGATATGACCTAAGACAAAAACTTAACACTGAAATTGGCTAAGTCGATTACGCGGATATAATAGGTCAAGGTCAAGAAAAAGGTCACATGTTGGACAGTTTTGTGTAGTGGGTACCCATTGGTTATGAAGTTGTGCAAGTGTGGTGGTCCTAGGTGGTATAGTAACAGAGAAATGGGCAAAACACGAAACTTAACATTGCGGACGCCGCCGCCGACCGCCATCGCCCGCCTGTCCGGCTTTCGCCAATCCAATAACCGGGATTAAACAAACGGCTAAAAATTAAATAGTAACATTTCTATTCATTAACAGATATGATTACTATTTTAAAATTCAAAATTGCTGTCATAAAATTACATTTTTTTGTATATATGGCAGTTGATACATGTGGGCATTTGGAACACACTCATGCCGCCATTAACATGACCTTGGAACTTTTTACCTCCACATTTTTTTCATGTTTCTTTATCATGATATAACATTAATATTACTTGACGGATTGCTTCAATATTTGGACACTTGATACATGTGAGCATCTGGAACACACTCATGCTCCCAATAACATGACCTTAGCATTGTGTACCTTAACATTTTTGTGGATATACATAGCAATTGTTTGCGTTAGAAAGTTCGTACAGGTTTCTTCATCATAATGTTATTACTTGACGGATTGCTTCAATATTTGGACACGTGCTACATGTGAACGTTCGGATCTTCATGCTGCCATTTTAACCTTCATAGTTTTGCGGAAACACTTCGCCATTTCTTTGCGTCAAACTGCAAGTGTCTTCATCATATAACACTAATGTTACTGCATGGATTGCTTCCATATTTGGACACTTGCTACATGTAAGCATTTGGAACACTCTCATGCCGCCATTAACATGACATTGACCTTATATTACCTTCACATGGTTGTGGAAAGAAGTGTCTTTACCCTTGACCTTTCTCGTGTTTAAAGCATGCACTTCTCTGGTGGTTTTTGTGCCCATGCCCATGATCATGTTACGATCAAATACCTCGGCAGGCGAAACACCGCTTCTGTGACAAAATTATTCCAAAAATGTCAATGGTAAAATGGATAATTATCTGCAGAATCAGGCAGTAAATGAATTTGCCATTTGAATATGTTTCCCAATGTGATGTAATGCAATTAGAGTGTTGTTTATATATATTTCCATTTCAAACAGTATTATCAGCAAGAGAATAGCGATGGGTTAATGTGTAATGTGCGATATTGATTGAACAATGATAGTAGCCAAATTTGTATGTAATAACAGGCAAGTCTCTCATTTAAAAAATCAAAATGGCCGCCATATTTAGCTACTTAGCTTAGCTATTTTAGCTACTTAGACGTGTTCCAATTGGATATCGGTATTTTAAATATTTATGAAAAAATGCAGAAAATGATTAACGTTTGGGTTTGACAATGTAATATTGATATTGATATGTGACCACGACAGCCATGGCTTTTCCACATGACACATTCAATGACATGTTTCCATAGTCTAGACATATCTTACATTCGCGTTAATGTGACTAATACTCTATTTGGTCACCACTAATGCGCATTTATTTCTATATATGACCTCTAAATGTATTGGGTTTCATTGCGAATGATAGTCTTATGACAGGTACTATCTGATTTAGTTTCCTATAACACACGGAAGTAAGTTCCCACCCACATAACGCATATTTGATGAAAATGGTTTATAAAAAGCTATTTTGTTGTATTCATATTCAGATGAAATGTTAGGCTGGTATACCTTTTCACATCAATCCACTTTTACAAAATCGGTGAATAATGGATGTCGAAAACATGTTCATAATTACTTCCTATTCCTTACACATGTACGGATAGGGCTGCTGTGTGTGTGTGCGTGCGTGCGTGCGTGCGTGCGTGCGTACGTGCGTACGTACGTGCATGTGTGCGTGGCGTGCTTGCGGGTGTGCGTGCATTTCAACTGAATCCTGGCTTTACTGTTAGTTTTGCGTGTGGTTGGCTCTGGAAGCATGCAAAGGATAATTTAACTAATTTAAGGGCTGAATACATGTGAAATACGAGATTTTACCCCATTAACCCGATCTCAGGCAACTCCATTCCGACGTGGATCTTCTCACACATGTGTCATTGACCAATACTCTGTATATCTGTATGAAACCGAATCAAAATGTATTTAGTTACTTCATCACAATGCATCAATACTATTAAGTCTGTTACTGTTATGCACAAACTGTGTCATGAAACAACATGTATGAAACTAATTGAAACGCGTGTGGGTAATATTATCATCTGATGGAATACAGTAAAACACCAATGCAAACTATTTTCATTATATGAAGTCATGACATGTCTGAATCGTCTGTTAAGGGTGGTTGGTTGGGAGCATCCGGAATTTCATTATGCCTGGTTTCAGCAGTACCAATGTACGTTTTTTATGGTTTCCTTGTTACTTGGAGAGTTTATTCCGGTTATACTTATGATAGATGTAGTAGGATCAGTAATACTCCTATTAATTTTAGGTTGTGTGGCCAAGTGAGGACCTGGTACCATATCAGGTTATTCTAATTTAAGGGTAAATATATATTCTCCTGTAAATGTTCTTATTTTGGAAACGATCTCCTTCTGTAAATGTGGAATGTGAGATTCGGCCCCGTTAACACAGCCTAAAATGACCATAACTGTTGACAGGCCGTAAACACCATGAAATAAATATTCTGCTAATATACTTAATGTTTAAGAACATTTAAGAGTGTATCAATCAACAAACACAGTAGTTGTGCAAATCTTGAATATTTGCCTCAAATTGCGTATAGTGTTTCTGCAATTCTCCCTATGGTACAGTGACTGCAAACGAGGAAAATTATGAAATGGTGACATTTTGGCTGCCATGTTGAATTACTTACTTGTTTATTGACTTATATCGCACACGTTTTGTCTTATATTGCTGAAGGTATACGTCCCATGCATAAAATCAACGCGACAACATATGTAATGATGCGTAGCACAGTCATTTGCCAACAGATATATGTCATGAAACGGTTTTGTTTCTCCTCTATGGGTTAGCAGAGTGTCTAGTACAGGTATTATAAGATCAGTGGTTAGCAGATGATTGGGGCCTAAGTAGTTAGAAGACAATGTCAGTAGATTTTAATCAATGAGTGAGTTTTGACATAGCAGTCGTGAGCGCCAGTTGGGCAGAGTGTGAACGAAAATGTGGTGATTGTAACTTTATATGCAACCATTCTGCGGCCGTGGTGGAGCGAGATTGTACTTAGTGGAGTGAGATTGTACTGGGTGGAGTCACGCAGCATTCATGGGGGAATGACCACCAGGGCTTGACTCTGACTGCTTAGTGCATGACCATAACCGGAATATGTGAACTGTCTACATTGATCGACAACGTTTAGTATTTGTACTGCTCAGTGCAGTTTATATATGGGGTTTGGTGTCCAGTGTCCAAAATGGGATGGCTTCGGTTATGATGGGTTAGTGCGAATGGTCTTAGTGCATTGGGGCTGTGTGGCAAGGATACATTTATATTTGAATGATGGCATACTTACATGTTCTTAAAGTACGCGATGCCTTAATACATATGTGTTCTGTTGGAATTGATGATATGTGTAATACATTGTGAATGTTTAACTGAGTGCCGATATTAAATCCCTATGATTTGTGACAAATGGTGGCAGCGGTGAGATGAAATATGTTATCGGGATATAGACTATGCCAATCATTACGGATCCTGGGTGTTAATACGAACTGGAGCAGCAACATAAACTTTGTATGGAAGATAAATATGATATAAAATAATAACCTGACAGTAGATATTCTTCGGCGCATATGACTAATGCAAATAACAACATTATTGTGATTATTTCCGTTTTACATTGACACACTTGGGTGATTACTCCGACATCTCTTCTCTCATTTGGTGCAATTGATTGTGTACAGCCATTAGTCAGTAACAATTGACAGACTTGTAGGTCTCACTTCCTGTCATAGCGTTATGTATTTTTTGTTTTAATATATGGTCTACACCATGGATGTTACAAAGGTTGTTGAAGTGAGAAAGGAAATGGGGCTTGAAAAGAAAGAACTTCTCGAGTTTGTGGAGAGAGAGAGAGAGAGAGAGAGAGAGAGAGAGAGAGAGAGAGAGAGAGAGAGAGAGGGAGAGATAAGGAATCTGTCATTTGAGAGCATTTGTGAACCATTTAAAGTTACATGTCCCAAGGTATCCCCATTTGAAGAGCAGAAAGATGGCATGGACGCGTATTTACACAGGTATGAAAGGTATGCAATGATATGTAAATGGCCGCAGAAAGATTGGGCAATACATATAAGTGCCTTGCTAAAATAGCAGGCTCTTGATGTGTACTATCGATTGTCATCTGCAGACGCAGATGACTTTGAAAATGTAGGAGATGCCTCATTGAAGCGGTTTCCGAATGGAAGGGTGGCTCGGATTCCATTAGATCGAATACCTTTAATATATACTCCATTCACGGGAGTTGATGTGTACTTAGTCGTCGGTGCGATTCAGCCAGTTATGGAGCGAAATAATATATACCTATTTACAATGGTTGACTACGCAACCCGATATCCAGAAGTTGTTTCCTTGCCAAGCATTGAAGCGAAGAGAGCAGCAAAAGCACTATTTAACCCTGATCATGCCGCAGCCTTAGTGGGCTTATCTCACTGCCACTGCCAAGCTATTTACACAGTGGAGATAATTACTGCAGTAATGTGTTACCGACTTGCTTTATCATATAATATCTAGTGTTGGTTGGCAATTTACACAAATATAACCTGCATATATTTTGTAGAGAATTGAATAAGCTATCTGATGGTATAATTTTTATATATGTACTCGAGCGCATTATTGCATAATATTTTTTTGTATAAATATTCTGAAAAAAAAAATAAAACAAAAGTGATTTTCACATACAATATCTCTTACAGAAATAAAATATGACACATAACCATGTTTATTTTTATTCCTAAATTATTCTACATCATTTACTTATTACCTATTTAATTTTTTATATGATTAGGGCATGCATAATGCATGGCCAGGCACCCAGAAAATACCCCCCACAAACGTCAATTCTTTACAACAGTTTCCTTATTTCTCAATGAAATATGCAAGTTGATAATGCTTTAGAATTGCCTCTAAACTATTATAAACTTGATTATTTTATTGACAAATAATAAAATGGTTTTCAATATAATTGTTATTTTATAATAAATCATTAATATAGCTCCAGATAAGTACTACTTAGTAGTGTATATATCTACATGATTGGCAAAAAGTGCAGATCCTGATGAGACGGCTCGTCATGAGCCGTCTCATTGAACTTGCTCTAAAACACTTACAACTTGTTAGTGAATTGATTGAATACGGTTTTACACCCGTTTATTAGCAATATCATGACATGCGGGTCACTAGGTAGAACCACACCACTATACACATGTATTTGAGGGAACATGGGAAACTTAGCACTTTACAACTAAATCTATCCATAATACTATCACTTACTTGTGATATGCAGTATAATTGTTGTCTTGTGATTCTGTAGCCAAGTATTCATGCGTCATTCAACGCCAACGGAGTCAGCACTGGTCGAAGTTCGTAGATTTTGAGTGTGTGGTATCGCTCAAAGCACTCTGGGACGCACATCGACTTCCTGCATTGTTTACACTGATAAGAGGTCTGTTTCCGTTTGAAACCCTCGCGATCCTTTCTTGCTACGTTGCAAACAATGCAGTCCCGTTGTGGTTTTAGTTTCTTCGCCCCCGGTTTTGGTTGCAGTAATTCGGCGAAGTGACGTCCAACGAGCCGATCCAGATTTTGCGCCGCCCGGCAGCCATTTGGGATTGGTCTGGGTGCATCTGGTGCGGACTCAATCAACGCGTTGATGAGATCCACTCTGAAGTCTGAGTGGGTCTTCTTCCGGCCATGCTCACCGTACTTTCGGTACAAGATGTATGCTTTTACAACCATTAGATTGAATAGGTGGAAGAACATTTTCTTCCACCATTTTAGGCTCTTCCGAAGGACGTCGTAGTATTGTACGATCTGGTCGCTCGTGTCGACACCACCCATTTTTTTCACGTAGTCGATAATCGCAGTTGGCTTCATTATCGGCTGTCCAGTTTGGCGATTAACTTTATTTATTTCACTAATTGTAGCTGTGTGAATTGTCGACAACATGTGTATGTCTCGCTTGTCGTGATATTTCATGGCCAACAAATCGCCCCTCCTTCTGTATATCCCTTCACCCTGCTTCAGTTTCTTCACCTTTCCAAATACTTTTGGAACTTCCCTCCGATTAATGCGGACAGTCCCACACGCATAGGTGTTCAACAGATTCAGTTCGTCGAACAGTTCCGGTGAGTTATAATAGTTGTCCATGTAAACGTGGTACCCCTTTGACAGCAGTCCAGTGAACGCCAACATGCCCATCACTACTTTCGTGGTCATTCCCATATCCTGATAATGTCCACTGTCGTCGGTTTCCAATGCTGCAACAAATTCAGTGCACTCTGTTTTGCAGTGGTAGATGTCGAAACCGACACAGTACCCTGACGATGCCTCGCAAACTTGATATAATTTCATACCAAACTTATTTGGCTTCTTCGGGTTGTAAACACGGAAGTGTACCCGTCCCTTGAATGGGCAAAGTCCTTCATCGAAGCTTAGGTCGCGTTCAGCAAACGAATGAATGGGCGTACCTTGTGCAGTGAATCATGGCCCGGTTCACCTGCGGCTTTTGCATCAGCATTATCTGCTAGATGCAAATTTGACAACAACACAAGAAATCTGTTTTTTGGCATTTTACTTCCGAAGAATGGTGTAGACAGGATTTCTTTTGTTGACCAGAAGTCGGTTATGTCGCTTTTTCTGGTTAGTCCCATTGCCAATGTAAGCGCGAAGAAAACTTTCATTTCTGGAACTGTTGTCGGTTTCCATTTTTGCATTCTACTGTGGGGTTTCAGCTGCATATTTTGTAGTTTGTTTTCTGCATAACAATTCGTTTGTTTCACAATTTCTTCCCACATATGTTCATTGAACAACAAGTAAAAAAAGAAGTTTATAGGCGTTGCTTCATCTGGAACATCACATGTTAGACCATTATCCGCAGTGAATGGCATTAGCAATGGGTCACTGTCTTCCTTACCCCACCCACTTTCTGTATCGATCTGTGAGTCTTGATCTCGCGCGGACTGTTGCATTTCTAGCACGCGTACAATGATTGCATGCAAAACCTCTTCCAAAATCTCATCTTCACTGTCTTCTAGATCGCTGTCGTCTGAATAGTCGCTGTCATTGAATAAAACATCCAAAACATCACTAACATTCATCCTTCCCGCATTATTTTCCGCCATTTTGTAGGGAAATGAATGGAAACAAAAGCTTTCACGCATATTCATACTGATTGGTCAATATTATTAGACAGAATGACGTGAAAGTCATTTATAAATAGGAATTTACGCACATCCCATTCATGAAATCGTATAGTAAGTTGAAACGAGGCCGGTATTGGGGTATCCCTAAAAAACGGCTCTGAGCCGCGCTTGGCAGTGGGAACTGACATAGTGTAGCGCGGATCTCTACCGCGCTTGGCACGATAAGGGTTAATATGTTCACACGATTAGGTTTTCCTTCTGAAATATTAACCGATATGGGAACACAGATTACTTCGAAAGTAATGAAAGATGTGAGCCAACATGTTAATTATCACCCCTTATCACCCGGTATGTAACGAAATGTTGACACTTTCATTGATGATATATTGGAACATACAGAGGACTCGGAAAGTCATTTGAGAATTATACCAAAAATATTTCTCAGACTGAGGGAAGCAGGGTTAAAAGCACGAACAAGTGAGTGTATGATCGGTTACCAAACCTTGGAGTTTCTGGGATATCAGGTAGGAAATGGACAGTTGATGTCGTCAGTAGACAAGATAGAAGGAATAGCAAAGACGAAACGACCCGAGACAAAAAAACAGGTACGTTATTTTCTATGTATGATTGGGTTTTATCGAAAGTTCATACCAAATTTCTCCACGATTGCTAGTCAAATGACAGATTTGACTCGAAAGGGAACACTAAACAAATTACCTTGGAGTGAGGTTCATGAGAACACTTTCCAGACGTTGAAACGTTATATGGTAAGTAGCCATATCCTCAGACTAACGGACTTGGGTAAACCATTCACTCTGAGGACGAATGCATCAAAGACAGGCATAGGAGCAGTACTGATGCAGGAATCAGATCAGCTACATTTTCTGTGGCATATGCCAGTAGAAATCTACTGCCACGTGAAACGAGGTATGCAGTGATAGAACTTGAGTGTCTGGCACTTGACTGGGTTTTACCAAGTTCCAAATATACCTCTATGGCAAGGGATTTAAGGTAGAGAAACACCATTGTCCATTGATATACATGACCAGAAGCAAGATGGCGAATGGCAGAATCATGCGGTGGGTACTTGCACTCCAACCTTGTAGGTTTCAGATCAAATCCATTAAAGGCTTTGAGAATTTGGGAGCAGATTATATTAGTCGCATTCTTTTTTTCAAGGGAAAAGGGGAACACAAATAAGGAAGGTGCTTTTTCTCCCGTATGGGTTAGCAGAGTGTCCAGTATATGTATTATAATATCAGTGGTCAGCAGATGCTTGGGGCCTGAGCAGATTGAAGACAATGTCAGTTTTTCTGCGGCTGTGGTGGAGCGAGATTGTACTTAGTGGAGTGAGATTGTACTGGGTGGAGTCACGCAGCATTCATGGGAGAATGACCACCAGGGCTTGAATCTGACTGCTTAGTGCACGGTCAGAACCGGAATATGGGAACTGTCTACCGTGATCGACAACATTTAGTACTTGTATATTTTCAGTGCTCAGTGCAGTTTATATATGGGCTTGTGTCACGACTCTGTGTGGTAGCGTGGTAGTGGTGATTAATCAGTGACAGGTTAAAAATAAAGGAATCAATCAGTAATGGGCTAACATTAATAAAACATTTAAATTTCTACAATTTATTATATGAATGAAGGCATTAATGACTAAAATATGATAAATATGCTTGTTCCTTGTACAAATACTAATAACTACTTTTAGTGGGATGAAACCTAAAACAATGGTGTACAATACCTTATAATTTCTTATTACCTAAATGATAAATGGTCAAAAGCTTACATTTCTAGCTTAAGTTCTCTAAACCGGACACCCTGGGGACCCTATTGTGTCTAATTTAGATGGGCTTCAATGTACTTCATGTCATTGTCGTGTCTGTACATAACAGAATATTACACAAATGGCCATTTAGTGCTTAATTACAGTGTAACCTCTCCAAACCGGACACACTAGGGACCTCCCAGTGTGTCCGGTTTAGAGAGAGTCCACTGTATCTGTCAATCCGTCACACAATGACCATAATTGTGAGGTCTGGCCAGCATCGGCCTGGAGGTTCGTGTGTGAACGTGTGAAATATATAATAAAATGATGACCTTTGACATAACGACGGCAAATTTAGACAAAAATTGCACCAAAACGATCGTATACATTCGATTTGATATATAATGAAATGAACATATTCGGTCAAAAATTAAAATTGACCCATTTTTGACCCAGAGCTTCGTCCATTTTCGATCCCGGGGGCATCGTTTTAACAAATCTGAAAAAGCATCGACTATTGCTCATTCCTGCCGAATCGGTCTGGCGGTTTTCTAAGAATTGAAGCTATTTTGAGACGTCATTCATCTGTGGTTAAGCAACAACCTCCATTTTAACAAATCGGAAACTGCTCCACCAAAGTTTGGCCAGCATCGGTCGAAGATGGCAAGCCATCTTTCATGACGTAGTCATCCTATTTCAACAAAATATAACTGTTGATCATTTCTCCCAAGGTTCGTACAATCAGTCTGGTAGTTCGCGTGATGAATTGTTTTAAGCAAGTGACATACTTTTCTACGGCGGCTATCCTGGATGACGCTACGACCTCAATTTGAACAAATCTGAGAAGAGCTCACCCATAGATCATCCCTGTTCAACTTAATCAACACCAGTCAAGCTATTCCGGAGAAGGGGACGTTTGAAATTGCGGACGGACGACTGACGGGCGACGGACGAAAAGCGGTAACAATAGCTCACTTGGGCTCAGTTTAGCTATTTAAAATATCATAGGTGCCGGATTCTTGTTAACCCGTTGAACCCGAAAGCATTACTCATTCTTGCATTCTATAACAAACTATTTGCAAACAATATCAATAAAAAATGTTGTCCATGGTATGCATATACAAGTAGAATGGGGTTGAAAAAAATACTTGAAACAACACCACACTACTGTTTATTGTTAAACTACTGTAACATTTGGTAGAAACTTGTTAATATGGCAGCCATTTTGAATTCATTAAAACATGCCATATTATATATGTCTGTTACTTAGTGATACATTTCATACATAATAACAATAACATAAACAGTGCTTGTGCTGGAAGTCATATACCGTCATTTAATGAAGTTAAACACTGAATTATGTAAAAAAAGTACCAATATACACTTATATTGGCGGCCATTTTGACATACTTTATGGTAATCTGTTATCATTTCTCATTGTTGCATTCTATAACACACTATTTTCAAACTATATCAATAAAAAAAGATGTCCATGGTATGCATACACAAGAAGAATGGAGTTGTAAAAAAATAGTTCTATATCACAACAGTGAAGAATGATATTGTAAACTATAGTTTGGATTGGGTGGTCATTTTGAAATCCAAGATGGCGACCCTCTATAGATTGGAAAACACAGCGAAATTTATTTTCTGATATCTGTTTCCAAACACTATCCAAAATGTATAAGTTACAAATATATAAGCAATCGTAACAAAGTTATCTAGCAAAACCCACACATATGCAGCATTATTGACAATAATGGTGGCCATTTTAAATTCAGGATGCAAGCTAATTGAGTCCATGCCACCGTTACCCACCCCAATCCACTCCATACCTCCACATCAACTGATAGGTACGTACGTCGTCCTGCTCGTAACACACTTTCTTGTTGGAGGGCCAGTGCTTTCTCTGACAACTCCTACAGCAATACTTCGCCCCCTTGCAACGACCGCACGATTTTAGCAGACCTACATCAAAGCAGTACGAACATCGCCCGGTCTCGCCCAAGTGCTGGTCCCCAGCTTTCGTTTCTTCACTTGGTTTTGTACCTGCATCCGCACCCGCTGTATCCCGGTGCATTGGGTCTGTTTCACATGATGTAGATGCCTGTGTGTTGTATAATACGGAGGACTATTATTATGGTATGTTAACCATCATTTTGTCTTGATTTTGAATGACCTTGAAAGAACATATAACGTGTTTGACAAAATAATACCCGGATTGTTCGAAAACCGGAATCTCAAACGAACACAAAGCCATCCAGAAATGAAACAAGTATTTTGACCTGAGTCGCTCACCTGGCAAAAAATTGCACCAGAGCGATCGCCTCGTCGATATCACGGGTGTTTGAACAAATGGTAATTATTGTGGTGCCATATGGGTATTTGTTTGGTAGATTTTGGTGTATATCGTTGGTTTTGGGTAATTTACATAGGTTTGTGCACCTACTAATGCTCAAACATTACACACGACAGAAATCGCCAATTATCTATACATTCACCGTTCCGAACTTTCAGGTCCATTTCTTACTGTCAAGATACCCAACGGACAGAAGGCGTTTTCAATATTTGGAATATTTGAAATATATTAATCTGTTGATTCCGATATAATGCGTGGACAGCATGTACCATTTAAGACATTTACTGGCGAGCCCACTGGCCGGAGATACACGCGTGGCGGAATTGAAGCTCGCCATTTCATTGGATAAGCTTTGTATCGTCATTTTACAGCGATGTCTCAAAATAATCAGATAACTTCGAACTTTATCCACTACGAACAGGCATGACATGTGCCAGCCAATGAACGTCGCGCTTACAAAGCGTTTTCACACGGCTATGTAAACAGTTTCTCTGCCCAAAGAGCTCAGGAATATATCCGAGACTATTTGACGTTTTTCAAACGATATGTAAATGTTTGACTTGCATTGGCGGTTCAGGTCAAATACATTAATCTCAACAAACAATTTCTCTCATTTGTAAGTTATACGTGTAATTTGCGGGAGGTGACATAGGTTGTATGTATGTAAGAATGCACACAAACCACCTGATACCGAAATAACCCAGTCAACACCGAAATATGAACAGTTCTTCAAGAACCTGTGGTCGATACCTTAGATTTTACACATAACATGACCATATTTTTGTCAAACATTGCATTGACCCCACCCCGGGCCCCACCCATTTATGACACAGGGACCACCAGTTCAACAAATCTTAAAGAGCATCCACCATCGATCATTCCTGCAAAGGGTTGTCAAAATCGAGCGGTCGGTTCATGAGAGGATTTTATTTAACTACATGTGTATTCTTTTAGACAACGACCATCTTGGACTCGAAAACCTCCATTTTAAATGTTTAACATACAGTGGAACCCCTCAAAACCGGACACCCTGTGGACCCTATTGTGTCTAATTTAGATGGGCTTCAATGTAAGTAATGTCGTTGTCCTGTCTGTTCATAACAGAAAATGACACAAATGGCCATTTAGTGCTTAATTACAGTGGAACCTCTCCAAACCGGACACCCTGGGGACCTCCCAGGGTGTCCAGTTTAGAGAGATTCCATTGTATCTGTAAATCCGTCACACAATGACCATCATTGCGAAGTCTGGCCAGCATCGGCCAAGAGGTTCGTGTGTGAGAAGAAGACGTGTACAATATATAATAAAAGGATGATCTTTTGACCTAACGACGGCAATCTTTGGATGACATAATCATTCAATTTAGACAAAAATTGCACCAAAGCGATCGTATCGCCGATAAATTCGATTTGATATTATGAAATGAACATATTCGGTCAAAAATGAAACTTGACCCCTTTTTTACCCAGAGCATCGGTCTGGCGGTTCCTGAGAAGAAGATTTTCTAAGAATTGAAGCTACTTTTAGACGTCATTCATCTGGGGTTAAGCAACAACCTCCATTTTAACAAATCGAAATATGCTTCGCTCCAAGGACCATAACTGTGAAGTTTGATCTTCATCGGCAAAGCGGTCCATGCCTTGAAACGGCTCCAATAACAGGCTCACCGTTTGACATTTCGGCGGCAATCTTGGATGACGTAATCATAAAAGAGCATCGACTATTGCTCATTCCTGCAAAAATCGGTCTCGCGGTTCGTGAGACAAATATATTTTAATAATGTAAGCTATATTTAGACGGCGGCCATCTTGGGCTATGCGACGACCTCAATTTTAACAAAAGCCAAAACGCTCCACCAAACGACCAGTACTGTGAAGTTTGGCCAGCATCGGTCGAAGATAGCAAGCCATCTTTGATGACGTAGTCATCCTATTTCAACAAAATATAACTGTTGATCATTTCTCCCAAGGTTCGTACAAATCAGTCTGGTAGTTCGCGAGATGAAGGTTCTTTTTAAGAAAGTGACATACGTTTCTACGGCGGCTATCTTGGATTACGCGACGACCTCAATTTGAAAAAATCTGCAAAGAGCTCACCTATAGATCATACCTGTTCAATGTAACCAACACCGGTCAAGCTATTCTGGAGAAGGGGACGTTTGAAATTGCGGACGGACGACTGACGGGCGACGGACGGACGAAAAGCGGTAACAATAGCTCACTTGGGCTCAGTTGACCTATTTAAAGTATCACGAGATGCCGGATTCTTGCTAACCCTTTAAAACCCGGAAGCCCGGTATACAGGGGCGCCTGGCTCCCTCAATAATTCTGTAATAATGCACATATTTTTATCCTCAAACTTGTTGAGAATGCAGGAAATGGCGTTTCACGCCTCTTAGATTTCAAACATTTCCGGGGGAGCATGCCTCCGGACCTACATACTAACATCGGTCCCTTTGAGCCCTCAAGACAGGGCCCTGAGAAAGCAGGAAATGGCATTTCACACCACTTATATTTTAAAACATTCAGGGGGAGCATGCCCCCGGACCCCCTAGCAACATTGGGCCCTTTGGGCCCTCAAGAATGGGCCCCGAGAATGCAAGAAATGACGTTTCACGTCTCTTCGATTTCTAACATATCCGGGGGAGCATGCCCACGGACACAAGGGTTAATGTGGCTACATGACCTTACCTCCTGTTTCGTCGACTTGCACTCAGCCTTGTGTTTTTTCCAATGACGTTTTTGACACTCCCTTGAACAGTAGTGGACATTGTAACACCCTGAAGGTTAGAAAACACCAAATAGTTTTAACGCTACAATTTAAGGACTGACTTCATAGAACACCATCCTTTGTTTTGAAGACAACAGCAGAGTAAATTCGATTGAATATTTGTACAATGTATCTGCACTGTGTGTCGAGATGCCATCTGCGCCACCTTAGCAGGGATAAGCTATCGGTCAGATTCACCTCTTGTACTATTGTAGCGTTTGGCACAGACAGCTCAGAATTTGACAGATAAAGTAATAGAATTTAGTGCAATATGTTTTACAAATAATTATTTACAACGTCCTATCCGTTATATGTAGCCCAAGTCAAAACGAAGTCTGATTTCTGACGATAAATGCGCCCATTTATTTTAAAACGCAGAAATCTCTACACATGCTTTCGAGAGTACACAGTCATATACGCTTATCTTAAGTTATGGTCACATATAACCTGCTTTAGTATACGATGGGCTACGATGGCCAAAACCTGCGATGGCCCACGATGGTAGGCAATCAAATATTATGCTATTGCTACCATACGACGACACACGTCACCGTACGTCATCGTACGACGTCGCGCGAACATCCTGCGATAGGCCCACGATTGTCACATGGTCTACGACATCGTACGTCGGCAGAGGTAGCAAGCACCAGGGGCCCGTTTCACTAAGCTTCGTACGACTAAAATGATGAAGTGATGGCTGGGGTTTATATACCCCAAAAGTAGCTGCCCCCAAAGTAGCAACGAGGACGCACGATGACACAGGATGATCATGAATCTTTGCATGATCGTCGCACGATGCCGTACAATATCGTACGTGTCTGACAGGTGAAAGTTATCTGCATGGTCGTACGATGGTCTACGACATCGTAGGACGGTCGTACGACGGTCCTACAATGTCTACGATGTTGATGATCGTGTACCATCCAAAAGATGATTGTATTTCGACGCAGGGTGGGCGCCACGATGCGGGTTCCACGATGCTCCTCGATTTTACCATCGTAGCCCATCGTATATCAACACAGGCTCTATGGGGCTATAGCTTAACCCTTTCATCCCTAAGTAACTGGAATGGATTTTGATGTTAATTTTCCGACCAATCCAACCGTCACAAAATGATGTTCAGCTTAGTGTATTTATTAAAAGGGGGTGTTTTTTGTTGTTGTTTTATTTTTTTTTGGGGGGTTGCGTGTGAAAGGTGAGCGGCAGTCTTAGGTTTAGCGGTAGAGCAAATGGAGTAAAACGACGGCCATTTGCCACAAGGTAGGTACATTTTCGTTGTTGTATTCATATTTTAATCTAAAACACGAGGAAGGCATATAGCCTATGGCACGACGGAATATATCATAGATCTACGAATGTAGACACTTTGTTAAAAGATGCAGCAATAAAAATGTTATTGAAATATTTGTGGTCTCCTCTGTGTCTCCTCTGCTGTTACGAATTTTGCAGACATTTTCGGGTCGATTTTAATGAAAATACGGTCTATACCCCTGCATATAACCCATGTAGCCCACAATTATCCACTATTTAGCATTTTTTACGGGATTTCGCCATTCGCCATTCGCCATTCGCCATTCGCCATTCGCCATTCGCCATTCGCATACCTCTAAAGTCTGTGACAACGATGTGTAAGCACTATAAAGGGAAATACATGTAATAAGAAAGGTTTGTGGTAGGTTTGTCTGGCAAATTGTGTGGCAACATATTAATAAGTATAGTTATATATGTTCATTATTGATACATTATTGTGTTCCTTGTGCCGTTGATGGCCGATGGAGGTATACGCAATTCAGTAGAAAAGATATCCCTAGCGGAACATTTCACCTATACCCGTGTTGAGAATACTTTCCGAGCCGGTTTGAGTTCATTTTGCTTTAAAATATGTTACTTAAAATTTTTAAGCACTCAAATCTTCTCCAATACCAGTTCTAATGTAGTTCTATTTTGTGTTGGGCACCGTACATCGATGAATATTGAGAACATTATTTGCCACGTTGAAGACCACCGTTGTACTCGTACCATATATGCGACAGCAAGGGGGCATATTGCATTGCTCTTGAGGTTCCGTACGTCCTTCCGTCCGTCCGTCCGTCCGTGCACATTTACCTCAAAAAGTTTGTAAGATTTTCTCCATCATGTAATATCTTCAATATTACTTGAAAGATTGCTTTACTAGTTGGACAGTTCGTTCGACTTTGACCAGTGTGACCTTTAATATGGTGCTGAAACACTTAGCTATTTTATTATGTCAAAACAATAATTTATTGTAACACTTTCTCAAATTGTCTGGTATGAGCAATGTGAAAGACTGGTGCTTTGGTTCACCAAGCCACCGACTGTTGATACCAAATCTGGTCCTCTGAGACTTGGTGCATTAGCACCAGATTTGGATCATGAACATTTCCAAGTGTATGGAACGCCATGACTGTCTTATGTAGGCTCACATCAGTTGGTAATGTGGTCCCGTCATTTCGTAATATGGTCCCGCCATTTGGTAATATGGTCCCGCCATTTGGTAATGTGAACAAGTCATTTGGTAATGTGGTCCCGCCATTTGGTATTGTGGTACCGACATTTGGTATTGTGGTCCCGTCACTTGGTAATGAGGTTCCGTCATTTGATAATGTGGTCCCGTCACTTGGTAATGTGGTCCCGTCATTTGGTAATGTGGTCCCATCATTCGGTAATGTGGTCCCGTCACTTGGTAATGAGGTCCCGTCACTTGGTAATGTGGTCCCGTTATTTTGTAATGTGGTCCCGTCACTTGGTAATGTGGTCCCGTCATTTGGTAATGTGGTCCCGTCACTTGGTAATGAGGTCCCGTCACTTGGTAATGTGGTCCCGTCATTTGGTATTGTGGTCCCGTCACTTGGTAATGTGCTCCCGTCATTTGGTAATGTGGTCCCGTCATTTGGTAATGTGGTCCCGTCATTTGGTAATGTGTTCCCGTCATTTGGTAATGTGGTCCCGTCATTTGGTATTGTGGTCCCGTCACTTGGTAATGTGCTACCGTCATTTGGTAATGTGGTCCCGTCACTTGGTAATGTGGTCCCGTCATTTGGTAATGTGCTCCCGTCATTTGGTAATGTGGTCCCGTCATTTTTGTAATGTGGTCCCGTCACTTGGTAATGTGGTCCCGTCACTTGGTAATGTGCTCCAGTCACTTGGTAATGTGCTCCCGTCATTTGGTAATCTGGTCCCGCCACTTGGTAATGTGCTCCCGTCATTTGGTAATGTGCTCCCGTCATTTGGTGCTAACTTCATTCGATGCTAACTTCATTCGGTGGTTCGGATAAATGCTAACTTCATTCGGTGGTGCTAACTTCATTCGGTGGTTCCGGATAAATTCCGGATAAATTATACTGAGGGATGATAAATTATACTGAGGGATTTGACATGTAGCACCGGAAATATCAAGCATTTATATAACCATACTACGTGTGATTTTTCATGAAATTTATTTTTTTTAAAAATCGATTGTTTCTGTAAATGACGTCCAGAGTTGACGAAATGTTCAGAGATACGTGTTATCCTCTTGTGCTGAATTTGGAAATCAATTTCTTTGGGTGGGATTATTTCGCGTATTATAATTGACAAAAACCGCAATAGTATCCTGTGTTATCTCCTCTGCCTGCGAATATTGCAATTTTGAAATGTTATTATATTATTAAGTATTACAGTAGAACTTCGATAACTAGAACAGGTCTGGCTCGAACACCATGGAAAACTCTAACTGGTTCGACAGTCCCGGCAAATTTCCTATATAATTCATGTAATAAAACACCTTAAACTCGAACTATGAATTACTCGAACAGTCGAACCTGTGGATTAGTCCCGTGGACGGTCAAACAGTGGTAATTACCGCTAATAACTCGAACATGTAAGTCTGTGATCAGCTGTTTGTCTAACGAGGTGCGAATTCCACCATTGCGGGTGGTCGCGTTGAGTAGTTTCCCTTGACGCGGGATGACATTAAATCACGAATCGCAAACAATAGCGGCGTGAATTACGGGCGTTATGATGTCCACGCTAATTAAGTGATTTGAACAAAATTCATTTTATGTACATAAAATGTATAACGTTTTCTACAGCAATACATATTTTATAAAAAATGTAATTGTCATATTCTGCTTTATGTGTAATTGTTAACATTTAACATTCCAAACTGCGTGTATGAAACTGACTATACAAAAGACCATTACTTGAATAATTAGTTTTCGTTATATCCACAGCAAACTGACTTAACGTGATGACGCTGCCACAATAGCTCAGTGGTAGAGTATCGGACCTATTTTGATACATGTAAAATTATATATGTTCGGTATGTCTTTGCTTAATATGCTACAGTACTACATGTATGTATATATAGCAAAGATATACATGATGTAGTGACGCAATTAAATATACCACATGATTGTGTTAGTTGTATGTTATGCCCTTATAATAGCGTAACATGTAACCAGAAATACAGAGTACAATTTTACATAACCCATTACGCGTAACCCAAACAAAAAACTATTCTGTGGTTTTGTTGATTTCTCACAGGCATGTCAGAATTATGTTACACTGATAAGTGACACAGATTTCGAAAGTTTTTGTTTTTTGTTCAACAAAATGTTCTGTGCTACTTGATTAATTCAATATGTGTATGATAAACACAACTTATGCATCCATATAGGGCATGACCTCATATGGAAGTTTCTCTCGCCCATTGGGACTTAATCATTTTATTTGCATTTTTGTATTACTTTAAGGCTTTATCATGTCGTTTTCCATCACTGTGGACTATCGGCTTCTTTACAATGAGACACATGAATGCCATTATTTATAATATATGTCACCTGACTAGTGTAGCAGACACCCTGTCGCCATTTCGATTGCTTATGCCATGAAAATCAATATGTACTCATATACCGCATGTTGCGGTCTGAGATTTGCAAAATAAAGATATGTTCTGTTCTGTTCTGTTCCGTAATACGATAAGGCGTAAAAATGGTCAGCTTACACTTACACTCCAAACTATAATAGAAGGTAAGCTTTTTTATTTCGTAAAATACCGATCTCCGCCATCTTTGTATGTACAAGCCATCGTAAAGTTTCACCACTTTGTGCGTTTGACACATACAGCAAATAATATGACAGTAAACCAAATAAAATCTGGTGCAATACATAATAGACAGATGTGACAACGTCAAGCTATAAATATAATGCCTGTACAAAAGACGATATCTGATCATTTCTCTCATCAATCTCAAAATAAATTTTGATGCGTATACTTTTCAATATCATGCACAGCCTATTGTTAGTGTACACATTATACATAGGTAAAGCCATATCTACTCGCATAGTAGGTGAATAGACACCAGGGACAAAACACTCGGGTAACTGCTTACATATCACTGGATTTGATAGCTAATAACAGAGTACAGTAGTAGGTACATGTGTGTTTTGTGGGTATATATGGTATGTGTGGTTGGCCAGCCAGGTAAAAGTGATACACTGCGATTTTCTGTGTATCAGGGTATTTATAATGGTGGTTCATGTTTTTAAAAACACAGGCTCAAACCTGTCCAGAAAACAGACATATTTTACAGTTTGGTGTAATATGATTGATAGGAGTCTGTTCTCATGGTTTTTCAACATGTGATTAGCTACATTATACCATATGTTCTACTTCACAGTTTGAGTTCTTTGTCAAATGGCAGAACAGGTGAAACTGGCTGATGGCTAGAACACACAAAGATGGCCGGCCGATTTGGACATTACATGTGCCGTATAGGATACAGTAACAAGGCAGTATTCACATATGTGACGCGCCAAGCGAAAACGTCCCTTATCGGAAAATGTGACGTAACGAGTTATAACGTTACAAAAATGGAGTAATTTCTGCGCGGTTTTGACAAAGTAAACTGTTTTTTTGTTGTTGTTTTTTTCTTTTAATCAGGGTAATGCGGGCGGCCAATTCCGACCGTCACATTTAGCGTCATTGTCGCGTCTATATATATGCATTAAATGGCGTTTTCGGGAAATACATTTAAGTAGATATTAGATCTAAATAAATGGTGGTTTAATTTTTATTTATTTCCATAAATACGCCTACATACATTGTTCTTTTATTTTATTTCGAAGAAAGCTGGTACTACAGTAAATGTTTCTGACAATATAAAAATACGATGTATGAAAATCTACCTGCGTTTAATAATTCGGCAACAAAGAACGTAGTTTCATTTTTTTTGCGTTTTTGAGTCACGTTATCTCCCTGGGGCAACTGCTCACGTCGTTCTCAAGAAAATTCGTACTTAAAACAACATGCAGGTGTGCACATCTGGGCGGTAGGATAGAATTGGGCTACGGCGGCGGAAAAACTTACGGGTAATTAAATAAAAGTTAAATAATCCCACCTCTCTATTTATTCTAATTCGCCGTGTATGATCGACCCTATCTCATAAAGGTGTGTGTGTATTGCAATCATGCGGACATGACAACCCAGGTCTGGGAAAACACATTCAAATATCACATAGTGTATTGTCCCGTTTATATTGACAGTTGATTCAAAATTATACGAAACTGTAATTGTTAAACGTGTGTATAACTCCGTTGGATAAAACATGTCCTACATGCGTTTCTTTTATATGTTGGCTAGTTTTGTTATCTAAGTCTCAGTATTGAATACATCCAAATGTAGACCGTGTATTGAGCATGCTGCCAGCCACGAACGAAGGGCGCACCGGTACCGAAACAATACAAGCGACGTACGCGTGTTTGGCATGTTTTCAACTTCTGACAAACAGATAGTACTGCTGTTACACGTGACGACCCCTCTTTAAGAAAGTTGATACATGTGCACGCAACGGCCGTAAAAAACGATATTCATCTTTATTCATAATTGATGATTTACAATTAGAATCAATGTGTTGACATGATTTAAGGTCGCGTATTGCAGATATTGGAAATCATTTCCTTTGAAAATCTTCATACAATCTAAAGCCTCATACATTTACATATAGGTGTTTATGTTTTCTATATGTGCGACTTTAGTCGGAACGAGTGGCAATTATATCCACATACAAATCAAATAACATTTGTATAATATATCTAAATCACTCACAACTAAGATGCGCCTAAAAATATACAAACTATTGATGAAGTAAACAAATTACTGATGATTTAGAAGGAACTATTATACAATGTTAAAAGTAATTCTGGCACTGATAAATATGGCAAAATATTGACAATTTACTTTCCATTGTGTTGCAATGTCAAACAAATGTACATATATAATAAACATATATTCTCTGATAAAATATCAAGACTATTTGTATTCCTTTCATGTGCTGGACGTACGGACGCCGGTAACACAATATGCCCGCCTCACCATTCGGTGGCGGGAGTATAACAATAAAAAACTATATATTCAACCCTGAAATCAGAATAATCCTGATCTGTTGTCAGGTCCTCGCCACACAAGAATCACTTGGCCCCCTCCAAAAAGCAGTAGGATCAGTAATAATCTTACTACCTTTATAATGGGCAATAACCCAATTCAACTCCCAGGTAACAAAAGAGCCAAAGATAAAAACGTACCTGAGACTTTGTTTGTGACCTTGACCTTGGGGTAAGGGTTGAGTGCTGAGTCATGGATTTGCTACAGCATGATGGAGGGCCATCTGAGGAATGAATGTATGAAATAGCAAAGTGTTCCGTGCAGGCGAGCTAAAATAGGTCGTTGAAAATATTCATCAGAATCTCCACAAAAAGTAGTCCTTCGATCTGGTTCACACGAACGAAACTATAACACAGGCTGTAAACATCCTATGTAAAAAGAAACAAATGGACATAACTCCAAAAGTGAAATCTCACATCTTTGACACGAATGTGTGAAGTTTGTTTTTAAATATTCCATACGATATTCAACTTCGTCGCTTCGTCGTTCCGTCGCTTCGTCGCTCCGTCGCTTCGTCGCTCCGTCACGTTCCGGTCACACATGCGCATTGAGAACAGAAATAAAGATTACCACCTTTTAATCATGTAAACATTTAATGGCTAATTTACTAATAACGGAGCGACGAAGCGACGAAGCGACGGAGCGACGGAGCGACGAAGCGACGGGGCGATGGAGCGACGAAGCGACGGGGCGACGGGGCGACGGGTCAACAGGGCGACGGGTCGACGGGGCGACGAAGTGAAGCTTAGTGTCCTTAAACTTCGCTCCGTCGCTTCGTCGTGGCGACGGAGCGACGGAGCGACGAAGCGACGAAGCGACGGGGCGACGGGGCGACGGGGCGACAGGGCGACGGGTCGACGGGGCGACGAAGCGAAGTTTAGTGTCCTTAAACTTCGCTCCGTCGCTTCGTCGTGTTAACAATTACACATAAAGCAGAATATGACAAGTACATTTTATTTGATAAAATATGTATTGCTGTAGAAAACGTTATACATTTTATATAATAATTATAATAACTTTTCAAAATTGCAATATTCGCAGGCAGGGGAGATAACACAGGACACTATTGCGGCTTTTGTCACTTATAATACGCGAAATAATCCCACCCAAATAAATTGATTTCAAAAGTAAGTACAAGAGGATAACGCGTATCTCTGAACATTTCGTCAACTCTCGACGTCATTTACAGAAACAATTTATTTTGTAAAAAAAATAATTTTCATGATATATCACACATAGTATGGTTATATAAATGCTTGATATTTCCGGTGATACATGTCAAATCCCTCAGTATAATTTATCAGGAATTTATCCGGAACCACCGAATTAAGTTAGCACCACCGAATGAAGTTAGCATTTATCCGGAACCACCGAATGAAGTTTGCACCGAACGAAGTTAGCACCAAATGACGGGAGCACATTACCAAATGACTGGAGCACATTATCAAGTGACGGGACGACATTACCAAATGACGGGAGCACATTACCAAGTGACGGGACCACATTACCAAATGACGGGAGCACATTACCAAATGACGAAACCACATTACCAAGTGACGGTACCACATTACCAAATGACAGGACCACATTACCAAATGACGGGAGCACATTACCAAATGATGGGACCACATTACCAAATGACGGGACCACATTACCGAATGACGGGATCACATTACCAAGTGACGGGACCACATTACCAAGTGACGGGACCACATTACCAAATGACGGGACCACCAATTACCAAGTGACGGACCAACATTACCAAGGGTGCACAATACCAAATCGGGACGGGCCACATTACCAAATGACGGGACCACATTCAAAGGGTGACGGACTTCATACCAATGTCGGGACCACAATACCAAATGACGGGACCACAATACCAAATGGCGGGACCACATTACCAAATGACTTGTTCACATTACCAAATGGCGGGACAACATTACCAAATGGCGGGACCACATTACCAAATGACGGGACCACATTACCAATTGATGTGAGCCTACATAAGACCGTCATGGCGTTCATACAAGTGTCTTGTAGTAGTCATTATCTTCCTTACTTGGTTGAGTAATAGCTAACCTCTCTTTGTTCCATGGTTTTCTAACCAATGTTTACCAGATCTGGAGGTCGGGAAAGTTCCACCAAGTATATGGACGATTCAGTTACATTGGTTCAGTCAGTTTGACATAGAAAGCACCGAATCCGGTATTCCGACTACTTATACTCAACCTAACGCGTGACGTAACACTAACATTTGCCCGTGACGTCATAACCCAAGATGGCGGAAATTGTCAGACAGCGATCAGTGCAGCTCACATTCTGTCCACTTCGTCATATTTGCGCGTTTAATAGTCAAAAGGTGAAGGCAAAGGATGGCTCCGTCATCAAACAGGGGCCTTTTTTGAACGGAATTCGCTACAAAACTGAGGTCAAAACCGTGTATCCTCACGAAATAGTGCCGACTTTCTCGCGTTATTCTGCACACTTATAATGTTGCTAAGATATTTAAATTGACTTATATTTCCTAAACACGCAAAACAGTAATTAAAAGAATATTTACATTTATAAAAAATGCTCTAAAGAGGACGTAAAAATCACGGTTTATTCGTTAAGATCGACTGTGCCACTGATTCCCTGCGTTTGGCTTGAAGTTGTACTGGTTCCCAGTGCTCGTCAACAAGCAAGCGGGAGCTGAAAATAGTTCAAGTTCCGCGATTGCAGAATACTACAAGCCTTTATCCAGATATTCCAAACGACAGACACCTGGCCGATACACAAGTAGAAAGGTAATACATTTAACTTATTACTGCCACTAATTATTTGTTCGAAACTGCTGCTATGCGGAATTTAATTCAGCATACACAGAACATGTTCTTATTTCCGACAAGAGGTAGAAGCTGGCAAATTGTTTCATAATTTGGCTAGCGGAATCGTTACAACGCTTTAAATTAATACACGGACCGTAGCGATGGATGATACATGAGCAGTCAGTTGTGTTACGTTTCTGCAGTACATTAATTGATTGATTTATTGGTGTTGAACGGCCTACCAACAGCTAAACCTTTGGCCGTGAGGGTAGACAAATGGGGCTCATGTGAGTTGTGACCAGTGTAGCTCCTGATCAAATTGCACGCTCCTGTGGCCTGATAAGGATCTATGTTGATTGTAGAAGCATAGCGGGTCTTTCATTGAGAGACAGGCGAGCAGAGCAGATCCTGATCAGACTGTGCGGATGCACAGGCTGATCTGGATCTACGCTCGTCGTAAAATCCGTAAGCCCTATTTCTCAAGTCCCAGTCACAAATTAAGGTTTAATCTACAATACTGGGATTTACGCCTGGTTCCATAACTTTCCATCACTAAGACAATATTGGGCAATCTGATTGCAATAAGGGTGCCTGACACTGGATCGGGATATTTTGTTCTCGGTATGGAAAGGTTTATGGTGTAAATTGACGGATATTTGCAGAATTAGCAATTTAGTTTTCTTACCAGGTGAGCTGATTATCTTGAATTAATACACATGCGTGGGTTCTACAGATAATCAAACATGGTTCGATAAGCTCACTCGTTTGATTGGCGTAAGAACCCACTCACCTATGCATTATTTCAAGATAATTAGCTCGCTTGGCTAAATAATGCAAATTAATACAAAAAATACTATTTCTCTATGGGAATTTAACATTGAAATGATTTTACAAACTATAAAGAAAAAAATATTAAATTTTCATAAATGATGTTTCACTGTTATCCTCGTGAATGTTTAAAGGTACATGTACATGCCCACACAGTAGGCACAAAATGTTTTTTATAGGAATTAAATAAGTGTATACTATAATTGTGACACTATTCCACCAGTTCTAAAAAGTGTGAGTGCCCGTTATACAGATATAATCATTTAGTAATATATATTTTACTGATAGTGACTCGCGGTGGTATCAGGCTATTTTCATATGCAAATGAGGCATGACATTTTTGTCGCGCCCGCTTGCGGAAAGCGTGATATAGTCGGCACTTTCGCGTACGTACGTGTGTCCGGTTAAAGTTTTTTTTTTGGTTAAGTTTTTTGGTTAATTTTTTGGTTAAAGTTTTTGGTTAAATTTTTTGGTTAAAGTTTTTCGTTATACTATATCTCTGCAACTGCTTTGCCCATTACCTTGAAACTTCACATGGGTGTTTATCATCATCTATATTTTCATTCTACCCCCCTCCCGTGCGGCCCCTTTGCCCGATGTCAAGGTCAAATTACTTTGAAGTTTTTGGTTTAGTTTTTTTTTTGTTTTTTTTGTTTTTTTTTTTTAGGGGAGCGCCGTGGCGTAATGGTTAGTGTGTCGGACTACTGATCCAAGGGTCGTGGGTTCGAGCCTGACTAGCGGCGTGCGTTGTGTCCTTGAGCAAGACACTTTATCCACACTGCTCCAGTTCACCCAGCTGTAAGTACCGATAATTCGTAGTTGCTCTGTAAATACGAATTACCGGCTTCTCTCAAAAATCTCTACCTCTACCTCCGTTCTTTCTCCCATTCTTGGGAGACGGCATGCAAGGTCCTAGAGCCAGTGCCGCCGTTAAATATAAGCAAAAAAAAAGAAAAGGTTTAGTTTTTGTCGCGCCCGCTTGCGGAAAGCGCGATATAGTCGGCACTTTGGCGTACGTCCGGTTAAAGTTATTGGTTATGTTTTTTGGTTAAGTTTTTTGGTTAAAATTTTTGGTTAAGCTTTTTGGTTAAGTTTTTTGGTTAACGTTTTTGGTTAAGTTTTTTGGTTAAGTTTTTTGGTTAAATTTTTTCGTTTATACTATATCTCTGCAACTGCTTTGCCCATTACCTTGAAATTTCACATGGGTGTTTATCATCATCTATATTTTCATTCTACCCCTCTCCCGTGCGGCCCCTGTTCCCAATGTCAAGGTCAAATTACTTTGAAGTTTTTGGTTAAGTTTTTTTGGTTAAAGTTTTTCGTTGTACTATATATCTCTAACTGTTTTGCCCATTACCTTGAAACTTAACATGGGTGTTTATCATCATCTATATTTTCATTCTACCCCCTCCCGTGCGGCCCCTGTGCCCAATGTCAAGGTCAAATTACTTTGAAGTTTTTGGTTAAGTTTTTAGCTCACCTGAGCGAAGCTCATGTGAGCTATTGTTACCGCAATGTGTCCGTCCGTCGTCCGGCGTCCGTCGTCCGTCTGTCGTCCGTGAACACGTTTAAACGTCTTCTTCTGGGTAACCATTGGGCCTATAGTCACCAAACTTCATGGTCTTGGTCCTTATGTAGGGTGATTACAAAATTGTTAAAATGACGTCATTACGTAATCCAAGATGGCCGCCGTCTTAAAATAACACAAATTCTTCAAAAATCTTCTTCTCAAGAACCGCCTACCAGATTTCGACAAATCTCGGTACGAATGATCGATGTACAATGCTCTTTCAACGTTGTTAAAATGGTGACCCCGGGCTCAAAAATGGGCGTGGCCCGTGGGGTCAAATTGGGGTCAAATTTTATTTTTGACCGAATATGGTCATGTCATAAATCAAATCGAAGGTATCAACGAGGCGTTAGCTCTGGTATATTTTTTGTCGAAATCGGATGGTCATGTCATCCAAGATGGTCGCCGAAAGGTCAAAAGATTGTTCTTTTGTTAGAGATTTCAAAATTGTTCTTCACATGAACCGCTTGGCCCATGGTAGCCAAACTTAACAGTTATGGTCCATGGGTGAAGCCTTTTCAGATTTGTTAAAATGGAGGTCATCGCTAGTCCAGGATGGCCGCTGTCTAAAAATAGCATAACTTCTTAAAAAATCTTCTTCTCATGAACCGCCCGACGGATTTTAACGAAACTTGGTAGGAATGATTGATGCACAATGCTCTTTCAAAGTTGTTAAAATGGTGACCCCGGAGTCAAAAATGGGCGTGGCCCGTGGGGTCAAATTTGGGTCAAATTTTATTTTTGACCGAATAAGGTCAATTCTACATCAAATCGAAGGTATCAAAGAGGCGATCGCTCTGGTACATTAATTTTCGAAATTGGATGGACATTTCATCCAAGATGGCCGCCGAAAGGTCAAAAAGTCGTTCTTTTATTAGATATTTCAAAATTCTTCTTCACACGAACCACTTGGCCCATGGTGGCCAAACTTCACAGTTATGGTCCATGGGTGAAGCCTTTTCAGATTTGTTAAACCGGAGGTCGTCGCTAATCCAAGATGCCCGCCGTCTAAAAATATCACAAATTCTTAAAAAATCTTCTTCTCATGGACCGCCAGCCGGATTTCGACGAAACTTGGTAGGAATTATCGATGCAGAATGCTCTATCAAAGGTGTTAAAATGGTGACCCGGGGTCTAAAATGGGCGTGGCCCGTGGGGTGAAATTGGGGTCAAATTTTATTTTTGACCGTATATGCTCATGTCACATATCAAATTGAAGGTATCGATAAGGCGATGGCTATGGTGCAATATTTGTCGGAATCGGATGATTATGTCATCCATGATGGCCGGCAAAAGGTCCATTTGTTCGAGATTTTGAACGTCTTTTTCTCAGGAACCACATGGCCGATGCTGGCCAAACTTCATAGTAAGTTAAGATCCTTGGGTGAAGCATTTTCATATTTGGTAAAATGAGAGTCATTGCTTAATCCAAGATGACCGCCATCTAAAAAATATCACAATTTTTTAACACATATGAACTCAATGTCATATTCTCCTCTGGTGTTCATGGAGTCAGGTGGGCGAATTAGGGCCATCGTGGCCCTCTTGCTTGGTTAAGATATTTTGGTTAAGTCTTTTGGTTAAAGTTTTTGGTTATACTATATCTCTGCAACTGCTTTGCCCATTATATTGAAACTTCACATGGGTATTTATCACCATCTATATTGTATTCTAGCCCCTCCCGTGCGGCTCCTGTGCCCAATGTCAAGGTCAAATTACTTTGAAGTTTTTGGTTAAGTTTTTTGGTTAAACTTTGTTGTTATACTATATCTCTGCAACTGCTTTGCCCATTACCTTGAAACTTCACATGGGTGTTTATCATCATCTATATTTTCATTCTACCCCCCTCCATTGCGGCTCCTGTGCCCAATGTCAAGGTCAAATTACTTTGAATTTTTTTTTTAAAGTTTTTGGTTAAGTTTTTTGGTTAAGTTTTTTGGTTAAAGTTTTTGGTTAAGTTTTTTGGTTAAGTTTTTTGGTTAAAGTTTTTGGTTAAATTTTTTGGTTAAAGTTTTTCGTTATACTATATCTCTGCAACTGCTTTGCCCATTACCTTCAAACTTCAGATGGGTGTTTATCATCATCTATATTTTCATTCTACCCCCCACCCGTGCGGCCCCTGTGCCCAATGTCAACAAGGTCAGATTACTTTTTGTCTCGCCCGCTTGCGCAAAGCGCGATATAGTCGGCACGTACGTACTTGGTGTCCGGTTAAAGTTTTTGGTTAAGTTTTTGTCGCGCCTGCTTGCGGAAAGCGCGATATAGTTGGCACTTTGGCGTACGTACGTGTGTCCGGTTACAGTTTTTGGTTAAGTTTTTTGGTTAAGTTTTTCGGTTAAACTTTTTCGTTATACTATATCTCTTTTGTTAGTGTCCATGCCTCGCCACAAGGCGCAACATGCAGGCCGCGGCCATCTAGTTTAATTAGTTATTCCAGTTGAATGCGTCACCTGAACATATAATACTTTCGACAGATAATAAAGTATGATCATTGCACATCAAACAATAAATACAGAGAGTAAATAGTAATGTCCGTTAACATTTTAAGGAAATGCGATTATCGCCCCTGATATCAGTATGGAAATTGACATCTGCTATAAAATGTATAATAATGCAAATCAATACGTGGGGTAATGGTGAAATAATGTTTATTTTGCCAGACCGTGTCTCGTATTATGTCTGATATAAAGAACAGTTTGTGCCTACTGGGTGGGCATGTACATGTACCTTTAATCTCCTGGTAAACATCTTCACTTATATGAAACTATGATGTATCTATGAGGATTTAACATGCAGAAATTATTTTTATAATATAATTATTATTTGACTAAATTTCGTGAAATAAAAATAAATCTCATTCTTACATTTTGCTAAGTAGTAATACTAGTGGAAAATTGTGTTTCGTATGGTGGCATATATTTGCCATCAAGATATCAACATAATTTCTCGCAACATGTTGACTTAAATATCATGACATGTCAACATAACCTGATAAGTGCCACAAAAAGTCAACATAATGCGAGTTATCACAATTAGTCAACATACCGTGATAAGTTAACACAATATGCCGACATAACGTGATATTTATCTCAACCAGTCGACATAACGTGATATTGATCTAAACAATGTGACTTTTTTGAACGTGATAAGTTAACACATCATGTCGATATAATATGATAGTTTTACACAACGTGTCGACATAATGTGATATTTTATCTCAATATGTCGACATAGTTTCGCGTCGGCATCTCAACAGCAAGTATATGCCACCATTGTTTTGCAATGTTTATATATATAATCTTATAAGGTGGCAATGTATGTATGTATGTAGTAAGGCCATAGAAATTTAGTTAGAAAACTCCGGCCTTAGGAGATTTATCTGCTCATCCAAATAGTTGTGGGGGGGGGGGGGGGTTCATTTTTCGTACTGAGACTGTGTAGTATCAGATTGCTTTTGAAATGTTTTGAAAATACATGTAGATACATTGTTATTATTACAGGAGAGCTCGATGAAGGCAACTCTGGTTATTCGAAGTTTAGCACCAATTCGTTCCAGCCGAAGAACTTTCCCACATGTACCACAACCAACAACTGAAGCAAGACATCGTCATAGCATAAATAGACAATGAACTAAATAAGGCTGGGATCCACCAAACCTATTGCCAGTAATTTACATGGCCCGTGTCAAATTCATAAAGTTGAAGTTATTGAGCCTAGCACCAAAGATGAATTCCTTACTGCGTATTGAATAAACTGATCTTACACAGTATACACAGTGCCTATGAAGTTGTTTTGACTGCATAGATATTCTGGTTACAAGACAGTGATTTTGCCATCCATGATTTGGCAATGCCACAACCATTCTGAACAGCAACAAGAGACAACAGTGAATGAAGTATAGTTTCATCATAACTTCTATATTCCTTGTAGAATTACTTAAATATTTCAACACAGCATACTTGCGGACAAATGCCACACATGCATGCTGCCCCTAATGTGACCTTGACCTGTTGACCTTCACAACTTTGAACTTTTTCACACATTAAAGGTACATGCCCACACAGTAGGCACAAACTGTTCTTTATAGGAATTAAATAAGTGTATAATTGTGTCACTATTCCACCAGTTCTAAAAAATACAAGTGCCCGCTATACATATATAATCAATTAGTAATATTTATTTTACTGATAGTGACGCGCGGTGGTATCAGGCTATTTTCATATGCAAATGAGGCATGATATTTTTTAATTATGTATACTAATTAAATGTCACCTGAAAACATTATAGTTTCGACAGATAATCAAGTATGTTCATTGCACATCAAACAATAAATACAGAGAGTAAATAGTAATGTCCGTTAACATTTTAAGGAAACACAGTTATCGCTTCTGATATCAGTGTGTAAATTTACGGCTAATATAAAATGTATAATAATGCCAATCAATACGTGGAATAACGGTGAATGAATATTCATTTTGCCAGAAAATGTGTCAGATGATGTTTCTGATGTAAGTAACATTTTGTGCCTACTGAGTGGCCATGTACCTTTAACAAGTTCTCAATTATGTCATAACTTCTTTATCCCTTAATGGATCACTATACTATTTCAATACATTTCACTTGTTGAGAAATGCCACGCATCCATGCTGTCCTTAATATGACCCTGGCTTTCACAACTTCGAACTTTTTCACACATTATTTATTTTACCGGAGTTTACACAAGACCTGTGCACAAATGTCACACATCTATGCTGCCCTGAATATGATCTTCACATTTTGACCTTCACACCTGTGTTTATGAATACTTATCACTTTTGGTAAATTAACTTTGCCACAGTTTCTGCCAATCTGCCACCGGGGGCATTCGTGTGCCGATAGGCCACATTGTGTTGTAAAAAACGACAATTAATGATTTTTCCTCAAATATATATAAATAAAAGATTAATTTGACTTTATTTTGTAAGGGGCAGGTGGGGATGATATTCAGTAATTTAATTTCATGCGAGCCTTAGCCGGACGTAAAATTTCAAAATAATGTTATACCAATTACCAATGAAATGAAACGGTCAAAATGTCCAGATCAAAATTTGATTGATTTTTGTCTAATGAATTTAAAAAGTCCAGGTGCATATATATTCCTTATACATGCTGTTCCTGTCATGACATATTATTGTGACTGATTAAAAGATGCACCAAGTGTAACCCCATTGTTAGTGCGGAATTCAGAATGCTCCCAAATTCTGGTGTGTTTCTCTATGTACATGATGTATATGACATTTTGAAGTCACTGCAGCTATTCAGTATGTAGTTTGTCTCTCGATGTACTGCAAACAAATTTCTCTCAGTATAGCGAAAAAGGTCACTGCATATCAATTTAGTGCTGTTAACAGTTCAAAGTGAACATGGTTGGAGAAATGGAGCTTGGACATTTGTGTTCAGTGTCGGCACATACCAGCATGCACATTTGTCTGATCAAGTATACATGTGCTATTCGCCATTTAGTCAGCAAAACACCCACAATGCTCCAAATAAACAGTATAAATCCTAAACAAGCTGCAGGAGTGTGCTAGCAGATCATGAGGTACTGGCTACAAATACCATAGCCCCCATTTCTCCAGTGAAAAATACAAACATTTTACAGGCTTGTTGACATCATTTTCATGAATATTTGTAATTAAAAAATGTCTTTAGTATGTTGCAATGTGACTGATGTAAACATGGTGGTGGTGCATGTTACCACATAATTTTACATTTTAGCAGGGTTAAAACAGAAGAGTGGATTTAAGTGAATCTACGTTTTGATCTGGGTGGATTCAGGGCATTAAGGTTTCAGTTTATGGAAAAAGTACTTTCCGCAACAAACATATATTATAATAAGCTTAGAATTGCAAATGTATTTGGTTAAGTGATGCATATACGTGTACAGTCGAATCATTTTACATCATTTAGTTGGAATGTCAAATAATTGTGTAATTTGTCCACAGTATGAATGAATACATGAAATAAACTGATGTCATTTGCATTGTTATTAGTCAATTATTATTTCAATCATGATTTATAAAACTGGCTGAGCAAGTCAAAATAACTCAGAATAAACATGAGGAAGCATGTTGATTGGTTGAATGAATTTGATTTTAGGTGTGTCCAACAGTAAGATTATATAACATGTAGACGGCGTTTTGATTCGTCATGCATTAAGGCTTATGTGCTCAGAAAAGTTTACAATCTTTAATTCAGGCCCAGTATGTCAAATACACCATTAATGTACAAGCCTGCTTGCAGAGAGCTTGTAGTAGTGGTTACATTGACGCCATTGTGTCTGTGTTAAAGTTGTATCCAATCGCGTAGCGAAAATGGAATATAGGGATGCAAAAGTCGTCCGTCTGTCCATCCATCACATTTTCCATTCTGCTATGACTTTGTTACCGTATGACTGATTGGCTTGAAACTTCATGTGCATGTCTATTATCCATATGTTCATTCCCCGCCCCATCCATTCCCAAGGTCATGGTCAAATTGCTAGAAATTTGCGTCCAATAGATGCGTACACGTTTCTCCATTCTCTAATAACTTCTTTACTGTGCATGTTTACTATCATCATCCATAGTTTTTTCAATTTGGGTCCAGTAGATGAAAGCGCGTTTCTTCATTCTCCTATAACAGCTTTACTGTGTAACAAATTGGCTTGAAACTTCATGTGCATGTTTATTAACAGCCATATTTACATTCCCAACCCCACACATGCTCTCCCAATGCCCAAAGTCGAGGTCAAATACCTTTGAAGTTTCAGTCCAGTAGGTGTGTGCACGTTCCTCCGTTCTCCTATAACTTCTTTACTTCATGAACGATTTGCTTCACACTGTATGTGCATATTACCCATCATTCATATTTTCATTCCTCACCCAGACTTGCTGCCCTTGTCCAAGTTCAAGGTCAAATAACCTGTGCTGTGAGATTGACCTTCAAACCAGGGAGCTGGATCTGTGTTGTGTGTGGTTAGAGTTCAGATGAGCTCTTTTGTACTCCTTTTTATACCCCGTTTGAAAAACAGGACATATTATGTTGTGGCGCCATCTGTCCGTCCATAAACTTTAGTCTTGTACATCGAACTAGTCCTACATTTTTCCACTGTTCGAATTTCAGGGATTAATATATATTTATGTGGATGTAAATATTCCGTACTGATTTTGGGATCCCTTTCCCCCCAATGCAGCTGGTTAAATGCGGGATCGAACCTTTTGGCCCGGCATTAAATGGCCTTAGCTGTTGATAGGCCATTAAATACCAATAAACCAAATCAAGTCAACCTACTAAATTTAACATGAGCCAAACGAGGTGAGGATGAGGAGAAAAATGTATACGACATTTACACCAAACCATGGCGATATAACTTGGACATTATTTATCGAAGGAAACTCGTTTACAAAATATATTTTAGACCCCATTTTCAAATTCACAAATTTAACGCAACCTTTTCAAATAAACAAAATGAAGAGAATAGCATGCATGTTATTTTGAAACAAATGTAATTGAATTTTAATAGTATGATGAAATCTCTGTAAATGAGACGTCCGTTAGGTTGCCGTGGTGTCTCAGACAATTTACAATCTAAGATAAGTGACTGCGACCCAGTGAAACCCAACACAGTTATGTTTTATGTGTGGAGAAATGGGGCTTATGGGATATATGGCCAGTCTTGCTCTGTGTCTTCCAGGTCAGTCTTGAGGAATGATAAGAACATACTTTGTTAGAAACAGGACTGATGTTTCACCGACTGAATGGTGTCCAGAGCAGACTCTGATCTGATCAGACTGCGCAAATGTATGGGATATATGGCCAGTCTCGCCCTGGGTCTTACAGCTCAGTCTTGAGGAATGATAAGAACATACACTATTAGAAGCACGACTGATGTTTCCCTGACCAGTACCATAACCATGATGAGGCAGATGAGGCGGGCATTTTGTTTATTTGTTTTATGCCAAGAATGAAACAAATCCCTGGGGTGGCGGCGGGTAGAATGCTCCCTGACCCCCATGTCGGGACTTGGTTCGCCTCGTCTGGTATTTACCTCTGGTTACGGCCTTGCTGACTGAATGGCGACCAGTGCAGACCCTGATCAGACTGCGCGAATACGCAGGCTGATCTGGATCTACACGGGTCGCAGATACCATAAGCCGCATTTATCCAGTCACAGTCACAAATTAACAGTTTACATTTATTTCTAACACATTACTGGTAGTCCCTCCAAACTGAAACTGAAACTAAATCGTAACGGACTGAATGCATATATCTGCTAATTGTTGTCGGTCAATGTACATGATGTGTTGGTTCCGTGCTTATTTGCCTCCTGTAATTGGTATGACTAGAGCTGGGGCAGAGTTACAGGTTCCCGGTTTATTGCTTAGTTTTCTGTATCCGGCACCCTGTCAGTTGGAACCAGTAAACTTAAAACCTGATGAACTAGAATAGTTTATGGAACGCGTACGAATAGGTAAATCGGTCACACGGAGGCATTCTGGTATTACATACTTGTTTATCGACACAACGCGGGTCTGACACGTGACAACTGGTATTTTAGCTGCAATCGGTCTGCAACCTAGCAAGTGCTCGGTCAATTATTGGGTGTCTACAAAAATGTGTCTGAACACTCCTATTGTCTCACGATAATGCTTTTAAAAGGAACAATGGTAAATTTATTAATCAAGGACGGCCAGTGTAGCACTATATATGTGGCTGAGAAATGGGGATTATTGATGTTGTGACCAGTGTAGCTCCTGAACAAATATCACACCCCTGTAGCCTGATAACGATATGTATTGCTTGTTAGAAGCATGACAGGTGTTTCATTGTAGTGCATATCCTGATCAGATTGTGCGGATGCGCAGGCTGATCTGGATCTACACTGGTCGCAAAACACATACTCCCCATTTCTCCAGTCACAGCCACTAGGGAAATGGGGCCAATGTGTTTAGCGATCAGTGTAGCTCCAGCTCTACTAGTACCGTCCTGTGGCATGGTAAGGAAGCTACACCGGTCACAAAACCCATAAGCCCGTTTTTCCATCATAAGCTGATTATTGTCCAGTGTCAAAAGTTGTACGCAATATAGCAAATTATCAATAAACTTATAATGTAAACACACAATGTGTTCATGATGGCTGGACAGACCTATTGATAAACTGCCAGACCGACACGGTTGTAAATGAGGGTTTATTTTACTTGTACATTTGTGGAAATAAATGCACCAATATGTCCTAGTCGATGGCACAATCACCTCCTATAACCGGATTAAGCGAGTTGCAATGTAAAGGATACTGCATTAATACAAACATATGGGCAATGCGGACACATGTGGGCAATGGACTAATGCCTTGACCGTTTACGCGACGAATTTCCATGTATAAATAGTTTATGCATCAATATACAACGTAATTACACGAAACATGAATAAAACAGATGATGTTCTGAGAAACTTATTTTTTACATTCATATGTTTGTCAAATACGTGTTCGACCCGTGGAGAATTCAAAGCTATTTTTAGTTTGGGCCCTTTCAACATTTCTAACATCAAGTATGTTTCCAACGCTGTCAGATGCACGTAATTCCGCGATTTTGTTCCCGTGCTTCTCTATTTCAGTTACTATATCTTTTTGTATGATTTTTATTTTCAAATGATCACCACAAAACTATTTTAGTCACATGACTAGCTGAACGAGCATATATCTTTTAAAATCATGCAAGTATACAGTACATTCAATCGTTAACTCTTATAACGCTCAATAAAATATCGACATCTGATGATTTTCGAACTCAGTTTTCGCAATAAAGCCGTTTATTCGACACAATAAACCTGTCTCAAATGCATTTTAAAACAATAAAGCCTCTTTCAGAAATATTACAGATGTGATGTCATGGTATGCATGTGTTTAAATCTCTGATTTTTGCCAGACGGGCGTACACTGTCAGGGTAATTCAACTTTTATAGCAAAGCAAGACTTGTTTAAAATTTGTATATTATAAAATATACAAAAATAGCAACCAGCACGGGCATGTACACTTATCTGACAACTGCCGCCGACCTTTTTCGCAAGTACTTCCCACCGACGGACCTTTAGAGTACTTACACATCGTTTTCACGGACGTGAGAGGTATGCGAATGGAAATTGCTAAATACTGGATAAGTGTGGGCTACATGTGTTATATACAGGGGTATAGACCGTATTTTCATTAAAATCTACCTGAAAATGTCTGCAAAATTCGTAACGGCATGGTTTGTTACACAGAGGAGACCACCAATCCTTTAATAACTTTGTTGTCACTGCATCTTTCAATAAAGTGTCTGCATTCGTAGATCTATGATATATTCCGTCGTGCCATAGGTTATATGGCTTCCTCGTATTTTAAATTAAAATGTGAATACAACAACGAAAATGTACCTACCTCTTGGCAAATGGCCGTCGTTTTACTCCATTTGCTCTACCGCTAAACCTATTTGCCAACCTAAGTCTGCCGCTCACCTTTCACACGCTACCCCACCCCCTTCCCCCACCCCTGTGTATCGAGTGCAATAAGGAATGATTTTGTATGGACTTGTGCTGCAGTCATAAACACCGTATCAATCATGGTGTATATATTGGCATGATATTATTGATATAACTGACTAAGAAAGAAATAATCAACGTCATCATGCTCCCCAATAGTGTTTACATTATTTGGCCACTGCAACTGTGTCTACATCACGTGACCAAAACATGGTTCAGTGTTTCTTTTAAATGTCACAAATATACGGAAAACTGGTGTTAACAACAAATGCCCCAACACGTTCCAAAAGGGTAATTGGGTAGTGATGGACCAGAATTGCATTTATTTTTATCAAACTTTGTCAGTGAACTCAAAACATCCGGTTCATTTATACCCGACTATTTTGGCCCATCCCGTTAGCGCTTGAAATTGCACAATTTATCATGTTCTTACTTAAAGGTTTAACCAAACTAAATCAACAGATATTCATGCACGATGCACTCAAACGTAGTACGGAAAAGATGTTTAATGTAGACACTGTTTGCTTGTAGAACCTGATAAATTGGTGTACTTCACACGCATGTTACTGTAACCGTTACATAATGTTCAAGCATAATTTCCCCATGTTAAATCCCCATAGACATCTTCACTCTGTGAAGATGTCTATGGGGATTTAGCATGGGGAAATATGATTTTGGGGGTTAATATTTTAAATGTTGCACATGTTTGTCACGTGACGTAGTTTCAATTCAAGCTGCTGACTGTTTGGACACTACCAGGGTGATCGCAGATTTAATTTATCTTTCTTAACAACTAATTAAGCATATATTTTATTTAATGAATATCCAGAGCAGGATGCCTGCATGTTATGGAAAAATAGGTCCAACAACATCCATACTAAAATGAAAGTAGCAGATAATAGCCAAATATGTTAAAATCGTAGGTTATATAGCAAATAATCAATGCTCTGGATAATCAATATTGACTAGGAAAGTTTCCGAATTGTGTTCTCTATGCTGCAGTTTTTGAAATGAAGGGAGTTGTCGTCTTTTCATTGCTTACCCAATCTCTTTAAACACATCTAATGTCTTGGTTCAGTAGTTGCAGATTGGATTCAGCATTAAAAAACATTTTACATCAGGTTTTTAAACATACTTATTCACGAAATATCTAACCATTTATATACTGTAAAGTTTATTTTGGCCTTAAGTACATTTAATGGAAAAATCAATGGCGGTCCACCTGAACAACGTCGCATGTCCTGTCCGGTGTTGTCACAGTTATCGCACTTCATCTTGCCGCGTCCTTCGGTGTCACAGACCTGGAAGGTTTTCAATTGATATTGTTTAAATAGTTGCGAGCGGCAACTCTTTCAGATCTGGCTACGGACGGTACGGGAGTATATTGCAAGAGTTACCGTTCGCAACCACTGTTTAAAGTGACTGGCTCTCAGATATGGGCAGAAAGTGATGAACTAGATTAATAAAACAAGGGCGGATTCAGGCGGGCGGACCCGTCCCCCCTCCCTACCCACCTCCTAGAATTGGGCGAGTTGTGTTGCTCTAAAATACGCCAGAATGCACGAAATAGGATGTAGATATCAAAAATGTTCCGGGGCATGCCCCTAGACCCCATAGCAGTCTCAAGAGCTCCGCTCGGTCTACGAACGAGCACAGCGAAAATATAGTAAACTGTAAGAAGTTCCGCCTCCCCCTAACCCAAAATCCTGGATCCGCGCCTGCCTGTACAAAACACTATTAATTACAGAAATGGTATGTGTTTACCCAGTTGTGCATATTTCAGTCGCCTGGAACAGATTTGGATTAGTAAAACAAATGTTTATAACAATGAAACGTTTGCATTACTGGCTGTTTCACGAAACCTGCCCAAATGTTACGGCTATATAAATAATGCAAAAACAATATATTTTTCGATTCTATTAAATTATAGAAAAATTTAACAATGAGCCTACTTTTTATTTCGTGAAATTTGGCCCAATATTGATTAACATGAGGAACTTTTTCTACTTACAGAAATAGTGGACTGATCTTCAAAATGTAACTTTAATTGTGTTAGTTAAATCATTTCCAAGCTATCTAGCTAGGTTTCAGAATAAATTTCCAAATGTTTTCGTTTCTCGACTCCTCCCCTCCTCTCTCTTTTTTCTCGATGTGAAATTCCCATAGAGAACTCATTTTTCGTGATAAAATCAAATTTGACCAAATTTCACGAAATAAAAAAGGCTCATTCTTAAATTTTGATAAAATTTAACATTACCGAAAAAAAAGTTTTGGCATTGTTTATATGGTCGTAAAATTTGGACAGGTTTCGCGAAACAGACATTAAGTAGTCTTTCTGTAGTCGATGGTTACCCATTTAATAGTATTAATATTACTTAAATGTGTGCCTCTAATGGAAACATCTGAATGTGTAATTGTATGACCAATTAACAACAAAATATAATCGTATTTCATAAATTTTCTGTACTGATACCTGTATAGCGAAAATTTATACCAAATTATCTCCCCTGTTTATCACAGTTTATGATAGTAAATACTCGTATAAAGCAAACCTTTGAAATTTTATCAAATTAAATGGTACGATTGGTTGATGTAGGCAATGGTGTACATGTATGAAGCGAAGAAACACATATTGAACTAGATTGTTTTTCAGACAAAAACATATGTCTTCCCCCTATGCAAACACTGCATGTTATCGGGACTAGGGAAATTTAAGGCAAGAACAGCATATATGTAGCTACCTTGATTTTCTACATAAGTTAGCTGTATATTGGGAGATAATAAAATAAAAAGAGACACCATATGCAATTTTCACTTGCCAAAGGCTATGACTCTGCCAATACTAAATGAATCCGCATAAAAAAAACAGATGCACAACTGTACATAGTGACAAATATTCCTGTAAAATTTGGCAATTCTAACTCAAACACTTTTGGAAATACGCACGGCACAAATGTGTGATGAAATGTGTGATATCGACACAATTGCCAATTTTCTCTTATTCAAGGGTCATAACTCCATCCTTGCTGGATGATTCCGCAAACAAAACCCCAGGTGCACAACTACACATGCTGATTAACATTCCTATAGTTGCATGCCTGTACCTCAAATACTTTATGAGTTACCGGCGACACAAGTTAATAATCAGCAATGTTCACTAAATCAAGGGCCATAACTCCGCACATACTCTATGAATCCGCATCAAAATCACCAGATGCACAACTCTACATGTTGATAAACATTAATATAATGGTTCATGACTGCGTTCAGTTATGTGCGACAACAATTCGTTCCCTCGAAGTAACACTTCGCTCCCATGATATAACAATTTATTTCCACGAATTAGCAATTCGTTCCTACGCTATAACATTTCGTTCCCTCGAATTAACAATTCGTTCCCACGAAATGAAAATTCGTTCCCTCAATTTAACAATTCGTTCCCTCGAATTAACAATTCGTTCCCATGATATAACAATTAATTTCCACGAATTAGCCATTCGTTCCCATGGGAACTACATGTAATTGTTATTTCGTGGGAACGGATTGTTAAATTGAGGGAACGAATTGTTAATTCGTGGGAACGAATTATTAATTCGTGAGAACGATTTGTTAACTTGAGGGAACGAATTGTTGTTTCGTGGGAACGAATTAAAAAAAAAATATCTACGTCCCCTGCGGGGCTCCATAGTCGTTCATACCATAATGTGTATGGAACGCCAACTCTTTATAAACGGAAATACTTACTGCTAGCTCTAAATAAATGAATTTGAGCTAGCTCTAACTGATTTAGAGCTTGGTCAAATTGATTTTAAGAGAGGATTAAATATATGTCTTTTTGACCTCTCTCCAAATATTTTAGAGCTAGCTCTAATTGATTTATTACTAGCTCTAATCCATGTCCAGCTATCTCCATTATATTTCGAGAGCTCTAAACCATTTGGAGCTAGCTCTAATTCATTTGGAACGAGCTCCAATTCATTTGAAGAGCTCTATAAATCATTTAATTCATTTAAATAGCTTTTTAATTCTGTTATTTGGAGCTAGCTCTAATTGATTTAGAAATAGCATTAAATCGCGTGAAACTATGAAACGATGTCTCCCTGAATGATTGTTGTTATTGTTGTTGTTGTATGTCTGCAATTTAGGCGCTTATTTATCGCCTCAATCTCTCTACAGCCACAAAGACTACGAGAGCAAATGTACCGACACACTCCCGTTGACCTGTACCTGGTCTAAACAAATACCTAAGAACAAAAGCAGTTTGCTATATTAACTGTATTGCCGGTGTCTTCGGGTAGTGCCCATACCGTACAGATTTCGGCGTCTATACCGTAAAGAATCCGTGTGAAATTGTCGAGTCTTTACCGTCCAGTGGTGGGTTTTTTTCCTATGTCATTTTTGACATATTTGCAATTAAAGTATGGAAACGAGGAGCACATATTCGGAAAGAGTATCAATAAATTATGTAATATCCAGTGACAGATTTGAAATTAATGCATACATGACCGTATGCGAACTCGCTCCAGATAAGGAATTGAATATTTTCACTCCATCATTTCTGAAGCAATTGGGTATTTCGAAATTTTAATTGGGTAAAATAAAATCACACTACAGTTTACACATCAACAGACAGCAATTATTGAATAGTTTGCTTCGAAATAAAAACACATCTTGGCATTTCATTAGAATTGTCTCCTTGGAGACAATTCTAATGAAAATTGTCTCGGAGACAATTCTAATGAAATACCAAGATGTGTTTTCATGGAAAATATGAAAACTATGCTATATTTGTGGTCTGTTTATTGTTTTCTGCAGCATGATAAATGAACCACACAATTGTAATTGCTTTTAGATACTCGCTAATTCTGACTTCAATTGGGTTTTTTGGCAATTTTAATTGGGTATTTACGCAAATACGCAGCTTATCTGGAGCGCTGCAGTAAAGACCGTCCTCTCAATTCATTTTCAAAATGTTCACGTTTTTCGGTCGTTCATGTTTATATTAGCGAGAGATGGACACTGACAAGAGCAACCTATGGTTAAGATAGCATTTATACACAGGATTACCACGTTTAGTTCGTGATTTTTGCTAGTTTTAAAGGGGAAAGCAGTTTTTTCAAGTCCGCCATCGTGTGGGTGTCTTAATTTACCGGCCAGTACAGCTTACAGTACAGTGATATTTGGCGTTCCATAAAAGTGCCTGTGATCGCTAAACGTATTTTCTGTAACAGTCTCATTTGACTATTTATTACACGACTCATAAGTATATATAGTGAATTTATATATGTACTATCTGTAGTGTATAATATTAGATCAGTGATATAATATTATACACTGCAGATAGTACATGTATGATAATAGTATTACACTGGCGCAAAAAACAATGTTATCCAATAACAGTGTTCTTACCTTGTCAATGTTATGCTGTTGTTCCGCAGTATATTCACTCGATGTCGGTCACTTGTTATGCGTCCGTGTGTATCCACATACATACAAAACTTTACCTTCCAAGAATACAAACAGAAAGTAGATATTACACCATACTATTACCCAACATACCACAGGTTGAAGTAACGGACTGAGGTCTGTAAATACATTAAATATGCCTAAAAGCATCAATAAACGAAAAATAAAATCTAAAAAAAAGTTTTTTACTCCCTCCATGTACTCCATATAGGTTACGAAGTTTTTAATAGGCCGAACCCGGACGGCCTCGATACAACGGACTCTCACGAAACGTCAACCGAGTTATATCATTGTCGCCTGTTGCAGAAGTTGGGACAATGTTAGTACTCCGCAACGATATATTCCCCGATGCGCTATGTCAACGCGTTTTCGAGCTATCGATTGTTTTGTTTTAAAAACAAATTATTGCTAGGTCGTAAAAGATCGGACATATGTGCAGATCCTGATGAGACGGCCCGTTACGACGAGCCGGCTCATCTGGATCTGTACTGTTTGCATAAACCGCTATAGCGGGCTTTCGGGTTCAAATGATTAAATATGGTATGGTAAATATTGTATAAGTGCTCTCGCGCTTATTTGTAATCGTTGTAAAGTTTAAACTTTAAATATGGTTCGAGTTCAAAAGCATAAATTATATAGACAAATTCACGAGAAGGTAAATCAATACTGGTAAGCCATGTAGGTCTCGAGGTGACAGACACACATCATGGACGGCAATCACCATATATTTGATCTTATTCTATTGGGTTTCTTGGTCATTTATCTTGGGTGATAATGTATGTTCATGATCGCATAGTACGCAACTATGGCTCAGAATTTCAAATGTGTGATTTACAATGAAATCTCTCTAGACCTCCCATGGTGTCCGGTTTGGAGAGGTTCCACTGTACAACCGCTCTCCCGGGTTACTCCATATCACCCGAAACAAAAACACGATTATCCGTAATTCTAGTATATATATTCAATTCCCATAATAAAATCAAAATTTAATGGAATATCATCAAATAACATTTTTTTGGGGGAAAGGTGACTTTTTTGTTATTGATGAAAATGTACTTACATTTAAAACTTTATTAGATTTAAAGTGTGTCATAACACAGGTATATAATGATCGGTTATATATTCGATTAAGTATACTAGTATACGTTTACTTTAACTATGAACACTATATGTTATGCCTTTGATAAGTATAAGTAATATTGCAATTGTATTTAGTAATATATTTCCCATTGTCTTTATTTTTAGAAACTATTTGTGTACAACATTGGCATGTTTATGACAATCGGTTCACTGCTCATATCTAATCCGAATGTTCTGGCTGTGACGCAAAATAAACACATTTTCTTGATGAATTTATTTCAAATGCTGGAATTATAAGGAATGAATGGCCTTTTTTGTGGAATTTATCGGGGATATAAACTTGGAAAAGTCGCGGGAATACTGGACGAGGCCTTCCGGCCTTCGTCCAGTATTCCCGCGACTTTTCCAAGTTTATACCCCGATAAATTCCACAAAAAGCCCATTCATTCCTATATTGTCTTTATTTTTAGAAACTATTTGTGTACAACATTGGCATGTTTATGACAATCGGTTCACTGCTCATATCTAACCCGAATGTTCTGGCTGTGACGCAGGAACATTTTATAGTCTGCCGTTTATAAATTTGTTATCTGGCATCACTAGCTGGATGAGATAACGGGCATAGGTGTGTCGATTTATGTAAGCACAATGACATGCCAGTTATGAGACACGCCATGTGATTTTGTACCTTAGGACATCTGCGTGATTTCATCAAATACGTCTATAAAAAATCCGTAAATAGCGTCATAAGTTGACATAATTTTCAGAGTACATGTACTCTGAAATTTTGTCAATTTTGACTTTATTTATGAAAAATATTGTCAATTTTGTAAACGTATTTAATGAAATTACGCAGATGCCTGAAGGTACAAATCACATGACGTGTCTCCATTATGTGCTGTAACTGGAGAAATGTGGTTTATGGGATTTGTTACCAGTGTAACTCGTGCTCAAATAGCACACTCATGAACCTTGAAAACGATCGATATTCTTTATTAGAAGCGTGACGGATGTTCATTGATGTAATGGCGAACGGTGCAGATCCTGATCAGAGTGCGGGCTGATCTGTATCTACACTCGTCACAGCTACAAATGAGGCGGTCTCTGGTCTTTCCTCTCTTATGGCATTGTCGTGGTTTGCCGATATTGATTTCGAAAAAAAAAGTGCAATATTTTCCGTCAATTACATCGAAAATGGACCATTTTTAGTCGACTTTCGACTTTATTTGTTGAAAATATGAATGATTTTCTGACAATGACATCTAAAATTGACCAAATATCAGACATGTAATAGCGTGGGATGTGATTTGTCCAAAAAATCGAATCGAAATCGAAATCATTTGTGGAAAATATGACTGATGTTCGAAATCGGTAAAACAAAGTGATGCGATACGGGAGGTAATACATGTACAATACATGTATATCTTGTCCTATCCTATATTATAGATTAAACTTACTCGTCGTTTCAATAATTAAGGCACACTTATTCGCATGTTCCTGTTTTTTTACTTACTCGGTGGCCCGATCTTGGGATGTCACTTGGTCTGTATTCACCGGACATTGCAACACATTTGCTCATATTATGGTCAATTGTATATCTTGAATCTACTGTCTACTGTCTAAATAGATAAATAACATATGTTTAAATCAATCCTATAGTATACAAGGGCGTCGTCAGGGGAGGTTCGATGTGTTCGTTTGAACCCCCATTTTTGGAGCCAGCACGATTTTGTTCATATAATTTAGGTCCGCGAATACTATTTTCAGTGCATGAATGAGCAGACATTATGTATAGTATTCAAATGCCATACAAACAAAATACAGTGAATCGGCGCAAAAGTATTGAAATACGCTTCTTCAATGGATCCAACATTCTTTGCCCAGGAGCTATTTGTTGTAAAAACATACTCTAATGCAGCATTTGGCTTCTAGAAATCAAAATCTCTCCGGGACGATGAAGCAACCGAAATATGTAAGGGGCCCAGGGGCAACCCCTGGACCCCTTGCAGATTTCAGTTGCTTCACAGCTGAAAGTCGACCCATTTATCCAGTCACAGCCACATTTGGGGGAACACACACCTTACAATTTAGCAAGGTGTGTTATAAACTACAACTATGAGCCGTCTCATCAGGATATGCACTTTTTGCTAATTTTCATATTTTTGAGAATAAAACACCTTTTCATAAATGGACTTGTCTCAAAATCATTTTGTGACGGTTGGATTGTTGCAAAATTAACATATCAAAGTCCATTCCAGTTTCCAGGGGTGAAATGGTTAATATAGCTATGACTGGGTAGATCGGGCGTATGGGTTTTGCCACCAGTGTATATCCAGGTCATCATGTGCATCCGCACAGTCTGATCAGGGTCTGTATTGTTCACTAGTAAATCAATAAAACACCCGTCATGTTTCCCACATACACTATATATCGTTATTAGGCTACATTAGTAAGTGAGCTACTTAATCAGCAGCTACACTGGTCACAAATCCCATAAGCCCCATTTCCCCAGTCACATCTACATATGTGGAAACCATTGTTTTTCAGTCGTCACCCGAAGACTAGAATGATTATAAAGAAACAATCATACGGCTTGACGTTTTCCGGCCCCCTAAAATCCAACCATGCAAACCATATTCAACTCTAATACATTATCTAACTTATACTTGGATGATGTCCCCACCTAACCTGATTTTGACAGACAAACAATTCGGGTTAGCCCAACCAAGTACCAGACCACCAAGCTTGCCTCATACGCCCTGGGCGCATTACGGTTGTCGGTACCATCCGAGCGCACCAACGATTTCTGGTGCCAATGTATTTAGACACACATACTGATTATATGTCAACATGATAGACTTTTCAAAGTGGTAGCTTAAGCCCACTAATTTGCATAAACAAGATGGCCGCCAGTGAAAAAAGCATCGGCTACTGTAGGACATATATTATATTGTGGAACCAATATTTGAAGGGTCATAATGGCGCATCATAATTTATATTTAATAGCTAATACATTATTGAATATATAACAATCGATATAAGCTTCAACCGAGCTTGTCAAAATCCAATATGGCCGCCATTTTGAAGGAATTTCCTAAAATATGTAAATAAATTGACAAAGACGTGCTATCAATGTGCGTACCAAACACTATTTCTGAAGTAATACGGCCATCAGTCGTTCATATATATGTATCCTGAACATTGCATGTGTTAGAAGCATCATGATAGTCGTGCACATTTGTTAAGTTCCACAAACAAGATGGCAGTAATTGTTGAAAATTACATTATTTTATAGAATTGTTCTCTCTAGATGTATCGTACATTCATAAACGAAGGGAATTTGTCAACCAACTTCGGATAATTAATAAATATAATGCATCCACCGGTTTACCAGGCTATTTTGTGATATCTACATGTTCAATAAATCCAAGATGGCCGCCATTTTATACAAATTATGTTGATTATGCTGATCAGTTTGACACAAACTGCCTGTCATGAACAGCTTCGATACAAGGCAACATAGACGGGCTCACAAGATGATTATACACAATCGTGCTAACAATGGCATATGCCAGAAGATAATTAACGATTAAATATATATGAAAAAGGGTGGCGGCCAGTGTTAATATGCTAACAGAAATTGCATCATGTTATACCAGTAATACCAGAAGTGAAATGATAACAATTTCTGAGACATATGAGGTGACACATTGCAAACGATTTGCTTCTCATATTTTAAAGGAATGTAATTATAATTTGTATGAATCAAAGATGGCCGCCATTTTACAGGCATTTTTTCATGTATGTACATGTACATCAGTTGGCATACTCACTATATCTGGGTCGACTATTAACGGTTAATTGATAGGCCCTGACTATATCAATGAGTACATCATGTTCCAGTCCGAAATTAAACGTTGCAATGCTGTTTAGATTGATATGTCCTAATCATACACGTTGCAAGTATTAGTTGTATATATGTTACATTACTGTCCGCCCATCTTTAAAATAATTGTAAAAATATTATACACCCAGAAAGGTCAGATTTTTAATCCAAAAGTTGTTAATGGAGTTGATCTGTTGGACACATATACTGCTTGTATTTGTAATATATATCTGCACAAAACATGGTTGCTACCTACGTATTGTTTTGTTTAATTTTAAAATATATGTACAGCCGTTGTATTGTTTTAAGTACGCTATGTACGTGTATATGTGTATATGTGTAGACTAATGGTGCTTATATGGAGACCGACCCACACATTTGGATATAAATATAAATATTTTGCCGAAAATAACATTTAATGCAAATTTCATGGAATCATTATCTGCTATATATGCATGCACAACGGTCCGGTTATTTAAAGTGTTTATGTAATAGTGTTAATACTCTATATTTATTATCAGTAATTAAATTATGTACTAATTTGAATGTATACCATTTAACGGCAATTCTCGTTCAGCCAATGTTACTAGTATGCGGTCGTAATAGGAATACAGACATTAACTTGGTGTATGCGTTGTATATTGATGGCAAGGTACTTTACAAATAAACAATATAATCCTATTATTCTGACATCAATGGATAACCCCGGCCGCCAATTGGATTGAAGATATGGATATGTAACGATATGGACGGTGTGGCAGACGTGTTGATAAATAATGCTGGTTGTGGCTGGCTGAAACCAGATAATTTGGTTAAATGTCATCCGTGGAATATATAAGTTCATATGTTGACGATGGTTATCAGTGTATAAATTGCTCGCTTAGCGATGTATACTCAGGTTGGGCTGGTTGTAAGGTTGGACTCATACGTTTTGGTAGTCTAGGCACGGTTGCCAACCCGGGTCTCTGAGATGTAGGTTTATTGCACTATACGATCGATTGCGTGCCAATAAATAATGATTGCAAAACTACCACGGTGTTCTTCTTGGAGAGCTTTAGCTGTCAAACAAGGCAGCAAACAATGAAATGATTTGCCGAAAATATTTGTCATCATATGTAATTATACAAATTCTTATTTTTGCAAATAAAGATGTGCTCGTTTCTTTGTTGTGCGGTATACAAAGTACATGTATTATAACAACGCCGGGTATTAATAAAATAAAACTACAATTAACGATAATACTGCGAGTTCTGATGCCCAGTGGAGAATTAACCAATCACAATCGTTGAATATGTTATGAACTGTGAGATGTGTCATTTTAATTTGATCAGTATCACTTCATACGAGATTGACCACGTTTGACCATAAATTATGTAAGTGTCATTCAACTATATTTCGTGTACATGTAGCATGACCGTTAACTGCTTACACAGAAGGTCCGAAAACTTTATGGCTGCACCTCGTAACACATGCTTATCAACTGTGGCATCAGGTCATTTTGTGGTTGTGACTGTATAAATTGAGCTTATGGGTTTTGCGACCAGTGTAGATCCATATTAGCATGTGCATCCGCAGAGTCTTGTCAGGATCTGCACTGTTCGCCATTACATCAGCAAAACACCAATAGTGCTTCTTACAAGCAACATATAACGAAAACACACTACAATACACACTACAGCGCAATACGGTCGTAACTCACTTTTTGTAAAATGTTCAGGAGAGCCAAACATATTTCTAAAACTAACAACTACTCTCAGTTGTGTACCATTTTCATTTATATTCTGTAATAACAGACATGAAAAATAAATAACCTTATGAAAAAAAAATTGAAATAAATAAAAAAGCGATATTAGCAAATATTTGAGTTACGACCCTATTGCGCTGAAAATAACAGCCAAAATGCTGAAATAGTTCAGCGCAATACGGTCGTAACTCGGAATCAATTTTTAAAAATATGTTGTAAAACTTGATATTTTGATTTCAGCTTCAGAAATTTACTTGCAATGAATGAAAATATCCTTGATGTATTTTCTTTGTTTCTGAGCATAACATGTTATTATCATCAAGGTCATGACCTTGACCTTCAGTGGTCAGATTGTTTAGCTCATAAAGCATGTGTCGTGTACATATTTGAATTTAATGTTTTTCACTAATATCAGTACATACACAGATGCAACGAGTACTGCTTATTTATGCACTTGCAGATATACACTTTACATAATTACATTATCATTAGTGTCATGACCTTGACCTACATTTACATCTGTAATTATCATACATATATGGTAACAAATAATTGATAATGGGCCGTTTATCTTGAAACAGTTTATTGAAATCAAAAGTATTTTTTTATTTCAACTTGAAACTACTGACAAACTATTTTAATTATATTGAGCCATTCTTGAGGTTAACATGTACAGACACCCATCATCAGTAATAATATGTACAGTTATTAAAGGTACTGTGTCTCAGATGATGTTTCAGATACTCAATAATTTGTGTTGTTTTTCGTGTGATGTTCTGCACATAACGTTTACCAATCACACCATATCATTTGATAATACTTTTTTACGGATATGTTTTCTGTGCATATCTGATACCTAGTGCTTTTAACCATAATCATAGCAATTTATAAAAATGCATGCATTATCCAAGCTTACAAATTGCGGATTAGTTTTGGAAAAATACAATTTTAACTCGAGTAACATCAGAAATTATTTGACTTTCTCGCTTTACTCGTATTAAGATGACACATGGATATTCCACATAACCATGTTTAGCCTTGAATATTTGAATGAAATTATATAATCATTTTTACATTATTGTGTATTGAAGATATATTTCCATGATTTCTGTCACTAGAAATTATAGATTAGTATAAAGTGTCTAATAAAACAATGTAAACAGTAAATTATATGAAAACAGGGTTTGAGAAAGACATAGTCAACTACACTAATTATGAAACATAATAGATTTTAGAAAGTAAGGGAGTATGTATCTGGTAATACCCATGCATGTGGTCCACATCATGTGTAGCATGTTTCATGTTTGAATTAACAATGGTTTGTTATGACGCCATCAGTCACCAATTATATGACACTGAATTAGTTGATTTGTAAGACCATGATAAAGCCGCTGGCACATACATAGTCTAGTAATTTGAGACTTCCGCGCCAAACTACTAACATAATTCAGGTACTCTGTAACATTGCATTCTTATGTTTACAACACCATTTATGACTATCTAATATATGCTTTGATATTATAATAATGACTGTCTTATGTTTATCGCTCAACAGATATGACCAAAACATGAACCTTGAAAAGCAAAATAGGCTGTGAAATCATAAAATATTGATCTGAAACAAACTATGCTGACTATTTCAATCATGTTTAAGTGACTTAATTCATTCATGAATGTCTGATCTCTATAAGTAAAGATTTATTAGAAAATATGACAATTCTACCGTATGCTAAGCCCAGGAGCTTCTAAATCTTCGGCAGGAAACTGTCAGTGCAGCTACAGCCAGTGACATCACACCTACCGGTGACGCAATTAGGTGTTGTTGTTTTTTTTACTAAACAATGTGACAGTCTCCTCCAATTGAATTGAAAGTATATATTATAAGATACACAAACTAAGATAATACTACCTGAGATTAGAAACAAGTCACGGAATTGAATGTGACAATTTGAACAAAAATGTAATTAATAGACATTTTCATAAACTAGGCATATTCCGTTCAGATTGCATTTAAGATTATAAAAATAATGTTTAAATCTATTTTCCTCCTCACCATGAGGTCAACCTAATTTTCAACTATATACAGTACCACTTATTTCTCCCTTTATTTGCAATTTATATTGAACAATTAAATAAAAAAAAAAAAAACTGAACTGAACTTATTTGGCTTCGTCAGTGAAACATTGTTTAATTTTATAAGTATTTTTAAATGCTACAGGGGTCCTACCAATTATCCGGACAATCAATTTATCGGACAAATCAAAATAGCTGTTAATTAAACGCATTCATTTGATCCGATTTTGCAACGGACACATCTAAGTCACTCAGGTGCTTGCTGTTTCCATGCCAGTGTGAATACTATATCGCCAAGGTAAACATTTTAGTACAATTTGCCGAAAACATCCCCCCACTATGTCCACAAGTTGTTTACAACGTCAAACGTCGCGCGGGGGCTTGTATCTGTCACTGCGCATGCGCATAATTTGAGGCCCCCTATAGAGTGTTTCAATACTCTGTTGTGTGAAGTATGCAGACGATACGATGCATTCCTCCAATATCATTTTCAGACTGTTTAATACACAATGTACAATACAGAGCAGATAGGAAGGAATGCGAAAATGTATCATGATAGAAAAAGAACGAAGAGCTACTTATTCAAAAACAAATAATAATTGTTTCAAGGCCAAATCGCCCCAAGCCATTTCGGACCCAATCCATTACACACCATTTCACACCCATATTCATTCGTGGATAAAATCGACAGGTGCGAAAACACCAGTGTACGAAACGATAATTACCGCGGAATTTCCACCAAATTATGAAGAGCTCAATCGAGTGCGCCCATTACGTCATTGCAGAGTTGTTATATAAATACAATACATTCTATAAATACGATGTTTTCCAAGAAGCGAATGGTGATTGTGTTTTCTGCAAAACAACACAATGCTGTTTATACTGGTTTTCAGGCGATAAAATTATGATTTTAAGGTGAGAATACAAGTTATAAGACGGTTATACATTTGTCCGGATAATTGATTGTCGATGTTAATTTTGGGGCAATGTTACGACTGATGATCTGACCCAATTTTAAGTGAGAAAGATGGCACAGTTTGCTAAATAGTTTCCATGCGTTGAGAAAGCAAGAACCGACGATTGTTCTGTGAAAATTTTATGCCCGTAGCTGCTATTTTAAGAAAAATATCGTAACAAAACAGCCATTTTTGTCCGATAATCTGGAGGATCCCTGTACAGCTAGATGCAGCATGCATTAATAATTGTTAGCATTAAATATTGAAATTGCATGTAATTTATATTACATGTGCTCATGGTGTCATGTTTATTAATGTAAAATAAAATGGATTTTTTTTTAACGTATTGCGGTTTTGTCAGTTGAACATTATTTTCAATCTCATTTTTTTTAAATGTCAATTTTTAAATTATTTTCTGACAAACTACAACTTGATCTTTACTTATATATCAAAATATCATTGTGGAGCTACAATACTATTGTATAAAATGCAGCGCAAAACTGTTGTACAAATAACTGGAGTTACGACTGTATTGCGCTGAATTTGTTTTTGCATTCCGAGATTATATATTTTTTCGAAACTTGCAATTGTTTTTAAATGTTTAAATATGTTTTTATGTACTATGTAATATCATTTTTATAACTAAATACAAGTCCACAATTATTTATGGTTCAACATTGCACTATAGATCCACCACAATTCTTTATAAAATGCAGCACAAATACGTTGCACATGTAATTTGAGTTACGACTGAGTTGCGATTATTTGGCGATTTTGAGTTACGACCTTATGTCAAATGACCATTTATAGCCTTAAATATTGGAATTCAATTATTTTGACATATGCTGTATTACTAGAAAACACATTAGAAAATGCAAAAAAGTCCATTTCGAAAACAAAAGTGAGTTACGACCGTATTGCGCTGAACCCTCGATATGATCAGGAGCTACACTGGTCACACGTCCCATAATCCCCATTTATTCAGTTACATCCACATTTACAGAAACTACGACTGAGTTTCAATATCAGTTTCGGCGAAGCACGGCAATATGAAAAGGGTCAAGGTGTATCATCACGTGGTTACAACACAGAAAGGTGCCGAGTCACATGCACGTATGTTGCAAAAGGCTGTAGAAATGTCACAACCATGCTACTCTGGTCGACCAGGGACATAGGGTCTATATTATCTCTGGGTCGACGAATATGTGGCTGTAGCTGGATAAATGGGACCTATATGGGACCAGTGTACCCCCAGATCAGCATGCACATCCGTGCAGTCTGAACACAGGAATTCGGAGTGTTTAGACTTTCATCGACATAAACTCTATTTATACTGCAACCATTGCTCCTACCATTGCTCCATGTAGCATAGTAAATGCTGTTTATATCTGAAGTAACCTAATATACCTGAAGTTGCCTAATATACATGAAGTACTGTTTTTGCTTTTATTTGTTCACCTTTGACCCCAAATCGCGGCCTCTGATTGGTCAGTCTCTGATTGGTCGCTAGAGCTCGCCCCAATAAAGCTGTCTAAAGCCCAACCTAATATATTTTATATTCGACGGCATCAATCATGTATTTAATTTATACCGCATACTAAACTTAATTGTTTGAACGTGCGTGACGTCATGTGTTGACGTAATTCCCTCGCCATACGTCACAAATTTAGCGACGTCATTCAAAGCAAAATGGAGGCGTCCACGCTAGGTAGATTCGGTATAAACTCCACAGTTGTCATAATAAACAGTACACCCATAATAGACATGTCCGTGTCGTTGGTTACGTCGCGTATACTGTACAAATGGACAAAATTCAGCTGAATCGACAGCGATTTCGATTTTAAATTTCTCCGCCATCTTGAATTTGCTGTTGAGACTGACCAATCAGAGGCCGCGATAAGGGGTCAAGTCAAATCAATGCATATTTTCACATTGCTGTGAGTATTTGTACTCCCAGTTTTGATAATCAATGCGTATTCTGCTAAAATAAGTGCGTAAAATACGCCAATACGCACATTATCTGGATTTCTGATGTTTTTACAATATGTGTCGCTGAGCTACAGCTGAGTCAAAAGAACAAGAACAGTTCAACGTAAACTTATTCAATAACCTTCATTAACCCTTTCATCCCTAAGTAACTGGAATGGATGTTGATATATTACTTTTGCAACCAATCCAAACGTCGCAAAATGATTTTCAGACTAGTCCATTTATGAAAAGGGGGTATTTTTGGTATTTATTGAAATTACATGCACTTTCAAAAACGTGCAGATCCTGATGAGACGGCTCGTTACGAGCCGGCTCATCTGGATCAGATATGTTCGCATAAACGCTATATAGCGGGTTTCGGGTTCAAAGGGTTATCCCTTAGACTGCTGGAAACACACAATGTGGTCTGCTGTTGGTTTATATTTTGCCTTCTTTCTCAATTAAAACATAGTTTGACAGCACTTTAGAATCATACCCATTGGAAATAATTCGAAAGTGCTGTAAAAATAATGTTGTGGACGAGAAAAACGTATAATAGAAAATAAACAGCAGACTACAAAATGTAACGGTGCGGCAAGGGTCAAATAAACATTTTAAATTAAACATTACAATGCTATACAACATATTATTTCATAAAACAGGCTTTCCGAATGCATTACAACAATGTATGAAAGGTACATGCCCACACAGTAGCAATACAATTATTATAAATAAGCGACATAGTAGGTTCCTGTTCGTCACAAAACACTTCATATTCAGTCATGTGAGTATACTAACTATTGAAATTATTTTAATGAGTCACGGATGCTTCTAATGATGACACCAACGTCAAAACATCGTCACAACATTACATACGTCATTTGGAACGTCTCTATTATATTCATGTTACATAACGTTGGCGCATACTATGAATACGTATTTCGGGGGATGTGACAAGCCAATCAATTTCGTTCCAGGTGTTATTACACGCGTGTCATATAACATTTATGAAATGACTTCAAACATGGCATAACTGTAACAAGGATTTCATGTGATGAACATAATTATTACACTGTGAAAGTAAGTTTTTAAAATTGACTTTCACAGTGTAATAACAGTGTAATAAATATGTTCATCATGTGAAATACTTTTATGGCGAATTAAACGTAACAACCACATACAAAGCAGTAACGCCTATATGAGACTCGCCATGTGATTGTGTATCTTCGGTCATCTGCGTAATTTCATAAAATACGTTAACAAAATTAACAACATTTTCCGTAAATGGCGTCAAAAGTTGACCAAATATTCAGCGTACATGAGAATTGTACTCTGAATATTTTGTCTCCTTTTGACTTTATTTATGAAAAATGTTTTGTAAACGTATTCAATGAAATTACGCAGATGTCCGAAGTTACAACATTACACGGCGTGTCTAATATGTGGCTGTGACAGGAGAAATGGGGCTTATGGGTTTTCGACCAGTGTATATCTTGATCAGCCTGTGCATCTGTACAATCTGATCATGATCTACACGGTTCGTCATTCCAACATTGAAACACCTGTTATTAGTCCTGTCGATATTTGGACATTTTGAGCCGCACCCGGACTGGCGTATATACAATGGATTTTTGGTGATTTTTGTGCATCTACAGACCATATATAATACGGCAAATGACACTCCTTGAGCATTTTCCAAAATTGAAGATGGCGTCCATGGTGGCTGCCAAAAACAACAAAACCAATTATTTGCCTCTTAATAGTGTACATATACCGTTTTCTCTGTCTTGTATTACGCATTGCTTTAAACCAAATCCGTAAAACGTAAGAATGTGTGTTTTGTATCCAAAATAGCACTCAAGATGGCCGCCACATACGGTTCATAGTAAATAAATGTGTCTTGAAATATGCTATGAATATTTACTGCGTTCATAATAAACACTTATTACATGCTTCTAACAAGCAATATAAATCGCGATCATGCTACAGGAGTGTGCTGTTTAATCAGGAGCTACACTGGTCACAAATCACCGAATCCCCAGTTCTCCAATCACAGCCACATTTAGTAGCCACACAGTCTAGTAGTTCTGGAAACCCGATATACTCATAGCACTATGGCTCAATCACTCCCGCTACCCTCCCACCTATAGCACGATAACAGAAAACAAATCAGATATATTTATGAACGAGAGGCCCAAATGGGCATATATCGCTCACCTGACCTACGGACCATAACTATGACGTTTGACCAGTATAGGCCAAGTGGTTCACACGAAGAAGACATTTGAAATCTATAATGAAATTATGACATTTTTGTATAAAAACAATGCTCCAGAGTGATCGTCTCCTCCATACCTTCGATTTGATGTATAACATGACCATATTTGGTCAAATGTGAACATAAACCCCCGGGCCCCGCCCATCTTTTATTTCGGGGTCATAATTTTAACAAATCTGACAGAGCTGACTATCGACCATCAAGCCAAGTTTCGGCAAAATCGGTCTGACGGTACTTGAAAATAATTTGACCTATTTTTTATGGCGGCCATCTTGGATTATGCGACGACCTCCATTGCAAAACAAACCATCGGTCAAGCGGTTCACGAGAAGAAGACGGTTAAAATCTATAATAAAAGGACGACCTTTCTTTCTGGTGCCATCTTGGATCATCCGATTTCGATAACAAAAAAACACCATAGTGATTGTCTTCTCGATGACTTCGATTTTCTATACTTGGTAAAGTCAATTTTAATCCCGGAGTGATCGTTTTAATAAATCTGAAAGAGCATTGTTATCGATCATTCCTACTAAGCTTCGGCGAAATCGATCTGGCGGTTCGTGAGAAGAAGATGTTTTAAGAATTTGACCTAATTTTTTACGGCGGTCACCTTGGAGTATGCGACGACCTTCATTTTAACAAATATGAAACAGCTTTACCCACGCAGCATAACTGTGAAGTTTGACCAACATTGACCGAATGTTTCACGAGAAAAATACGTTTGAAATCTATATTAAAAGGATGCCCTTTCGGTGGCCATCTTGGACGTAATCATCCAATTTCGACAAAGAAGTATCGTCTCCTCTATGTCTTCTATTTGATATATAACACGACCATATTTGGTCAAATTTGAAATTTGAAATTCGACCCCTACTTGAACCCTCGGGCCCCGCCTATTTTAGATCCCAGGGTGATCATTTTAACAAATCTGAAAGAGCCTAGACTATCGATCATTTCTGCCAAGTTTCGTTGAAATCGTCCTGGCGGTTCGTGAGAAGATTTGTTTAAGAATTTGATGGCGGCCATCTTGGATTATGTGACGACCTCCATTTTAAGAAATATTAAACGGCTTCACCCACGTACCATAACTGTGAAGTTTCACCAGCATCGGCCTAGCTGTTCATGAGAAGAAGACGTTTGCAATCTATATTAAAAGGATGACCTTTCGGCGGCCATCTTGGATAATGTAATCATCCGATTTCGACAAAAATAATGCTCCAGAGTGATCATCTCAATGATACCTTCGATTGAATATATAACACGACAATATTTGCTAAAATATAAAATTTGACCCATACTTGACCTCCTCAGGTGGTTCGTGAGAAGAAGATTTTTTAAATATTTGACATAATTTTTACCATCAGACCATCCCCGTGAAGTTTGGTCACGGTTCAGAAAAAAGAAGAAGTCGGAAAATGTTGACGTCAGGACGGACGGACGAAAACCGGAAACAAAAGTAAACAATAATATAAGAGACATGACATGTTAGTCTAAACCCGTCCTTACCTAATGATATGCTGCCAACCTTACTCATTTCTCAATTTCGGCCACTGTCACATTGAAACCATGTTTAAATCGGTATACTATTTGTTAGATTACTCAAATAAAGTTGGCAAGTACTAAAAATGTATGCTTATCCACAAAGCGCACCCCCCCCCCCCACCCCTGCACGTAATCAAAAACAAAATAGAGGGAGAAAAGTAATATGTTAGTACGATGAGAGTTGTCATTCCAAAGGGTATTCGAGGTATGCTCCCGACAAGAAGTGTCTGCGACTGACGCGGAAGATGTTCGGTGTCAAGTCCATAATATCTCCAGATTTTCGTCCAGGGGATACAGCAAGCAACACGTCCGAAAAATACACCTACCTCTGAAATCAATTGTCACTAAACTTATTATTCCAAGGCATCACGGGACGGTTGAAAATAGCCAACATTTACTGCTTTTCTGAGGGCGGCTGGTGACTTACAAAAATAACCGCCTCTCACAATCAGCTAAGGAGGTTCTTGCGACAAGTATTGAAAAATACTCGCAAATGAAGTACAAATCGCCACAATAAAAATTCAGTAACCGCATCAGATGTGTTCAATTAATTTTTTACAAAGTTACCCCACCCACCTATTTTTGGCCAGAAATTTCAACACGACTGAATTTATAGGAATTGTTTTCATGAAAATATGAGGCACAGATACTTTGCTATCTCTAGTTCTATCACTTGTAACACCACACAATTTTCTGAAAATGATTTCAAAGCGGGCTCAAATTTTCGTTACAAATGCCCGAAAAATACCTTAAATTCTGACGCGAAACCGTACCGGCGAGACAGCATAGCAGGCGACATTTTCCAAGATGTCAAAATCAACCGGAGCTAACATTCAGTTTCGTAGAATAATGAAATACTCTAAAAAAAATACACCTAGTCAAGTCTCCCAAAGTCAAGAACTATCCATAAACCTATTTTTCTAGACACACTGGTGTAACTTACAGGGTCGGTAGTGAAGTATATAGAAAATCGTCCACCACCTTTTTAAAGCTAGCTGCCCACTGTCCCGTGAGACCCAAGGGGTATTCGAGTTTATGCTAAGGGCAAGAAATAGGTGCGCGAAACAACAAAGGGAGATAATTAGTGAAGCAAGAGTTATTTTTATAGTGCGTGACATACTTTTGGGTCGTGGTCTATGCAGGTTTGCAGTTTCATGAAAATAGTCCATAGGGTAATTGAGTTATGGTCCGGACAATAAGTGTCTGCGGCGGACGCGGACGTTCGGTGTCAAATCCATAGTATCCCCCGACTTTCGTCCGGAGGATATAAGTTATACCATATTGCAATGTACACATGTCTATTAGTAAATGTAGAAGAAAACCAAAACTAAAACTAGAAAAGTATGGAAGCGTCCTGGTGCCAATGCTAAAATATTTTTTTCTCCTAATTACGATTTAATATTTCCTATTTAGGACTTAATATATCCTAATTAGGAGTTTTAGTATCTCCTAATTACGACTTACCGTCACCTAATTATGATATACTAACTCCTAATTAGGAAATAATAACTCCTGACAAGGAGATAGTAAGTCCTAATATATGTTAGCATTGGCACCAGGACGCTTCCATAGAGAAGCCAACGCTACATCTATATTTTGGTATATTCTGCCCGCACCATTGTTTATATAATTGGGCCTTATTATCAGATTATCACGATACACGAGTGCACTAGCAGACCAGCTGTAAGTTGTAGGCAGTAACTGCCCGCAACTACCAGTAATCAGCTGCTAAACGAAACAATGCATCGTTATCACTAGGCTAATCCCCGCGCTGGCAGCCTTGATAATTATAAAACGAAATTAACGCATTTGCCTTACAAACAAGGTGAACATAAGTCCTGAGTGACCTTGACCTTGTGCGGTCGGACGTGGGTCGTATGCAAAACAAAGCACCATCCCTAGACACACATAAGTTATTGTGGCCAAATATTATCAAAATTGGTGAAGCGGTTCACAAGTTATTGAATAAACAACAAAACATTTTACGACGTTGCCATTAGGCGGTCGGACGTGGGTCGCATGCAAAACTAAGCACCATCCCACAACATCCATTGCTACCGAATATTATCAAAATCGGTGAAGCGGTGCATAGTTATTGAAAAATAAAAGTTGTTACTAACGTACGAACGCACGCACGTACGTAAACCCATGGACTATCGGCGATGGGATAATAAGCCGCATTTCCACATGTCACGTTTCTATAGACAGTCACATGCACACTTAGTGATAACATATGACACATTTAATAGTTACGAACGTTAAGAAGCGGTGTCGCGCCTGCCGATGCATTTGACCGTAACATGATCATGGACATGTGCTAAAGTAAGCATCACAAAAACCGCGAATCTGAAAATTGGCAAAACATTGTACTTCATCATGCTAGCAACACGATTGTTGTGTCTATACCGCTGTATTGGCATGTGAAAAACTCATTGAAATATTTTCCAATGAAATCCGACGAAGGACACATGACCAAAATGGCCTCCATATTTTAGGAAAAATGGTAAAATCGACCATAAAACTTGATCGGATCAAGCTACAGACATTATTTGTTTGTTTATTCCTACCATTTATTATACCATACATTGAATGAAATAATGTATATTTTTGCTAAGCTATTAACAATTTAGAAAAATTCAACATAGCCACCATTACATAGACAATAGCAAAAATATATTATAATTTGATTTTACGACCGCAAACACATATGGTTAAATATCGTTTCCATTGCGCTAGTTTTCAATGTGTTTGTTTTGATGTGGAATAGCCAATAAAAGTGTAATTTGGTTTGCATGATAATATTTAATACAGTTCAATATATTACAATTGCCAAGACAGTAGACTACAGCTACTGGTATGCTAATGGTCACATATACCTGTACTGGTGACTGAAATAAGGAGCCTTATTGCATATGTGACTAGTTTATAACCTGCTCAACACATACATTTATGCTGTACTGTACAGAGTGCATACTCCTATCAAAAATTGTGAGAGTGGTATTAGATCAGGAGCTAGGCTGGCCACAAATACAAATAGCTCAATTTATTCATACACGACAACAGTGAAATACAATTTGAGATAATTTTAAAACTACTATCCGCAAAATATACATCAAGATAATCTCAACAAGGAGGCTAAAACATATATATCACAAATGTAATATAAAAGCATGTCACATGGAACATGTTTGAATAGTTGATAATGAATTGGTGTCTATTGGCGAGTATGCATATCTGGTAAACAATGTTGTCGACATGTGCAATGAACCATCCTCTGTATGTTTAATGGGTTTAGCACAGCCCGTATGTGTATACACAGACATATACCATCTATATATAATGTATATGTATATATATTACACTAGTAAATACCACTGTTTTGTGATATTCCTACACAGGACTCCTAACAGTGACACCAATAAATATTCACATACACACAAGAATCACAAAATCAATAATGAAAGAACAGCACGTTATTTACACATTCTTTAGTCGGTCCTTCCAACATCCTCTCCCTTGGCTACCTCATCTGAGCTCTCACCTTTATCAGTGTCAAATCTAGTGACATTCTCATCATGTTTGGTAAATGGATTGAGGCACATAGGTTCACCAACATAGAAGCAGTATGGTGACCATGACAATCATGCAGAACGACAGATACGTGCCAGACTGATGAAAAATTGTCTTACATCTTTACACTGACAGTTGATGACGTCCATATGAACAAGTGGGGGTGCTGGTCCCTTTGTAATACATGGACTTGGCATACCGTTTGAGCGAGCGACCAAGTACCATCCACAATCAGTCATGTCGACCACAGGTGGAGATTGCTAATTTGCTGGCATCCAGAGTATCACATGGTAATGAACACGCAGGGTGTGGTATGTCAGATTAGCATCTTTCAGAGGAAGAGTCTTAATACATACTGATTACTCTCTGGTTATTTTCTAGTAGAGTGCATACATGGCATAATATATTAGAGACCACAGCGGTCGCCAGAATTTAATACCTTTAACGCCATCCTCTTTCATGACCAGCAATGAGCAGAACAAAGACATCAGTGTTATCGATGATTACACGCACAGTCTTCTTACCATTTGCGACAGCCTGAAGAAGGTAAATGATGATATGTATATCCACTTCATCATGGCTGAACACACCTTCCTCTCTGGCAAACATGGCCACGTTATTGCCCAAAATAAAGTTACTGATTGCAGATCATCAACTCTCAGTTTATTGACAATAGTGGATTTGGTGCCAGTCCTCAAACATCCATATACATCTCTGATAGATGCAGGAACAGCACACAACTCATAATCAAAGAATGCCGGTGCAGCCATACTGTAAGTATACGACTGAATAAGGATGACATATCACATAAGGTCTTGTCGCCTATGGCCACGCCACATTTGAATGATTCCATGGTTCTCGCCTTCTTTTTCACGGGTCCATCAGGCAAGGCGGACCTAAACTCTCTGACCATGCTCTATCCGGTCTGACGTGCATCATGGACATTGACAGAAGCACTTGCCACTTTTCCATTATCAATGTCATAGAGTTTGTAGAAGATGTGATTGTTTTTAAGTTCCTCAAAAACATGATGTCTGTCATCAGCATCCAGTTTGCACATCTTCTCTCCTTCCTCTTTGTACTTTGTCTCCGTCCTGTCTTGTCCGCCGGGAACACGGACTCCATGGCAAGCGTGGCATGAGCACAGATGGGACAAGAATCTGCCCAACTTGCGACTTTGGATGCGGACAATGTTAGTCCTTTTAAACCACCTGGCAGCTTGCCCCTTTTGATGCAGGCCTGCTCTGCAAACTTTTCTGCAGATACATAGTTCCATGTTCCTGGCTTCTGTCGACAGACATGAACAGCAGCTAAGAGATCCTTATTGGCATTATCTGGCAGCAGGTACATGCCACGTGATTAATCTAGCATATAGCCAATGGCCAGCAGAAAATATGTATGGTAACAGTTGCTGGTAGCACTGCTGCGGTAACAGATAATCAGATGTACGCTCAGCACGTTCAAACAAATTTAGCGTAGGCAGTATCAGACAATCAACCCACAGCCTACCAGTTGGGTGTTTGCAAGCTATGTCAAGATACGGACTGATATTGAAGCGACCCAGCCATCGCAGCATCGTTATACACGCTTGTGTATTGCGTATTCCTCGCTTCGAATTTATTACACATTTTGGACAACAAAACACGTCTGTTATTTTGTGCATACAACTTACCACGATCTCCGATGCATGCCTGAATGTTCACACTTGTCAATAGTTTATGATTGTCGTCTTCACACACACCAGGAAACTTGTATAGTTCGTTATAATTCACAGTAGTTTGTTGGCATTTCCTGTGTCTGTTGAATGCAGCCGACATGTTTACTGGCTGTGCTTGTTTTGACTCGTGTCTAATCGGAACTGTCCGTCCTCACAATCCAGCCAATCAATGTGCGTAAATATTACGGAACTTGTCCAAAACCTACGGAACATGTCCAAAAACCTTACAATGTACCGGAATGTGTCCAAAAGTTTACGGAATGTACAGGAACTTGTCAAAAAACTTACGGTAAGTTACGGAACTTGTCCAGAGTAGCCTGACAAAAACTATAAATATGAGCGAAATCTGTCAGCTGGCATCGAACGGCGACCTTGGACTGAGCAGGTCGTATTTTTATCGGCCGGTAATTATCTCAAGGTTACACGCGGCGGCCATTTTAACTGTTGGAAATTAACTTACATTTCCTTTGTGTTTATTCTTAAATATTGTTCCCGATGTTGTCAGTGTTCTGTTAATAATTGCGTAAAATCCGTTTGAGACTTGCAGCATTAAAATGGTTCCATTGAGTTTCCTACGTGCCAAAACATGTGAGTGGAGACAAAATTCATGTCTCGAGCATGTTCCAATCAAACGTTATGGTAAATTTAGACGGGATTTTTGTTGCAAAACGGTGGCCATTTTGAATTTTGGTCATGTTATCATGGTCGGATATTGTTGAAAAGCATTTCATTTATTTATTCACATGCCAATACATGGGTATAGACACCAACAGTGTATTGCTAGCATGATGAAGTACAAAGTTTTGCCAATTTTTAGATTTGTCCTATATTCACGGCGGTCATCTTACATTACCATGGATACCACGAGTTGCCCAATGATGGCGCCTTGTCATCCCTCGGATTTGAGTACAGGGACCCATAATCGCTACAAATTTGATGAAAAACATTACACTCTCCAAAATGTCCGGGTTCAATATTGAGCATATTGGGATGGCAACTCGACTATGGGTAACGTGTATCAGATTGAAAAGTTTACATATCTAAATTTATTTTGAAATTGATTGGATGCTCAGATATATCTCATGTTTAGTATAGTTTGCTGGCATAATATTCATAGCACGCAGTTGTCATATCTATCTCTGATGTAATGCACCAAATTGTATTTGGTTTATTCTCATTGTATTAGCTGTATGTGTCAAACGCACGAAGTGGTTTAACTGTATGGGCGGAGATAGCAATTCAAAGTATCATATATTATACAGTAACAATACAATATAGCTAGCTCCAAATGATTTAGAAAGCTCTTCAAATGGTTTGGAGCTAGCTCTAAATAGTCAATGCTAGCTCTAATTATTGAGAGCTAGCAGTAAGTATTTGAGTGTATGTATATTTGGCGTTCCATAAAATTGACAGTAGAAATATGAATATTCGTGTTTCTATTATGCTGCTTTGGGTGGTATGCACACGCATAATGAAAACATTATTCTAAGTTTACACGCCGTGGTAATATGTGGCTGTGGCTATTTAGAAACTAATCATGTAAGGCCATAGTTAAATTGTTGATTCATGTTTCTATAAGCATTTTTGACTTTGACTGGAGAAATGGGGATCATTGTTTTTGCGACCAGCGAAAATTCAGATCAGCTTGTGCATCCGCATTTTCTGTACATGATCCACACTGTTCGCCATTCCATCAATGACAATTCTAACACGCAATTGTAGATCGTTATCAGACGGATATACACGAGTGTACCGTTTGATCAGGAGCTAGATTGTTCACAAATGTCATATTCCCAGTGTCTCCTATCACAGACACATATATGTACATGTACAATGTTGCACAATCTTAACGTAGCATAGTTTCGGTGATGACCTTGACATTGTGTGGGTGATCCATTCGAATGCCAATCGTAGCATCAGCAAACGTGTGTATAAATGCATCCTCTAAGCAAATATAGTTGCCAGGTCGTACTTGATTGAAGCTAAAGTATGGTGCCGGATTATCGTTGTATTGATCAAAGTAGAACTCCACGCGGGAAACCTTGTCATTCTTATCCTGTAACGAAACGAAACACAGTCTGAGTGTTATTATAGGAAACAGGCAGGCAATTGATTTCCCATAGGCCCACATTCACACAAACAGGACGATCTCAAACTACCTGCGACAAAATCAATTTTGTTACTTCCATTCATGGCGTCAGTGGCCTACGTCGTTTCTAGATCCAGGCCAAACACGGGGTAATCCGGGTTGATTTCCATGAGTTACTTCCCATTTTTTGACAGAACCGTCTACTTTCATCACCACATCAAGTCGCACACAGATAATTTAACCTGCATGTGTAGAGCGGCAAATGCAAATAATATAACAAACTATTTGGCACTGACATACCTTTCCTGCAGCATATATTGTATGTATATCTCCGTCATAATAACAATCAATGCCGTTGAGAATTTACTCTATGTTGCTAAGCTGTATCTGGAGTGGTTTACGGTCACATTATTCATTGGCCAACTGGTTCCTACAATATAGCACTGTATGCTAGTGATTTGAATGTGGTGAGGAAGTGACAGCAGCAATACTCTTTACATTGGTATGCTATTATAACGCTGGTTTCAATGTGTTTACATGCATATGCTATTGTTATAGCTTATTATGATGATGGTATCAATGAGCTTACAGGCAAGGTGATTACCCCTGGCAATGTCACCCTAATTATATAACTATTCCACACGTTTTTAACATAAAAAGTGTTCTTAGTTACACAGTATTAACTAACATTTCAATACCGTGTTAATAGTGGTGATCACCAGTTTATGGGCATGTGAAGACAATGTGGCTATGTATACTTATTTAAATTAAACATGTGTATCAAGTTAAACGCGACTGTTGTCCATATCTTATATAGTACAGTTATTGTCCACCAGAAATTGCATTGCACAAATAAATATCGACTTCCTTTGAACAAATATCGAATTTTGTTAATTGTTTGAGTAAACGCGGTTTTCTCCCCTGATTATAGAATCATACAAATAATACAAACTAGTAAACAATCTTTGTATGTATTAAAAGTGCATGCCCACACAGTAGGCACGGAATGTTCTTTATATGAATTAAGTAAGTGTACCATTGTGTCACTATGCCACCTGTTCTAAAATTACAAGTGCCCGCTATACAGATATACTCATTTAGTAGTGTGTATTATACTGACAGTGACGCGCGGTGGTATCAGGCTATTTCCATATGCAAATGCGGCATGATATTTCTTAATTATTTATACTAATTAAATGCGTCACCTGAAAAAATAATATTTTCGACAGATTATCATGATTGCACTTTAAAAAAATAATACAGAGAACAAATAGTAATGTCCGTTAACATGTTAAGGACATTATGGACAGTTATCGCCCCTGCTATCAGTGTGGAAATTTACGTTTGATATAAAAGGTATAATAGTGGCAATCAGTACGTGGGGTAATGGTGAATTAATGTCTATCTTGCCAGAGAATGCGACATATGATGTCTCTCATGTAAAGAACAAAGTGCATTTACTGAGTGGACATGTACCTTAATGACATCTCTAAATACTGAACCAAAACAAATATAACCCCGACAATACGTCCTGATGTGGGGACCCCATCTTTAATTTATGATATTGATTTCAATGTACTTAAATTGATATGCTATTATTATAGATTATTATGATGATATTACCAATGTGCTTACATGCATATATTATTATTATTATGGACTATTATGATTTTGGTGTCAATGTGCTTACATGGGTATGGTATTTTTATGGACTCTTGTGATACTAGTGAAAGTGAGCAAGGGCTCACGTGTTTCCCCAGCCGCCGCCTGGACCGACACATGGAAACATTAACTCCAATATTTAAATCACTTTAACGCACATTTCTAAGTAATTTGTCATTGGACATAAGGTCGCATGTGTGTTGAATTGAATACAAATATGGATGATGATAAGGAAGTAGAAGTTTGATGTCAAGCCGACTTTCCGTTGCAGAGATAACGGTACCCAACAACTTTAACGCGGACGGACAGACAAACGGAAGGAATTACGAAAACTATATACCCCTCGACATACTTCGTATACCAGGGGTATAATCAGTACTGTGCTTACATAGCTATGCTATTATCATGTGCTATTATGATGATGGTGTCAACGTGCTAACACGGGGATATGTTATTATTATTAAATATTATGATGATGGTGTCAACGTGCTAACACGGGGATATGTTATTATTATTACCTATTATGATGATGGTGTCAATGTGCTAACACGGGGATTTGTTTTATTATAAACTATTATGGTGATTGGTGTCAATGTGTAACACGGGTGATATTTTATTATTATAATATTATGATGATGTGATCAACGTGCTAACACTGGGGATATGTTATTCTATTAACTGATTATGTGTGGTGTCAACGTGCGTAACACGGGGATATTGTTTATTCTTATTAATTTTATGATGATGGAGTCAAGTGCTAACACGGGGATATGTTATTCTTATTAAACATTATGATGATGGTGTCATTGTGCTAACACGAGGGATTTTTTATTAATATTAACTATTTTGATTGATGGTGTTAATGTTTCTAACACGGAATATGTTATTTATTATTAACTATTATGATGATCGTGTCAATGTGCTAACACGGATAAGTTATACTTATTAAACTATATCTGATTATGGTGTTAATAGTTCTTACACACGGCCGAATATGTTATTATTATTAACTATTATGATGATAGTGCCAATGTGCTAACACGGGGATAAGTTATTCTTATTAACTATTATGATGATGGTGTTAATGTTCTAACACGGGAATATGTTATTATTATTAACTATTATGAAGATAGTGTCAATGTGCTAACACGGGGATGTGTTATTATTATTAACTATTATGATGATGGTGCCAATGTGCTAACACGGGGGTATGTTATTCTTATAAACTATTATGATGATGTGTCAACGTGCTAACACGGGGATATGTCATTATTATTAACTATTATGATGATGGTGTCAATGTGCTAACAGGGCGATATGTTATTGTTATAGACTATTTTGATGATGGTGTCAATGTGCTAACACGGTGATAAGTTATTCTTATTAACTATTATGATGAATGTGTTAATGTTCTGAAACGGGAATATGTTATTATTATTAACTATTATGATGATGTGTCAACGTGCTAACACGGGGATATGTCAAAAAATGGGTATATTGTTTTCGTCACGAGTGTCCGTCCGTCCGTATGTCCGTACGTCCCTACGTCCGTACGTCCGTCACGTTTCTTGTAACTCGAAAAAAGTGTTCACCTTCATACCTACGCGCCTGATATTTGGTATGTAGCTTCGTTATCATGTGCAGATGCGCAAAGTGAATTCGGATTTTTCATCCGACCCTCCATCATGGATTATCTCCCCCTTTCGGACTCAGAATTTCCCATTTTTTCCTTGTAACTCGAAAAACTTTTTCACCTTCATACCTACGCGCCTGATATTTGCTATGTACCTTCGTTATCATGTGCAGATGCGCAGTGTGAATTCGGATTTTTCATCCGACCCTCCAACATGGATTATCTCCCCCTTTCGGACTCAGAATTTCCCATGTTTTCCTTGTAACTTGAAAAACTTTTTCACCTTCATACCTACGCGCCTGATATTTGCTATGTACCTTCGTTATCATGTGCAGATGCGCAGTGTGAATTCGGATTTTTGATCCGACCCTCCATCATGGATTATCTCCCCCTTTCGGACCCAGAATTTCCCATGTTTTCCTTGTAACTCGAACAACTTTTTCACCTTCATACCTACGCGCCTGATATTTGGTATGTAGCTTCGTTATCATGTGCAGATGCGCAAAGTGAATTCGGATTTTTCATCTGACCCTCCATCATGGATTTTCTCCCCCTTTCGGACTCAGAATTTCCCATTTTTTCCTTGTAACTCGAAAAACTTGTTCACTTTCATGCCTACGCGCCTGATATTTGGTATATAGCTTCGTTATCATGTGCAGATGCGCAAAGTGAATTCGGATTTTTCATCCGACCCTCCATCATGGATTATCTCCCCCTTTCGGACTCAGAATTTCCCTATTTTTCATTGTAAGTCGAAAAACTTTCTCACCTTAATACCTACATTTCTGATATTTCATATGTTGCTTCGTTATGATGCGCAAAGTGAATTCGGATATTTGATCCGACCTTCCATCATTGATTATCTCCCCCTTTCGGACATGGAATTTCACTATTTTTCCTCGTAGGTCGAAAAACTTTTTCACCTTAATACCTACGCGTCTGATATTTGGTTCGTAGCTTCGTTTTGATGTGCTGATGCGCAAAGTGAATTCGGATTTTTAATCCGACCCTCCATCATGGATTACCTCCCCCTTTCGGACTTAGCATTTGGGGAAAGTGGGTATATTGCGATGGCGCGCCATCGACGTTTTCTAGTTAACTGTTATGATGATGGTGTCAATGTGCTAACACGGGGATATGTTATTCTTATTAACAATTATGATGATGGTGTTAACGCTCTAAGACGGCAATATGTTATTGTTATAAACTATTTTGATGATGGTGTCAATGTGCTAACACTGGGATAAGTTATTCTTATTAACTATTATGATGATGGTGTTAATGTTCTAACACGGGAATATGTTATTATTATTAACTATTATGATGATAGTGTCAATGTGCTAACACGGGGGTATGTTATTCTTATAAACTATTGTGATGATGTGTCAACGTGCTAACACGGGGATATGTCATTATTATTAACTATTACTATGATGTGTCAACGTGCTAACACGGGGATATGTCATTATTATTAACTATTATGATGATGGTGTCATTATGCTAACACGGGGATATGTTATTATTATTAACTATTATGATGATGGTGTCATTGTGCTAACACGGGGATTATTATTATTATACTATTACTGATGATGGTGTCATTGAGCTATCACGGGGATATTTTATTATTATTAACTATTATGATGGTGTCAATGTGCTAACAGTCGATATGTTATTATTATTAAACTATTATGATGGTGTCATTGTGCTAACGGGGATATGTTATTATATAACTATTATGGATGAGGTGTCATTGTGCAACACGGGGATATGTTATTATTATTAACTATTATGATGATGGTGTCATTGTGCTAACACGGGGATATGTTATTGTTATTAACTATTATTATGATTGTGTCATTGTGCTAACACGGGGATATGTTATTATTATTAACTATTATGATGATGGTGTCAATGTGCTAACACGGGGATATGTTATTATCATTAACTATTATGATGATGGTGTCATTGTGTTAACACGGGGATATGTTATTATTATTAACTATTATGATGATTGGTGTCAATTTGTGCTTAACACGGGGATATGTTATTATCATTAACTATTATGATGATGGTGTCATTGTGTTAACACGGGGATATGTTATTATTATTAACTATTATGATGATGGTGTCAATGTGCTAACACGGCGATATGTTATTATTATAAACTATTTCGATGATGGTGTCAATGTGCTAACACGGGGATGTGTTATTATTATTAACTATTATGATGATGGTGTCATTGTACTAACACGGGGATATGTTATTATTATTAACTATTATGATGATGGTGTCATTGTGCTAACACGGGGATATGTTATTATTATTAACTATTATGATGATGGTGTCATTGTGCTAACACGGGGATATGTTATTATTATTAACTATTATGATGATGGTGTCAATGTGCTAACACGGGGATATGTTATTATTATTAACTATTATGATGATGGTGTCATTGGGCTAACACGGGTATATGTTATTATTATTAACTATTATGATGATGGTGTCATTGTGCTAACACGGGGATATGTTATTATTATTAACTATTATGATGATGATGTCAATGTGCTAACACTGGGGTATGTTAGTCTTATTAACTATTATGATGATAGTGTCAATGTGCTAACACGGGGATCCGATATGTTATTATTATTAACTACAGTGAAATCGCGATGGCTCGAAAGATGCGATCACTCGGAACAAAATGTGCGGTCCCGTGGCATTTCGAGCCATCGCATCTTTCGATTTTGTTATATTTGCCGACTACTGTACCCGTCGAATTTAGGAAATAAAGAAAGCACAATAGAATGTATCCATGTTTTAGATGATTATATTTATTCGCAGATTAGTTATCATTCGAAATTAAATAAACTACATGTGCAAACTGTCTTTATTTCAATTATTATCGATGTCGAAAAGGAGAAAAGGTCCAGTATTCACTATAAATAGCGGCGCACATAATTAATGTAGCAGGTGGTTGTGACGTCACTCGAAACAGTGGTCTGTTCAATGGGTGTTTTTCGTTGTAACTGCCGGGTAGCCTCTCAAATAACACGGGAGTTAAAACGAAAAACGACCAATGACTTACGACAGACTCCATTAAATACTCCGAGTGGACGAAACCCAGAATATTTAATAAATCGCCGTATGCCATTGAGCTGTTATGGAACACAAAACAACAACAACAAATTAAGAATACAATAACTTTTATTTCACATATAATGTACAAGCATAACAATGAATATAGTTTCCACAAATTTTGTTGAAAGTTTCCGAATAATCTAATATAGAATTTACAAAATGATCGCCATCAACGTTAACGATCAAATTTCACCACTTTAGGCAATTAACTGCACTTGAAAAGAAATCACATTTCACAGACAGGTAGAGCGCGGCTCGGCCTTTGATCGCAATAAGTCGGACGCGGTGGTGTGAAAATTAGCCAAACACAAACATCGACATCAAATTCGAATCATCGTATAGCAAAATGGCGAGAAATGTGTCCGCGGGACTTGACAATTGTTTCGAGCGATCGCATTTTTCGAGGAGTTGCATTTCGAGCCATCGCATGTAAAATACATTAAACAATAAAGATATAGGGAAAATTCTCGGGACCGCGACGCCATTTCGAGCGAGCCCGACATTACGAGCCATCGCATTTCGAGCCATCGCGATTTCACTGTATTATGATGATGGTGTCAATGTGCTGACATGGGTAGGCAGTAGGCACAAAATGTTCATTATATGAATTAAATACATATATAATTATGTCACTACTCCACCAGTTCTGAAAAATACAAGTGCCCGCTATACAGATATAATCATTAGGAATATTTATGTTACTGAGTGTGACTCGCGGTGGTATCAGGTTATTTTCATATGCAAATGAGGCATAATATTTTTTAATTAATTATACTAATTAATGCGTCACCTGAAAAAATAATAATTTGGACAGATTATAAAGTATGATCATTGAACACCATAAAATAAATAAAGAGAATAAATAGTAATGTCCGTTAACATTTTAAGGAAACACGGTTATCGCCCCTGATATCAGTGCGCAAATGTATGTCTGACATTAAATGTATAATATTCAAAATGTATGTCTGACATTAAATGTATAATAATCAATATGTAGGTATGGTGAATTAATGTTTATTTTGCGAGAAAATGTCATATCTACAGAATATACAAAACTATGTCTCCCTATAGTATAACCTACTGAGTGGAAATATACCTGTAACGCACATATTTAACGCAAATTGTTTTAGCGCAAAGTAAGTAATTTGACCATGAATACCTTAGACATGAAGACCGCATGTGTGTGGTATGGAATGAACATATGGATGATGATAAAGAAAGACGTATATGAAATTTGAAGGCAATCCGACTTATCGTTGCAGAGATAATGGCTACCTGAAAACTTTAACGCAAATCTTACGGAAGCATATTTCTAAGAAATTTGACCTTGATCTTGGACATGAAGGCAGCATGGGTGTGGTATGGAATGAACATATGAATTATGATAAGGAAGTATATGAAGTTTGAAGTCAATTCGACATACCGTTGCAGAGAACATGCGCTTCCGAAAACTGCCAGGCTAATCTTTCGGACGCAAACTTCTAAGTTAGTGGACCTTGACCTTTCAACGATCCCAATTATTAATGATACTTACTATAAATAACAGACGGTGAAATTAAAGGGAAGCAATTACGTTAATACCATGAAAAGAATAAAATGTCGTTGGCAGTTTAGAGTAGACTAAACAAGATAACAGTTTAATCTCTAACCTAACAATATGGTCATGGACAAATGTGAATAAATACGTTTTAAGAGATTAATCTTTTCAGGTACGTGTTGTTTTAAAGAGATACATGTTTTATTCATGTAGTATGAAGGAAATAGTGATATTTGAAGGAGTTTATTGATTTTAAATGCATAACTCTCCTGCACCAGTGGGCGCAGGAAGAATTGACAGAAAGTTAATGCGTTTGTGTTCTAACTGTAAGTCGCCCTGCGTTGCAGACAGACATTTGGGTTTATAACCAAATAGTACAATCTATATATACGTTTCTGACATTATAACAAGGTCATAACATTTGTCAGTGAACATAATTGATGAAAGAAATACAATAAAATGATAAAAGATATTTGATAATATACGAATTGTGCAAAATGCATACCTTCAGATAGACTCCAAAGCGTGTAACATAGAAGTGGTATCTGAAAATAAAAGCCACAAGAACGGACGGCCGACGGCGTAGAAACAGGAACAGTGGGCCCTCTTGTTCTAGATCGTCGAAGTTGTCGATTACCATTCTTTTCGGAAACAAGGAGGTGGCATGTTCGATGGCTTTGTAAAGGGACCCCCGTGGTCGCCTGGCACAAATGCGCTCCTTCTCAACTGGAAATGTGGCTTTAAAATTCGGATGACTGGCAAAGTTGCTCATTACACAGTTTGGAGTCTGACTGTATTTAATCCAGTCCTTTCGATTCTGTTCGATGAACGCCTGTCTATCCATATAAAGTTCTTTGTCCGCCTTGAACATCGGTGTCTCAGGAAAGTCATCATCCTGTGAATATACAGAGGAACATAACTAAACCGGACAACGAGAAACATTTTTGATCATAATTTTGATCGGTTTCTTGGTCATTTATCTGAGGTGATAATGCCTGTTCGTGTTCGCATAGCAAACAACTATGGCTTTGAATAATCAAATGCCTGATTTACAATGAAACCTCGCTAAAACCAGACACCATGGGATTCACTGTAATATAATGCACAGACAGTCAGGGTCATATAGTGAACCTGCAGAAATTGTTGCCATAGTTGTTGCCATCTTGAATTTAAAAATGGCCACCATTCAAGACACATATATTATTTTCATGAAAATAATTGTATAAGCACATTTCGACCGCAAGTGAGACAAAGTATGTATGGGATATATATAAACGAGAGACGAGGCAAATCCACGAAGGCTGTGTTTTCTTCAAGGCATAGACAATTGGATAACATGGCTATTACAGTTGAAAGTGACAATTGTAATTAGCCTAAGAGGGCAAAATAAAAGTTAGTGTATGAGAAGCCTACATGCATTTGCAGGCTGGCATACATGTATTAGTACAAGATACAAGTGAACAATGTGATGTCTGATGAGTGTTGAAAATGGCTGAGTCGATTACGCGGAAAAAAATAGGTAAAGGAAAAAAAGGGCAAGATGATGGATAATGGTATGTAATGGGCACCCGTTGGTTATGAAGCTATGCAAGTACATGTATGATAGTACTAGGTGGTATATAAAGTGAGAAACCGATCTAAACGCGAAAACATAATGTTGAAAATTGCTAAGTCAATTAAGTGACAAAACATGGCAAGGTCACTAAAGGTCACATGTTGTGTAGCGGTATGTGGTGTGCACCCGTTGGTTATGAAGTTACGCAAGTATGGTGGTTCTAGGTGGTACAGTAACAGAGGCATGGACCTAAACACGAACACTTAACATTGACAATGGCTAAGTCGTTTACGCGGAAAAAATAGGTCAATCAAAAATAAAGTCACATGTTAGATAGTGGCATGTGGTGGCCACCCGTTGGTTATGCAGTTGTGCACGTATGGTCGTTCTATGTGGTATAGTAAGTGAGAAACAGTTTTAAACGCACACACTTAACATTGAAAATGGATCAGTCGCTTACGCAGGAAAAATAGGTCCATATCCAGTAAAGGTCACATGTCGAATAGTGGTATGTGGTGGGCACCCGTTGGTTATGAAGTTTTTGCAAGTGTGGTGGTCCTAGGTGGTATAGTAATAGAGAAATGACCTAAGCACAAAAACTTAACAGTGAAATCGATTGCGCGGATATAATAGGTCAAGGTAAAGAAAAAAGGTCACATGTTGGACAGTTTTGTGTAGTGGGCACTCATTGGTTATGAAGTTGTGTAAGTGTGATGGTCCTAGGTGGTATAGTAACAGAGAAATGAACAAAACACGAAACTTAACATTGCGGACGCCGCCGCCGACCGCCACCGCCCGCCTGTCCAGCTTTCGCCAATCCAATAACAGGGATTAAACAAACGGCTAAACAAAATTTCTATTCAATAACCGATATGTCTACTATTTTAAAATTCAAAATGGCCGTCATAACATTTTTTGTTTGTTGTATATTTGGCCGTTGATACATGTGGGCATTTGGAACATACTCATATTTTTTGCGAATTTTAAGCCGAAAAGTTTGTACAAGTTTCTTCATCGTGATATAACATTAATATCACTTGACGGATTGCTTCAATATTTGGACACTTGATACATGTGAGCATTTGGAACACACTCATGTCCCCAATAACATGACCTTAGCATTTTGTACCTTAATATTTCTGCGGAAATACATAGCCATTTTTTGCGTTAAAAAGTTCGTACAAGTTTCTTCATCATAATGTAACTTTAAAATTACTTGACGGATTGCTTCAATATTTGGACACATGTGCTACATGTGAGCTTTCTGAACACCACCATGCTGCCATTTTAACCTTCATAGTTTTGTTGAAACACTTAGCCATTTCTTTGCGTGAAACTGTTTGTACAAGTTTCTTCATCATCGTATAACATTAATGTTACTGGATGGATTGCTTCCATATTTGGACACTTGCTACATGTAAGCATTTGGAGCACTCTCATGCCGCCATTAACATGACATTGACCTTATATTACCTTCACATGGTTGTGGAAAAAAGTGTCTTTACCCTTGACCTTTCTCGTGTTTAAAGCATGCACTACTCTGGTGTTTTTTGTGATGCTTACTTCAGCACATGCACATGATCATGTTACGATCAAATACCTCGGCAGGCGCGACACCGCTTCTGAGACAAAATTATTCCAAAAATGTCAATGGTAAAATCGATAATTATCTGCAGAATCAGGCAGGGAATGAATTTGCCATTTGAATATGTATCACAATGTGATGTAATGTAATTAGAGTGTTGTTTATATATACATGTATTTCCATTTAAAAATGGACGCCATTCTAATCAAACAGTATTACCAGCAATATAATAGCGATGGGTTAATGTGTAATGTGCGATATTGATTGAACACATATAGTAGCCACATTTGTATGTAATAACACGTATGTCTCCCATTTTAAAAATCAAAATAGCCGCCATATTTAGCTACTTAGACGTGTTCCAATTGGATATCGGTACTTTAAATAATTATGAAAACATGCAGAAAATGATTGACGTTTGGGTTTGACAATGTAATATTGATATTGTTATGTGACCACGACAGCCATGGCTTTTCCACATGACACATTCAATGACATGTTTCTATAGCCTAGACATATGTTAAATTAGCGTTAATGTGACTACCACTCTGTTTGTTCACCACTAATGCGCATTTATTTCTATATATGACCTATAATTGTATTGGGATTCATTGCGAATGACAGTCTTATGATAGGCAATATCTGATTGGTGGCCTAAATTGTGAAGTATATACGTCTGCTGTGTTGTCGCTTTTACATTTTTAATTAAGTTTTCTATAACACATGGAAGTAAGTTCCCACATAACTCATATTTGATGAAAATGGTTTATATTCAGATAAATATTTAGGCTGGTATACCTTTTCAATCCACTTTTACAAAATCGGTGAATAATGGATGTCGAAAACATACTTCCTATTCCTTACACATGTACGGATGGGGCTGCTGATGTGTGTGTGTGCGTGCGTACGTGCGTGCATGCGTGGCGTGCGTGCGGGCGTGCGTGCGTTGGTATTCATGTGAACTATTTCAACTGAATCCTGTCTTTACTGTTAGTTTTGCGGGTGGTTGGCTGGGAGCAAGCGAAAGATAATTTAACTAATTTAAGGGCTGAATACAGGTGAAATACGAGATTTGATCCCATTAACCCGATATCAAATGACTGTAGCTGTTAACAGGCAGTCACACAAACTAAATAGATACATTCAACACCATACGTAACGCACTCCACTTTAGATCATCAAGTTCATTTATGCTTAAGATCCTTAATAGTTTTGTTAATATCTGCTTTTCATTTCAGTCTAATACTCTAACAATGTGCATTTGATTTTGTTGTAAATTCCATCATATGATAAAAAGCATATACGCATAGTTTAGTCGGATGCTGTGGTAGTTGTTGCCATCTTCTACTCAGTAGATGTCAGTAGATTGAGTTAGTTTTGACATAGCAGTCGTGAGCGCCAGTTGGGCAGAGAGTGGACGAAGATATTGTGATTGTAACTTTATATACAACCATTCTGCGGCCGTGGTGGAGCGAGATTGTACTTAGTGGAGTGAGATTGTACTGGGTGGAGTCACGCAGTATTCATGGGGGAATGACCACCAGGGCTTGACTCTGACTGCTTAGTGCATGATCAGAACCGGAATATGTGAACTTTCAGTATTTGTACTGCTCAGTGCAGTTTATATATGGGGTTTGGTGTCCAGTGTCCAACATGGGATGGCTTGGGTTATGATGGGTTAGTGCGAATGGTCTTAGTGCATTGGGACTATGTGACAAGGATACATTTATATTTTAATAATGGCATACTTACATGTTCCTAAAGTACGCGATACCTAAATACACATGTGTACTGTTGGAATTAATGATATGTGTAATACATTGTGAATATTTAACTGAGAGCCGATATTAAATCCCCATGCTTTGTGACAAATGGTGGCAGCGGTGGGATGAAATATTTCGTCGGGATATAGACTATGCCAATAATTACGGATCATGGGTGTTAATACGAACTGGAGCAGCAACATAAACTTCGAATCGAAGATAATTATGATATAAATTAATAACCTGACAAATAACAACATTATTGTGAATCTTTCAGTTTTACATTGACACACTTTGATGATTAATCTGACATCTCTTCTCTCATGTGGTGCAATTGATTGTGTACAGCCATTAGTCAGAAATAATTAACAGACTTGTAGGTCTAATGTCCTGTCATAGCGTTATGTATATAGTGATCACAATACATCTAACTTATTTTCTTTCAATATATGGTCCACATTCTATTCGAACACCATGGATTTTGCAAAGTTTTTTGAAGGTTGAAGTGAGAAAGGAAATGGGGTTAGACAAGAAAGAACTTATTCAGTCTGTGGAGAGAGAGAGAGAGAGAGAGAGAGAGAGAGAGAGAGAGAGAGAGAGAGAGAGAGAGAGAGAGAGAGAGAGAGAGAGAGGGGGGGATCTGTGGAACAATTTAAAGCTACAGGTTCGAAGGTACGCCCATGCAGAAAGATGGCATGGACGCATATTTACACAGGTTTGAAAGGTATGCAAAGACATGTAAATGGTCGCAGAAAGATTGGGCAATAAATATAAGTGCCTTGCTAAAATATCAGGCTCTTGATGTGTACTCTCGATTGTCACCTGCAGACGCAGGTGACTTTGAACATGTAAGAGATGCCTTATTGAAGCGGTTTCTGAATGGAAGGATGTGTCGGATTCCATTAGATCCAATGCCTTTAATAGATACTCCATTCACGAGAGTTGCTGTGTACTTCGTCGTCGGTCCGATTCAGCCAGTTATGGAGCGAATGAATATATACCTATTGACAATGGTTGACGACGCAACCCGATATCAAGAAGTTGTTCCCTTGCCAAGCATTGAAGCGGAGAGAGTAGCAGAAGCACTATTTAATATGTTTACACGATTAGGGTTTCCTTCTGAAATATTAACCGATATGGGAACACAGTTTACTTCGAAAGTAATGAAAGATGTGAGCTGGCTTTTGTCAATCAAAGTGCTAACCATCACCCCTTATCACCCCGCGTGTAACGAATGTTGACAATTTCATTGATGATATTTTGGAACGTACAGAGGACTGGGAAAGTCATTTGAGAATTCTAAGAAAATATTTCTCAGACTGAGGGAAGCAGGTTTGGCGTTTCAGGGATATCAGGTAGGAAATTGACAGTTGAAGTCGTCAGTAGACAATATAGAATGAATAGCAAAGACAAAACGACCCGAGACGAAAAAACAGGTACGTTATTTTCTATGTATGATTGGGTTTTATCGAAAGTTCATACCAAATTTCGCCACGATTACTAGTCAAATGATCGATTTGACTCGAAAGGGAACACCAAACAAAATACCTTGGAGTGAGGTTCATGCCAACACATTCCAGACGTAGAAACGTTATATGGTAAGTAGCCATATCCTCAGACTACCGGACTTGGGTAAACCATTCACGCTGAGGACGGATGCATCAAAGACAGGCATAGGAGCAGTACTGATGCAGGAATCAGATCAGCTATATTTCCTGTGGCATATGCCAGTAGAAACCTACTGCCACGTGAAACGAGATATGCAGGGATAGAACTTGAGTGTCTGGCACTTATCTGGGGTTTTACCAAGTTCCAAATATACCTCTATGGCAAGTGATTTAAGGTAGAGAAACACCACTATCCATTGATATACATGAACAGAAGCAAGATGACGAATGACAGAATCATGCGGTGGGTACTTGCACTCCAACCTTATATGTTATCAAATCCATTAAAGGCTATGATCATTTGGGAGCAGATTACCTTAGTCGCATTTTTTTTTCAGGGGAAAAGGGGAACACAAATAAGGAAGGTGCTTTTTCTCCTGTATGGGTTAGCAGAGTGTCCATTATGTGTATTATAAGATCAGTGGTCAGCAGATGCTTGGGGCCTGAGCAGATTGAAGACAATGTCAGTAGATTGAGTTAGTTTTGACATAGCAGTCGTGCGCGCCAGTTGGGCAGAGAGTGGACGAAAATATTGTGATTGTAACTTTATATGAAACCATTCTGCGGCCGTGGTGGAGCGAGATTGTACTTAGTGGAGTGAGATTGTACTGGGTGGAGTCACGCAGCATTGATGGGGGAATGACCACCAGGGCTTGAATCTGACTGCTTAGTGCACGGCCAGAACCGGAATATGGGAACTGTCTACCGTGATCGACAACATTTAGTACTTGTATCTTTTCAGTGCTCTGTGCAGTTTAAATATGGGGCTTGTGTCACGACTCTGTGTGGCAGCGCGGTAGTGGTGATTAATCAGTGACAGGTTAAAAAAATAAAAGATGACAAATATGCTAGTTCCTTGTACAAATACTTATAACTACTTATAGTGGGATGAACCCTAAAACAATGGTGTATCAATACCTTAGAATTTCTTATTACCTAAATGATAAATGGTCAAAAGCTTAAATTTCTATGCAAGAGTCTAATTGATAATACGAGTGATCCCAGTTAATTTCAAAGTCTATTCTGTCGTTGTTCATTCATGAGCTTTCTTTTATACCCCGTATTCTGCCGGGCAGAAGCTGGCGGAATACGGGATAAATCTTCAGAAAACGAAAGAATTCGGATTTCCACTGTGGGAATCCAAAAGGGGATTCTGCAGAATTCTGCTAAATCTGGCGTAAAAATTACTAAATTCAATGACCCTAGTTCTGTTTTCACATGAATTATGTAGGAAAGACATTAACGCAGAAAATTACCCTTGGCGAAACATATATGAGCTTTGAAAGTGTAATTATAAGCTTTTGAAGTCGAGTGACAGCTGTCAAAATTAATAGCGTTCTGGCAGAATCGGGGGTCAACTGGAAACGAACTTTCAACTTCAGAACGAGGCTGCCCAGAAAATCCAACATTTTGACATGTAAAATTTATGTCGATAAAACGGCTATTAATCACTAACTGGTGGCTGAGAGATGTTTCGATCGGCGTGTTTAACAAGTATTAACTATGTTGATGATTATGGATAACAGAAGGTGAGGTGAGTCATTAATTGCTGATAAACTCTGTAATTGCACTAACTTCGTACAAGCACCACACACACTATGATAACTGTAAAGGGCTGAAGAAAGCATTTTATACCTCAATTACTGGGGTCTAACACTTGGTGTCCAGTGAATCTGCTTAATGTATGCCGTCTTCGTGACATCTTAGTGAAATTTAAGTTGATGCATATGTAGTTTAGCAAACATGGGATGGCTTGGGCTATGATGGGTTAGTGCCAATGGTCTTAGTGCATTGATACTATGTGATAAGGATACATTTATATCTAAATACGTATGTGTACTGTGGGAATTGATGATATGTGCAATAAGTTGTGAATGTTTAACTGATTGCCAATATTAAATTCCGATGATTTGTGACAATATGTTATTGATTGATGACACATACAAAGACTTGAAACAACACCAAACCACTGTTTTCGTCATTTCAGCATGCTGTAACACTTTATAGAAACTTGTTAATATGATATGGCAGCCATTTTGAATTCATTAAAACATGCCATATTACATATTTTGTTACTTAGTGATACATTTCATATATAATAACAATAACATCAACAGTGCTTGTGTTGGAAGTCATATACAAATATATACCATTAGTTAATGAAGTTAAACACTGAATTCTTTAAAAAGTAACAATATACACTTACATTGGCGGCCAAATTGATATACTTTATGGTAATATTTTAGCATTACTCATTGTTGCATTCTATAACACACTATTTTCAAACAATATCAATAAAAAAGATGTCAATGGTATGCATATACAAGTAGAATAGGGTTGTAAAAACTAGTTCTATATCATAACAGTGAATAATGATATTGTAAACTAAACTTTGGATTGGGTGGTCATTTTGAAATCCAAGATGGCGGCCCTCTATAGATTGGAAAACACCGATAAATTTATTTTCGGATAACTGTTTCCAAACACTATCCAAAAATGTATAATTTACAAATATATAAGCAATCGTAACACATTTATCTAGCAAAACCCATACCTATGCAGCATTATTGACAATAAAGGTGGACATTTTAAATTCAAGATGCAAGCTAATTGAGTCCATGACCCCGTTACCCACGCCAATCCACTCCATACCTCTGCCTCAACTTATAGGTACGTACGTCGTCCTGCTCGTAACACACTTTCTTGTGGGAGGGCCAGTGCTTTCTCTGACAACTCCTACAGCAATACTTCGCCCCTTTGCAGCGACCGCACGATTTTAGCAGACCTACATCAAAGCAGTACGAACATCGCCCGGTCTCGTCCGAGTGCCGGTGCCCAGCTTTCGTTTCTTCACTTGGTTTTGTACCTGCATCCGCACCCGCTGTATCCCGGTTCATTGGGTCTGTTTCACATGATGCAGATGCCTGTGTGTTGTATAATACGGAGGATTATTAGTATGGTATATTAACCATCATTTTGTCCCGATTTTGAATTACCTTGAAAGGACATTGAACGTGTTTGACAAAATTCTACCGGACTGTCTGAAAACCGGAATCCCAAACGAATCTAAAGCCACCTAGAAATGAAACAAGCATTTGGGCCTGAGTCGCTCACATGGCAAAAAATTGCACCAGAGCGTCACCTCGTCGATATCACGGGTGTTTGAACAAATGGTCATTATTGTGGTGCCATATGGGTATTTGTGTGGTGGATTCTGGTGTATTTCGTTGGTTTTGGCTAATTTACATAGGTTTGTGCTGCTACTAATGCTCAAACACTACACACGACAGAAATCGCCAATTATCTATACATTCACCGTTCCGAACTTTCCTGTCCTTTTCTTAATGTCAAAATACCCAACGGACAGAAGACGTTTTCAATATTTGGAATATTTGAAATATATCAATCTGTTGATGCCGATAGAATGCGTGAACAGCATGTATCATTTAAGACATTTTCTGGCGAGCCCGCTGGCCGGAGATACACGCGTAGCGAAATTGAAACTCGCCATTTCATTTCACGTCGCCGCGCTTACAAAGCGTGTTTACACGGCTATTCAAACAAAGATCATTGCCCAAACAGCTCAGGAATCTAACCTGAGACTATTTGACTAAATGTTTGATTTGCATTGGCGGTTCAGGTCAAATACATTAATCTCAACAAACAGTGTCTCTCATTTGCAAGTTATACGTGTAATTTGCGGGAGGTGACGTAAATTGTATGTATGTAACAATGCACCTAAACCACCTGATGCAGAAATAACCCAGTAAACACCGAAATATGAACCGTTCTTCAAGAACCTGTGGTCGATACCTTCCATTTTACACGTAACTTGACCATATTTTGTCAAACATTACATTGACCCCACCCCCGGGCCCCACCCATTTATGACACATGGACCACCAGTTCAACAAATCTGAAAGAGCATCTACCATCGATCAGTCCTGCCAAGGTTCGTCACAATCGAGCGGGCGGTTCACGCGAATATTTTATTTAACTACATGTGTATTCTTTTAGACAACGACCATCTTGGACTCGACAACCTACATTTTAAATTGTTAACGAACATTGCAACCCCTCTAAACCGGACACCCTGGGGACCCTATTGTGTCTAATTAGGGATGCGCTTCAATGTAATTCATGTCATTGTCCTGTCTGTTCATAGCAGAAAATGACAAAAATGGCCATTTAGTGCTTACTTACAGTGGAACCTCTCAAAACCGGATACCCTAGGGCCCTCCCAGGGTGTCCGGTTTAGAGAGAGTCCACTGCATGTGTCAATCCGTCACACAATGACCATAATTGTGAAGTCTGGCCAGCATCGGACAGGAGGTTCGTGTGTGAGAAGAAGACGTGTGAAATATCTAATAAAATGATGACCTTTTGACCTAACGACGGCAATCGGCAATCTTTGGATGACATAATCATCCAAATTTAGACAAAAATTGCACCAAAACGATCGTATCACCGATACATTCGATTTGATATTATGAAATGAACATATTCGGTCAGAAATGAAACTTGACCCCTTTTTGACCCAGAGCTTCGCCCATTTTCGATCCCGGTGTCATTATTTTAACAAATTTGAAAAAGCATCGACTATTGCTCATTCCTGCCGAATCGGTCTGGCGGTTCGTGAGAAGATTTTCTAAGAATTGAAGCTATTTTTAGACGGCATTCATCTGTAGCCTATTTCATCAACATTGCAAAGTATACTTTACTAGCAAAGTATACTTTGAGGGAGAAATCATTTATTTTTCCCGAAAAGCATTATTTCATATAGAACTAACAAATGCATATATTTCATGATTAAAAGTATGCAGAATTATTATACTGAATTTATTACATTATCACAGCCAAATTGGCTGTGATAATGTAATAAATTCAGTATAATAAAAATTAATAAATTTATCATAAAATTGAAAATTTCTCCCTCAAAGTATACTTTGCTAGTAAAGTATACTTTACAATGTTGATGAAATAGGCTACTGGTGTTAAGCAACAACTTCTATTTTAACATATCGGAAAATGCTTCACCCAAGGACCATAACTCTGAAGTTTGATCAGCATCGGTAAAACGGTCCATGCGTTGAAACGGCTCCAATAAAAAGCTGACCGTTGACATTTCGGCGGCAATCTTGGATGACGTAATTATAAAATTTCGACATCATTTTACAACATCTGAAAGAGCATCGACTATTGCTCATTCCTGCCAAAATCGGTCTCGCGGTTCGTGATGCGACGGCTATGCGACGACCTCAATTTTAACAAAAGTGAAAATGCTCCACCAAATGACCAGTACTGTGAAGTTTGGCCAGTATCGGTCGAAGATGGCAAGCCATCTTTGATGACGTAGTCATCCTATTTCGACAAAATATAACTGTTGATCATTTCTCCCAGGGTTCGTCCAAATCGGTCTGGTAGTTCGCGAGATGAAGATTTTTTTAACAAAGTTTCATACTTTTCTACATCGTTTATATTGGATTACGCAACGACCTCAATTTGAACAAATCTGAAAAGAGCTCACACATAGAGCATCCCTGTTCAATGTAACCAACACCGGTCAAGCTATTCCGGAGAAGGGAACGTTTGAAATTGCGGACGGACGACTGACGGGCGACGGACGGACGAAAAACGGTAACAATAGCTCACTTGGGCTCAGTTGACCTATTTAAAATATCACGTGATACCGGATTCTTGTTAACCCTTTGAACCCGAAAGCATTACTCATTGTTGCATTCTATAACACACTATTTGAAAACAATATCAATAAAAAATGTTGTCCATGGTATGCATATACAAGTAGAATGGGGTTGAACAAAATACTTGAAACAACACCACACTACTGTTTATTGTCAAACTACTGTAACATTTGGTAGAAACTTGTTAATATGGCAGCCATTTTGAATTCATTAAAACATGCCATTTTATATATGTTTGTTACTTAGTGATACATTTCATATATAATAACAATAACATAAATATTGGTTGTGCTGGAAGTCATATACAAACATGTACCTCATTTAATGAACACTGAATCCTTTAAAAACGTACCAATATACACTTACATTGGCGGTCAATTCGACATACGTTATGGTAATAGTTTAGCATTACTCATTGTTGCATTCTATAACACACTATTTTCAAACAATTACAATAAAATAAAGATGTCCATGGTATGCATATACAAGTAGAATGGGGTTGTAAAACACAATAGTGAATAATGATATTGTAAACTGTACTTTGGATTAGGTGGTCATTTTGAAATCCAAGATGGCTGCCCTCTATAGACTGGAAAACACCGAAAAATTTATTTTCTGATAACTGTTTCCAAACACTATCCAAAAATGTATAATTTAAAAATGTATAGGCAATCGTAACAAATTTATCTAGCAAAACCCATACCTATGCAGCATTATTGACAATAATGGTGGCCATTTTAAATTTAAGATGAACGCTAATAGAGTCCATGCCCCCGTTACCCACCCCAATCCACTCCATACCTCCGCCTCAACTTATAGGTACTTACGTCGTCCTGCTCGTAACACACTTTCTTGTGGGAGGGCCAGTGCTTTCTCTGACAACTCCTACAGCAATACTTCGCCCCCTTGCAGCGACCGCACGATCTTAGCAGACCTACATCACAGCAGTACGAACATCGCCCGATCTGGCCCAAGTGCTGCTGCCCAGCTTTCGTTTCTTCACTTGGTGTTGTACCTGCATCCGCACCCGCTGTATCCCTTTTCATAGGGTCTGTTTCGTATGATGCAGATGCCTGTGTGTTGCATAATACGGAGGATTATTATTATGGTATGTTAACAATCACTTTGTCCTGAATTTGACTGACCTTGAAAGGACATTGAACGTGTTTGAAACAATTCTATCCGGATTGTTAGAAAATCGGAATTCCAAACGAATACAAAGCCACCGAGAAATGAAACAAGCATTTGGGCCTGAGTCGCTCACATGGAAAACAATTGCACCAGGGCGTCACCTCGTCGATATCACGGGTGTTATTATTGGCGCCTGGCCCCCTCAATAATTATGTAATAAAGCACATATTCTCATCCTCAAACTTGCTGAGAATGCAGGAAATGGCCTCTTAGATTTCAAAAATATCCGGGGGAGCATGCCGGACCCACATACTAACATCGGCCCCTTTGAGCCCTCAAGACTGGGCCCTGAGAAAATAGGAAATGGCTTTTCACACCTCTTATATTTTAAAACATTCAGGGGGAGCATGCCCCCGGACCCCACTAGCAACATCGGGCCCTTTGGGCCCTCAAAAATGGGCCCCGAGAAAGCAGGAAATGGCGTTTCACGTCTCTTAGATTTCAAACATTTCCGGGGCAGCATGCCCCCGGACACACCTACTAATATCCGACCCTTTGTTTCCTCAATACTGGGCTCTGAGAATGCAGGAAACCGCGTTTGTCGCCTCTTATGTGTCTGTGGGAGCATGCCCCCCGGACCTCCTAGCAATATCGGGCCCTTTGGGCACTCAAGACTGCCACCACCCCCCCCACACAATTATTTAATCAGAACATCCAGACTATACCGATGTGTTTATTTCAGATGTGTTACACTGTCCTAATGCATGCCCATGAATTAAAGCACGAGTGTATGCGTGCACAGTTACATTATTTACAGTGGATCCTCTCTAAAGCGGACACCCTGGGGACCACACAGGGTGTCAGGTTTAAAGTGGTTTCCGTGAGTGGAGTGTAACGGTACATATAGCCTTACAACGTTAAATTTTATCGTCTGCTGATTATTTCTATTTTCAATTGTCCTTATCAAAAACGTGCTTTGGCAGCACTTTAGAATCATTTCCAATGGAAATGATTCTAAATTGCTGCCTAACCATAGTTTTATTGAGAATAAAGACATAAAATGAAACAACAGCAGACGTCATGTTTGTTTTCTGCATGCTAAGGGTTAATGTGGCTACATGACCCTACCTCCTGTTTCGTCGACTTGCACTCAGCCTTGTGTTTTTTCCAATGATGTTGTTGACACTCCCTTGAACAGTAGTGGACATTGTAACACCCTGAAGGTTAGAAAACACCAAATAGTTTTAACTATACAACTTAAGGACTGACTTCATAGAACACCATCCTTTGTTTTGAAGAGAACAGCTTAGTAAATGTGATTTTTGCATATTTGTATCACGTGTATCTGGAACCCATTATTCTTAGAGTATAATAGTATAGTGTGCATTAAGTTGCCATCTGAGCCATCTTAGCAGGGATAAACTATCGGTCAGTTTCACCTCTTGTACTATTGTAGCGTTTGGCACAGACAGCTCAGAATTTGACAAATAAAGTAATATAATTTAGAGCAATATGTTTTAAAAAGAATTATTTACAATTTCCTATCCGTTATATGTACGGGGCGCCATGCAGGACAGGTTAATTATGTGTACAAAATTGAGTTTTGTAACACTAAAAATCACAAAATTCAATTCTGTGTCACAAAATTCAATTCTGTGTCACAAAATTCAATTCTGCATACGTTTCGTCATCTCTACGTTGATTGGTTGAGATCGGTCTTAGTCCATTTTACTAGATGGTGGAGTACGCTTGCAGGTTTAAATATTTCAATGCGAAAATATAACCCAATATATCACTATTATACTTCTTTATGGACAGTTATTTTGGTTATATTATGATTACAAATGAGTGGTCACACCATATAAGCATATATACTTTGAAGGAGAAATAAGAAAAATATTCAGAATTTTCCCTCAATTATGTAAACAGGGTCAAACATAAAGTAGCCGGGACATAGCTAGACCACCTGAGAGCATGCCCATATATAGAGAATACCAGGCTAGTGTATTTTGATATCAAGTTTATCAGGCAAGGCTAGGAAACGCGTAGGAATTCCGAGGCTTGCCGAGGAATTCCTACCGTTTCCGAGCCGAGCCTGATAAACTTGATATTAAAATACACTAGCCTGGTATTCTATTTATCAGGTAACGTTTTATGCTCGAAAATGACATTAGATGACGTCGTATTCTAACAGTAGATCTAACCTTGTGAAACAAATGGTATTGGATCTGTGTCTACTAGTTGCGAAGTTACGTGTTCGCAACTATGTGTATACATGCATTATTTACAGTATACACCATCTTAGTATCCATGGTATCTACACAAATACTACAAATGGTTTCCTCAAATGGCCCAATACACACATTCTGTTTATAAACACAGACAGCAGTCAGAACACAGACCACAGCGCGTGTATTATTGATTTAACTGGGGCAGATGTACCTTGCGATACACAATACATGACGTCAGTACTCGCGGGAGATCTACATGTACATGAATTATGTGTACAATTATAACGCAAATTAGTTTAAATACGAATGGGTTTGTCAACGTTTGACGGTTTGGAGATAGTTGAAGCAAAATGGCAGAATGAGAAATGAATCATCGGCAGAATGAGAAATGAATCATCGACATTGAATGTGTAGATCGGCGACCGTGACCCATTTCTCCAGTGCAGTTTCTGACCAATGGTAGTCCTTCTTACATGCGTGTGCAGAATTGACAGAATTGAATTTTGTGGCACAGAATTGAATTTTGTGACACAAAATTGAATTCTGTGGCACAGAATTGAATTTTGTTACACAGAATTGAATTTTGTGGCACAAAAGTGAATTATGTGACACAGAATTGAATTTTGTGACACAGAATTGAATTCTGTGGCACAAAAGTGAATTTTGTGACACAGAATTGAATTTTGTGGCACAAAAATGAATTTTGTTGACAAAATTGAGCCATGTCCCACTTGGAGCCCCGTAATATGTAGCCAAAGTCAAAACCAAGTCTGATTTCTGACGATAAATGCGCCCATTTATTTTAAAACGCAAAAATCTCTACACATTCTATCGAGAGTGCACAGTCATATACGCTTATCTTAAGGTATGGTCAGATATAACCTGCTTTGGTATACGATGGGCTACGATGACCAAAACCTACGATGGCCCACGATTGTATGCAATCAAATATTATGCTATTGCTACCATACGACGAAACACGTCACATGGTCTACGACATCGTACGTCGGCAGAGGCAGTAAGCACCAGGGGCCCGTTTCACTAAGCTTCGTACGACTGAAATGATGAAGTGATGGCTGGGGTTTATATACCCCAAAAGTAGCTGCCCCCAAAGTAGCTACGAGGACGCACGAGGACACAGGATGATCATGCGTCTTCGCAGGATCGTCGCACGATATCCTACGACGTCGTACGATGCCGTACAATATCGTACGTGGATGACATTTACCCGTCGACAGGTGAAAGTTATCTACATGGTCGTACGATGGTCTACGATATCGTATGACGGTCGTACGACGGTCCTACGCTGTCTACGACGTTGTTAATCGTGTACCATACAAAAGATGATCGTACGTCGACGCAGGGTGGGCTCCACGATGCGGGTTCCACGGTGCTCTTCGATTCTACCATCATAGCCCATCGTATATCAACGCAGGTTCTATGGGACTATAGCTTAACCCTTTCACCCCGAAGTAACTGGAATGGATTTTGATGTCATCTTGCCGACCAATCCAACCGTCACAAAATGATTTTCAGTTTAGTGTATTTATTAACAGGGTGTGTTTTTGCTGTCAAAAATATGAAAATTACTTGCAAAAAGTGCAGATCCTGATGAGACGGCTCGTCACGAGCCGGCTTAACCGGATCTACACTTTTTGCCAATACCATTATACAGGCATGTGGTGTTGAAAGGGTTTTAACATGTACACGGATTATTTACATTGTACGAGTATACTGTATCAGAGTGGGTGGGGGTGGACAGCGTGTGAAAGGTGAGCGGCAGAATTAGGTTGGCGAATAGGTTTAGCGGTAGAGCAAATGGAGTAAAACGACGGCCATTTGCCACGAGGTAGGTACATTTTCGTTGTTGCATTCATATTTTAATTTAAAACTCGAGGAAGGATAATATCCTATGGCACGACGGAATATATCATAGATCTACGAATGCAGACACTTTGTTAAAAGATGCAGTGATAACAAAGTTATTGAAATATTTGTGATCTCCTCTGTGTAAACAAACCATGCTGTTACGTATTTTGCAGACATTTTCGGGTCGATTTTAATGAAAATACAACCTATACCACTGTATATAACCCATGTAGCCCACAATTATCCACTATTTAGCTAAGGGATTTCGCCATTTGCATACCTCTCTAGTCTGTGAAAACGATGTGTAAGCACTTTAAAGGTCCGGCGGTGGGAACATACATGTAATTACAATGGTTTGTGGTAGGTTTGCTTGGCAAATTGTGTGGCAACGTATTAATAAGAATAGTTATATATGTTCATTATTGATACATTATTGTGTCCCTTGTGTCGTTGATGGCCGATGGAGGTACACGCAATTCAGTAGAAAATAAATCCCTAGCGGACCATTTTACCTGTACCCGTGTTGAGAATACTTTCTTAGCCGGTTTGAGTTCATTTTGCTTTAAAATATGTTACCTAAAGTGTTCAAGCACTCAAATCGTCTCCAACACTTGCAGTTATAATGTAGTTTAATTTTTTGTTGGGCACCGTACATCGCTGAATGTTGAGTACAATATTTGCCACGTTGAAGACCACCGTTGCACTCGTACCATAGATAACAGGCATTCGCCGTGTTTCAGCTTTCATCGGTATAGCCATACAGATATGAACAAGGCTTCTAACTTTGGTCGGATACAACTTCCGCGACTTTATTAACGCTAATGTGAATATGTTTGATGAATGTACAGATATTCATTTGAGAATTATTGTTATCTTGCTAAAATAGCATAGTTAGAATATGATTATGCAAAGAATATCGAATTACAGCTGATTTTCCTAGGTCGTACACAACCTCGCATTATAACAAATGAAATAATGTATTTAAGGCTCTAACGTCAATACTGTAGTGGCAGGAATACATAGAATGCCTAGCAAATTACAATTTTAAACATGTTATTTTGTTATGATACGAGGTCGTGTCCGATCAAAGTTAGCAGCCTTGTTCATATGTATAGAGTTACACCGATGAAAGCCGAAATACGCCGAATGCCTGTGCCATATACATGTATCACTATAGTTGTATTGTTATTATTATGTTTTCCCCGAATCATTGGCCCCTTAGGATTTATACCACTTTATTTTGAAACATTTACTGCTGTATTACCATATGTATTGTATGCACCCTAGGCGACAGCAAGGGGGCATATTGCGTTGCTGAGGTGTGAGGTTCCGTACGTCCGTCCGTCCGTGTACATTTACCTCGAAATGTTTGTAAGATTTTCTCCATCTTCAATATTACTTGAAAGATTGCTTTACTAGTTGGACAATTCGTTCGACTTTGACCATTGTGACCTTTAATATGGTGCTGAAACACTTTATTATGTAAAAACAATAATTGATTGTAACACTCTCTCAAATGACTTTTAATTTGTGTAAATTTAAAGTGTTCTCTTTTTATACACAATCTCTAGATAGAGCCCAGTATGCAATGGGGGCATATCCATGTTTGAAAAATATAATGTCTAGTTATTTCATAGCTCTGCTATGATGATTTTATATCCGAAGACAAGATCAAATAAGGATTTTTTTTTAGAAAGTGTCACGCTTCGGTGATCAAGTGGTCTTAAAATGCAAATGTACACGTCGGTGTTTTTCACTCTCCTGTATATATCGGAGAGATAGAGATGGCATGTACAACATGAGTTCGACTGCAAACACAATCGCCAACTGTGGACATCTGACACACACACAAACTTGCTTGTTTATATTCCATGTTAAATGCCTATATGTCTGCTATATACTGTCGTATTCATGGCTACCGGGGGTGGCAGCGGGGAAAACGTAGATAACGACAGTACCAGGCTCCTAGTTTAACTCATGCTCAGTCTCTCTACCGTTCTGCTACCATCATAGCAAACACACATAAGTATGCACTGCTATGCTATTCACATAATGTCAGAGGTGAAATTCCAATTGCATATCGGGAAAGTGGTGGCGGCTGAAAAAGAAGCTCTGAGAAAAATATCGAATTTAGTGATTTTGAAAGGGTGTAATGTGTTAGAACCAATGCAATTAACTACATGACAGTTTTACCTAACGGATTGTTGATCTTTTATGGACTTTTATAATAATATTTTTACTAGAAATTCGATATTGAGGAAAACTTGTGAACAACATCGTGTGCAGGTGCGCCGGCACCCCGCCGCCATCTTGAATTTTAGCAACATAATTGTATAAATCTTATAAACTAACTTTTATAAACAGCTATATACTCCAACATTTGAGTGAGAGTCCAAACATTTTAACCATGCAAACGATCAGAAAGGAATTGCAGAAGTTGTGCTGGTTTTAGTTAACAATTAGTTAACTTGGTGTTTGACGGCGTGTTCCCATGGCATGTGAGCTGGACTCTATGTTTGAATATCTTGCAATAAGCAATATTGTGATAATTATATACACTATTCTCACCATAGAAGCATTGCTGTTGCATGGATGTTGTGTTGTAACCGGCTGCACCCCCCCCCCCCCCCAAATTAAACCCCATTAAACCACATTTGAGATGGACTCTGTATTTTAATACAATTTTATATTATTTTGTGTCGCAATCATTGAATGGTAAATTGTTATAACAAATAAAGACTTTCCCTAATAGACCTACCCAACTTAGACCTCTGCTGTCGCACGGTTGTTGTGTCGAAAATTATTATTATTATTATTTAAATCGGCAGCCGCAGGCTGAGACTAACAATATGGCGAACCCAACCATGCAGATTGCGAAAATAACAACGCGGAGTAATACAACTAGGCAAACAACTTCTACCAGGAACTACAACCTAAATATCGATAAAGCACTGAAGTCGAAACTGAGATCATGCACAGCTGTAAAAGCTGAATATCAAATTACTGGAGGAGGTATCACAGGGGTGATGGACACGGCTAGATGTTAACTTTTCCGGTCTGCATGCTCGGCCTTTTACAAGAATTTCCCACCTAGCGAAGATCATTGTGTGATAGATTTTAGCGAATATAAGAAGGGAAAAGCAGTAGTCCAACAAACATATAAAGTGAGACGGGCGGAACCAGGAGGGCATATAGTTGGATATACATTAAACTTATATACTACGAAAAATAAGATACTTATCAACGGAAAAGAAATTGATCGATTTGTGACTGTAGATCTTCCTACAATCCACGAGATGATAGGTAAAGCAATCCGAGAGTGGAAGTTTGATAATGCACAGCAGCTGAATACTGCATTTGCGCAGGGACTACAGCATATATTAATCTTGAGAAATCAACAAAGTCCCAACACAAAACTAAGACAATCAAAGCAAGCACCAACATCTATAGGTGGAACATCCGAGTCAGATCCTATGAACAGCAGTATGTGTCTTCAATTACTAGAAAGTAGTCCAACCCCGGAGAAAGTCAACAGCACCCATCGAAGCAGGGACTCACCACATTCAAGCCCCGAACAGAGTACAAGTAAACAAGTAGTCAATAAATTCCAAAATGCAACAAAAACTGCATAACGCGCGCAGCTCTGTGTGAGATTGGTCGGCATTATATCCACTACCAATGTGATAAGCTATCAAACACCGAGATTGACCGTATAGTGAATAACACAATTAGTATATATAACTGCAAGAGCTATATAAATGAAACAGATAACACAACTCTTAAAATACCATATATAAGCAGCGCAAGTGACACAGCTACATCCAAAAGAAGAGCAACGAGCGAAACTGATGGCATAATGGCAAAACATTCGTGCAACATGGCACAATACATACTAGACGAATAAATCGCTACAACATGTCCTGTATGTTCTCACGATCTAACCGATAACGGGTCCTCATGTAGTAAATGTTTCGCAGTCTGTCATACTATCTGCAAGGACAGTCATGATTTAGAAATGTGCCTACCTTGTGCAGCTACTGATAAACAGCACATTGCTATGTCAAAACAGCAGCTAACGGATAACATAACATATACTAAGATCGATAAACAATCTCAAGACATGTCTCCGTCAGGGTGGTCTAATATTACCAGCACCAATCACGGACAGGCACGACCATCGACTAGCAATGTTGTACAGGATAATATAAATACTAATGACATCTCTAGTAATATGAGTTATAGCAAGCCTGATGCGACAAAAACCATATAAAACACTCTCGGAACCTAATATCATGAAACAAAGGGACTTACGGTAGTTGGAACGAAAACTTAAGAACTACGAGGATGAATTAAAATGTCAGGAAGCAAAGTCTGCCGAAGTACTGAGTCGATGTAGACGGCTGGAAGAGTACCTGGCTAAGACCGAGGCACGTAACGTTGAAATGGACGAGACAATACGTACGCTCCAAATGAAAATAAGCTTATTAGAAAATGAGAGGAAACCAGAACACCCACACACAAATATAATAGAAGACTACGCATCTTCATCTCCATCTGATCACCAAGCGTCAACGTAAAAATTAATCATAGGAGTAAGGGACCAGGTCACGCGGTTCATACTACGTAAAGTATATATGCAAATATACAATTTAGAGTTATCAGATGTTACGCATGTACCATCAGCCCAATATAGGCGTTTCAATCCGGAACCTCAGATTATAAACAGACGCAAAGTCCCATGACATGGCCCTGTTTCACAAACTTATCAATAAGCAGCGAGGTAAACTTAAGAACTATATCAATGAACTTCACGTCGATGATCAGGTGCATAAAATTTCAGACGCAATCAAACACGCGGATTCCTTTGACCATGAATATAACAAGTTAGTCGTGGAGGAAATGCGAGAATTCAAGGATATAAACAATATACTCAAAAATCAATTTCGACGGGTAGACATACAGCAAGTACGTAGATCAATACAATCACTAAACGCGGGAAAAGCAATGGACATATACGGAGTATCAGCGGAGCATTTCAAATTTCAATGAAATTTGGTACACTGACACCCGCCTTCTTGAATCAGTACTACGGGAAATTATTTAGCCCGCGATCAGAAATACTCAAAACAGGCTGCAGAGAGGGTCTACATCAAATTCGTCTCCCATGAACTGCTCATTACTCCTAGATGAAGTTATCCGAGAATACAGAGACAGGAAAGAGCCAACCTATATCGCATTCCTAGATGCAAAATCAGCGTTTGACGTATTATCGCATGCCAGTCTAATGCGGAAACTGTTTCATATAGGAGTCGAAGGTAGTCCATGGGCGGTGATAAGCGCGTCACAGCCCTTTATATGCGAACAAGGCGTTCGTCAAAGAGGTATCTTAAGCACAGACTTATACAAAATTTATATTAATGGACTATTAGATCGTCTAAACGAAACACAGAAAGGAGGGAAAATCGGAGTTGCACCAACATGCGCTGACGATGTAGCGATTATATCTGATGATACGGAAACACTGCAGTCTCTAGTAAACATAGCAGTCGACTACAGTAAAATCGAGCGATATATACTTCAACCCACAAAAAGTGCAATACTAAGAATAGATACAACTTCCAAGAAAAATAAATAAGACCTATCCATGGATGCTGGACGAAGAGGAAATGTAGTCGAGTCCACCATGCATATGGGAATACTACGATCATCAGTAACAGAAGATACCGCAGTAGACGAGAATATCAAGAAGACACGGCGAACCATATATAGCTTTATGGCATCCGGGTTGCACGGCGGGAACGGATTGGATCCCGAAACGTCTATACATCTAATGCAGAATTACATTCTTCCGGTCCTAGTATATGGGATGGAAGTAATTCTACCAAAGCCAAAGTTAATTAATAAGCTGGAAATTTGCAATAAGAAATTATTGAAACAGATCCTAGCACTACCGAAAACAGCAGCAAATCCGGCAGTATATATATTATATGCAACAATACCTATAGAAGCAACAATACATAAAATGTCACTGACGTTGTACGGAAACATTTGCCGTCTCACAGTAGATTCTCTAGAAAAACAATTAGCAAATAGACAATTGAATGTTAAAAGCATGGGCAGTAATAGCTGGTTCATAATGGTGAAACAGATAATGTTGAAATATGAAATGATAGATCCCTTGGAGCTACTGATTAATCCACCATCAAAACTACATTGGAAAAAGACTGTCAATAGTACAATAAGTAACTTCTGGAAGAAAAGAATTACAGAAAATGCAGTACAATATTCCAGCTTGAAATACCACAACATAAATATCTATGAACCTGGGAAGAGACACACATTGCTTCAGAACGTAGCCAGTGAACGAGGAATAACACGCATAAAGACAAAGATGAAACTGGTGACGGGAACGTACATCCTGCAAGTCAATCGAGCTGCGTTCAACCAGAACTCGCCGGACCCCAGATGTATCCTGTACAAAACAGAAGATGAAACGATCGGACATTTCCTGCTGGTATGCCCTGAACTGAGTGCTAGCAGACAACCAATACTGAACTGTGTGTTAAATGCGTGCTGTGGCTTACAGCTTGACACGTCTAACCATAACACGTTAACTCAACTAATACTGGACTGTACAGTGGTATTACAACCCAAAACCCTAAACATCAGAGACATAGAATTCCACTCCAGACGACTGGTGTTTGCACTTCATGCAGAACGATACAAAAAAGTTGTCACTTGTACCACGTAAGAAACTGAGGGGAACACGCCGGCACACACCCGTATAGACTGTCATCTAGTTTTTGTCAAGTCGCGTCTGAACCTGTATATATAGTGATGGGAACTTTTAGTGTGCCTAATAGACTTTGTGCAATAACTACTACCGCTGTACAATGTAAATAATACCCTGTTATACTCCGAAAAGGTGTGCCATTCATGGCAGAAGATATACCACAACAACAACAACGATGGCGGAAATTGTCAGACAGCGATCAGTGCAGCTCATACTATCTTCGCTAACGACAATAATACTTATAATCCTGACATGACATTCGGCAAAAAGGTAAAGTACATAATTGTTTATCGACACAATACGGGTCTGACACATGACAACTGACATTTTAGCTGCAATCGGTCTGCAACCTAGACTAACATGCCATGTCTCTACATCATGTTTAACTTCTATTTTTCATTATCTGTCTTTTATCATTATTATTTACTTTGCTATAGAGACTGGCTTCCATCCCGTTGCGTCACATAGCGAAATCGAAACTAGAATATTTGATACGAATACGCGCATAATTTTGACACTTCGTGAACTGTACGATACCGAAATCATCTGACAATACGGTTAAATAATATGAATACACCAAATTTCATGCATAATGTATGTGCAACTACTTTCCTTACTAGTTATTTGTCAACATTTCTTTGTAAAACAGCGTGCAAACCCCTTTCAGTTTATCACAGTAGCCATTTTCTTTCAGAGGTAAAATATCGGAAATCTGCAAAGTGACCAACTAATGAAATCGATTGACGTATGTGGGGGTTTCCCGCTCAGATGTCAAATAGTCTGGCAGCCAAGTCTATGGAACGTTCCATGCAGGAGCTTAACTGTATTTTGAATAAAATATATTTTATTGGCGATTTTGATTGCCCAGCTCATCAACATCAAGAATCCGACTGATGGCATTATGTCATCATTGATCGTTTTGAGAAATTTTCATAAATCAAAAATCTTGAATATTTTGACATGATAAACGCTTACAGTAAATTTGATACGTAATTAGATGGCCGCTATATATATACAGAAATTATCCCATGACGATCAGCACAGAGAATATTAATCAAGTATATAATTGCACATGGGTGTCATATCGTAGTAAATGGGAATAACAGTACTGAAGTTATGCATACTATGAACACTTTTACTAACTAATATAATTAGATAACTACCAATAGAGAAATCATAGGTGGCCGCCAAATATAAAAATAATGTTACCTTATATTGAACAAATTGCATATAATTACTAGGATTATGAGTAAACATATCTGCAACATTAGATACTTATATACATGGCAGACGTATATATAAAGATAAATTACCTCGCAATGACAATCATATCGTGTAATGATTAAAATATTAAATTTCAAAGGAGATAAATATATGGATAATGGAGTACGTATTGTCAAAACAGTCCAGTTGGGTGGTTGAATCTGATTAACCACCATAGAACTTCTCCGCAAACCTGTCCATCATACGTCAAAAGGACAGTATTATACAAGGCAAGATGAATAAAAAATGATTAATACATGTATAATGTACGAAAAAGACATTAATCATACAAAATATCGTAAATTGAAAGCTAATATTGTAAATATAACTATTAAGAACACAATGATATAAGTATGATGACACAAAAACTTTAGCCACACAAGAAGTGACGACAGTTATATTGTTCAGCATTTTCATATTAGTTTATTAAATTTCGTGATTATCGTATTATGGTACCTTGAATTTTGTCACGTTCTATATATGGTTGTGTACCATGTGTATTGCTGTCTGCAGGCACTATAATAATTAGTGTTACCGTGAGTATTTAGTAGTGACACAACTAGATTGACTGTCATATAATATCAATTACATTTGTATTAGTTTTGTCCTCCCTGTGGTATTTAATATATAGCAGCTCCATGTTCTTCTCGGAATTATTATATTTGTGATTAAGGTTGATTTCCTTGTTCCACATTTATGTATACTGACGGCGTCATGTCATATTAGTTTTTACATATCATATGCATTCACAGGTGCTGAATTCTGTCTTATGCTTAAACAAGTAAAAATCATTTAACGGCATATAACATCACAATAATTAAAAAAAGAAAGTATTTGTATTGCTTATATTTGAAACAATACACAGAGAAAATTGGTGTACACACATTACCACATCATATAAAATATGTTGCTCTACATCGGCGATAGTGGTCTGAAAACACATCTCAATTACTTCCAGCTTACAAATTAATAAGTGATATTAAAATATTGTACTCAACCATCATGTGCATACAGCCGCTTTGTGGAAACTGACTACTTTCACAGAAAGAAAAGATGTGGTTGTACTAAGCAGGTTGAAAGCACGTAATGGTAGCCAGAACCAGAAACTGGAATAAGCTACTGGATGGCTGAACTGTGTTATTGTACGTAGTCACCGATTGTGACAGAAATATGTAGACGTATCCTCCATTTGTACTTGTTCAATTGATATATTCAGACACTCAAGTTGTTAATGACGCTACCTAGAGGAGCCATTTCATGCGATGTTACACAGTAAATCACATTGAGCATTTTAGTTTTTGGAGCCAATAATATAAACAACGACATCTGGTATTTTTACAAAGAAGTCCTTGCAGTATATTGTAAAGTACTATATATCTCCATACAATAGAAGTATGAATGCTGCTATGGAATGGTAAGACAAGACAAGACAATGTCGAAAATATCTAACTGAATGCACGATTTTAAATCTTATGTTATAATATAATTGTATTACTATTATAATACATTATATTCATATCCGGCGGCCAAATTAGACTTACGTTATTGCCGATGCTGTCTAATGGTGTATATCAAGGTAAAAACAAATGTTCCCTGCGACTTAATAACAGGATGTTGTATACTTGATGTATTAGATGTAGTATCCAAGTGTAATTACATAAGCTATATTCTACACGAGTTAGTTATCAGGTACATCATGATATTTGGTGGTCATCTTGGACTAGTGCTATTGAAACATGTGTCTAAATACATACCCAAAATATTTGAATAATTATATACCTAAATACAATATTGGTATACAAATTCGCTCTGATATGGGGTCCGTCCGATTGCAAGTATATAGTGTTTCTTATTTCAAGATACGGTTGCATGTACATTGTAATATATTCATATATGGCTGCCATCTTGGACTTCTGTTATATTGATTAGTATATAATTTCACATCAAAGTTATAAAAAAAACACACATTCATTGTTTTAATAAACACTTAATTAAAAAACGTATAGTCTTTGATATTACGAATTAGTGAAAGTAAATTGTCACATTTGGCGGCCATCTTGGATTTCTTCCATATGCAGTTGAGAAATAGAATTTTAAAGTTGCCCATTTGTGTCAGCACGTTAATACATTAATTATACTCTCTTAGATGGTTTAATTTCCTATGGCACAATATATCTATAATTTATGCAGATTTCTCCAAATGCTCAAGGATAACAGTTTGTCATCAGTCGGATTATACATAGGCAAAATCAGTAATAAAAAACTAAGTTATTCAAAACAAGGTTAAGCCCCAAAATCGGCCTTAGGCCGCCGGACTAAAACAGAATGACGGAAGTTAATTTATTATGTCGGAAATTCTTCGGCAAGATGGCGACCGAAGCATTGTAAACTTTGTACACTTTATGTAGTCGGACAAAAGGAGCGATAAGCACTTTATTTTAATAGGCAAGTCACCCATTGTAACTCATACATACTATTTAATATAATTTCTGGCTTTGCACTGCTGGTGTAGCCCCATTAGACGTGTATTTAGACAATAATCGTTGATGTATATGGCTGTAACGGTAGTAACGCCATAGTGCTATGTCTATCTGCAACCTAGCAAGTGCTCGGTCAATTATTTGTCGTCTACAAAAATGTGTCTGCACTTTCCTTTTGTCTCACGATAATGCTTTTAAAAGGAACAATGGTCAATGTATTAATCAACGACGGCCAGCGTAGCACTGCCCCCAACCCACAAAAGGAGTTGGTCCCCAAATCGAGCGACTCAGTCAGTTTCCATTTGTAAAAATATCCCAGACCGTAATTGGCAATAAATTGACCAAATTAACTTTTGTAACTCAGACACGTGACGCATATCTTACTTTGCACCCATTTCAATTCGCTACCATTGTTTAAATTTTACAAAAGCAATGAATTTAATAATATATACAAGAATACTTACATTTAACAATTATTCAAAACATCTGAGATTATTTGTTCTCTTCAAAGAAATAACTATAATCAGTGTCTACTTGTGCAATATCAGACATTTTGTTCATGCATATTCAGACGTTGACACAGATTATAATTTATCAGACTTCTCATGTGTTTTCAATGTACATGTACATACATTCAATGGCAACATTACAATTTACAATTAAATTAAATCTTCGTCTGTTTTTCTCTTCTCATTTTCTTCAGGCTCCGGATTCTGAGTTGGATCAGTAATGTGGGTGTCAGTTCCGAATTTGGTGTGATTACCAAAGAATCCCACCGACATCGGCTTTGGCCAACAAGTTGGCCAGTTAGTTCACCGGATATATATATCAGGTGAGTATCAGTATCAGTTTTTGCACATTATGGTGTGCCAGCTAATCAGTTTCTCATCTTAATCTGTCTTATGCGGATTTTGCTGTCTGCCCATATACATTTACAATTATAACCCGCTCAATCAAAAATGTATCTCTTTGGGACGCATATCAGTTGTGCACATTATGGCTTGCCGTCCAATCTGTTTCTCATCTTAATCCGTCTTATGCGGATTTTGCTGTCTGCAATTTATAATTTACAATTACAACAACAGTTAATTCGAGTTAAACCAAGTCGGTAACTCTCCTTTAAACGGTTCAAGCCTATCGTGGTGTACGACCTTTGGCTTATGTCTCTGACTCTCCCTAATTCGGTACAGTATATCACTCATTTTCGTGATAATTTTGTATGGACCACACCATGGTCTCATCAGCTTACTACACACACCAACTTTATGTTTGTGGTTGTAGTACCATACTGTATCACCCTCATGATATGTGGTGAAGCTAGTCTTCACATCATAATTCCGCTTCATAGCATTATTTGCTATATTCAAATTTATCCGAGCAAATTCATGTATCTGGTACAATTTCTCCTCCAGTTCATTGACATAAGCTGATCTGTAGTTCCTGTCTGTTTCAGGGTTCATTTCAGGTTGGCCCAGCAGCATGTCCACTGGTAGCCGAATCTCAGAACCGAACATCGTCGCAGCGGGTGTGACCCCGGTCGATTCATGTACAGAACTACGCTACGCCATCATACCGAAAGGTACAATCTCATCCCATTTTCTCGGGTGGTCAGTTACACAGGCTGAAAGCATGTTCAGCATTGTCCTGTTCGCTCGCACTATCATTCCGACTGAACACGGTCGACCGCTACTTGTTCGTGTTTTACTAATACTCAGTAATTTGCACATTTCTTTGAATAATTGGCTCACAAATGTACTTCCTTGATCATGTAACAGTAACGAAATTCCCATTCTTTTGGAATATCTTGCCAATCAGCTCTCTCGCTACATGTTCAGCTGCTAAGTGTTTTTTCGGTATCGCCTCTATCCATTTTGTGAAATAACATCCTACAACCATCAAATAGTTATTTCCATTCTCTGTTTTTTCTAGTGGTCCTAGGAAGTCGATGGAAATTCTTCCCCATCTTGCACCAGAAATGTATCACTTCATGGGTGCTCTCGGCTTTCTCATAGGTGTCTTTCGTGCAGCACAAATTTCACATTTATGGCACCATTTTTCTACATCTCTTCTAAGTGCATACCAGAAGAATCTTTGTCTCACCCTGTGTAATGTCTTCTTCACACCTAAGTGACCTGCATTCACACTGACATGCATCTGTCTCAATAATGTGGTACGTAGCCGTCTTGGAACAACCACCTGTAACTCAACTTCAGTACCATAGTCATTTTCCAATTTTCTGTAGAGTACGCCATGTTGTATTACTATATATTCCCATCTATGCCAGTAATACTTCAGTTCAATACTATGTTTCGCTATGCTAGACCATTCTTTTATATTTCCTAGTTCCAAGCACTCGTGTACAACCTTCAGTACTGGGTCAGCACGGTGGCATTCTCCAACTTGCTCAAGATCAAGATTTTCAACATTGACGCTATTCTCGTCAGAATCTATCATAAGTGGTGGTAAATTTTGTCTATTTTGGTCATTCCGGGTGGCTAGGTCTATCATGTTAGAAGGTCTTGGTTCACACTGGACTTCTGCGCTGTTTTTATCTGTACTAGTACAGATCTCTTTCAAAACATTGCAGCTTACTTCATCAGTCTGATTTACTTAACTTTGTTTCCAACATAACTACCTGTTTCTTATCAGTGATTTGATCTACCTTTGATTTGTGTGCTAATGTACAATTGGAAATATTAATTTCCATCTTGCTTGTAACATTTTTCAAACATTGTGGTTTATGCATTGACCACAGGCAAATCAATAGTGCTACAGTACCGAGCACTATCTCAATTAAGAGTGAACACACTACAACGAGTAATATCATAACTCGATACAACTGAGTTTTCTCCCTTACATCACTGATATCAGTCCTGGTTTCACTTGAGGCACACGTTTTGGTTTGTGGCGCAACCCAGAGGATTTTTGTGCAACAAGCTCTCTCATCCATATCATCAACTCGTAGTTCAGCTTTACTAGCTTTGTCCCTACTTCTCTCTGTTATCATTTCGGTACAACGGTGGGATTGTGGCGCATCCCCATGATTTGTTGTACAGAAACATTTAATTGTATCGCCAGATGACGTGTCTGTAATCTAACGGTGGGATTGTGGCGCATCCCCAAAATTTGTAACATTACAACACTTAATGTGTATAACTCTGTAAACCATCTGCTTCGTTGACCCTCTAGAACTTTAAAATTCATTAGCCAGCACAAGCTTACGCAGTCGGTCCTAACTATGAACTCGTGTCCATACACGTAGTGGTGAAATTGACGTATAGCTAGCATCACTGCATACAATTCTCGTCTCGTGGCGCAATATCGCCGTTCAATCTTTGAGAAACATGTTGAGTAATACGCAATTACTTTCTCTTCCCCATTCTGTATTTGTGACAGAATTGCACCAGCGGCAGTACCAGACGCATCCGTACTGACTACAAAAGAATCGTCATCTGTCGGAAGTTCCAAAACTGAAAACGACATCAATGCCTCTTTCAATGCATAAAATGCCCTCTCACAGCTCTCACTTCACATAAATTGTCTGCCCTTCTCCGTCAGTTCATGTAAAGGCTTCGCTTTTTCTGAGAAATGGTAAATATACTTCCTATAGAAAGAAGCGAGCCCAAGGAAAGATCTAACTTCCCGCACGGATCTCGGTGTTCGCCAGTCCTTGACTGCTTTCACCTTTTCTGGGCATGTAGAAATGCTGTATTTGCTTATGCGATGACCTAAATATGTCACTTCATTCTGAAACAGTACAGTTTTCTTTGGATGCAGTTTCATATTCGCATCTCACAGTCTTTGGAATGCAATTGTCAGATTTTCAAGCGCTTGGTCAAAGCTCTTGGCATACACAATGATATCATCCAGATATAAAACCAATATTTTGTATATTAGGTCAGAAAATCTGCATTAGCCTGGAGAATGTACTTGGCGCATCACAAAGTCCAAAAGCCATCATTACCCATTGCATTTGACGTCCGCCATGAATGCTAAAGCTTGTTTATGACCTGCTTTCTTCATCAATCTCAGTTTGCAAGAAACCAATCCTTAACTCGAGACAGTGGTATTAACTAGAGCCTGTTAATGCATCTAGATTGTCGTCAATTCTTGATAATGGTTGGAACTCTTTTACCGTACAATTATTCAATTTTCTGAAGTCACAGCAGAACCTTACAGAAAATCGGGGTTCGAAATTAACTGTATGGGTGACAGCCAGTTAGAACAAGAAGGTTATATAACTCCCGCAGCTTCCATTTTCTCAATTTCTTGTTGGGCTATCTTTCGTTTAGCAAATGGTATTCGGTAAGGGTAGGTTTTAACTGGTTTGTTGTTACCAGTGTCAATGTGGTGCTTAACCATATGTGTTGTACCAATGTCATCGGATGACCTTGAGAAACTATCCTGGTTCTCAACCAAGAAATTGTTCAGTTTCTCTTTCTGATTATTGTTTAAATCTGAACTGGATTTCTCGTACAGCTCAGTCAAGTGTTCTGGTACATGTATATCATTTCCCAATTTAGGACCAGCAACATTTTGGCATACCCTTACTGTTTGAAACACAGCAGCTACTGTATTTTGATACACTGTGCAAGGTGTCTTTTTTAATTTTACAATATGTAATAGTACATTTCCAAATTGTGGATCAACCCAAACTTTAGCCACCAACAGTCCTGTTTTATCAATAAAACCATCAGTCGGTTCAAACATTCCCACTCTTTTTCGGTTAATACGGTCAATCGGTTTACCATGCTCAATTACTTCGGTCTCGGGCGGTATTTCAAATGTTTCGTTCACCGCAATTCGACAACAGCTAACTTGATCATTTTCTGCATTCAGAAAACATGGGATTCTCTCCCCTTTTAGTGTGATATAACCTTTATTCAGCATAATGTCACACTGGGGCTTTGTAAGAAAATCAAGCCCCAAAATTCCATAAAATTCTATGTCAGCTACAGGCACACTGTGCTCAATTTTCTGTTTTCCGAGACACATATCTACCTCGGTTTTACCCAAAAATGGAGATGTTTCCCCAGTAACAGCTAGCAGTGTTGTTTGAACAGGGGTCAGATTTGGTCGGGTAAAATATGGCCAATTTTCAATAGTTTTCTTGCTTAGAATTGTGGCATTTGCTCCAGAATCAACTAATAATGTTACAAGGTTATTGTTTATTTGTGTCGAGCCCGCTTGCGGAAAGCGATCAAAATGATGCCCGGGTGTCCGTGCGTCCTTGCGTCGGTGCGTGCGTGCGTGCAGGCGTGCGCGCATTTACTTGAAACTTCATATGCTTATTAGTCATCATCAAAGTATTCATGCTGTATCCCACTCATGCGGCGCCTGTGCCCAAGGTCAAGGTCAAATGACTTAGAAGTTTGCGTTCCGAAATCTGCGTTAAAGTTTTTAAATACCTTATATCTCTGCAGTATTAAGCCACATTAACTTGAAACTTCATATGATTATTAGTCATCATCTATATATTCATTCTGTGTCCCACTCATGCCCTATGTCAAGGTCAAATGATTTAGAAGTTTGCGTTAAAGTTTCTGTCAAAATTTGCGTTAAAGTTTTCACATACCTACTATCTATGTAACCGTAAGTCAGATTTGCTTGAAACTTTGTATGCTTATTGGGCATCAAACTTCAAATAAATACACTTTGCGGCCATCAAATGCCTCGGCGGGCTTGACAATCGGGCCGCGGCGATCTGGTTACAGAAAGAAAATAACATTGTTTTGCGGTAGCATTGTTTATTGCGATCTGGGGGCGGTTTGATTTGTCGGGTTGCGATAGCTCCATCCCGACAATTCTTCGTGTTTCTGCCTTCTGTCATACACGCCATTTCTACTCCTCATATTGTTGGAATAGTTTCGATTATCTCCCTTAGACCAATGGAAATTATGCCCGCCATTTTGTACTGTAAACTGGTCTTGTTACCTGGGTCGATGTTGTGCATAGTGCGGTGGTACATTTGATTCGTGTCCACCATTATTGTACCGTCTGTTTGTCGTGTACTGATTATTCAGTATATTCACAGGGTTGTGTGCCTGTTTCTCTTCTAACAATTTGTCCATTTTCTCGGTCAAACTGTTAACCCGTTTTGCTAAAAATTTCAACCGTTTCCGTCTGTTTGTCTGGTGTATGATCACGGGCAGTATATACTGATGTGTATCTCTGTCAATCAGCTATTCTATGTGCTTCCATGCGCACAGGTTTCTTTTCTGCCTCGTCCAGTGACGTCAGCCCAATTTCTCGAAATCTGATCCTTATGTCAGTATCTGTCATCGCATCAATAAAGACGTATAATGCCAGTGCTTCCACTATTTCTGGATTTGCACTGGGATAAGCCTGTCTAGTCATTTTCATAATTGATTATGCCAGTTCAGGTATGGCTTCATTTTTACCCCTCACTCTGGATTTCAATTCAGTGTGGAATACCTCTGCACGACTCTCATATCCATACCTGGATTTCAGTTTAGACACCAGGGCTTTAAAATTCGTGCGTTCCAGTGGGCCTAATTCATTAAGCAATGATCTTGCTCCTCCAGTTAGTGAATGTGCTAAATACAACGATTTAGCTTCATAATTCCAGCCATTAATCTCAGCTGTTATCTCAAATTGTGCGAGAAAATCAGCTAAATCCTCCGATATATGAAATTGTTGCGGTTTCATTTTTATATTCGAGTTATCTCCTTTAGACCTGTTCTGAGATTGCACCCCACCATCTAAGTTGCTAACTCTGTTTGTATTCTGATTTTGGTCACCCATATACATGTTAACTGGCCTTTCCCCAGTATGCAAACGATATCTGTGTTCGCCTTGATCAGTCACAGGCGAAATACTATTCCCATATAATCTTATTCTGGATTCAAAATCAGTCAGTCTGTGTTCAATGATATCAGTCATGGAGGACAACGTGTTTTTCACTTCGGAAACCATTTCGGTCATTTGTGAATTAACCCGGTCTTCCAACCTGTTGAAAGTTACGTCTGGATCTGGTGATTCAGATCGATGTAAACTTCCATCAATACTCTGTCGGTCATCTTCCATACCATTCACAATTGCAGCATAATTGTGGTCATCAGCCATTTTGACTGATATCAGTTTTATGCTTTCAGGTTATAACAGATTGACGTACAGGGAACACAGAATGTCAGAAGCTTTCAAGTTACTTATTTAAATAAAATGTTATTCTTTATTATGTTGTTAAAATAAAGATGGGGTCGTGGGAGATTGGGATTGGGAAACACCAGCCTTTCACACTGTTTAGTATTAAAACAATATATATGTTTAATTAATTACGCTCTCGTACACGGTCAAACCGATCAATATTTCACCAGGTTCGATGTTGATTAATTTTAATATGACACCATCAATTTGAGATCAGTAAAAAATAATTTAAAATCCCACTTCTCTGCACGAAACTGCAACGGCGACCCATACACGAAGTAGGTCAGGATGAGGGTCGCCTGCAGTAGTCGGGTTCGATTTCAACCGAGCGGTCAGGCCTTAAATTCGAAGCGAATAAAATATATCAATCAACAGAACCTGGATGGGGTAAACAATAGCTGGCCGTGTATAGAGGAGGAAATTAACTAACATTTCAATATATTTAGTAGTATATGGGAGTCATACGCGCTGTGCCTCCCATAGGGAACTCGTATCACTTTTGATTCCCATATGCTACTTGGGTTTTCCCCCACTGTTCGCATATATGGATGAGAAGAGCGGACCATCTTTTTTTTCAGCAACCATGAGCCCATATACTTCCTCCACTGGATGAGAACTTATATGGTGAGATACGATATGGTTATGTCACCACCTCTGAAACCATGTTAGAAATAAGCCATCCCTATGTTATACTCAGTATATACAGCAATCTTCCATACATATCAAGTCACAACCATATCAAGTCACAACCTCTGTCGTCGTGTTAGAGATAAGTCATCCATAGGTTATACTCAGAAAACTCCCTGATTGGTTAAGACAGAAGAAGGGAATGTATTCCGTCGACACATACGACAACTACTTGTGTCTGATGCATAGCCATACACCGTGGAGGGAGACCCGATTGCTGTTGTAGGGAGGCACGAGCTCTGGCTCGCGAATACCTCGGTCACAATAACGGACCGGTTAGTAAGGGAATCCCCCTGGACCATTTTAAGAAGGTCGAAAAGCACTTCAATCTGGGCATTCGTGTCTACTACGAGCCCACCGACGACGCAGTGTGGTACCTCGTGAAGTCTCCGGCAAACTACGACGCGGTTGGGGAGAAGACCATGACGATAGGAATTTTTGGAGGTCACTCGTTCCTCATCAAGAACCTCCGCAAGAAGCCGAACGAGTACGGGTGCACCGGATGTCAACAACGGTTTGCAAAGTCGTGTAGCATGCACAGGCCCGCGATCACCTGCATGGGTGGGAAGACTATGGTGATATGTCCCGGTAAGAGGATAGAGATACCGCAGTCGGCATACGAGAAGGCGTTCTACCCAAAGGGGTCAGCGAGTGCGATTTCGATTCAATGGTTGAGCAGAGAAGAGGAGAGGGTGGGAAAGCACATACATCACGCGAGATGCGGTCACGGGGGCGAGAGGTGGGTGGTCGGCGATCCGGTCGACGGCTACTGCCACGAGACCAAGACCGTGTTTCAGTTTCACAGATGCTACTGGCACGGGTGTCCGACGCATTGTAGGAGAGGTAACGCGGGATCGCTGTACAGGAGGACGAACATCCAAGACGACAAAATAAGGAAGGCGGGTTACGAGCTGGTGGTGATGTGGGAGTGCGAGTGGTTGGATGATGGGAATCCTCACTATCCACCACCGCGCGAGGAGACGACTCTGTACCCTCACAAGATAGTCTACGACTTCGAGCCGTATCTCGACAAGTCGAAATCCACGCGACCCACCAAAGACCTGACCTTCGAGGTCGAGCACGTCCCGGTGTCTCTGGGGGATACGATGCAGAAGGGAATCACCCACATCTGCGAACGAGACCCCGACACTCTGGTCGAGAAGTTCGTGACCGAGCTGCAGAGGAGAGGCAATGCCATCAGGGAGGGAGTTAGGAAGAAGTATCTGCCGACCGACAAAGAGATGCTGTCGAAGCCTCAGTAAGAGAAGATCGTCTCGTGGATCGACCAATTCCCGGTGGTGGCGTTCAACTGCAGCAGGTACGACATAAACCCCATCAAGCAGTACCTTGTCGAGAAGTTGGCGGCCACCGTGAATAAGGAAAGAGGGCCAGCACGACGATGTTTCTGTTTACCCCGGAGTTTAGATTTCTCGACATTATCCAGTATCTGGGACCCGGTACCACATACGACCGGTGGGTTAAGGCGTAAGACTGTAAAACGGTAAAGTCCCACTTCCCCTACGAGTGGTTCGATAGCGTGGACAAGCTCGACCATCCGGGGCTGCCGGACTATCCCGAATGGTACTCGAAGTTGAAGGGTGCGTACCTACTGTCGATGTCTGAGTGGAAAGAGTGCAAGAAGGTCTTCTGAGAAAAGGGGATGAAGAAGTTTCAGGAATGGTTGCAACACTACAACGACTTGGACGTCGGACCGTTCCTGGAGGCATAGACTAAAATGACGTAGTTCTACAGAGGGAGGGGGTGGACATACTCAAGGATGCGGTATCTCTGCCGGGGGTTTCCGTTCAGTACCTGCTCCGTGGGTCGATCGATGGGGAGGCGGACACGCCCGAGATGTGGTCGCCGAAGGGCGAGACTTACGCGATGATGAAGGAGTGGTTGGTTGGCGGTCCGTCCATAGTGTTCTCCAGATACGCCGAGGCTGGCAGGTCAACGATCAGGGGACAGGTAGGGAGTCGGGAGGAGAAGATGTGCAAGGCGGTGCTGGGGTACGACGCCAATGCGCTGTACTTGTCTACACTGTCGAAGGACATGCCGTGCGGGGAAGAGAAGATATGGACGTGGGACGACCAGGAAAGACAGTCGCATATAGACAGGTTTCGTGAGGAAGGTCAGGCGTGACGAGTGGTTCGGATTTGCAGAGTTGGGTATAGAGGTCCCGGAAACGTTGCGAGATACGTTCTCGGATATGTCGCCGCTGTTCATCAATCGTGAAGTCGACGACACCGAGGTTCGCAGCACATGAAGGACTACCTGACCAGGAACGGGTGGATCGAAAGCCAGATAAAGCACATGGGGGCGCTGTCCACCAAGAAGATGATCATATACTGCCCGCTGCTAAAGTGGTATCTGGAGCACGGTCTGATCGTCAATGCGGTGCATAGGGTGATAGACTACACGCCCGGCAAACCGTTCCAATGGTTCGTGGAAGAGGTCACCGCCGCCAGACGGACGGGGGACATCGACAATGGCAAGGCGGCGTTGGCAGAGATATTCAAACTGGTTGGCAACGCGTGTTGTGGCAAGCTGATAGAGGCGCAAGAGAGACACCTGAACACCACTGATGTCGGCGTTGTTCGACGACCTGGGGGAGATTGGGGAGGCTTACGAGATATCGAGCAGGAAGACTTGAGTGGTGATCAACAGACCGTTTCAGTGTGGCATAGCGGTCTACCAGTTGGCCAAGCTCCGGATGCTGGAGTTCTACTACGATTTCTTGGACAAGTAATTGGATCGCGGAGATTTCGAACGTATACAGATGGACACTGACAGCATGTACTTCGCGGTGGTGGTGAGAAATAAAGTTCAACAAGGAGAATGGTGAGTAGTTGGCGTGGGACGCGTGGATCAACAGAACTCCGGGACTGTTCAAGATGAAATTCCAGGGGGATAGAGCCATCGCTCTGTGCATCAGTCGATGAGATCTAATGATCTGACTTGGGGGAGGTATAAGAGCGCTCTCGAAGGGGGTAGGGACATGGCGGAGAACAAGGATTCCGAATGATTAACGGTGTGATGAAGACGTACACGCAGGAGAAGTTGGGGCTGTCGGCGTACTACAACAAGAGGAGAGTGATGGAAGACGGGGTACACACCGACCCTATAGATAGGTAAAACAAAAAGGACTCTGAACAAGGACTGACCGAAAGACTATGACGAGAGTCTGACTGACGGACTGACTGACCGTTGATTTAGTCCGGGGTAACTGGGTGTCAAAAGGCACCACAAGAATTTCTTCGCGAACAAACCCGCGAGATGGACAAATGTCGAGGTAGTAGAGAACGGGCTCATCGTGTTTGGTAATATATCGATCCAGATGATATACATTAAGCGACCACATGGGATCAGTCGCGCGGCGATGGCCGCCCTGAAGCTATCCGGGCTCATAGAGGTACCGGACGGCAACATCCGATGGAAGCCGTGGCTCCGCTAAACCAACGGGTCGCCCGCGCGAGACGGCAGAGGGTTTTTGTGTCAAATTTTGGCCTCGATGGCATTCACGGGCTTCTTACCGATCAATCAGGTCACCTCGCCGTTCAGTGCAGCGACCACGGCCGGCAGCGTGGTCACCCACTCGGTCGATGTCGTATGAGGTCCACAAGCTCTTTGGCATTTTGGTGTAACAGCCTCTCAGCCATTGTCCGATTGAACCGCTCCACGATCCCCTGGTCCCGGTGGACATCCACGCGACCGCGTCTGACAGAAACGTCGTGTTTCGCCAACATCTGAGAGACCGCGCCCATGAACTCGCGGCCAGGATCGACCTGGAGAAGATTCGACCATTTGAGATGGCTCCTCCTCTTGTATATGCGGGAAAGAGCACCGGCCACCTCCTTGGCCTCCTTCGTGGCCAGTGGTTCAGCCTCCTTATAGCGACTCGCTACATCAACGACTGTCAGGGCGTACTTGTACGTCTTGTGACCGACGCGATCGTGATGGAGAAACGGGAGGTCGGCATGGTGGACTTCGCTCGGCACCGGCACGTGTAATTTCGCGCGTGGAATACTGCGCGGCGCGGGCAAATAGATCTACCAGATGGCCTGCTTCATGAGCCATTCCTCGGCAGCGTTTTCAGAAACCTTGGTCGCCACAGCGAGGTTCTTGATGGCCGAGAGTGCCTTACAGTAGCCGCGGGGGCTGTTGTATGTGTTCACTAGCTTGCGCGCTAGGCGAACCGATAGTTTGCTATCAAGCTTGTGTGTGTCCATCGTATGCAAGGTATTCTAGTAGATCGAACAATCTCCAACATGCTCTCGCCAGATCGTCCGGTAACTGCGTCGTCAATACTAAACCTCCCCTTCCTTTGGGGGAATTTTCATTGCAGCTGCTGGTTAAGTTCTGAAGGAACTCGGAGGAATCTACCATCCGCTTTGCGAAAAGGGCGTCCGCGTTTTTTTTCCTCGCGCCACGTCTCGAGAGAATGTTGTGCCAAACGGATCAGAGCCTTTGCGCCAGCTAAACGGTGTTTAAGGGCTGTGTAGCCTACATCAAGCCGAGTGAAATAAAGCTCGTCAACTAACATCGTTCTATATATGTATATTACAAACGTTCAAATGCTTATTGATTTGCAATTATTGCTTTGCAATATAGTAGCTGACAAGGCATGTCGCAACCATTCCCACGACGACGAACGCGATCTCGCGGTCTATTTGGGCCACATAGAAGTGTGAAAGCTGGGGCTCGGGATCCAGCGGCGTGAGATTTTTCTGCGGATAAGTCCGCGCTTACTCGCGGATGGCGGCGTCGACGCTACGGAAAGTATGCACGACGTGATTCTCGCGGCGAAGATCTTCCAGATCGGCGAAGATCGTTGATCCAGTCCAGACAGGCTGTTCATTTTCGTGAGCATGCCGCGTGTGCGCTCTGGCGTTGTTCTACAGCTAAATCGTGACGATTGTGCAGATTCGAGAATATAAATTTGCTACCGCTGAACGCCAATGCGTTCACCACCGCACCACCCACGAGCATTGCGATCGAAGCCATTATTTCCATATATTAGCCGGTATAATTCCAGCTTTAACTAGATAATCTCGGGTCCCAACTGCGGCCGCTACATCTAAGGTCACGAGACCTACGTCTCTCGCGGTCATGTCCAACTTTTGAGCGGGCCCTCCGACTACCATCTTTGATAGTCGAGCAAACCCTATACTGAGGCCCGATATCACCACGGCGTGATAAACCGCATTCACTGTTATTTTATCATCGTATTCAGCCATTACATATAGTGATAACTATACAGTTATTGCATATGAAAGGGATCGCGAGCAGTGTTTAAATGACGCGAAATCGGTTTCGGAACTTCTTTCGGAACCGCAGCTGGTTGTCGCGAAAGGTAGTTCCGCAGCGGGAACACACACAGGGTGTCTGCAACTGTCAGACCACCACCAACAACCCACGATGCAGGAACTATCTCCGATTGCACCGCACCTGCCTTCGGATGATCCGCTGGAACCGCATTCGGATGTTCTTCTGCTGGAACAACTAACGACTGCTTGGCCTCTCGAAGCTCGGCGTGTATTTAATCTTGTTTAGTTTTTCGGGCAGCAGTCGCTGCCCGCCCCGCTGCCTATCTTTTTGTTTGTTTATGTCTTGCAATCGGAGATTGTTGCTGAGGTGCAATCGGAGATAGTTCATGCGGAGCAATCGGAGACTGTTGCTCCGTCACTATCGCATGTGCGTCTTGTGTCGTCATTTTCTGAGCTTATAGTTCGTGGGCATATGTGTCCAAATTGACAGTGCTTAGCTGTGGTCAACGCAGTTGTCAGTGGTGCTAAGAACAGGCCAAACTTGTGGTAAATTACGCAGCAATCTGTTCATAGCGCATGTCCGACAAAGGGGTCTGTCTCGAGGTCGTCGACCAATCCCGATTGATTCTGGATTGGCAGAAACGTACTCGCCACTGTAGCGTAGAGCTGAATGGCTGCCGCCCCTAGGGTTTTCGTCAACGCCGCGCCTAGCCTCGATTCGTATCAGGCATACCATTTCTCAATCTTTGCGTCTTACATCTTATCAACCTGGTCGACTGTGAGACGTCACCCCAGATACTGCTCGGCCTGCCCCCTCCAACGAGTGCAGCGAGCCGTTGGCGCCACTGCGAAGACGCGGTTTCTGACGTGCCGACAGTCGTGTCGGCAGTCGTGCCGACAGTCGTTCTTACAGTTCCAGCCGTGTCGGCAGTCGTTCCTACAGTTCCAGCCGTGTCGGCAGTCGTACCGACAGTCGGCACGACTGTCTCTTCCATTAGCTGATCGAGAAGTTCGTCGCAGTTCATTTTGAGTGCTATTCTGACTCGCCTCATAAGTCTAACATGTTGCCAAGCGCACCACCCGATAATTATCACCGTTATGCTGGCAGCGCAGCAACAAATTTATTCCCACATTGTTCACCAATTGTTAACAATTGTTAAGCATTTGTCAACAATTGCTTAACAATTGTTAACCATTTGTTAACAATTATTAAGCATTTGTTTAGCATGTGTTAACAATTGTTCAGCAGTTACTGACGATCATTAAGCACAATCTAAGCTGAGATTAACACTTTGTAAGCAGTTAGTTGATCAGTCTTTAACAGAAGCTTGGCGTGCTTAGTTTCCGAAAGCATCTGTCGAACATTCAGTCGCTCCTCGCGCGTTGGGATAACGTCGTTCTCTCGAAGACAATCATCGAATGAGTCTCGGTCCTTGCAGTGAGAGAGGGCGACCCATTTCGTTTGCTAGCGCAGATCATTGAGGACGACGTTGTACTTCTGAGTGGAGATCCATACGCTTTGCCCCGCATGCAGGCCCGAAATTGCGAGCTCGGAGAGCATGTCCTTCTTTTTGGTCATCGCCGCCTTGGCCGAGCAGTCGTCAATCACGTATAGGGTGGGCTCGCCCTGAAATAATTGGTAGAAGACCCGCAGCCAATCGTGAAGCCTGTCACCGGGGTCAACGACGTAGACCTCAGGGTCGGCCCAGATCCACGGGCGCCGCTTATAAGTCTTGTTGTGCCGCACAGTGGGACATATGATCGCAATGTGTCAAAAGGCATCGCGGTCGGAGCCCTCGAGCAAGTCCAGGATGAAAACAGTTTTTCCTCATCCTGCATCCTGTCTGCCCACATATTATGACAGAGTTGTTATCTACCTTGTCACCAGCACCGATTCTAAGTCTGGTTACGTTGCTATTTCAGCTGGTGTCAATACCCTGATAGACGGCGTGTTCGCGCTCTTGCGCCGTCTTCCACAGGTCTTGGTAACAATGGTAGAGGTCGCTGTCATCGATCGACATCACCTCATTACCAGAATATTTTATCGTGGTCTTCTTGACGATTGCGCGTCCCAGGTTCTGCACGACGGTTCGGTCCGCGTCTGTCGACATCAGCGAAATAGTGAAAGCGAGGCGAACAGTCCCCGGCACAATGACGTCGTTAGCTCCGAGGTTGGGGAAGCGGGCCAAGAGCTGCTGGTTCTGGTCGATCGTCGATGGGTTGTTCGTAATAACAACGCTCCGTCTCACACCTTATGCCCCGAGGGGCTCCCGCTGTCTGCGGTATGGATTGAGTTTGCGCCCGTATTGACTCGAAGACATAGTTTCGATGAAACTATATTAAACCCGTGTGGTTTTTTGTTCAATACATCGGAACGATGGCTGGTCACAACATTGACATGGACAAATTATATTTCACTACGGGTGACCGAGACGATGATGATAACATCGCCGACGATGGCGAAACGCCCTTCATAGAGACTTCAGCCGGCGATGAAATAGGTGGCGCTACTCGAGTCAGCTGTAAGCGACTGCAACAACTATTGGGCAGAAAAAGGTACGGTCTCGTCTATTGGCCGCGACTACTCCAAGTTCGAACTTGATCGGTCCGGCAGGTTTCGACTAAAAGCATCAAATGTCCAAATCATCAACATGACGACCGGAAAACCCCTAGCACTGAGCACCATTGCCGGAAGCCGGGGCGGTGGCCATATAATAAGGGGCCTACTAAGATTTGTAGATTGGAAGAGGGGTAAAACAATTATGCCGGTCCGTGCTGTAGAGACCCTACAGTCTACCGACAGTCTACCGCTATTCGCACAATGGAGACCACGTTCAGCGAAAACGAAATACTCAGCACGATGGATGACCCATCGTTGAACCTTCGCGAACTCCGTGGACTCGACAAGGCAATGCAAACAGTCCGGGGCGAACTGGTCATTAACCTCTCCAAACTCACGGCGCTGGACGAACATATCGCGCTAGAAGAAAGAAAACTTGAGGAAGCCCGTGACGATAGAGAAACTATCGAGCGGATCACAGAACGCCTGCTATCGTTGCGGGATGAAAGAGAAGCTCGCTAGGAGGCTGCCTCGACTAACCGTGAGGCGCTCCGCACCCAAATAAGTCGGATCCGCGAAACAATCTCGAGGGTACTGCACGAGGACACTCGATGAGCACCTACGCACTCTGTTCACAGAGTTAGGCGTCACAATAGTAAGCATCCTCACAGCTCTCGGCATGACTATATCGACCCTAGTTCTAGCTATCACGGGATGCGGCGGTGCAGTGACTGCACCCGCGCCATCCGGCGGAGCCAAAGAGTGGGCAAAAAAAGCCATCGCCAGTATCCTGGCTAAATTAGCCGGAATGGCGGCTGCCGCTCTGCCTGGGTTGATTGGGGGTCTCGTCTCCTTCTTGATATCTATATTATGAAACACGGCAGGATGGCTTGCCGAAAACGCTTGGGCTTTAATCGTGGCGATCGACGGACTCCTACTATTCGCCACCCGAGAGTTCTTAAAACCAAAGAGCGAATAGTCCGACCGCCACGAGGGCGAAGACGATACCTAATTGTTCAGCCTCGTGGGCTGTGACACTAGTTCCGAATGAACTTGCTGGTGTACTTTGCGCTGGTGCATCAAGCCCTATTGCACCAGTTGGAACTACGGTGGAACTTGATGTGACACTAGTTCCGAGAAGGAACTCGCTGTTGCGGGTGCTTGCGGTTTTATGAAATCGGTTCCATGTGAGGTGGGCTTGATGATATCCGCGTTCACGTTCCCGTTGTGGCCGATCTTTTGTTTGACGGTGGCGATTACGATCTGATTATTGTAACCGTCAACCCGGTCGTATCGTAGTATCATATTGCTCGGCGCCATATACAGACCTATTCCAAATACATAGTATACTGGGGTGCCGGCATACTGCAAAACGTCTTGTTACCGCTGGATAGCCGCCGGGAGGTCCACCGGAGATGAATTGGCGTCTTCGACATTTGCCAAGAACTGTTTCTGGGTATCGAACGCCGTTCCCGCGCCCAGTATAGCACTGCGCGCTTGCGCATGTGCACCGACGATGGCGGCCCAGACGTATGTGCGAATGGAGTCGTTGAGGCGCGGAACCCCGGCCTGAGTGAACCCCAGAACCTTATCTAACATAAATGTACCCCAAGCGTCCTGGACCGCAGCAGCCTGCTGTATGTAATCGACGTGAGCTAGTTTCGGAGGTAGCCAATCACAGGATGAGACGCTGCAGTGCCGACCGCCAGACACTTGCGGCCCGAAGGTCATCGTCGCGGTGTCAAAATTCCGGGCGTTCCGACTGACGATGTGGTCGCCGGAGTGATCGTGTCTAAAGCCAGTCTGCGTCAAAGTCCCGTGGCCCCGAATGAGAACGTCCCCGAGGCCAGTGCTGCTATGAAATACTTTCTGACGCCAGTCCGCATCTTTTGGGACCCCAAATGCGTTACACAGGCTTTCGAACGCCCTACGGTCGTATGCGCTGGAAATGGGATTCCAGCCGTCGTCCTGCGGCAGAGAGAATTTCAGTTCTTTGATAATCCGCCTAATAGTGTAGTACGCGTGAAAGTTGTAAACGGTCCTCAAGAAGGGATCCTCCGCGTCCAGATGGTCCTGAGAGGAAACCCTGCATCCGGCTGTTGCGCACCATACGGCGAAGTTGGTCTGATTCTGCCAAAACAGCATCGTTGTCGCTTTCCACCCATTCACAGCCTCGATGGTAGTGATCTTGGGCAACCTATATTTTTCAAAGATATCGGGGAAGTTGGTTCGAAAGCCTGTTCCGCCGCGAACTTGGATAGTGGGGTGCACCAGTCGGGGAGCGCCCGCCTTCCCGGCGTAGATCCCGCCGACCAGGTACTTTGTATCAGAATTAAAACCAAACGCGCTGGTATCCATGAAAGATATTATCATGTTTTATTTGCTCACTAATGTTCAAAGGGATGCTTGTGTACATCAAAATTCATTCTCGATATCTGCTGCAGGAAACGGCGGGCCGGCCTCAGATCAATCACCTTCACGGACGGATGGCAAAATGTTTAGTAGTACGAAGGGTTCGGGCTATATGAATAACAGGTAGGTGTCAAACTACCACCAGGTATTTGGAGTTTCAGAGAGCTCCAAGCTTTTGTCGCGTCGGAGCTTGATGGTCGAGCCAGCCTCGTAATCTCGAAAACCACCGGACTCGCGACCTTGACCGTCGAGCGCGCCAACCGGATAAGGATCACACCGACGTTGGCCTTACAGCTCTGTTTTACAACAACATACCCTTCTTACAATAAGGGATGGTTTAACACAGGTGAGCACGTCGGCGAAATTCCAGTGAACTTTGCCTTCACGAAAACTCTCAGGGTGCACCTGGATCAACTGAACACATCGTACAACACGTTAGACGGAGCTACCAGTACTCTCATTAAGGTCGTGCACGCCAGCGACTGTTTCTATGGGGAGACCCTGACCTTAGACTTCCCAACCCCCGAGATGAAACGTTTGGAAGCGGGGCACATCCACGAATTGAAGATCTCTAGTCTCGATGATAAAGCGAGTTGAAGAACGATTACCCGATTTCGATCGTTCTCGAAATAACCTATTAAACATAATATATATATTTATATATTAATCATGAGCATATACGGGCCATGTAGTTCCAGCGCAGAACAGGACGTTCCCGTCGCGGGCGCAGCCAGCAACGATGAAGCCACAATGAGAAGGCTGGAGAGGATCGTAGCGCAGGCTCGCAGAGACGCGACAACGGCGGTTGCACACGTGCAGCGCTCGCAAGCTCGAAAGCCCGTCATAGCAGTTTGGGCCGAGGAGAGGGGTGCGCTGACTGAGGGGGGCCACGAATATGCATTTGGCTCCAACGCGAGCAACAGATATGGGGGATACACCATGGCAGTGTCCGGGACGATTAAGCGAATGGCGGTCTGTTCGGTCAACTTTAGGGGACACGCTACTGCCGAAGTCCGAGTGAATCTCGTCCTGAACGGAGTAGAGCAGAAGTCACCAAGTACGCGGGCAGAGGTCAGGGTTTACGATATTCGATGATGACACTGCAATTAAAGTTTATGCAGGTAGTGTTATTAACTTTGTAACAAAATCGCTGACCAAGCGAGTGCCTCCACTGTAGTGACACTGTTAATCGAACTTGAGGTATGATGAATGACGAGAAACTATATCCACACTTGCCTTCAGGGACGGATGACCCGGCATCGTTTAGGATGACCAGGATTGTCGAGATACAACAGATTCTCCAGCATGACGGAGAGACGCGGACGGGTCATGCAAATAAATATAGACCAACGCTAGTCTAAACTTCCGTTGTGAGCGGGATGGGGAGTATATCTTTATTGTCAACAGTCGTCGCCGCGCCGATCGCGGTGGCCTTGAGTACGGTCGCGGCAGGGACAGGCATGCTTTGCATGGCGAGCAGACTCGTGGCCCGCAAGCTCCAGGCCAAGAGTCGAAAGCACGACCGAATAGCGGTTCTCTCGAGGTCGAAGAAAAACAGTATCGTCGTTATCGTGTCGAAAGCTATAGCCGACAACGATATATCAGATAGCGAGTTCAAACTGGTCGTCGAAGAGATGGCCAGGTACCAGGAGTTAAAGGGCGCGTGTCCGACCCAAGGCCCGACCACAACTTTTCGCGGACGAAGACGTAAAAAAACTCGTCATGGAGGGGTGGGCTGACGAGAGAAAAAATCTCCTCGCCCGTCTCGGGACGTGATATGCTTATACGCGTGTCTGCAGCGGCAGGAGATTCCACCAGGACGTTTTCGCGTAGTCGCTATCTGCTGATATAGGTGTATTTTCTGCTTTCTTATTGAAACATGTATGTTCGTCCAGTGTGTGAGAGGTATATACAAGAAAAAAGAGCCCGGGGGGGGGGGGGGTCCAGCAAAAAAAGAAAACAAACACACCCGGGGCTCGAACTCGCGCCGGCAAAACCCTTCTGGGCCCACCTTGCTAAGCATTGGCGCCTTAAATCTTTTTTCTCTTTTTTTTGTTGCGGCTTTGCGAGATGTTATATGCTCATGTCTATTACACCACATATAGCGACTGTCTGCCGCGTCCCCTCCTACTCATTGCCTCCATCCGCATGAAAGCGTAGAGAAGTCTGTGAAGTGAACACGCATGGCACCGGGTCTCAGCGTTGAAACCTATAGCTAGCTGGCGTCCCTATGTAAAGGTGTTTATTTCTCGTATATAAACCTAACCTCGTTGTGCAATGAGGGTTGTAGTCTGTTTTTTATTTGTTTCTTATATGAATCAATTAATTAATTAATTATTATGTTTCCTATGTAATAATAGGGGGTATTCAGTTTTTAAATTATTAAACATAAAAATAACGAACGATCCCGGAAGATATCGTATTATATACACCTAACCTCGATACGGGGAAATACACTCGGCTATAAATAACCCGTGTAATTGGATCATTGCCGTCTGTGTAACCTCGATAAGGTGAACTACACTCGGCTATACATACACACATGTGCTTAACCCGTGTAATTGTCGTATGCTGATAATATAAAAGGTGTCCCAGTTAGATATGACCATCTTATTTATTTATTTTTGGGTGCCCCCCCCCCCCCCGATATAGGCAAGCGGTGGTCGGATAGGAACGTCGTTTAACATTTCGGGCGTGTTTATTCACTGAGCGCCGTAATCGTATATATGCTAATATTACATAATTGTATTTACCTTCCGCTGTAATCGTACTCAAAACTGTATTGACAAGCGGTCGGCATTGCTAAGGTAAACAGCAGCATGAAAATGGTGGTAGACATGATAAGATAAAGAGTTCTCGCTGGAAATAAACTTGGCAAAATAGTCTCTGAATCAGATCGGTTCTATCTTTCTAACTGACTTTCTGATTTGAATTATTACTAAACGATAATACTTGCGAGCACGTAATTCCTTGCTAAACAGTCGATGCGTAGAGCGAGTGCCATCGCATGGTGGACATAGCAGTGACTCGGATCTGGTCCCTACCCCCCAATGCCGACATGGGCGAGGCGAAACTGATCCTCTTCGCATCCATGCCCGGTGATGCTTGCAATACTCGTAAATACCGGTACGATGACATCTCTCGTGACTACCTGTCTTCAACCACGTACAATTATTTTTCGCTCGAACCATTGTGTGATTATATATACTGAGTATAACCTATTGATGATTTATCTCTAACACGACGTCAGAGGTTGTGACTTGATATGTATGGAAGATTGCTGTATATATATACTGAGTATAACATAGGGATGGCTTATCTCTAACATGGTATCAGAGGTGGTGATATCACCATCTAGCTCGTATCATTGATAAGTTCTCATCCAGTGGAGGAAGTATATTGGCTCGTGGTTGCTGAAAAAGATGTTACGCTCTTCTCATCCATACCATGCGAACAGTGAGGAAAAACCCAAGTAGCATATGGTAGTCAAAAATGACACGAGTTCCCTATGGGAGGCACCGCGCGTAGCGTGGGGCTTCCATAGGGAACTCGAATCATTTTGACTCCCATATACTACTTATTTATTAACAATTTTAATAAGCATAAACTCATAGTACGTGTATCAAGGTGCATAATCACGTGTACTCTATATTATCAGAGATGTGAAACAATTGACTGATATGAGCAATGTGAAAGACTGGTGCTTTGGTTCACCAAGCCACCGACTGTTGATACCACATCTGGTCCTCCGAGACTTGGTGCATTAGCACCAGATTTGGATCATGAACAGTTCCAAGTGTCTTGTATTAGTCATTATCTTCCCTACTTGGTGGAGTAATAGCTAACCACTCTTCTGTTTTCTTCCATGATTTTCTAACCAACATTTACCAGATCTCGAGGTCGGGACAGTTCCACCAAGTATGGTCGATTCAGTTACATTGGTTCAGTCAGTTTGGCATAAAAAGCACCGAATCCGGTCGGGTTCCGACTATTTATACGCATGCTATCGCGTGACGTAACACTAACGTTCACGGCATATCCCGTCAATTCGGGTCACAGAGTGCTCCGGAACTCTCCGATTAGAAATCGAATTTACCCGTGACGTCTAACCCAAGATGGCGGAAATTGTCAGACAGCGATCGGTGCAGCTCATACTATCTTCGCTATTTACGACAATAATAATTATATTCCAGACATGACATTCGGCAAATAGGTAAAGTACATAATTATTTATCGACACAATGCGGTTCTGACACATGACAACTGGTGTTTTAGCTGCAATCGGTCTGCAACCTAGCAAGTGCTCGGTTAATTATTTGTCGTCTACAAAAAATGTGTCTGCACATTCCTATTGTCTCACGATAATGCTTTTAAAAGGAACAATGGTCAATTGATTAATCAACGACGGCCAGTATATATTTGGCTGTGACTGGAGAAATGGGGATTATTGATGTTGTTACCAGTGTAGCTCCTGATCAAATATCACACCCCTGTAGCCTGATAACGATATGTATTGCTTGTTAGAAGCATGGCAGCAGGTGTTTCATTGTAGTGCAGATCCTGATCAGACTGTGCGGATGCGCAGACTGATCTGGATCTACACTGGTCGCAAAACACATAATCCCCATTTCTGCAATGACAGCCACTGGGGAAATGGGGCCTATGTGTTTAGCGATCAGTCTAGCTCCAGCTTTTCTAGGACCGTCCTGTGGCATGGTAAGGAAGCTACACCTGTCACAAAACCCATAAGCCCGTTTCTCCATCATAAGCTGATTATTTTCCAGTGTCAAAAGTTGTTCACAATGTAACAAATTATCAATAAACTTACAATGTAAACACATAATGTGTTCATGATGGCCGGACAGACCTACTGTTAAACGGCCAGACCGACACCGTTGTAAGTGAGGTTTTATTGTACGTGTACATTTGTGAAAATAAATTCATCAACATATCCTAGTCGATGGCACAAACACCTCCTACAACCGAATTGAGCGAGTTTCAATGTAAAGGATACTACATTAATACAAAACATCTGGTCAATGCGGACACAGGCGGGCAATGGACTAATGCCGTGACCGTTTACGCGACGAATTTCCATGTATAACTAGTTTATGCATCAATATATAACGTATTTACACGAAACATGAATAAAACAGATGATGTTCTGAGAAACCTTTTTTGTACATGCATATGTTTGTTAAATACGTGTTCGACCCGTGAAGAATTCAAAGCTATTTTTAGTTTGGGCCCTTTCAACATTTCTAACATCAAGTATGTTTCCAACGCTGTCAGATGCACGTACTTCCGCGATTTTGTTCCCGTGCTTCTCTATTTCAATTACTATATCTTTTTGTGTAATTTTTATATTCAAATGATCACCACAAAACTATTTTAGACACATGACTATCTGAACGAGTATATATCTGTTAAAACCATGCAAGTATACGGTACAGTCAATCGTTAACTCTTATAACGCTCAATAAAATATCGACATCTGATGATTTTCGAAATCAGTTTTCGCAATAAAGCCGTTTATTCGACACAATAAACCTGTCTCAAATGTATTTTAAAACAATAAAAGCCTCTTTCAGAAATATTACAGATGTGACGTCATGGTATGCATGTATTTAAATCTCTGATTTTTGCCAGACGGGCGTACACTGTCAGGTTAATTCAACTTTTATAACAACGCAAGACTTGTTTACAATGTGTATATTATAACATATATACAAAAATAGCAACCAGCACAGGCATGTACACTTATCTGACACCTGCCGCCGATATGTTTCGCATGTGCTTCCCACCACCGGACCTTTAAAGTGCTTACATATCGTTTTCACGGACGTGAGAGTTTTGCGAATGGCGAAATCCCGTAAAGATTGCTAAATAGTGGATAATTGTGGGCTACATGGGTTATATACAGGCGTATAGACCGTATTTTCATTAATATCGACCCGAAAATGTCTGCAAAATTCGTAACGGCATGGTTTGTTTACACAGAGGAGACCACAAATCCTTCAATAACTTTGTTTGTCACTGCATTTTTTAACAAAGTGTCTGCATTCGTAGATCTATGATATATTTCGTCGTGCCATAGGCTATATGGCTTCCTCGTGTTTTAAACTAAAATATGAATCAAACAACGAAAATGTACCTACCTCATGGCAAATGGCCGTCGTTTTACACCAATTGCTCTACCGCTAAACCTATTCGCCAACATAAATCTGCCGCTCACCTTTCACACGCCCCCCCCCCCCTACCCCCCCCCCCTGTTTATTGTGTGCAATAAGGAATGATTTTGTATGGACTTGTGCTGCAGTCATAAACACCGTATCACTCATGGTGTATATATTGGCATGATAGTATTGATAGCACTGACTAAGAAAGAAAATAATCAACGTCATTATGCTCCCCAATATTGTTTGCATTATTTGGCCACTGCAACTGTATCTACATCACGTGACCAACACCTGGTTCAGTGTTTATTTTAAATGTCACAAATATACGGAAAACTGGTGTTAACAACAAACGCCCCAACACGTTCCTCAAGGGTAATTGGGTAGTAATGGACCAGAATTGCATTTATTTTTATCAAACTTTGTCAGTGACTTCAAAACATCCGGTTCATTTATACCCGACTATTTTGGCCCATCCCCTTAGTGCTTAAAATTGCACAATTTATCATGTTCTTACTTAAAGGTTTAACCAAACTAAATCAACAGATATTCATGCACGATGCATGCACTCAAAAGTAGTACAGTAAAGATGTTTAATGCCATTGACACTGTTTGCTGGTAGAACCTGGTAAATTGATGTACTTAACACGCATAATTTTCAAGCATTATTTTGGGGGTTAATGTTTTAAATGTTGCACATGTTTGTCACGTGACGTAGTTTCAATTCCAGCTACTGACTGTTTGGACACTACCATGGTGATCGCAGGAGATTTAAGTTATCTTTCTTAACAAGAATTAAGCATATATTTTAATTACTGAATATCCAGAGCAGGATGCCTGCATGTTATGGGAAAATAGGTCCCACAACATCCATACTAAAATGACTGTATCAGAGAATAGCCAAATATGTGGTAAAAGAGTAGGTTATATGGCAAAAAAAAAAAGCTCTGGATAATTAATATTGACTAGAAAAGTTTCCGAATTGTGTTCTCTATGCTGCAGTTTTTGAAATGAAGGGTGTTGTCGTCTTTTCATTGTTTACCCAATCTCTTTAAACACATGCATATAATGTCTTGGTTCAGTAGTTGCAGATTAGATTCAGCATTAAAACACATTTTACATCAGGTTTTTAAACATAATTTTTCACGAAATATCTAACCATTTATATACTGTAAAGTTTATTTTGGCCTTAGGTATATTTAAAGGAAAAATCAATGGCGGCGGCCCACCTGAACAACATCGCATGTCCTGTCCGGTGTTGTCACAGTTATCGCATTTCATCTTGCTGCGTCCTTCGGTGTCACAGACCTGGAAGATTTTCAATTGATACTGGTTAAATAGTTGCGAGTGGCAACTCTTGCAGATCTGGCTAAGACGGTACGGGAATAGATTGCGAGTAAATATGTGTTGTGTTACTCTAAAATACGCCAGATTGCACGAAATGGGATGTAGATATCAAAAATGTTCTGGGGGCATGCTCCTAGACCCCATAGCAGTCTCAAGAGCTCCGCTCGGTCTACGAACGAGCACAGCGAAAATATAGTAAACTGTTTTAATTAAGAAGTTCCGCTTCCCCCTAACCCACAATCCTGGATCCGCGCCTGCCTGTACAAAACAATATTAATTACAGACATGGTATGTATGTACCACATTGTGCATATGTCAGTCGCCTGGAACAAATTTGGATTAGTAAAACAAATGTTTATAACAATGAAACGTTTTCAAGTGCCAACATTACTGGCTGTTTCACGAAACCTGCCCAAATGTTACGGCTATATAAATAATGAAAAAACAATATATTTTTCGATAATATTAAATTATAGCAAAATTTAACAATGAGCCTACTTTTTATTTCGTGAAATTGTTTCCAATATTGATTTTATTGCAGAGGGTAAATGTCTTAACATGAGGACATTTTTCTAATTTGAGACTGATTTTCAAAACGTAACTTTAATTATGTTAGTTAAATCATTTCCAAGCTATCTAGCTAGGTTTCAGAATCAATTTCCAAATGTTTTCGTTTTTCCTCCAGGTTCTCCACCTCTTTTTTCTCCGTGTTAAATTCCCATCGAGAACTAATTTTTCGTAATAAAATAAAATTTCACGAAATGAAAAAAAGGCTCATTCTTAAATTTTGATAAAATTTAATATTACCGAAAAAACAAAGTTTTTGCATTGTTTATATGGTCGTACAATTTGGGCAGGTTTCGTGAAACAGACAGTAGTCTTTCTGTTGTGGATGGTTACCCATTTAATAGTATTAATATTACTTAAATGTGTGCCTCTAATGGAAACATCTAAATGTGTAATTGTATGACCAATTAACAACAAAATATAATCGTATTTCATAAATGTTGTGTGCTGATACCTGTATAGCGAAAATTCATACCCAAATTGTCTCCCATGTTTATCACAGTTTCTGATAGTAAATACTTGTATAAAGCAAACCTTTGAAATTCGATCAAATGAAATGGTACGATTGGTTGATGTAGGCAATAGTGTACATGTATGAAGCGAAGAAACACATATTGAACTAGAGGGTTGTTTTTCAGACAAAAACATGTCTCCCCCCTACGCCAACACTGCATGTTATCGGGACTAAGGAAATTTAAGGCAAGAACAGCATATATGTAGCTACCTTGTTTTTCTGCGTAAGTTAGCTCTATATTGGGAGATAATAAAATAAAAAGAGACATCATATGCAATGTCAAAGGCCATAACTCTGCCAATACTAAATGAATCCGCATCAAATGCTTTTGGAAATACGCACGACACAAATTTGTGGTGAAATGTGTGATGTCGACAAAATTGCCAATTTTCTCTAATTCAAGGGTCATAACTCCATCCTTACTGGATGATTCCGCAAACAAAACCACAGGTGCATAACTACACATGCTGATTAACATTCCTATATAGTTTCATGCCTGTAACTCAACTACTTATTTTCCGGCGACACAAGTTAATAATCAGCAATTTTCACTAAGTAAAGGGCCATAACTCCGCCCATACGCTATGAATCCGCATCAAAATCACCGGATGCACAACTCTACATGTTGATAAACACTCCTATAAGGTTTCATGACTGTAGTTCAAATAGTATTTCAGTTATGTGCGACACAAGTTGAAAATCGCCGGACAGACGGACAACCATGCCAAAACAGTATGTCCCGCCATATATGGAAGAGACATACAACTTGAGACATCTTCTTAGACACAGTGCCTAGTTGCCCTTTCAATACTTGAGGCCCCTTACCTAATAGTTGCGAACAATGTAGATCATGATGAGCCGGCTCGTAACGAGCCGTCTCATCCAGATCTGCACTATTTGAGGATATTTTTTATTTTTTACAAAATGTGCAATCTCATAACATGAATTAGTCCATGTTCCATGTCAGTTACTTAGAGGTGAACGGGTTAAAGTTACATGCCCACTCAGTAGGTTAAAATATAGGGAGACAGATAGTTTTTTTTCTGTAGGTATGACCTCTTCTGGCAAAATAAAAATTCGTTAACCATTACCCTACGTATTGATTGGCATTATTAAACATTTTATATCCGACGTACATGTTCGCACTGATATCAGGGGCGATAACCGTGTTTCCTTAAAACGTTAACGGACATTGCAATTTATTCTCCGTATTTATGTGTTGGTGTGCAATGATCATACTTTATAATCTGTCGAAAATATTATTTTTTCAGATGACGCATTTAATTAGTATAAATAATTAAAAAAATATCACGCCTCAATTGCATATGAAAATAGCCTGATGCCACCGTGAGTCACTATCAGTAAAATATATATTACTAAATGATTATATCTGTATAGCGTGCATTTGTAATTTTTAGCACTGATGGAATATTGACACAATTATACACTAATTTGATTCCTATAAAGAACATGTTGTGCCTACTGAGTGGGTATGTACCTTTAACGTCTCTGGAATGTGCAGACAATGCAGAAACGCACATCTTATATTATAATTTTAGCATAAACATAACATCTTATGTTATGTGTCGCATTTAGTTGACATGGTTGATGCAAATAATTTTTAAAATGTCCTGCCTAATTTGCATATCAAACAAGCCTGATACAACCGCGCGTCTCTATCAGTCAACTAAATATTACTAAATGATTATATCTCTATCGCACACTTGTATTTGTTTAGTACAGGCGAAATAGTTACACACGTATACACTTATTTAATTCCTATAAAGCAATGTGTGTGCCTCACAGATGGGACCCCAACCTACGTATGGTGGCAATCCTCTACAGCGGTGCACCTATATGACTAACGCAACCCACAGCTGTAGGATATTGACTTGCACAACACACAGCTGTAGGATATTGCCTTCATATGGTGGCAATCTTCTACAGCGGTGCACCTATATGACTAACGCAACCCACAGCTGTAGGATATTGACTTGCATAACACACAGCTGTAGGATATTGCCTTCATATGGTGGCAATCTTCTACAGCGGGGCTCCTTATATGACTTGCACAACCCACAGCTGTAAGATGTTGCCTGCATATGGAGGCAATCAATTCGTTTTGACTTATATTTAAAGGTGGGAATTGGCTCGAGCACCATCCATAACCGGAAGTATGCAATCCTCTACAGCATTACACCGTATACAACTTACACAACACACAGCTGTAGGATATTGCCTACATATGGTGGCAATCCTCTACAGCGTGGCACATTATATGACTTGCACAACCCACAGCTACATATGATGGCAATCCTCTACATCGGTACACCGTATATGACTTGCACAACCCACAGCTGTAGGATATTGCCTACATATAGTGGCAATCCTCTACAGCAGAGCACTTTATATGACTTGCACAGCCCACCGCTTTAGGATATTGCCTACATATGGTGGCAATCCTCTACAGCGGGCACTTTATATGGCTTACTCAACCCACAGCTGTAGGATATTGCCTACGTATGGTGGCAATCCTCTACAGCGGTACACCGTATATGACTTAAACGACTCACAGCTGTAGGATATTGCCTACATATGGTGGCAATCCTCTACAGCGGTACACCGTATATGGCTTACACAACACACAGCTGTAGGATATTGCCTACGTATGGTGGCAATCCTCTAAAGCGGTGCACTTTATATGGCTTGCACAGCACACAGCTGTATGATATTGCCTGCATATGGTGGCAATCCTCCACAGTGTGGCACATTATATGACTTATACAAGCCACAGCTGTAGGATATTTCCTGCATATGGATGCAATCTTCTACAGTGGACCACCTTATAGGACATATTACACATCCCACAGGTACAGCTGTAAGATATTGCCAACATATGAAGGCAATCCTGTAGAGGCAGGACACCTTAATGGTATAATATTGCATACCCAACTCATGATTTGTCTTTACTTTCAGATGTGTTTGCTGGGACAAATTAAAAATTCTCTGGCAAGACAAGTTGTCCAGAAAGGAGAGAAAACGATGGGATTCCATTTGTGGTGCTGGCGATGATGGTGTACGACTGCCAGCATGGACAAGACCGGCATAGAAGGAGGAAAGAACGACAGAAGACAGCAGACAGTGTCAGTTATGAAGCATCATATAAAGTGAGTTGGAAAGCATTCGATTCTTTTTTAAGAGAGATGTAGCGTTCGTCCATGTGCGTGCGTACGTATGTGTGTATGTGCTTGTCTGCGTTAGTAACACCTTTCATTTATGTCTCGCCCGCTTGCGGACAGCGTGATAATTATAATCGGCACATTGGTGTACGTACATACATACGTGCGTCCGGGTTAACGTTTTTCGATACACTATCAAATCCTCGACATGCAGAAGGCAGCTATCTAGTTCAATAATGAACCGCTTCACCGATTTTAATGATATTTGGCCACAATGTGTGTCTAGGGATGTTGCTTTGTTTTGCATATGACCCACATCCGACCACCCAAGGTCAAGGACTTACATTTGTTTTTCGTTTTGTTCTGCCAGTGAGGGTATTGGCTTCGTTTAACGATGCCAGTTCTTGTTTTCTTCTAATGCATATTGTTGATTTCTGTTGACCATAATATGGTTTAACGTTCAAAACATATTGACGATCCCAACAGCTTCCTTAGAATTTGATACCTAACCCCCTCGCTGGTGATCTGACCTACTTTTCTCGAAATGTAGGCCATGTCCGTCATAAGTTAGTTGGGCTGTCACAAAACATTATCAGTAGTTCCTTACATTAATAGCTAACCACCCTGGGTCATTTTATGACCTTGACCTACTTTACTCAAAATAATGTAATGTCCGTCCGTCAAAACTTTGGTTGTACTTCCAAATTTGTCGTATCTCCTCATACATTAGTCGGATGTTCGACAAACTTAATTAGTAAGTAGCTTGCTTACATTAATACCTAACCATCCTGGATCATTCAGGTTACCTTCACCTACTTTCTTATAATGTATGTCACATCCTTCAAAACTTGGATGTACGTCCAAATTGTTCATACATCCTGTCACACTAGTCAGATGTTGGCTAAAGTTCATTAGTAGCTTCCTCACATTGATAGCTATTCTGGGTCATTCGAGTAACCATAACCCAGTGGTAGTGGGTGAGTTACAATCATCAATGAAACAGGCTCTGTTTATTTCTAACTCTACAGGTATATCACAGCCCCTGGATCCATGCCTGATAAAGCACATTTCCAAACTGGCGCTGGATATCTTACGGAGCATGTCTCAAATAAGATATAAAAGGCTTTGTGAGGGAAATCTCTACAGACATGCCATTCCTCACCGATCTGAGATGTTATTATAGAAGTTCAGAATCGGGTGTCTAGTATGGGCCAAGACAACGCAGAACATTATGTAAGTATTAACTGGTGAAAGATACTTACAGACACTTCATCTTGGCCTTGTCGTGATTCTACCCAGACAGGTGAGTCCCTACACTACACAGACAGGTGAGTACCTACACTACACAGACAGGTGAGTCCCTACACTACCCGGACATGTGGGTCCCTACACAACACATACACGTGAATCCCTACACTATCCAGACAAGTGAGTCCCTACACTACCCAGACAGGTGAGTCCCTACACTACCCACACAGGCGATTCCCTACACTACACAGACAGGTGGGTCCATACACTACACAAACAGGTGAGTCCCTACACTACCCAGACAGGTGGGCTTCTACACTACCCAGACAGTTGAGTCCCTACATTATACAGGCAGGTGGGTCCCTACACTACACAGACAGGTGGGTCCATACACTACACAAACAGGTGAGTCCCTACACTACCCAGACAGGTGGGTTTCTACACTACCCAGACAGTTGAGTCCCTACATTATACAGACATGTGGGTCCCTACACTACACAGACAGGTGGGTCCCTACACTACACAAACAGGTGAGTCCCTACACTACCCAGACAGGTGAGTCTCTACACTACACAGACAGGTGAGTCCCTACACTACCCAGACAGGTGAGTCCCTACACTATACAGACAGGTGGGTCTCTAAACTACCCAGACAGGTGGGTCTCTACACTTCCCAGACAGTTGAGTCCCTACATTATACAGACAGGTGGGTCTCTAAACAAACTACACATACAGGTGAGTCCCTACACTACCCAGACATGTGGGTCCCTACACTACACAGACAGGTTGGTCCCTACACTACACAGACAGGTGAGTCCCTACACTACACATACATGTGAGTCCCTACACTACACAGACATGTGAATCCCGACACTACACAGACAGGTGGGTCCCTACACTACCCAGAGAGGTGGGTATTTACACTACACAGACAGGTGGGTCTCTACACTAACCAGACAGGTGAGTCTCTACACTACACAGACAGGTGAGTCCCTACAGTACCCAGACATGTGAGTCGCTACACTACACAGACATGTGGGTCTCTACGCTACCCAGACAGGTGAGTCCCTACACTACACAGACAGGTGGGTCCCTACACTACCCAGACAGGTGGGTCTGTACACTACCCAGACCGTTGAGTCCCTACACTATACAGACAGGTGGATCTCTACACTACACATACAGGTGAGTCCCTACACTACCCAGACATGTGGATCCCTACACTACACAGACAGGTGGGTCCCTACACTACACATACAGGTGAGTCCCTACACTACACAGACAGGTGAGTCCCTACACTACCCGGACAGGTGAGTCCCTACACTACACAGACAGGTGGGTCCCTACACTACCCAGACAGGCGGGTCTTTACACTACTCAGACAGGTCTCTACACTACACATACAGATGGGTCCCTACATTACACAGACAGGTGAGTCCCAACACTACACAGATATGTGAGTCTCTACATTACACAGATAGCGGAGTCGCTACACTACACAGACAGGTTAGTCCCTACACTACACAGACATGTGAGGTCCTACACTACACAGATAGGTGAGTCTCTACACTACACAGATAGGGGAGTCCCTACATTACACAGACAGGTGGGCCCCTACACTGCCCAGACAGGTGGGTCCCTAAACTACCCAGACAGGCGGGTATTTACACTACACAGACAGGTGGGTCTCTACACTACACAGACAGGTGAGTCCCTACGCTACCCGGACTGGTTAGTCCCTACACTACACACATAGGTGAGTCTCTACACTACACAAATAGGGGAGTTCCTACACTACACAGAAAGGTGGGTCCCTACACTACACAGACAGGTGGGTCCCTACACTACCCAGAATGGTGGGTCTTTACACTACACAGACAGGTGGGTCTCTACATTACACAGACAGGTGAGACCCTACACTACCCGGACAGGTTAGTCCCTACACTACACACATGAGTGAGTTTCTACACTACACAGATAGGTGAGTCCCTACACTATACAGACAGGTGGGTCCCTACACTACACATATAGGGGAGTCTCTAAACTACACAGATAGGTGAGTCTACACTAAACATATAGGGGAGTCTCTACACTACACAGACAGGTGAGTCCCTACACTACACGGATAGGTGAGTCCACACTACACAGACAAGTGAGTCTACACTACACCGATAGATGAGTGTACATTACACATATAGACAGGTGAGTCTCTACACTACACAGACAGGTGAGTCCCTACACTGCACAGATAGGTGAGTCTCTACACTACACATATAGGGGAATCCCTACACTACTCAAACCGGTGAGTCTACACTACACATATATGTGGGTCTCTACACTACACAGATAGGTGAGTCCCTCCACTACACAGATAGGCGGGTCTCTACACTACACATATATGTGGGTCTCTTCACTACACAGAAATGTGGGTCTCTACACTACACAGATAGGTGAGTCCCTCCACTACACAGATAGGTGAGTATCTACTCTACACAGATAGGTGGGTCATCTTCACTGCACATATATGCGAGTCTCTACACTACACATATAGGTGAGTATCTACACTACACAGACAGGTGAGTCTCTACACTACCCAGAGACAGGTGAGTCTCTACACTACACAGATAGGGTTTGACCTAATACTAGTATATTCCCGTCTCTAAAATGACTTCAATTACAAGTTTCTGAACAGTAAAATAATATTTCATCATCAGCTACCCTGCTAGCATGTCAGTAATAGACCTTGTTAAATATATGTGAAGCCTTTCAATCAATGAAATATGTTCACCTTTTCCTCTCTAGATCATGGTTCACATGCAAGTATTCCGTAATCCCATGCTTACACAAATCTAATTTGTTTTGGTTGGCCATACCATACAGACAATAAAGGATGGAACCTCCACAATGAAACTTTGGTGAAGATGGCGAGTTCACTGTATAACTTGGAGACGACAGAAGTTAACCCCACCATCATGGAAATGTCTGGACTGTTGTAGAACATGCAATTATTACACACTGTCGGAGACACCAATGTGTTTCAATTTCGTCAACTTACACAAACTCACCATTTCTTACATTGGATGTCGGTATTGTTGGAAATGTTTTTCCTGTCAACCTGTCTGTGCCATTCAGACCATACATTGAATCTGATGAAGGTGTTAACTTTCCTGTACAGAAGACTGAACCAGATTGTGTACACTCATTTGTGGAAACACAAATTCCAGCTGCGCAGAGACTATGTCGCGAACTGTTGAAGGAGATCCAGAACGTCACATATTTGATGCCGATGTTGCCATATTAACTACAGCAACAAAACCCATTGGGCATGTACATCAATACAGTATTCCACTGCAAAATGGATTGTCCGCGATGCCTGCTGTGAAACACATAAAACACAAAATACCCTACACAAGCTACACAGCATGTATATTCCTAGGAACAAAAGTATATATATATGGTGAAATGCAGTGGTTCAAAACTATTACGTAGATCTACAGTTATCACATGAAAACAATGTTATTCCATGCTGTAACCCACTTCATGAATGTTATATGGCACACGTGTAATAAAACATGGAGAGAAATGTATTGGCTGGCCACATCGCTCTAATTATATATTCGTATTTTGCGCTAACGTTATGTCAAATTAATAAAATGGAGACGTTCCAAATGATATCCGTAATTGCGCGACAAAGCAATGATGTTTTCACGTTGACGTCGTCATGTTTGAAATGTCAGAAGTGTCGGTGACTGTTAAAATTACTGAAATTGTTTGAATGTGCTTTTGTTTGGTAATATAAAGTGTTTACAAAGAACAGGAGCCTATTGCATGATTGGCATATTTATAATATAATACTTGTTCTTGCAGGGATTAAAACTATTTTTCTCTGCATAGATTTTTAACTAGATGCGAAAATAGTCAATGGCATCTGCTCACTGAAACATATTGGATATCTCCACGTCGGATGCTCTTTGGAGGTTGAAGTCATGTCATAAACAGAATCTCAAACTCGTTTCCATTTGATATGAGATTTATGAAACTCCTCGGCAATTGTATGCACTTCGTCTGAGGCTCGGTGCATAAACTGTGCTCGACTCGCTTCATAAATCTCATATCTAATGGAAACTCATTTAAGATCCTCTATATGTATTGTGTAAGTTAGATCTTCATCCTGGACACATGCTGTTTTATACAATTTAATATATTCACTAGTTGCAGTATATATTGTACAAGGAACTAGCTAAATTATAATCGTTTATTTAACATGTTGAGCTGGTTATTGTGAAATAATGCACACGTGGTTGGGTCCTTACGCTAAACAAACGAGTGAGTGTAGTGGTTCGATATCGTTTAGCGGTAGGACACAATCACTAAGGTATTTCAAGACAATCACCTCACCTGGTTAAATAATCATTTCACACATGATAATTTACAAAAACAAAGTGATTGAAGCGTCAAATATGGACAAGAGTTGTGCAAATTAATTTCTGAAGGCGGGTCATAGTGAAGGCAACTGTCGTGCGATTCAGAATGTGTCCTAGAACATGATTTGATTAGTTGAAGGAAACATGTCTTTGCGACTTTACTGACATCATTTCTTCATATATAGGAAACACAAGAGTGGTGTAAACTATTGCAGCTCGACACAACCGAGTGGTGTAATTCACTATGAAATTTAGGTAAACTGCCCGCTGAAATGTAAGAAATAGAGAATAACAACCAGCATTTGTGAGATAAAGAATATTTTTCACAAGCCAGCCATGACATCTAATTTGGTCGACTAACGAGTGTGCAACACAAGTTAGTCGGACGAATTATGTGGCTTGCCTGTTGAGTGAAATATATTATGTACTCAAAAATGCTGGTGGTTATCTATGTATTACATTGTTTTGTTTAACAAATATTTAGAGTAGTAACATTAGTCTTATTACTTTTAGGGAATGGGGCTAAATGAGTTTTGTGTACTACTTACATGGCACCAGATAAGATTATTCCAATTTCAGAGCTGTATATACTTGTGATGCATCATGACAAATGGGATTGTATGGCCTATGCGACCAGTGTAGACCCAGATCAGCAAACTCGTCTGTGAAGTTTGATCAGGGTCTTCACTGTTCGACATTCAGTCGGAGAAGCCTCTTTACATATATCAATAGCAAACAATTTTTAACTCCTTTTCTGACTGCACAAGTCCACATTTTGATCAAGATCTACACTGATCACAATTTTGATGGTGTGTCACATATTTCTTCCATAATGTTCTGTGTCTACATATGTCGCAAATGCCAAGTCATTATTCAACATATTTGTAATTTCAGATCATTAAGAGTATACATATTTACACAAACATGACACAATATATGTTATTTGCTAATGTGCCTCTCTGTCTCCCCTCCCGTTGTCTCCACCTCTCTCCATCTCCACTCTTTCTCTCTCTGTCACCGCCACTTCTCTCTGTCTACACCCCCCATCTCTCCGTCTCATGTGGGTGGTGGTCGGGCGAACGCGACGGCGTAAATTAATGATAGAGGTTCCTCCTTGTAGGAATCCCGATTTGGCCCTCATGTACGTTTTTATCATTGGCTCTTTTGTTACCTGGGGGTTGAATTGTGTTATTGCCCATCATAAAAGTAGTAAGATTATTAATGATCCTACTGCTTTCTGAAGGGGGCCAAGCGAATCTGGTGTGGCGAGGACCTGGCACCAGATCAGGATTATTCTGATTTCAGTGCTGAATATATTTTTTTTGTCGAGCCCGCTTGCGGAAAGCGAGACATATGATCACACTTATGTCCGTCCGTGTGTCCGTGCGTCTGTCCGGCCGAAATTTGCGTTAAAGTTTTTAAATACCTTTTATCTCTGCAGTACTAACTCACATTGACTTGAATTGCGATTATTCGTAATCCTATTTCAGGGGAAGGGGCCAAGTGACTTTGGCGTGGTATGGACATGTCACCAGGTCAGGCTGTTGATAGGCCGTTAAACACCGATAAACAAGCAAACTCCTCTCTCGCCTCCCTCTGTCTCTACCTCTCTCAATCTCTCAATCTCTCCCCCTATCTCTGTCTCCACTATTTCTATGTCGCTCTATGTCTCCATCTCGCCATCTCCTATCTCTCTCTCTGTCTCCCTTCCCTTTCTCTGTGACTCCCCTTGTTCTGTCTTCCCAGACTGAGAACTACATTAGTCAATCGAATAGCAGTCATATTTGTCATATGCGTTTAAATATTTATGTCCTGTACGTATGATGTTGATTAAATTATAATATTAAATTAACTTGCCTGCAGCATAATATTGAATAAAACTATCAATTGTAAACTATTTGTGTTATTTGTCCTTGACAGTGTTGGTTGACCGTGATCATGAAGCTGTGGAGTAAAGCAAGCAATATCCTACATCTGTGGGTTGTGTAAGCCACATAAGGTTCCCTGATGTAGAGAATTGCCACCATAATTAGGTAATATCCTACAGCTGTGGGTTGTCTTAAAGTCATATAAGGTGTCACGCTGTAGCGGATTGCCACAATATGGTGGCAATAAATATCCTACAGCTGTGGATTGTGTAAGTCCTATGAAGTGCCCCGCTGTAGAGGATTGCCACCATATGCAGGCATTATCCTACAGCTGTGGGTTGTGTTATTTGTGTATGTCGCATAAGGTGTTCCGCTGTAGGTCATTGCCACCATATCTTGGCAATATCCTACAGCTGTGGATTGTGTAAGTCATATGAAGTGCACTGCTGTAGAGGATTGCCAACATATGCAGGCAATATCTTACAGCTGTGGATTGTGTAAGTCATATGAAGTGCCCCGCTGTAGAGGATTGCCACCATATGCTGGAAATATCTTACAGCTATGGATTGTGCAAGTCATATGAAGTGCCCCGCTGTAGAGGATTGTCACCATATGCAGGCAATATCCTACAGCTGTGGATTGTGTAAGTCATATGAAGTGCCCCGTTGTAGAGGATTGCCACCATATGTAGGCAATATCCTACAGCTGTGGGTTGTGTAAGTCGTATAAGGTGTTCCGCTATAGAGGATTGCCACCATATGTAGGTAACATTCTACAGCTGTGGGTTGTTAAAGTCGTATACGGTGTTCCGCGTTAAAGGATTGCCACCATATCTAGGCAATATCTTACAGCTGCGTGTTGGGTAAGTCATATACGGTGATCCGCTGTAGAGGATATATATATTGGCAATATCATTCAGCTGTGTGTTGTTTAGGTCATATAAGGTGTACCGCTGTAGAGGATTGCCACCATATGTAGGCAACATCCTACAGCTGTGGGTTGTGAAAGTCGTATACGGTGTTCCGCGTTAAAGGATTGCCACCATATCTAGGCAATATCCTAAAGCTGCGTGTTGTGTAAGTCATATACGGCGTACCGCTGTAGAGGATTGCCACCATATGTTAGCAATATCCTACAGCTGTGGGTTATGTAAGTCATATACGGTGTACCGCTGTAGAGGATATATATGTTGGCAATATAATACAGCTGTGTGTTGTTTAGGTCATATAAGGTGTACCGCTGTAGAAGATTGCCTCCATATGTAGGCAATATCATACAGCTGTGGATTGTGTAAGTCATATGAAGTGCCCCGCTGTAGAGGATTGCCACCATATGCAGGCAATATCCTACAGCTGTGGGTTGTGTAAGTCATATAAGGTGTTCCGCTGTAGAGGATTGCCACCATATGTAGGCAACATCCTACAGCTTTGGGTTGTGAAAGTCGTATACGGTGTTCCGCGTTAAAGGATTGCCACCATATCTAGGCAATATCCTAAAGCTGCGTGTTGTGTAAGTCATATACGGCGTACCGCTGTAGAGGATTGCCACCATATGTTGGCAATATCCTACAGCTGTCGGTTGTGTAAGTCATATACGGTGTACCGCTGTACGGGTTTGCCACCATATGTTGGCAATATCCTACAGCTGTGGGTTGTGTAAGTCATATACGGTGTACCGCTGTAGTGGATGTATATGTTGGCAATATCATACAGCGGTGTGTTGTTTATGTCATATAAGGTGTACCGCTGTAGAGGATTGCCTCCATATGTAGGCAATATCCTATACCTGCTGGTTGTGTAAGTCATATACATGTAAAGTGCCCCACTGTAGAGGAGTGCCACCATATGCAGGCATATATCCTACAGCTGTAGTTTGTGTGAGCCATATACAGTGCCCCGCTGTAGAGGATTGCCACCATATGTAGGCAAAATCCTACAGATATGGGTTGTGTAAGTCATATAAAGTGCCCGACTGTATAGGATAGCCTCCATATGTAGGCAATATCCTACAGCTATGGGTTGTGTAAGTCACATAAAGTGCCCCATTGTAGAGGATGGCCTCCATATGCAGGCAATATCCTACAGCTGTGGGTTGTGTATGTCATATAAGGTTTCCCGCTGTCGAGGATTGCCACCATATGTAGGCAATATCCTATAGCTGTGGGTTGTGTAAGTCATATAAAGTGTCCCGCTGTAGAGGATTGACACCATATGCAGGCAACATCCTACAACTATGTGTTGTGTAAGCCATATTCGATGTACCGCTGTAGAGGATTGCTGTGGATTGTGTAAGTCATATACAGTGTACCGCTGTAGAGGATTGCCACCATATGCAGGCAATATCCTACAGCGGTGTGTTGTGTAAGCCATATACGGTGTACCGCTATAGAGGATTGCCACCATATGTAGGAAATATCCTACAGCTATGGGTTGTGTAAGTCATATAAAGTGCCCCACTGTAGAGGATAGCCTCCATATGCAGGCAATATCCTACAGCTGTGGGTTGTGTATGTCATATAAGGTGTCCCGCTGTTGAGGATTGCCACCATATGTAGGCAATATCATACAGCTGTGGGCTGTGTAAGCCATATACGGTGTACCGCTGTAGAGGATTGCCACCATATGTAGGCAATATCCTACAGCTATGTGTTGTGTAAGCCATATACGGTGTACCTCTGCAGACGATTGCCACCATATGTAGGCAATGTCCTACAGCTGTGGGTTGTGTAATCATATACGGTGTCCCGCTGTAGAGGATTGCCACCATATGCAGGCAATATCCTACAGCTGTGGATCACGCACGGCTAGGTACAAAAAGAAGCGGTTGTTAACGTTGTTGTTGTTGTTGTTGTAGCATTTCATGAATATCCATGCTTCATTAATATTCATGCCGCTGTGGGATATTGCCTCAACACTCTACCTTAAATTGCATGTAAGTATGAAAACGATGTCTCCCTGAATGATTGTTGTTGTTATTGTTGCTATTGTATATCTGCAATTTTGGCGCTTATTTATCGCCTCAATCTCTCTACAGCCTCAAAAACTGCGAGAGCAAATGTACCGAGACACTCCTGTTGACCTGTACACTGGTCTAAACTAATACCTAAGAAAAAGCCCAGTTTGCTATGTTAACAGTATTGCCGGTGTCTTCGGGTAGTGTCCATACCGTACAGATTTGGTTGTCTATACCGTATAGAATCCGTGTGAAACTGTCGATGTTTTAACCGCACATACATATTTTTGCTCCACTTGCTTCCTGAGTTTTTACCGTCCAGTGGTGATTTTTATTCTAAGTCATTATTGACATATTTGCAATTAAAGTATGGAAACGAGCGGTACATATTCGGAAAGAACATCAATAAATTATGTAATATCAAGTGACAGATTCGAAATGCATGCATACATGACCGTATGCGAACTCAGTAAAGACCGTCCTCTCAATTCATTTTCAAAATGTTCACGTTTTTTTGTCGTTCCTGCTTATATTAGCGAGAGATGGACCCTGAAAAGAGCAACCGAGGGTTAAGATAACATTTATACACAGGATTACCACGTTTAGTTCGTGATTTTTGCTATTTTTAAAGGGGAAAACAGTTTTTTCAAGTCCGCCATCTTGTGGGTGTCTTAATTTACCGGCCCGTACAGCTTTCAGCACAGTGATATTTGGCGTTCCATAAAAGTGCCTGTGATCGGTAAACGTGTTTTCTGTAACGGTCTCGTTTGACTATTTATTACACGACTCATGAGTATATATAGTGAATTTATATATGGGCCAGAATTCAGTATTTGGCCAAATAGGGGGACATTTAAGAGATTTCTTTTGGATTGTGTGCTTTGTTAGAAAAACTACAACGTGGCATAGCCCAAGCCACTAGGGTTTGGACAACTGCAGTTGTTTGCAGAATATACATGCCTTTGACTACGGAGAGATAGAAATGTGCTGAATCTCGTGTATGTAACATTGACAAAGAGGTAAAATATATTTGGTGATCCTATATTGCTTTCAAATGGCATCTTAGTTTCTTTGTTGTGTAAAGACGTGTTTTATTGTGCACTAATAATCACCTTTACCAGAAAATGTATTGATTATTGGTTGATGAAAAAATGGCTACAATATATTTTTCTCCTCAATGTTACATACACATATTCCATGCCCATTTTAAACTGTTAGAAATGAGATTATACTATATGTTTATGGGTTGTAACAAACCTATGTGGACCTTATTTGTTGTAGAGGCATTAGTTTAAATCATGCATTACCTTGAGAAGTATATTGTGACATTTGATCGAAGTCGCGTATATAACATTGACAAATATGCCAAGCAATACTTTTTTAGAGACTGGATGCTTATTACTATGTGGCAACTGGAATTTCTTCTTGTAAGACAATAAACTGTATAAATATGACATGATTGTTAACAGTTTACACAGAAAATGTTTTGATTAATGTGTAATAAATAAATAGATTGCAATATGTTATTCTTGTAAATGTTACATGCTCATTTTTCAGGTTTATTTATTTATGTTAGTAATAATTAGTTTACATGAGCAGTTTATAGTTTACAACCATCCCATTATCACAATAGTTTGTTTATATCCACAATTTGATCATTTAAAATACCCTGAATACTCCATTGCAACATCATTAAGGTACTGTAATATGTTTTCGTCAATGTTACGTACATATCATATATCTTCCTTTATTTATACAACAAATAGCACTACATGAACTATTTACAACTTATAATAAACCTACAGGGACAGGATTCATTTTATAAACTTTGTATAAAGTAATTATTATCATGAACGGACTATGTCAACATTTGAGGCAATTGATGTATGTAACAATTTTTGTCAATTGTGTCAATGTTACATACACATTATTGAAATTCCTTTACTTATGTTGTAAATAAGATTATAAAAGATGTTTGGTTTGTAACAAATCTATTAGGAGCAGCTTTATGTTAAATGCATTGATTTTGCTTATATATTGCCATGACCAGTCCGTTAAAACACTTTGATCTGATTTACAGCAGTATGTAACATTTTGACATGAAAAACAAGAAAAACTATACCTCCTATCATTTTCTTCTAACTTGCCATATCCTCTATGTTTTGGTGCCAAAAGTGAGAATATGCTGATTTTTAACAAATGTAGTAAAATAAACCTGGCTGTTGATTGTTGATTGTCTATGTTTACATGAAGCAACTTCTAAGTATGTAACAGTTTGTTGACAATAAATATTATAAATATTAAATACACTTTTACCATTTGTGTTTCATTAAGATAAAACAAAAATGTAACAGGGTTTGACAAGAAAATGTTACATACACACACTAATTTTGGTTATATTTTTTTCAATGGTTATACTTCCGATGGACAAGTTATTTTTGTACTGAAATAGAGTTAGAGTGCTCACAGAAACGTACGATCTCTTTCGACGCAATGAAAAGGGCAAGATCAATATGAAATACTTGCACATACTAGGACATGTTAAAAATGTCCCCCTTTTTCACCTAAAAAGTGTGAGATACATACATATTGAAGTGTTCAGCTTGTTCAATCAACTTCAATAACCTATTTGTTGGTACTGCTAGCTAGTCCATATGTGTATTCATATAACTGAAGTCATAAAAGTGTTCCATCTCAACATTTCTCTTTTTATGTAGTGTTTAAATGGAATTGACAAGAAAAATATGCATTCTCCAGAATAGCGAATTCTTACCCATTATATATATATACTATCTGTAGTGTATACTATTATATTAGTGATATAATATTATACACTACAGATAGTACATGTATGATACTATTATTACACTGAAGCAAAAGACAATGTTATCCAATAACAGTGTTCTTACCTTGTCAATGTTATGCTGTTGTTCCGCAGTATATTCACTCGATGTCAGTTCCTTGTTATGCGTCCGCGTGTACTCACATACATAAAAAACTTTACCTTCCAAGAATACAAACAGAAAATAGATATTACACCGAACACCGTACTATTACCCAACATACTTGTACGCTTCTAAAACCGAAAATACACTACACATGAGTTATGTAGTGCGTAGTTTTCTCCAAGAATTTCATTGTATTCGGCCTCCGAAAATAAATCGGTGTGATATACCAGTGACGGATTTAGGATTGTGGGGGAGGGTGTGGGGAGCGCTCCTACCCCCTTTACATTCCAAACGTTTTTGGGCAATTGAGATGCCATCTGATTCTGTAAGAAATAATAGCAAGCACTGTCAAATAAGGGGAATTTTATCAGATCAATGTCCATTATATTATAGAGTGCTCATTCAGAAGATATTACCACAATGTACCTTATCACATGAGCATTATGTACTGAAAATTAGTTGTTCAAATTCCGATTGCCACCCCCCCCTCCTCCCTTTGGTGAAATCCTGGAGCCGCCACTGCATACAGTCTACGTCTTGATACAAGTGGTACAGACATTTGAAGAGAAAGTGGAACTCGTTGCCAAGAGCACCAGTGTGACTGTCACACTTGGCGCAGGTTATGTGTGCTCTCGCCGTCCCTCGCAACCTTACCGTTACCACTGCCGTCTTAACTCGCATGTTCTGTCTGTAACACAGGGCGACTTTCATATACAGTTGAACCTCTCTAAACCGGACGCCCTGGGAGGTTCCACTGTAATTAAGCAATCGAAGGCCAATTGTTGTCATGTTCTGTTATGAATAGACAGTAGAATTACTTTTAAACCATCTAAAGTAGACACAATGGGGTCCCCAGGGTGTTCGGTTTAGAGGGGTTCCACTGCATGTTATATGTAAGATAATTCGGGTTACTGCCGTCTATTATTAGAACCCCGAAACCGGGTCACCGGTTTTCTTAATCTTTCTGGAACGTTCATTAACCCTTTTCACCCATAAGTAACAGTAATCGATTTTTCCATGTTAATTTTGCAACCAATCCAACCGTAACAAAATGATTTTCAGACTTGTCCATTTATGAAAAGGGAGTGTTTTTGCTTTCAAAAATATGAAAATTACTTCTCAAAAGTGCAGATCGTGATGAGACGACTCGTTACGACGAGCCGGCTCATCTGGATGTGCAGTTCATAAACCGCTATAGCTGGCTTTCGGGTTCAAAGGATTACATATATTATGGTAAATACTGTATAAGTGCTCTCGCGCTTGTTTGTAATCGTTGTGAAGTTTAACTTTTAAATATGGTTCGAGTTCAAAAGCGGTCTCATAAATTGAATATACAAATTCACGAGAAGGTAAATCAATACTGGTAAGTCATGTAGGTCTCGAGGTGACAGACACACATAATGGACGGTAATCACCATATATTTGATCTTATTATATTGGGTTTCTTGGTCATTTATCTTGGGTGATAATGTGTGTTCATGATCGCATAGTACACAACCATGGCTCAGTAGTTCAAATGTGTGATTGACAATGAAATCTCTCTAAACCGGACACCCTGGGGACCTCCCATGGTGTCCGGTTTAGAGAGGTTCCACTGTACAACCGCTCTCCCGGGTTACTCCATAGCACCCTATACTAAAACACGAATATCGGTCATTCTAGTATCTATGTTAAATTCCATATAGGAAACTTGTTTTTTTTTCGCAATAAAATCAAAATCTGATGCAATATCATCAAATAACATTTTTTGGGGGAAATGTGACTTTTTTGTTATGGATGAAAATGTACTTAGATTGAAAGTGTGTCATAACACAGGTATATAATGATCGGTTATATATTCGATTATGTATATACGTTTACTTTAACTATGCACACATTATGTTATGTCTTTGATAATTATAACTAATATTATAAATGTATTTCCCATTGTCTTTATTTGTAGAAAATATTTTTTAATATTGATAGCATTGACATGTTTATGACAATATGTTCACTGTGAATCCTTGATCGCCCTTTCCGGGGAATAGCGGGTTATCTCGCACATGTCTAACCCGAATGTTCTGGCTGTCACGCAGGAACATTTTATGGTATGCCGTTTACAAATTTATTATTTTCGGCATCACCAGCTGGATGAGATAACGGGCATAGGTGTGTAAGCACAGTGACATGCCAGATATGAGACACGCCATGTGATTTTGTACCTTAGGATATCTGCGTGATTTCATGAATTACGTCTACAAAATTTACAATATTATCCGTAAATGGCGTCATAAGTTGACACAATTTTCAGAGTACATATTCCGCAGTACTCTGAAATTTTGTCAATTTTGACTTTATTTATGAAATATATTGTCAATTTTGTAAACGTATTAAATGAAATTACGCAGATGCCTGAAGGTACAAATCACATGACGTGTCTCCATTATGTGCTGTGACTGGAGACATGTGGCTTATGGGATTTGTTATCAGTGTAACTCGTGCCCAAATAGCACACTCCTGAACCTTGGAAATGATCGATATTGTTTATTAGAAGCGTGCCGGATATTTCATTGATGTAATGACGAACGGTACAGATCCTGATCAGGATGTGCTGGCTGATCTGGATCTACACTGGTCACAGCTACAAATGAGGCGGTATTTGGTCTTTCCTCTCTTATCATGCTTATCGCATCGTCGTATTTCGCCGATATTGATTTAGAAAAAAAAGTGCAATTTTGTCAGTCAATTACATCGAAAATGGACCATCTTTAGTGGACTTTCGACTTTATTTGTGGAAAATATGAATGATTTTCTGACCTGACAATGACATCGAAAATTGACAAAAAATCAGACATATGGCATAGCGTGAGATGTGATTTGTCAAACAAAATCGAAATCATTTGCGGAAAATATGACTGATGTTCGAAACCGATATTGGTAAAACAAAGTGATGCGATACGAGAGGTAATACAATATCTTCCCGCGGTGTGTAGGGGTGGGGGTGTAGGTGTCAGTGGCCTAGGTGGGCAGCCGAGGGAGTGGGGGTCAGCGCAGCATTTCCCCATGTACCTGCTACCTGCTAGTACGGGGTACATGTACATAAGCCCGTCCGTCAGTCATATTGGCTACACAGGAAAACGTTCCTCCCGCTTTCTGAGATGTAAATTTAATTCCGAGAGTCAGGAATGGACAGTCGATTTTTAATTTGTTTAAAAATCCCCTGGGCGTCCGCAGGGGCGGCGGAAGTGTGGGTGGTGGCGGGTGGGGAGGCATGACATGCCCCCCCCTCCAATAATTGTGTTGGGGGGGGTGGGGCTGGCCCCCCTCAATAATTCTGTAATAAAGCACATTTTCTCATCCTCAAACTTTCTGAGAATTCAGAAAATGGCATTTCACGCCTCTTATATTTCAAAAGTTTCTGGGGAGCATGACCCCGGACCCCCTAGCAACATCGGGCCCTTTGGGCAATCAAGACTGGGCCACGAAAATGCAGGGAATTGCGTTTCACGCCTTTTAGATTTCAAAAATGTACTGAGGCTCATGACGACACATGTATATGAATCTATGGTGGCAAATTACGAAGCCGCAGATCGGCTAATTATATATTTAAAATCGATAGTGGTGCGTTTGTTTTGTTCTCTACATGTACATATCTTGGTTTTATTCTGTTCAATGGTTGATAGTATAAATACTAACACGTGTAGATACATTTTGATAATATAGTTTACAGCAAGCACCGTCAATGAGTTTATGAACCCTTATTTCTACTGTAGGCTGTTGAGTTGCATTGTACAAACGTCGCCGTTTGATGACGTTACGGTTTTTTCCGTGCGTGATTAACATGGTGCTGGAAGAAGTGAGTAAAACAAAAACAATGAAGCATAATTGCATTTTTTATTTCAGAATATTGTTTTTGAAAGGTGTCCGCATTAGAAAATGTAAAAAAGCTAAAATTGTGTCATTAAGGCTGGTTTTCCCAGAGCGCGGCCCATGTATATCTTGTCCTATCCTATATTATACATTAAACTTACTCGTCGTTTCAATAATTAAGGCACACTTATTCACATGTTCCTGGTTTTTTGGTCTGTATTCACCGGACAGTGCAACAGGATTATATTGAACGTTATTTTTTAAATTCTAGTTCTACATGTATTTGCTCCATACAAAGTTGTACATGTATTATACATACTAACAGTTATGTCTACCGCTATTATACCACATTGTATAGTACATGCAATAAGCAATTGGGAAGGGCTGAAACTAATGTTGTTAAAACGTGTAGCCCAACACGTTTGCTCATATTATGGTCAATTGCATATCTTGAAACTACTGTCTACTGTCTATATAGAGAAATAAAATATGTTTAAATCAATCCCATATTATACAAGGGCGTCGTCAGGGGAGGTTCCATGTATTCTTATGAACCCCCATTTTTGGAGCTACATGTAGCACGATTTTGTTCATATAAATTAGGTCCGCGAGTACTATTTTTTCAGTGCATGAATGAGCAGACATTATGTATAGTATTCAAATGCCATACTAACAAAATACAGTGAATCGGCGCAAAACGTATTGAAATACGCTTCTTCAATGGATCCAACACTCTTTGCCCGGGAGCTATTTGTTGTAAAAACATACCCTAATGCAGCATTTGGCTTCTAGAAATCAAAATCTCTCCGGGACGATGAAGCAACCGAAATATGTAAGGGGCCCAGGGGCAACCCCTGGACCCCTTGCAGATTTAAGTTGCTTTACCGCTGAAAGTCGACCCATTTCTCCAGTCACAGCCACATTTTAGATAAACTGACAGTTAATTAGCCTACTGACAGACTGGCGAGTGAACAGTACATGCCCTGATCAGACAGCGCAAATGCGCAGGCTGCTCCGGCGCTACGCTGGCCACAAATATCGTAGTACCCCTTTTCTCAGTTGGTGGCCGATACGTGTATGATGAAAATGGGATTTAATATTGAAACTTTGACCAGTGTTGTTACTGATGATGAGACCCATTCCTGTATCATAGTAATCCGTCGGGGTGGTTTGGCAGAATCGATAAGACGGCCTCAAGGATGGGGGTGAGGGTGGGGAGGAGTGTGGGGGTGGTGGGGGGATGCACACCTTAACATTTAGCAAGGTGTGTTGTAAACTACAACTATGAGCCGTCTCATCAGGATATGCACTTTTTGCGAGTAATTTTCATATTTTTGAGAATAAAACACACCCCCCATGTTTTCATAAATGGACTCAAAATCATTTTGTGACGGTTGGATTGGTTGCTAAATTAACATTTCAAAGTCCATTCTAGTTTCCAGGGGTGAAAGGGTTAATATAACTGTGACTGGGTAGACCGGGCGTATGGGTTTTACCACCAGTTTAGATCCAGGTCATCCTGTGCATCCACACAGTCTGATCAGGGTCTGCATTGTTTGCTAGTCAATCAATGAAATACCCGTCATGTTTCCCACATATATGTCGTTATTAGGCTACAGTAGTAAGTGAGCTACTTAATCAGCAGCTACACTGGTCACAAATCCCATAAGCCCTATTTCTCCAGTCAAATCTACATATGTGGAAACCATTGTTTTTCAGTCACCAGAAGACGAGAATGATTATAAAGAAAGAATCCTACGGCTCGAATATTTCCGGCCCCCTAAATTCACCCATGCAAACCATATTCAACTCTGATACATTACCACATTATCTAACTTATACTCGGATGATGTCCCCACCTAGCCCAATGTTGACAGACAGTAAATTCGGGTTAGCCCAACCAAGTACCAGACCACCAAGCTTGCCTCGTGTGCCCTACCGTCATGCATCGGACTACACCACTGATCAGTATTACAATGCACGGTCACGAGTTCATAATTCTACTTTCGTTTTCCATTCATTAGAATTGGGTTTTTTTCTTCAGAATTACACGTTATATTTACATATAAGGTAAGCAACGTTCTGAAGTAAGTCATAGTCATGCAGGCCATCATACGAAGTGCATGGCAATTGCAACATTTGAGGAAATATACAGGAACAGGATTGTGTTCGGGTATGTTGATAATATTTTCCATCCTGTTTGTTTTCGTAGTATAATGGCACATTGTACAGTGGAACCTCTCAAGACAGGACACCATGGGAGGTCCCCACGGGTCCGGTTTAGAGAGGTTCCATTGTAATTCTGGTATATGTGTGCTGCTATACATATATGTATGCATTGCGATCACGAACAGGCGTTACCAATATAAGCACAGTACAATTAAAGCTAGCAACATTGAACAAATGGGTGCGTCTTTGTGTCCGGTTTAGAGAGGTTTTACTGTTGTATTACAATCATAATGCATTAAACTATTGTAATAAATAATTACATGTACAAAACAAATTAATGGTAAATAAGACTGCTACGGAAACCACGTTAGGTTAGGTAGCAAGTACAACTCCAATGTCACTGTCGGTATTGTGATACGGTGCAGACAGGGTATATACATGTCGCTAAGATGGCGTAGCAGAATGGCAGCAGGTAAGAGTCAGTTTAATTACATATTTTACAGTTTACATGACATTATCAGCAACGTATCTGGTATGTACAGACATAGATATTAATATGATGTCCAACAATCACGCTCACAATACTAATGACAACGTATTTTCTGAATAATTCGCTTGCAAAGATGACACCTTTTTGTACGTAAATTTTGAATCGAGGGAGCGTGATGAAAGTGCCGATTTCTGGATAGCTAGCGCTTGTTATTTTCCCAATTCCTGCGCATATATACTGAACCTATGAACAATTTAGTTAGTATGATGTACAAACAAAATAAAAACATGCAAACATTGCATAAAATAAACAGTATATACTGAAACGATATAAAATGCAACAATGAGTTCAACATGCTATTTATTCACCCATTACATAATTTGGCAAAACATTTTACTGCGGAAAAATAGCAATTTTATTATTTATCCAAATACTCCGGGATCGATACATGAAAGTCACGTGGTGCACTGCTGTCTCATGGCTGATCATACATTGGTGTTCAATAACATGTCCACCTTCTTGTTGTGTGTTTACATCATTTCAGAATATTTCTGACCATACATACAATGTACGTAAACAAGTTCATCTTTTTAAAACATTGTTTTAAAATGACGTGTCCACGGATATCGAGACAGGTAGGCATACATTAAAAAAACACACACACACACAAACAGCAGGATCATTGGCAAATTAGCTACATGTATTTCTTGAATTCCCACATTTCGATTTTCAGTGTTTGCAAGCAACTGGAAAATATGTATTTTCACACCAATAACATGTCATAACAATTTCTTGCATTTCAGCCAGTAGTTACAGAAATCTAACGGTGACATACACCACTCGGCAACAGTAGTTTACACCACTCTCGTGTTTACCATATATGGAGATATGACGTCAATAGCGTCATAATGACGTGTTTCGTTCCAATAATGAAATCGTGTTCTCGGACACACCATATGAATCGCGAGACAGTCACCGTCTCTACGGCCCGCCTCCAGAAAGTATTTTGCATAACTCTAGGCCATATTTTACTATATAGTCGCTTTGTTTTTATGATGAAGCATGCGTGAAATGTAAGTAATTGTTTATTCAACCAGATGAGCTGATTATCTTGAAATAATGCCCTCGTGATTGGGTTCAAACGCAAAACAAACTCGGATCTCTATGTTCACTCGTTTGTTTCGCGTAAGGACCCAATCACGAGGGCATTATTTCACGATAATCAGTTCACTATGAAGTTAAATAAACGGCATGTATTCACCCATAAAATGACCCAAACCAATCTATGATAATCATATTCCTTATAACAATTTTGCTATATGAAAATTATTAATTTTGTTTATGGAAGCGTTATTTGAAAAAAAAAATTAAAATCTATCGCATTCCGACCAAATATAATAAACTCTAATACATTATCAAAATTGGCAAACTTGTTATAAGGAATACGATTATCATATATTGGTTTGGGTCATTTTATAGGTGAATACATGTCGTTTATTTAACATAGTGAACTGATTATCGGGTGTTTTTGCCTTTGAAAAAAAGAATCTGATAAACTATCTGATAAATATACAAATTCTATATTTTTCATTGCTTCAACATCGATTTATAATTCACTAAGAAATCCGGTAACCCACTGAAAGTCATTAAATAAAATAGCATGATTAGTATGCTTTAGAATCTACTCTGACTATATAAAACATGACGTTTTATGGCGTGAAAATAATTTACATTCAGATCATGCAGTTATCTCCCAGGAAATATAGTGTTATTTAAATAGAAATATGCAAGTGGTCGCACCATTGGCCCGGTAACAATATAAATCTGCCCCTGAACCATTTACTAACGAATTCGTGTGGCAAATAATTTCCACATCGTCAAAAATTGTCTGAAGCAAGGTTATATGTTTTAACAAAATATGGTTACCTGAACAAATTCTAGAAGAAAAATAAGGATACTAGTGCATCATGCAACAGTTCAGAATGTTCCATATTCTCTTGTGTTATCTTCTCTTGTGTTATCTTCTCTTGTGCTATATGGATGCATTCCAGCTAACTACTAACATAACATAATTGACCGAAAGATTAACTGCGATTACCTAACTTGCAAGTAGACTAAATAAATGTAAACGTTAACACTTCAATACGAACCGCATTGTATCATCATATTTGTTATACAAATGGCAATGCCACACATAGACATACTATTTATTTTCAATTACGGCAACAGGACTCGCGTGTGATTCTGGCTTTCTGATTTCAACGTGTCGAAATAAATAGACAGCAAAGAGTTAATAAGTTGATTAAACTGGTGACAATTAGGCAGGTATTATGGATAAATATGTCAGCTAAATGGCTGAGAAATGTATGTACACATATCGTTATTTCACTATGTAAGATACCTGTATTGCTCTTTGCAACGTCGCGTAGTGGACATTTCGTTTTCAGTGGGTAAATAACGGGTGGAAATATGACTTAGCGAAGCAAAATCGTAGGTAGGTAGGAATCGTATTCACTTGACTACACTCCATCCTGCTGTAAATGGTACAGTACCGGCTAATAACCGGGAAACTCGATGTATTTGATTGTACATAAATATGATCGTGTACATAAATCCCGAAGGGCCTGTCATCATGATTGGACTCTTGACCTTGCTTTATAATTACAATGCGAGAACACGAGCAACTGACGGTCAATGGTGTAATCAACGCCGCAACTGCCTCTGAAGAGAAATGTGCGACACACCGTATCTACTTTGTCGCACCTGTACAAACCGTAGCGTGTTCTAGAGCAAGACCGTATCTGTTCCAGGCCCCATAAATCTGTGTCACCGCGTCTTCCATTTGTTGCAGCATTCGTAGGGTTTGTCCGAAACAACGACTCATCCTGTAGACAGACATTGTGGCCTACTATTAAAATCGATGAAGGCATTCATAGGTTATTAAGAAATAATAGGTGTCACTACCGTATGTACCATATATATGCCTGCACGTACGTACATGCATGGACTATCACTATATCCCCTTCTGCTTATCGGTGAGGAGATACTAGCAATGTCCTGTAAATTGCTGACGGTAATACTTCGTTTGTACATCATACTAACTAAATTGTTCATAGGCTCAGTATATATGCACAGGAATTGTGTTTGCATTCAGCAATGCGCGTGTATTCAGCAATGTGGGTGTTTTAGAACATTTAAAAAAAATGTTGTTGTTATCTTTACGTTGACAGGGGTGTGGGGTGTGGGATGAGGGTTGAACTATAATTATATCAATTTGTCATTATTTGGAAAAGTATTTGCCCCATCCCACCGAACAGCTAGTTGCGGGAGCGGGCTAAGGACTGTCATCATGATTGAACATTTGGCCTTGTTTTATAATTATAATACGAGAAAATGAGCAACTGACGGTCAATGATGCTTTAATCAACGCAGATGGCTTTGAAAAGAAATGTGCGACACATCGTATCTATTTTGTCTCACCGGTACAAACCGTAGCTTGTTTTCGTGCAACACCATATCCTTTTATGCAGTTCAAGTGCTTACGGAAACCTTACACCGTAACAGTCGGTACAAACCATAACGAGATAAATCTGAAAATGCCATAACACATGTCATATCCTGCATGTAGAGAGCAGCCACTTTCCACGGATCAATTAGACTGTATTTACTTGATATCGCCACCGAAAAGGGACAATAACAATAACAAGCGTTAGTTATCCAGAACTCGGCACTTTCATCACGCTCCCTCGATTAAAAATGCACGTACACAAATGTGTCATCTTTGCAAACGAATTATTCAGAAAATACGTTGAAATTAGTATTGTGAGCGTGATCGTTGGACATCATATTCATGTCTGCGTCTGTACATACCAGATACGTTGCTGATAATGCCCTGTAAGCTGTAAAATATGTAATTAAACTGACACTTATCTGCTGTCATTCCGCTACGCCATCTTAGCGACATGTATATACCCTGTCTGCACCGTATCACAGAAACTCTCGACCGTATCACAATACCGACAGTGAATGTACGGTGCTGAACTTATGCAATTGAATGATGTTCAATTGTGTTGATTTAACGGTACATGCCCACTCAGTAGGCACAAACTATTATTTATAGGAATTAAATGTGTGTCACTATTTCACCAGTTCTAAAAACTACGAGTGCCCGCTATACAGATATAATCATTTAGGAATATTTATTTTACTGATAATGACGCGTTGTGGTATCAGGCTATTTTCATATGCAAATGAGACATGATATTTTTTTACTTATTTATAATGATTAAATGCGTCACCTAAACAAGTAATATTTTTGACATATTATAAAATATGATCATTGCACATCAAAAAATAAGCACATAGAATAAATATTAATGTCCCTTAACAGTTTAAGGAAATCCGGTTATCGCCCGTGTGGAAATTTACATCTGATATGAAATATATAATAATGCCAAACAATACGCAGGGTAGTGGTGAATGAATGTTATGTTTGTGATATAAAGAACAGTTTGTGCCTACTAAGTGGGCATGCACCTTTAATATGATATAATTTCATAAGAATCTGCACATATGTGATACAGCCAGGAGAACATGATTTATTCTGCGAATTTACATTGAGATATGGTACACTAGTGTGTCGGTCTACAAGATCAGCTGCGGATCCAGGCGGGGCGTGTCCGGCGCACACCTCCTTTAACAATTGGCCGAGTTTAGATTTTAACCCATGTTTTACTTGGAAAGATCTGATTATTTCCTTATTTCTCATCCAAATTATATGTTGTTACCACTCAGTTGAACAGTCTCGTCGAGACGGTTCACCTGAGTGGTAACAACATATACTTTCGATGAGAAATAAGAAGAATGCAGAAAACAATTATCTGAATTTTATGAAAGTTGACGATCATATGTGTTTCATTTGCAACACGTTCCCTCTAGACCTAAATACTGGATCCGCCCCTGAAGATAGGGAGCACTCGGTATTTGTATTTGCTGCATGTTATAGTGTATTATTATTATTATTATTATTGACTAGGAACCTGCAATAGTAATCCAAGTTTTCTGTCTGTAACGCAGCGACCCGCTTTACAGACGGAATATTAGGGTTACTGTATGTGTTACATAGTATTGACTACTGTCTGTTTCACGAAACCTGCCCAAATCTTACGGCTAAATAATGCAAAAAACAATACATTGTTCGATAATATAAATGTTATCAAAATTTAAGAATGGGCCTTCTTTTTATTTTGTGAAACTTTGTCAATTATTGCTTTTATTACGAAAAAGAAGTTCTCTATGGGAATTTAACATGGGAGGAGGAGTCGAAAAACGAAAACTTTTGGAAATTGATTTTGAAATTTAGCTAGATAGCTTGGAAATGATCTAACTAAGAAAACAAAAGCTACATTTTGAAAATCGGTCCACTATTATTAAAACAGACAGTAGGAACCTGCAGGTGTGTTACATTTCAGATTTTTGATAAAAACGGCAAAGATGAAAATTAATGTACATTTGCAGCAAGCATTGCCAGACAACCTACCGGTGCAAAGGTTTTTATCTGGTCCAGTAATGTTCCAAAGGCTGCATGCTGAAGCATTGGCGGGCGCAAATAGGTTATAGTAGGGTCATTTCTGATCATTCCGTGACCATCATGTTCCTACCTTTTTTTTATTGTTGATTTGTCAACTTGAACCATTTTAGGAAAAAGAAGCTTCTATGCATTTTTTAAAAATGATGGGAAAACATTTTAGAGCGCACAATTCAAAATGGCCGCCAACACATTATCTCTGTAATGAGATAAGCAAGAAACACAAATGAGGTATCGTTACCCAATAATTATGACATGCCCGAGCTACTGGATTGGTTAATTTTTAGTTTGGACCTTTAAATCCAAGATGGCCACCATCCACCGTCATAAAGTAAATACTACTCCACAGTGTCAGTGGGAGCTAAGCTAAAAGTAAAACTAATGTATATATATTCACTAATTTTAGCATACCATGCCTGTTGGAGGGGCTGTGTGTTGGTTTGAAAGTCAATAAGACCTTTAAATCCAAGATGGCCGCCTCCTGCCATCTTGGACAGCATAAAACACAATATTTCTGAGCGGAAAATTAAGGTACACACGGTTTGAAATTTTTGCTAATTTCAGCAGACCACTCCTACTGGAAGGGTTGTTTGCTAGGTTGAATGTTATCGGGGTTTGGAAATCCAAGATGGCCACCATCTTCCATCTTGAAAAGACAAAATGCAACATTTCTAAGATTATAGGTTAAAAGTACAAAGTCATGAGTATTTTACACATTTTAGCAGTCCACATTTGCTGTAAAAGCAGTTTGATAATTTGGAGACTAGCAATGTCTTGAAATCTAATATGGCCGCTGCTTTGTAAAATCATAAATGTATTATATATGGGGCAATGTAAGTTAGAATTATACACCAAATCAGTTTTCTTACACATAAATTATAACCTTGCTAACTTGTTATTGCTTGGCTGTATATTATGCTGAGTTGTATTTCTGTATGCCATCTTGAAAGAAAAGATAAACTGGAAATAAGATGGAGAATCAAATTTTGTGGCTGTTCTTAATGATAACGATGGGAGAAACACAGGAATTAATTTTAATTGTTTAATCTTAGGGTAAAATGTATTGTGAAGCTGGCCTTCATGGATAACAAAATCTAAGATGACCACTAGTAGATGTCTTCAAAAGCATACAGTGCTCTACTATTGGGACTATTAGGACAAGTGAACTCAGAAGTATACTTTTGCATCCAATCGTAGGCAAATCATGACTCCAAAATGGTTACATTATTCCATCTACAAATGCATACACATTACTACTAGTGTTATATTATTATATGTTCTAAGATTATTACACGGGTCCCAGTAAGTTAGTGAAAGTAGAAGATGTGTGGCTCTTCCTTCTACTGATAAGTATCAGTGAATGGTCCATCAACTAATCACTGACTGACCGTGATGTTAGGTGTTGCTAGCTAGATACTGCTCGCAGGTCGTCCATCATATTTCTGTAAAATGTATGAGATGAATATACAAGGGGCCTAAGTTGTGGCCACCTCGAGTGATATATTTCGTTTCAGTATAAATCAAGTATACATATTATATGGAAACTTACCTCTCCACGCACATACATGACATGTACCGGTATGTAGGACGTGCTTTGTATAACTACCATGAGTGAACTGTCAGTGGTGAGCTATCTACTAATACATGAAAAAACAATTACATATTGACATACTCCCCTTCTACACACCGAGTCTGACCATGCTCATCATTACATATATAAACTGTATATGTTTCTCAGCATAAACTGGTGTGCAAATATATCTTGCTTGATGCCTATGAAATATAGAAACTTCTACATCACAGACATTGTGACCCAATTCGAATTAACTAATAGCGGATAGACAACCCGACCCAAATTATAAATAAGAACTATGATTGCACTATATGGTTGACAAGTCCATAACACCGGAAGTTATGTTTATTGGCATATTTGCATCCTCCATTCCCAGGGCATCAACTAAACATAAAATATCAGGAAGAGGATACCAATGATAATTCTGATAAGAATTGTGATTCTGACAGCTGATGTAGCACAAACAATTTCTGATGCAGTAACTGCGAAATTTATACCCGATGGCCGTATAGTTACTGAATATGTTTTACATGGAGTTTGAAATCACTAGCTAAAGGCTATGGACGGTAATCTCCGCCATAATTCTATGTGACTTGATGTTTGCGTGCTGATGACATTACAACTTATATTCATGTTATTTCATTCGTCATTTGTATTTATTACATTTGAAATATGCTTGTTATAATTGTATTTGTCTTTCTTACAGGTCCATTCTGTTGATTGCTTTGTTCATTCGTCTTATTTACATTAAAATTATTGATACGTCCTTATTCGTGTCCCTGTTTTATTGCACTAAGCATTTGCAATAGAAAGTAATAACAAAGCACTTAGCACTTTGAATAAGGCCGAAAGCAGTAAGGACAAAGCCGCAGGAGGTAAGCATCAAGCCACAGTCCGAAAGTGGAAAGCCGCAAGCAGAAAGCATCAAGCCACAAGCAGAATGATGCAATCAATATATGGTTAGTAGTTAGTAGTGCGTCATCATGACGTCAGATGGCACTGCTGTCCGCTCACGTAATTCTCCCTCTAATAAATTATAGTCCGACATCTGATTGGCTGTTCAAGTCACACCTCCAATGTCGGTGTTGATGTAAGATTTCATCCACAAATTATCACAGTATATGTTAGAAGACACCAACTAGTTCTACTATATACTGTAACCGAATCCCATCCAATAAGGCCAGTCTCTCCTACTTTCACTATTCGTATGGATGTTGTGGGACCTACTTGTTGATGTAAGATTTCACCCACAAATTATCACAGTATATGCTAGAAGACACCAAATAGTTTTACTATACACTGTAACCGAATCCCATCCAATAAGGCCAGTCTCTCATACTTTCACTATTCGTATGGATGTTGTGGGACCTACTTGTACATGACCTGCAGCCGGTCTGTACTGGTTCTGTATGAATTAAACAATAGGTTCACTTACTCCTAAGAAAGAAAATTCTAACCTCGTCATATTGTTTACATTTCTTTTTGGTCACGGAAACTCTGTTTACATCACATGACCAACACCCACATATGTTCGTCAAGTGAAACTGGGTGGTAATGGATCAAGATTTGCAAGCAAACTGTGTCAGTGACCTCAAAACACCCGCACGATTTTGTTCATACCGGACTACTATTACCCCCTTGACGATTTTGCACCATTTATTATTCTCTAACATATATTAACTAAATTGCATATTTATGTATGGTGTTTGACATACTAATGTGTTTTATACATAAATGTATCCTCATAATTAAATTACATATGTACGTAATTGAAAACAATCACATTTTTATAGTAATTTACATATATGGTAACTTGCACAGGTTGACTGTCAAATTGACCCGTTACCGATGCAAACCAATAACCATCCGGGACCAGACTAACCACCATTAATTTCCCCTAAAATACTAACCCGTTACCACAAATTTTGCTATTCTCTGCTACTTTAATTTTTTTTATGGATGTTGTGGGACCTACTTTCCAATAACCTGCACTTATTCTGCTCTGGATCTTGACTAATTAAAACATAGATGTAATTATTTTTGAAGCTGGGGTCCCATCTAGTAGGTACACATTGTTATGTACAGAAATTAAATAAGTGTTTAATTGCAAATAGTCCACCACTTTTAAAAATTACAAGTGCCAGCTACACAGATATAATTATTTGGTAATCTTTAATGTACTCATAGAGACTCGCGGTGGTATCAAGCTAGTTCCATATGCAAATGATGCAGTATTGTTAAATTATTTATATCAACTAAATTCTGAATAAATATTGTTATCGACATATCATAAAGTATGATATTGCACATCAAACAATAAATAAATGGAATAAATAGTTGCTTCCGTTATCATTTTAAGGAAACACGGTTATCGCCCCTGATATCAAACTGGCATTTTGAGTTTGATATAAAAAGTATAATAATGTCAATTAGTACGTCTGGTAAAGGAAAATCAATGTTCATTTTGCCAGAAAAATGTCAGATTGAAAGAATAAAGAAAAACATGTCTCTCTATATTATAACCTGGCATGTAGCACTCTAGGTTTAAGGTTAGAGAAATTGAGTATGCAAAAGTAGTCCGGCATAAAAAATAGTCCGGGTGTTTTAAGGCATCACGGGACGGTTGAAAATAGCCAAAATTGACTGCTTTTCTGAAGGCGACGGGTGACTTATAAAAATCACCGCCTCTCACAATCAGCTAAGGATGCTCTTGCGATAAATATTGAAAAATACTCGCAAATGAAGTACAAATCGCGCGCCACAATAGAAATGCAGTAACCGCATCAGATGTGTTTTACTTTTTTACAAGTTATCCCACCCACCTATTTTTGGCCATAAATTTCAAGACGACAGAATTTGTTGGAATTGTTTTCATGAAAACATGAGGCACAGAGACTTTGTTATGTCTTGTTCTATCACTTGTAACACCACACCAAAATGAAAATGATTCTAAAGCGGGGTCATGACCACCTCAAATTTTCGCTACAAATGAACGAAAAATACCTTAAATTCTGACGCGAAACAGTACCGGCGAGACAGTATAGCATGCGCCATTTTCCAAGATGTCAAAATCAACCGGAGCTAACATTCAGTTCCGTAGAATTATGAAATACTCTAAAAAATACACCTAGTCAAGCCTCCCAAAGTCAAGAAATATTCATAATCCTATTTTTCTAGACACACTGGTGTAACTTGCAGGGTTGGTAGTGAAGTATATAGAAAATCCTTTTTAAAGCTAGACGCCCACTGTCCCGTGAGACCTAAGATCACAGACACAGTTTGTTTGCAAGTCTTGATCCATTACTACCCAGTTTCTCTTGATGTACATGTTGGGGTGCTTTTAACACCAGTTTTCAGCATATTTTAAGCATTTAAAGGAAAACACTGAGCCTGTTGGTCACGAGATGTAAACAGTTTCCGTGGCCAAATAATGTAAACAATTTTGGGGAACATGACGAGGTTGGTCCCACAACATCCATACGAATAGTGAACGTATGAAATACTGGCTGGGATTCGGTTAAATTATACAGTAAAACTAGTTGGTGTCTTTTAACATAAACATGGCTCAACAGAAAAGGCGGCATCAATCTACATCAACACCGTTAGGGACATGGAATCAATTTAGAGAGCAACGCATTGTAGGACAGGTACCAGCATATTAACTAATTTTATGGAGAACTATTTTAAATCTTAGTAGCGCACCTGGTGTCATAATGGTTGTTCCCAAATTACTGTTGCAATTATTGTTGTCAAGGGCGTGGCTTAGCGAGATAACAAAGCGCATAGCAAAACAGCGATGCAATAATCATTAATGGAACTCCGGATGTCACTAACAATGAAGCATCAAGCCACTTAGAATGTAATCAACACAAACGCATTGAAACAGTACGAATGAATAAAGCATCAATCCACATACATAGACATGTAATAAGACGGATATAATTTAGAATATCATCAGCCAGCAAGCATCAAGCCACATATACTTGTAATAAGACGGATAGAACTTAAAATGTCATCAGCCAGCAAGCATCAAGCCAAATATAAAAGGCACATATCCAATGTCATATCACTCTACAATCATAGATATATATGTATGTGTTCGGTTAGATGTTTATAATTATCTACAATTATATAAAGGCATGTATCTGATGCATGTAGTCATTGGAGTTTCACTCCCACGATAACTCACATACATTAAAAGAAAGCATGGTACTGGTTATGATAGCTTCTAGCACCAACGCAATGAAGAAGTGGGGATAGCATACACACTATCCCACACACATGCCACTGGCTGTGGGTCATATATTATATTATCTGTCATAATAGACATTCATATACATTGCATACATAATGAATGGAAATAGTTGGTTAGGAGCTACACATTCAACACATTATCAGGCTTAACACTACCGAGTGTTACGCATTTCAAGATAGCAATATACCAGACAGCTTTGACGAAAACTAACAATAGTCATTTGACTAGTCATGGAACAAACAAAACAGTTCATTTCCGCTTGTACTATATGGGCTTGCTGTACCAGTGATAACAACCTCCCAATTTGACATCCATTCTTATCGGACTCAAAATATATTACCAACCTTTGTATCACTTTGTCATTTTGTTTTTTCTTTTCAATATGGCAAATATTAAACAGCATCCATTTTGGGTGTCACAGTCAAATTAATATATACATGTAGACTAGAAAGACAACGTGGGGTTGCCGTGCATAATTAATCATCCAACATACACAGTGAGCAACCTTTAATGTGCAATATATAATACGTTATATATGGTTGCCATCTTGAAATTCAGCAGTCATGACAATCTCTAAGGTAACAAAGCATCCCTTAAAGGTAACATAGAATGCTAAAATTAATGAGAAATAACACTGTACATTTACATTTACTCAGTTTCAAAACTATTGTATTTTCACTTTTTCACGATGGCATATAGTGGCCATCTTGGATTTCCTGATCCTGATAGCATCCAACCTAACAAACAACCCTTCCAGTAGGTGTGGTCTGCTAAAGTTAGCAAAAATGTCACACCAGTTAAACATTTAGCTTAATTTTCCCCATAGAATATTTTGTTTTATATTGTTCAAGATGGTGGATGGCGGCCATCTTGAAGTTCAAGGACTTAGTGACTTTCAAAACAACACATAACCCCTCCAGCAGGTGTGGCATGCTAAAATTAGTGAAATTTCAACATTATTTTTACTTTTAGCTTAGCTCCCACTAACACTGTGCAGTAGTATGTATTTTTAGATTATGGACGGCAGCCATCTTGGATTTCAAAGTCCAAACCAAAAATTAACCATACCAGCAGTTTTTGCATGATGTAATTATTGGGAATCGACACCTCATGTGTGTTTCCTGCTTATCTCATTACAAAGATAATGCATTTTATATATTTCAAAATGTCGTTGACGGCCATTTTGAATGTTGGGCTTTAAAAGGTTTTCCCATCATTTTTGAAAAATTCATAGGAGAAAATGTTTTTTTAAAATGGTACAAGTTGACAAATCAACAATAAAAAAAGATAGGAACATGCTGGTCACGGAATCCTCAGAAATTGCCCTACTATTAGTAGACCAGCAGGGGACGTACAATTCTTTTTTGTATTAATTCGTTTCCACGAAATAGCAATTCATTCCCACGAAATAACAATTCGTTCCCTCAATTTAACAATTCTTTCTCTCGAATTAACAATGTATTCTCTCAATTTAACAATTCGTTCCCACGAAATAACAATTCGTTCCCGTGGGAACGAATTGTTATATCGTGGGAACGAATTGTTAATTCGAGGGAACGAATTGTTAATTCGAGAGAACGAATTGCTCAATGGAGGGAACGAATTGTCATATCATAGGAACGAATTGTTAATTTGGAGGGAAATAATTGTTATATCGTGGGAACGAATTGTTAATTCGAGGGAACGAATTGTTAAATTGAGCGAACGAATTGTTATTTCGTGGGGCTCCGTAGGTTAGAAACACTACTGTTTGTTCCACATTTTTCTGTGGACCTACTTTTGTCTATCATTCACACTAAATGTAAACACAATATTAAATGTAAGTTGATTTTCATCAATAACCAAAACAGTCGCCCTCCCTATTTTTTTTATTAGACGAAATTCCATTAAGTACTAATTTTATTGCGTAAAAAACAATTTTCTATTGGAATTAAACACATGGGGCAAAAAGGAGCAGGAGAGTTATCTGGAGAGTTATAGAATCTTGTTTTACTATCCAATATAAAAATGGTATTTTCCCGATAAAATCAATATTTGACGAAATTTCGTCAAGTAAAAAAAATAGGGGTAATGACTTTCTTATTAAATATATCTAAGTTTGGATATTTTGGGGAATTTAATGTCGGTTGGCAGGAAAACGTGAAACAAACAGATAATAGTAATTTCGAATAACCTCCGAAGGGAAGCACATTTAATACTCGTGACTTTAAAAACAGAAAACAGTTTTATTTGACCGGAATACTCTATGTTTTTTTCTACATTGTCATGTTAATGCTGCATAACCTACTTTAACATGGCATGCAAGGTGACTGCACTGGAACTAAACTAAGAAAAACATAGGTGCACTTATACAAATCTAATGTACTCGTATCATTACGGTTTTATGGACTTTTTATCGTATCCAATAATATATAAAACACGTGACCAACAATTATATTCTAGTACTTTTTAAATACCCTACACATGTGCATGACAAATGCCTTCACATGTTTGTCAAATGGTGTTAAGCAGTCTGTATGCAAACTATGTTTGCAGCCTAAAATGGTCGTGATTATAATTTCTGGGCTACTTTTGCACACACCGTGCACACTTTATGGCTTTATTTGGTATGTCCGTACCTTCAGCTGATTGCTTGGAGGCAAGCAGAGCAAGAGGAGGCGTCGTGCGGACGATTTCGACAACAAAATGGCTGCTAGCACAAAGGACGCTACAGCTAAACCCGCGACAACGGAAGACGTGTCGATAAAAGAGAAGCGTGGCGTCTGTCGAACGTGTAAACTAACTGGGGAGCTGAAACTTTGCCGAAGGTGTAAGATAGCTGAATATTGCTCACTGTCGTGCCAGAAGCGGGACTGGACGAGTCATAAGAAGTCCTGTGTAGCTGTAAGTGGATTTACACATTACATGCGGCTACTGATTGACTATTACATGTATCAAATATTTCCAATTTGGTTTCCATTTTCTTTATGTCTTAACCCTTAAAAGGCGGTAACCGAAAACAGCGGTCTGCTGTTGTTTCATATTTTGTCTTCTTTCTTCATTAAAATATGGTTTGGCAGCTGCCAAACCATGTGTTTGTTGAGAAATATGGAAAACATAAAATAATCACCATACGACAACATTTAATTCAGCATTGTAAGGGTTAATTAAAGTATATGCTGAACCGTCTTATCTCGACTGAGTCGTAACAGCATCTTATGCATTTGGTGGGATATACGATTCTTTTCATGAAACCCAGTTTGGGCATCTGCAGCATGAACTTGGGAAATGACAGAGAATATTAATGGCTGTGGGTGTCTAAAGTTGCGAATATATGTATGTGGTATTTTCACACAATGTTTGTTCACGGGACCCAAATTAGAAATACACACTCGGTGCATTAATTAATTTTCAATTCATTTTTGTTGTATTAATTTCAATCAAATAAGTACAATACTATTAATTATTTGTTTTGCCGTCGTAGTACGCCCATAACAAGGAAGTGCAGAAAGTCGCGCCTGAAAACCAGAGAAATGCAAATGACAAAGAGCGTGTCAATGAGCTTGCAAGACAGGGGAAAGTCATTAAGCCGAATGCCAGTGATGAAACATGGAACAGAAACGAAACAAACGGTTCTAATAGCAAACCGTTTGCAGAGGAAAAAGAACTGCCAACGAACATAAGAAACACGGAGAAAGTACATAACAACAATGCGCATTCTACAAACATCAAGAAGGAAAACATAGGAGGTAAACCACGTGACGCAAAGAAAGATTCCTCTAAATCCGCATCGTATACATTGGAAGAGATTGAGGCGCGTAAGGACGAACTACGTAGCTGTCACAACTGTATGAAAGTCGGGTTTGTGAAAGGGTGTAGTGTTTGCAGCGTGACGAAGTACTGTTCTCGGGAATGCCAGACCCAAGATTGGACAAGTCACAAATCGGTGTGCGCCTCTTTAGTAGGGGTAAGTAAAATTTAGCTGTGACTCCAGAAATTTGGCTCACTGGATTTATGACCAGTGTAGTTCCTGATATAACAGCACACTCCTGCAGCCTGACATGTAACTATTTTATTATTAGAAGACTAACTAGTGTTTTATTGATGAAATAGCGAACTTTCTCAGTGATAATAATTGTTGATCAGGCTGTGCGGATGCACATGCTCTGTTGTATCTAAACTGGTCGCAACACCCATAAGCCCTATTTCTCCAGTCGCAGTCACAAACGCTTAACGAAACGCGAGTCAACGAGTTAAATACGATCTTGCATGAGTGACAATTCGGTTTCAACGATGTTTATTTAATGAAGGACAAGTGACATACATGATACATAGAAGCGTTGACGCATACATGAATTATTCTCGTCGACAATCTAAATGTGGTTTTTTTTGTGAGCGACGTAATTTGGCATTCGAAATACGATTTTCATAACAAAACACATTTTGTCTTACATCAGCCCTCGAGTGTAATGGCTCGCATATTTAATCATCACATACATATGTGGGATTATATTTGTTAATTATTGAATGTACACTGGATAATAAACATAACATTGGTGCTGTACTAATGATATAACATGCGTTCTGTAGCGGTTACACTATTGTACATGTATTATGATTATATATATAACTACTGTCGAGATGAAATTGATAGAACTAACATTGCACATGTTTTACTTGCAGTTGGATGGCTATATTGAAACTGAACATACACAGGGCTTTCGACTTCTCGAGAAAAACGCGAGATTGTGGAATAAAGCCGCCAACAAAGATGGCAAAGGTGGACTAACGCCCGATGAGCTGCTGATAACAGCTTGGCGGCCAACTGGGTCGCTCCAGCGGGCAAAACGATTGGCAAAGTTGTATTTCCCCAATCGGCGAATAGTCGACGATGTTAACGATTTACCTCACGCGCTGTCCGCACAGGAACATACAGTGTTGGTGATGTTTATGTCGTCCAGATACCACGACCACCTTATTAACCACGGCATCTATCTGAAGGTTTGTTTATTATCATGTCCTCAAGTCTTCTTCAATCTCTTCTTCTACAGCTATTTCTTCTTCTGCTACTAGTTTGCATTAGTCGTCGCCGTCTTGGTCGAAATCTCACATACCCGTTTACTTGGTTGTAGCTGTGACTGGTGAAATGGGGCTGATGGGAATTGTTTAGACAACTGCTTTTTCTCCTAATCAAATAGCACAGGCATGTAGCCTGATAACCATATATATTGCTTGTTAGAAACATTACGGGTGTTTCATTGATGGGATCGCGAACAGTAAGGATCCTGTCAAACTGAGCAGATTGTCTGGATCTACACTGGTCGCATAATCCATAAGCATTACTTATCCAGTCACAGCCACATATAACAATCAATGTATGTAACAGGAGATATCTGGGCGCACGCGTACAAAACCATTTGAGTTCATACACCGTTATCATGCTCGAAATCCGGAAATTTTGATTGGTCGATGCTGACATGTGCTCAGTCTCGGCCAATGAAACTGCATGATATGGAGTACGAGTTTGAAGATCGGGCTCTGAAAATTATGTTTGAGATTTGAACTGTGTCAGTAACAGTGCCAGTATCGGGACATAAACTGCGTTTTTTTTTTTAAATTGTTTGTTGACTTGCTACGCATATCTGAGACTCCTGCCATTCAAAGAAGGGGACATAGCGGCTGGCGAGCAAGATAATATAACATATAATATTTGCAGATAACAGTTAACAAACTTAACTTTTGTTATTGACAAAACAGTGTAAAGTAGAACCTCTCTAAACCAGACACCCAGAAAGAGTTGTATTCTTAATTATGGTGTGTTTAGTTTAGAGTTCATCTATTATTTTAATGTGTTTTCCTGTTCTCAAAGCACACACTCATTTATTGGAGTGTTTATTTGCCTGTTTTACAGCAGAGCATCTTTAAAGCGGTTTAGAGAGGTTCCACTGTATTATATGTATACCTGTATGCACTCGTATACCAGTGCTTGGTCTGATATTGATGCCAAATAAATGATATGTTCTGTTCTGTTGTGCCAGTGAATATTTTGTCAAAATAGAGTTAACAATTTTAAAACTAAAAACAAAAAATAATCTAATAACAATTTTAATCCATGCACCTATTCACCCTTACCACATCCCAACTCTACAACCATCTTTAAATTATGATGCAGCATTTCATCTGCCGATCACCAAATTCTTCAATTGCTAATGTTTCTCCAACCTGGCTTTATATGTTTCATTGGAGAGTACAGTAGCTGTCATTTAAAACAATAATGCTATTTACTACACTTGTCAATCAATTTCAATATGTTAAGGACCCGTGGGGCCCCTGCTCATCTAACGATTCAAGCATAATTGTTTCGTACATACATGTGAAAATTATCTTCCAACTATATCCTACACAGTGCATGGAGTTGCCATGTCGGCCATCTTAGTGTGTACAAGCCATCAGCCAGTTTTACCTCTTAATGCGCTTGACACATACCACTAATAATAGGACAAACACATGAATATAATTTAGTGCAACATGATGGGGAGACATCTGACTATGCATGCTATGCATTGTTTTCATCAAATTTAAATACAAATTCCGAGATCTGAAGTATTTGTTGACCCTTTGTTAAAATATTTGAGAATTCAGAAAAACAGTCTAACAATAAGAACAATACACAGTGCTGTAGATATATACGTGTATTACCATGTATCGAACCCAATGACATGAAAGCGGTTTTCTGAATGTATTGTCACTACTGTCTACTTGCCTGCTATGCGAGTAAATACGTTTTTTACCTGTGGCAGATGCACTTCTAATCATAGACAATGCATCAGTTTAACAGTTTACACATTGAACATGTGTCCATTGTATATTTTGTGAGTGATGGTAGAAATGCTCAGATATCTAGCTTTTTCTGAAATGAAATAATATGTATAGGACATTGTCGTCTAGATGTCAAACCCACCAAGTGCTGAAACTGTCCGATAACATGTACAAACTGAAATGGCTGGAGATGGCAACTCATTGCTCTGTATAATATACTCTAAGAAGGACCGGGTCATATACGTATATAGACATTCACTCACATGTATGATTCCCTTACATTTTAAACAAAAGGTCATATTCTATAAAGTCAGTCATTAAGCATAATAATCAGCCCAAAAACACTTTTCCATGACTTATCACCGGTACTAGATTTATAGTTTTCACTCGCGAATGTCGAAAGTTGAAGGGTCACGGGAAAACAAGGGCTAACCTCGTATTCCACTGAATTCCTTGAATTTAATTTTCTACAGAGGATGAAACCCTGAGTATGTTTTGTATCCGCAGGATAAGAATGACAGGACAGCGCGCGTGGAATTCTTCCTGACATGCGAAATACCGGAGCCTCATTTTCGCTACATTGATATCAAACCAGGAGCCTACATATGTCTGCGAAATCTATTCAGGACCAATTTTCTGTCCGAAGGGCCGGAAATTACGATTACACTTCCGTGGAATGTGAGAGTTTTGGAAAATGATATTCTCAAGGAGAGATAAGTTGGTCAGTTTGTAATTAGGTCAGATAATGTATTATTTATTGATTTACGTTATTTAAAGAGGTTGTTACCCTCAATGTGCAATTACATTAACTTTATGAATGTTTGTTCTAATACTAAGATTTAAACAATTCCGTAACTGAGAAGCAGGGTGTGAGAAACAGCCAACGAACATGTTTCATGGATGTTGGAACGACATGGCTCCCAACAGTTGTGAAATGTCAGATATGTGGCTGGTAGTGGAGAAATGAGGCTTGTGTAATTTGTCACCAATGTAGCTCATACTCAAATAGCACACTTCTGTAACCTGGTAACGACCTATGTCGCTTATTCGAATCATGGTGGGTGTAATGGCGAAAAGTGCAAATCCTGATCAGACTGCACGGATGCGCAGCCTGATTCGGATATACACTATTAGTATGACCCATAAGCCCCATTTCTCCAGTCACAGCCACATATCAAGAGTTGAATAGTCGGGCTATTGGGCTCCAGCGAGATTGGGACGTTGCGTGGAGTCAGTATGTGTATAGTGTTGTATCTTATATTTAAAATCTCACCAATGTCGGTACATGTACATGTATACAAATACATATTAACCCTTAAAGGTCAAATTACCAAATATCACTTGATTCCTTCAAAAGCTCTAAAAAAAACAACAAAAGCGACCATAATATTTCCGGTTTGTTTGTATTTTTCGTGACACTGAGATTTCTCATATCGCACCGTATCTGACACCTATGCTGAGCCAGGCAGTGAATTAGTCATTGCTTATCTCTTACCTGATTGGTCGATAAAGGTTTCTTATATAATAAAATGTGGATTTAACTGACATCATTTATTTGTTTCACAATTTCTTCGTTTTAATCGTTTAATATATTAGTTAATAGTGATTACTCATTCACCTAGTTATACTTGGATACTTGGATTATTTATACACTGGTTGCAAACGTCAGCGAGGACGAGCTGTGCGGCAGTCGGTTATAATTCACGGTCAAACAGACAGCCGAGCCAGAATCCGACAAATGAGGAATTAAATGTTAATTGGTATTTTGTTACACATTGTCTTGTTTTGTTACAGAATGTATTCCAGATATGTGTAAGTTAAGCATACTTGTGTTTTGACAATTTCGTGATGAAATGAATTCTTTATTTTAAGCTGCCATAATCAGTGACACGCGTGTGTAGCTACGTTCGAACGGATGCCGCCGTATGTCATTAATTGTCCGGCATAGCTAACAACTTATCCGCTGAATTGACCGATGCGAAATAGGGGAGTGGATTTTGGCACAGGTGTATTCTGAAATCAACGAAGCCACACCCATTTCATGCTGATTTGTACGTTCAAACGTTTGCCCGCCGGATGTCAACAATAATGCGGCATAGCAAACCACAGGCTACACATATTACAAGCTGAATTGTTGAATTCAGTTAGACAGATAGGGAATAATCGATACACTGTACACATCAGGATGCTTCATACAAATTCGAAAATCAAATCTTGATGGGATTGTTGTCTCCAAACATGCATGATTGTTATATTACATAGTTAAAGTGATAGTTAAAGGAAATACTTTACATTGACAGATTACGCTTTAATATTTATAATATATGTGTCTACTGTCTTGTTCAAATAAATAGAAAATGTATGGACATGATATTAACAAACTTTCAGAATAAAATAGTTTTGCCAAATAATTGGGGCTACGTTGGTTAAACATAGCTTTGTCCTATATGTGGCTGTGACTGAAGCAATCGTCTTGTGTGATTTGTAATCAGTATAGGTGCTTATCAAATGTCACACTCCTGTAGCCTAAAAATGACATAGATTGATTGCTTGTTAGTGTGTTTAATTGATGGAATGGGGAAAGTGCAGATACTGATCAGTCTGTGCGGATGCACATGCTGATCTGGATCTACATTGATTGCAAAAGCCCTATAAGCCCCGTGTTGTGTTTGGCGTATTGACCCTCTCAGTCGCAGTGTCCGGGCGATGCAATTAATCGCTTTGATAAGTACAGCGGATTACACAAGCTTCAAACAACGTCGCCGCAGGCAGGGCCTATCAATACATATTCGACCCAGCTTCGGGGTATTCGGTCACTGCTCCATGGCATTCCATCCCCGTGGCAATTGAAACGACCAATTTCCCTTCTACTGGACCCTACTTTGGCCCCAAGTGCAGCATTGTAAATGGACAATGGCCCGCCCACAAGGTACCTTATGACATTTTGATTAGCATAGTACGCGGTCCATCTGCACATCTGACAGCTCTGATAAGTGTCTACTCTGTTACGCTCCTGGATACTGATTTAGCATTGTATATAACTACTATCGGGGGAAAAATAGATTGTAGCCTGATGATGTAAATATACATGTTATACAGACTGGTAACCTACAGCTGTTGAAAATATGTAATAGTTACAAAATGTACCTTGTGCTACCCCATAAAACCATGACCACAAACATGTGCATGCACATGTACTTTATATGCAAATAGCAAAATACGTGCAAGTGTGCAGAACCCTGCTCTACCGACGCAGTGTGTTATCGGACATACAATCCCGGGGCTACTAAACATCGCACGATAAAAAACGTTCGTACGAAGGTTTTTATGAATTCATTAATTTATTTTACACCTTCAATGAGATGACCCGTGTTAACATAGTTTAATAACAGGCACAGTTCAGTACATGTAAGTACGCTAGCTATTGTCTTCAAGAATCGTTTATCGGAGAAACTGTAATTCAAAATGTTAGTGTTGCACTTACAAATGTCTTAATCGTACGAAGTTTAGTGAAACGATGTCGTTATTAAGAGATTCTACTGCAGTATTACACGGGTTACATGTTGCTGCAGCTTCGACAGACGTGCTATATTACTGACGATAATACTAACCACAGAATATATAAAATGTACAGTTGTGCTGTGTTCTGTTGGAACATAACTATGATAGCTTCGACAGATGTGCTATATTACTGACGATAATACTACCTCAGGTGATGGACCCATAGTTGAGTAACGGCAGAATATATAAAAGGTAAACATGTGCTGTGTTCTGTTGGAACATAACTATGATAACTGCTGTAGCCTGTATATTATTATACGGGTTACCTGTTGCTGCAGCTTCGACAGACGTGCTATATTACTGACGATAATACTACCCCAGGTGATGGACCCATAGTTGAGTAACGACAGAATATATAAAACGTACAATTGTGCTGTGTTCTGTTGGAACAAAATGGTCACATGATGTAACCCAATGACGTTAGTGTAATGACGCAACATAAGGAAATCTGCCTTGTTTCAATGAAACCTATGCATGTTATATTAGCCAATCATTCAAATTATAATGTTGGCTGATAAATATAAGCTGATGTATTAAGCTCGGCTGGGAAATAGTAGAAATTCCTCTGCGAGCCTCGGAATTCCTACGCATTTCCTAACCTTGCCTGACAAACTTGAAGTGAAACGACACTAGCCTGATATTCTCAATGTGTTGCCTTTACGTATAAAGGTATGCACTCTACAAATCCATATCACTAATTATCAGGATATTGTTTAAACGCACAAATGTTATACATGTACATGACATAACGCATTTCGCAAATTATGGCATGTCATTACATTTGGGCCGCGCTCTGGGAAAACCAGCCTTAATGACACAATTTTCGATTTTCACATTTTTACATTTTCTGATGCGGACACCTTTCTAAAACAATAATCTGAAAGTAAAATGCGATTATGCTTCATAGTTTTTGTTTTATCTCACTTTTCGCAGCACCATGTGAATCAACCACTGAAAAAAGCGTAACGTCATCGAGAAAATGACGTTATTGAAACGGCTACGTTTGTACAATGCAACTCAGCAGCCTACAGTAGAAATGAGTGTTCATAAACTCATTGACGGTGGAACATTCAGAGCAAAATTATCCATTACTGTGTATTTTGATATTTGTGTTTGTGTGGGTTTTAATTTTTGATAATGGGTTTACCATTTGAAATATTATTTTGTTCCATAAACCTGCAATATGTATATAATATGTCAATATCGGTAAAATGTGGAGATGTAACATACATGGTTGTATAATTGTTACATGTCCCGATAAAAATACCGGCAGTATATCCTCTCGTCGGGAATAATTAATTTGAAAACGAAATGTGCAATTTAGTTTTGTTGTGTTTCAGAATTTAGACGCGTTTAATCTGCAAATCTGGAATGTGTGTGTATTTCTTTTTTATTATTTACACGCCTCCGACTAGAACGGCCCTTTGATAAAATACAAAGCACGCAGACGTATATTGTTTAGTACAATCTAGTAAGTAAATTAACACCGATCTGCCAAAGTCGGACTTCTTAAATGTGTACATATTGGATACCTGTGCATCTATGCAGTCTGATCAGTGTCTGAAATGATTGCAAATATAATAGTAAAATTGCTACAGATTCATATAACCATATTTACAAGTGGTCATTTTAAATAATAAATACATTGTTAACAAACTTCCATCGTACGGCTGTGATATTTTTGAAAGTCGCTAAAAAATACGTGACATGGTATGTAAGTGGCTACCGTAGCAAATACAGATACAAATCAGTAGGCTACGTCCCTGGTGGATACAATTACATGTATGTTCGCAGTAAATATGCATGTGGTACAATACCAACACACTAAATACTAAAACATGGTTGGCCCAGTGTCACCATGATGCCATATGTCAGGAGCCGCGTGTATTTGGCACTACCATAAAGTTACATCTATGATAAGCTTGTTATTATGAAAATTTCCTAATTGTATTTTTATGTTGATTTTCGAAACATTCGACAGGCGAAACAGTAAATTAAATTAAATTAATTTATCCAGAATACGTGTTCCAGTTAATGAGCCAACGTTGGTGTGACATTTTCTTTAATAAAACTAACGTTTGCTGGCACACTTTCACGTAATCTGAACGGGACCGTTTAGCACAATTAGTAAAGAGCGCACACATGCGCCCCGGTTTCGATCCTCAATTTGTAAGTACATGTATATCTGATGGTCGTCGCCAGACAAGATAAGTTTGTTTTCTTTGAGTATTCCGGTTTCAACCCAAATTAAGAAATATACAGAAGCTTCCATCTACGCCGACTACAATTGTTCCCGCGTTTGTATAAATAATTATAAATAAAGTTTAAAAGAAATATTAGCAATATGATTACATAGTACTGATTTTGTGATGTGTTATCTAAAAATACCGGTCGTATGATTATTTAGTTTCAAATGTCATTGCACAAGTCATATCATGTATATTATAAAAATCATTTGCAATATGACCATTTGTATAATAAATAATCGACAAAATCACTACATGTTTGCTTGAAGGAAACCGAAAAAAACAGACAACTTTCTGAACCACTATGAAAACAACTGTAACATTCTGCTACGCATATCCAAAATTAAAATGTGTGTGAGCCACAAATAGTAAAGCGTACGGTTATAAATAGGACAACTTATTGCAATGACGCAACTATTTCGAGTGTCAAAATCCGGTGTGACGTTTGTAACTTTGCGACGTCATTTTCAGGCTTTCATGACGTTGCCATTAAGGTTGGTTTTCACAGAGCGCGGCCCATTTAATAATAACAACATGATCATGTTTCCGTGTATTGTTGTATATATAAATAATGAATACTTATTGTTATTCCCTGTCAGTCATATTGCAGGAATGGGTTTTTGAACAAAGTCACTAATGCATAAGCGGTGTTATTATAGGAATGAATGGCCTTTTTGTGGAATTTATCGGGGTATAAACTTGGAAAAGTCGCGGGAATACTGGACGAAGCGATACAAAATTACAATTTTCGAAAAAAAATCAAAAAAATATATATTTTATTTTTTTTCGAAAATTGTAATTTTTTAAGGCCTCGTCCACTATCCCCGCGACTTTTCCAAGTTTATATCCCCGATAAATTCAACAAAAAGGCCATTCATTCCTTATAATTCCAGCATTTGAAATAAATTCATCAAGAAAATGTGTTTATTTTCCGTTTTCTTAAGAATTATTTTAACTGCGTATCAGGGTTACGGAAAGTAGTTCGGCGTGGGAGTTTACTGGGAAATACATTTTGGAGAGAGACTTGCTACGGGCCAATCAAATGTTAGGAAATTGTGTAAATATTTTTGTGCTGGAATTATTGGTAAATGCTTGTCTGAGTGCAATACAGAACTCGCAAACAATTGCTGTTTCTGTCAATGCACGTGGATTCATTATGATTTTTTTTTAAAAACATTATTTTATCGTTATATATATGTAATATCTGCTGTAAATTATATGTTCCGTACATGTAGATTATGTCGACATTTGGTGAAACTTTAAACGCCATTACGGAAATAATTAATACGGCACAGTTTCATAAAATACTGCAGATAAAGCAGTTTCAACAGATTCGGGAGCAAAACGAAAATCATTTACCCCATACAACGCTGATTTAAATTTTGTCATCTGTTTCTATTTTCATTCTTTTCTCGATGAAAACGTGCTTTGGCAGCACATGAAATTCGTCTCCAATGGAGACGATTCTCATGTGCTGCCAAAATTTATTGTTTTGCAGAGAAATAACATAAACATAAAATAGTGTCGTCTGCTGTTATATTTTTATTTTGTCTATGAAAACATGTTTTGAAAGACCATGAAAATCGTCCCAAATAGACAACACTATTCGTGTCACGTATTTTAATGATTAATACTGGCTGTAACCCTTTATTGTCCAATGGATATTATTCCCATGTGCCGCTAAAACATTTTCTTTTGCGTAGAAATAACGTAAATAAGAGGCTCAAATGGGTCTGTATCGCTCACCTGAAAGCATTATCCCCATTATAAAGTCAATCAAAAATGGCACAGACTGTCGATTATAATTATATACCAAGTTCCATCAAAATTCGTCTGCAAGCTCATAACATCATTTTGAATAATTGTTCAGGTTGTCTCAAAACATTTCCAGTCCATTGGGGAGAAATGGATCACAGGAAAAAAGAGGTTAGTTTTGCATTTCATGCCCCGAATAGGCAAACAAATGCACCAGAGTGATCGTCTCCTCGATACCTTCGATTTGATATATAACATGACAATATTTGGTCAAATGTAAATTTGACCCCTACTTGACCCCAGGCCCCGCTCATTTTTGATCGCGGGGTCATCATTTTAACAAATCTGAAAGAGCATTGAGTATCGATCATTCCTGCCACGTTTCATCAGGCACTTCGTGAGAAGAATATTTTTTTAAGAATTTGACCTAATTTTCTATGTCGGCCATCTTGAAGTATGCGAAGAATTACATTTTAACAGATGTGAAAAAGTTTGACCACTATCGGCCAAGCCATATAAATATATAATAAAAGGATGACATTTTGACCTTTCGATGGCCATCTTGGATGACATAATCATACGATTTCGACAGAAACTGCTCCTGATTGATCGTCTCCTCGATACCTCCGATTTGATATATATAGAGAATAGTAGGTTAGTGCCGTGAATGGGAAAAAATATCTGGCAAGGCTCAGCAGGAAACGGGATGGGCGAGGCTCTGCCGAGCACATCCCGTTTCCGTGCCGCGCCAGATATTTTTTCCCATTCACGGCACTAACCTACTATTATATTTATCCCGTCAACAACTACAAATGGCTGTAAAATGCAAAAATAGTATTGACTGGATATCAAAAATGTTTCACGGCACCGTGTTTCACGGCACATACGCACTGTGTTGACGGGATAAAACTTCCAAATCGGCCAGGCGAACTGTGAGATGAAGATTTTTGGAGTTTTTAAAAAAATTACCTACTTTTTATCCCGGGTCATCATTTTAACAAATCTCAAATAGCATTGACTATCGATCGTTTTTTACAAGTTTCGTCGGAATCGATCTGGCGGTTCGTGAAAATAATATTTTGTAAGAGTTTAACCTACTGTATATGCGTCTGAAATCTGAAAAGGAGTAACACATAGACCATCCCATGAAGTTTGGTCAACATTGGCCAGGCGGTTCAGAAGATGAAGAGGTCGGCAAAGTGTTGACGAACGGACGACGACGACGTGTGAGTGCTAATATGTAAAACCGCAGACGACAATATTCGTATCCCGTGTTTTAATGATTAATACGTGCTGTAACCCTTTAGTTGTCATACTGGGAGTTGCAGATGTCATTTAACGGACAATGGCCTCCAGTTGACTTGCTGATAACAGTCGTGTGTGGCTGTGACTTGAGAAATGGGGCTTATGGGTTTTGTGACCAGTGCAGATCCAGATCAGCCTGTGCACCCGCACAGTCTGATCATGATCTGCACTGGTCGCCATTCCATCAGTTCAACACCCGTCATGCTTCTAACAAGCAATATAGATTGGTATCAGTCTACAAGAGTTTGGTTTTGATCAGGCGCGTCACAAATCTCATTAACCCAGTTTCTCAAGTCACAGTCGCATATCAGTTTGTAAATCAAATCAGATGGAATTTGTTTTGTTTTCCGTACACGAGTGACAGGGGATTGGTAATATGTTATAACCGTTGGGCTGTTGATAACATTGTTTATGAACTGTTATTATGAAAAATTATTTCTGTAGCCAAGAAATGTTCAATTTTATGATAAATTTATTAATTGTTATTATACTGAATTTATTACATTATCACAGCCATTTTGGGTGTGTTAATGTAATAAATTCAGTATAATGATTCTGCATACTTTTAATCATCAAATATAGGCAGTCGTTAGTTATATATAAAATAATGCATTAACAATTAATGATTACTCCCTCAAAGTATACTTTGCCAGAAAAGTATACGTTGCAATGTTGGTGAAATCAGCTACTGAGCATGTGCGTTTATGAGATAATAAAGAGTTGCATTAAACTCATAAAGTATTAATATATGTCTGTGACTGGAGAAATGGGGCTTATGGGATTTGCGACCAGTCTAGATCCTAATCAAATAATATACTCCTGTAACGATATGTAATTCTTGTTCGAGTCATGACGAGTGTTTCATTCATGGAATTTAGAACAGTGCAGATCATGATCAGACTTTGCGGAGGCACAAGCTGATCTGGATCTACGCTGTTCGCAAAATTTCCCTATATAATAAATGTGTAGAAATCGCGCTATGTTGCCGGAAAAGTTCCAATGAATTATTATGTGGTTATGCACAAAATAGTATCTAACATGGCGAGTGATGAGTATTTATCCCGTCAACACGGTGCGTATGTGCCGTGAAACACGGTGCCGTGAAACATTTTTGACATCCAGTCAATATTATTTTTGCATTTTACAGCCATGTATAGGTGTTGACGGGATAAATAGAATAGTAGGTTAGTGCCGTGAATGGGAAAAAATATCTGGCGCGGCACGGAAACGGGATGTGCTCGGCAGAGCCTCGCCCATCCCGTTTCCTGAGCCTTGCCAGATATGTTTTCCCATTTACGGCACTAACCTACTATTCTCTATCTATTTTCCTTATTTCTGAACCAAAGTATATGTTGTGACCACTCATTTGAACCGTCTCGGCGAGACGGTTCAAATGAGTGGTCACAACATATACTTCTGATGAGAAATAAAGAAATTCATGAGAGTTGCCGGATATTTTTTCCCATTCACGGCACTAACCTACTATTCTCTATACACCCTAATTGCAAAGTATACAAAAATGCATATAGTTGTGGCTTTTCCATCCGGTCGTACGGCCGTAGCACAAACACTTAACATTTCAAAGTGTGACGTATTCACCTAATGTGCTACCTCGTACGTTAGGGATTTCTTATTATGACGCTATTCTTTTAAAGAATGGTAATATGAAGGGTCGACGCTGGCTCTCAATAATAAAATATTAAATTAATTAATGCATGCCACCATTATAACGTTCTACTAACTAGCTTTAGTACTTTTTATACTTCACGTTGGGTCTCCACTCCTCCTACTGATGATCTAGCCATCTCAATATGACATCAGTAACCAATAGTATATGCGGGACTAGGGAAGCATCAAACATGGGATTAAAGCATAATGGTGCAATCCTTGATATTTGATAATGTCACCAAGTTGTGAAGGTACCAGGGTTTGATGACTCACAATATAAACAGGTTAACCAAATGGTTCTCATTGGCCGTAATTTATATGGATTATGGTACAGTGGTAAGCTATCGTCACCTCCTACTACCAAGCTCGAAATCATAGAGGTGCATTTTCAGTACAACTACCAGATGTGAAATATCTCGTCAAAACACATCGTAGTCGAAACGCAGATGTTTTTATACAGCACCCACGTGAGAATAATATACATCCCAAACTTAACTCCTGCACCTGTAACCTATTTCACCAACATTGCAAAGTATACTTATCTAGCAAAGTATACTTAGAAGGAGCAATCATTTATGTTTCCCGAAATGCATTATTTCATATAGAACTAACGACTGCATATATGTGATGATTAAAAGTATGCAGAATTATTATACAGAATTTATTACATTATCACAGCCAAAATGGCTGTGATAATGTAATACATTCAGTATAATAAAAATTAATAAATTTATTCTTAAATTGAAACTGTCTCCCTCAAATTATACTTTGCTAGATACGTATACTTTGCATTGTTGGTTAAATAGTCTACTGATGGAGGCTACAACGTTACACACAGAAATGCATATTGCCATCACCAGCATGGTTACATCATATTCAAATTGTGGGAATGATGTAATCATCTTGGTGATGCCCAGAATCGGCAACAAATTTAATTCAGCATTGGAAGGGTTAAGACATCCGCAACGGATGTCTTAACCCTTCCAATGCTGAATTAAATTTGTCGTCTGCTGCTTATTTTCTAATTCAAAGTTTTATCATAAACGTATTATTTTGGCAGCACTTTTTTATTATTTCCTATGAAATTGATTCTAAACTGGTGTCAAATCATGTTTTTATTGAGATAGAAGACAAACTATAACACGATAATTATCACTTCCTGCATTATAAGGGTGAAGGTGCCCGTTTTAAGACGGGGCCCATTTCCGTTCAACAAAACCACGCTTAAATATCAGGGGGCCGTTTCACTAAACTTCTTACGGCTAAAATGTTCGTAAGCGCAAATTTAGAATCGTCTGCAAATTTGAATTGATGGATTTACATTTATTGAGCATAGGCTGCATATGCAGCCTATGCTCAATAAATGTAAATCCAACAATTATTTACAAGAAAACAGTGTTAATGTGAAATTTACAGACTATCATAAGTTTGCACTTACGAACATTTTAGTCGTAGGAAGTTTAGTGAAACGGGCCCCAGCTTCCTACAATGTTACACTATGTAACGATGTGGCATGTTGCTCAGGGTTCATGTCGGTGTGACAGACGTGTTGATAAATAATGTTAGTTATAGCTGGCTGAAACCATACAATTTGGTTAAATGCCATCCGTGGAATATATAAGGCCGTCTGTTCGGGATGGCTATCAGTTTACAAATGGCTCGCTTAGCGATATATACTCAGGTTGTGCTGGTTATAAGGTTGGACCCACGCGCGGTCGCCTTGGGCGCCGTTTGGTAGTCTAAGGTGTCAACCCGGGACTCTGAGATATAGGCTTATTCCACTATACGAACGATTGCGTGCCAATAAAGAATGATTACAAAACTACTACATGTACGTTGTTCGTCTTATAGAGGTTCCAGACAAGGTGCAACTCAGATGGTGATCACAAGAACGTTACGACTACAACCGTGCACAAATAGTGGTTAGCTGTCAAACATGGCAACAGAACATGATATGATTTGCCGAAAAATAGTGTCATCATAATTCATATGTAATTATACAAATTCATGTTATTGCAAATAAAGATGTACTCGTTTCATATTATGTGGGGTATATAAAGTATTATAATAACGCCGGGTATTAATAAAATAAAACTACAATTAATTAACGATAATACTGCGTGTTCTGATGCCCAGTGGAGAACTAACCAATCACAATTGTTGAATATTTTATGAACGGTAAGCTGTGTCATTTGAATTTGATCAGTATCACTTCATACGAGATTGACCACGTTTGACCATATGTAATTGTCATATATATTAACTATATAATATATAACTATATTTCGTGTGCCTGTAGCATGAGCGTTAACTGCTTACACAGAAGGTTCGACAACTTTATGACTGCACCTCGTAACAAACGATTATCGAGTGTGTGACCAGCAATAACGTCATTTTGTGGCTGTGACTGAAGAAACGGAGATAATGGATTTTGCGACCAGGATGTGCACTGTTCGCCATTACATCAGCAAAATACCCATCGTGCTTCTTACAAGCAATATCGAACTACAGGAATGTTTTATATGATCAGGAGCTACACTGGTCAAACGTCCCATAAGCCCCATGCATTCAGTCACATCCGTCCACATTTACTGAAACTACGACTGAGTTTCAATATCAGTTTCTGCGAAGCACGGCAATATGGCAAGTGTCAATGTGCATGATCACGTGGTTACAACAACAACAACAATTACTGAAACTTCCAGAAGCGCCTCCGATTCAAGGTACGTATTCTTTTATAGTGTCCTTATTATGTAACGGACTTCAAACGCGTCTTGTTAAGCTGCATTTGGTGGTCTCGGTACGTTGGCCTAAACTTATCGATTTCCGTGTTTCTCAATGTTTACTGACACAGAAATCGATTTTTCGCAAAAACGACATAAGTATGTGCCGAAGTCCCGAGACCACCAACTGCAGCTCATGAAGACACGTTTGCTGCATCATATTTCATAAAAATCCGTTACATATTAAGGAAATTATTAAATAATAGCTACTTTGGAGTGGATGCGCTTCAACACTTTCAGCCATTGTTGTGATCATGCACGTTGAGGGTGGGGGTTAGTTAATTCAAGTGTAGAGAAATGTTAGGTATTGTCCTGCCCAATTATTAATTGTTGTTAGCGCATTTTCCCTATCGTCATATAGAAAGTACCATGCTAGTGTCTTTTGATATCCAGCTTATCAGGCGAGGCTGGGAAACGCGTAAGAATTCTGAGGCTACTCGAGGAATTCCTAGCGCTTCAGAGTCGAGCGTGAATAACTTAATACCGAAATACATTAGCATCGTATTTCAAATACATACAGTTCTACGGAGCCCCGCATGTTAAATTGAGGGAACGAATTATCATTTCGTGGGAACGAATTGTTAAATAGTGGGAACGAATTATTATCTAGTGGGAACGAATTGCTAATTCGAGGGTACGAATTGTTAAATTGAGGAAACTAATTGTCATTTCGTGGGAAAGAATTGTTAATTCGAGGGAACGAATTGTTATATCGTGGGAACTAATTGCTAATTCGAGGGAACGAATTGTTAAATTGAGGGAATGAATTGTCATTTTGTGGGAACGAATTATTAATTCGAGGGAACGAATTGTTATATTATGGGCAGGAATTGTTCATGCGAGGGAACGAATTGTTAAATTGAGAGAACGAATTGTTATTTCGTGGGACATTTGTGAACAGCATTGATATTTGCATAACAGTTCGCTATGTTTAAAAGAATTAGTACGGATGGACTTTATAACATTATGTTTCGGTGTGCCTCATTGTACATGTATATGCATTGTTAACATATTCATTTACGAACCGTATCATCTTCCACTAGCTGTGTGTATTGCTATCCGGTGTCATTTTGAAGTTATGCAAATGCTATTATTATTATGTAATTAGGATTGTGAATTACCAAAATTATGTCTTGGGATCACATGCATCGATTAAGTGTCTTAAGCTGAAGGAAAGCATGTGGCAAAATGTTTATATATGGAGGCCCATTTTGCATTTATTGAAGTGAGGCAATCATTAACGTATGCCTTATAATTGTCCATATATTTTCATGTATGCTCACCCCAAAGTATGAAGTGATAACATATTTAAGTATACATGTAACTAAAGCCCTGTTCATGCTACCTGATTTACACACATGTGTATAAATACACACATAAATATTATAATTGCTCACGTATGCAACTATTGGTCATGAACGCATTTGCTTAGGTATGTAAAGTTACGTAAAGTACATGTATGGAGTAAATTTGCATCGAATCGAGGTAGTGCAAAAGTAAACTTACGTAGCATGCAAATTTGCATGCTATGCACATGTGAGTCATGAACGCATACCGTAGTACATAAATATAGTAATTTAAGCCCCTGGCAGAACTGACCTCTAAAAATAATAAATGAAATAACTACCTACTGAAGAAGCTACATAGAAACCATGCATTTCGAGCTGACACACGACAGTTGTATTAATAATTTATGTCAGTTTGGATATTTTGTTTTGGAAATAAATTTTAAGACATGTTGTGCAAAACGTTATTTCTTCGAACCTACCACCTATATGTTCCCCTTTAAAGGAAAAACAAACGACAACAAAATGTTAATGGGATACAAACCCATTGACAAGGTTTTGTAGCAAACAATGAGACAATATGTACAAGGTTTTGCAGGAAATATTGACAACAATATTGGCAAGGTCATGTAGCAAACACAGTCAGTTAACATGCTTTAATCCCAATTGCCATTGTCAAAGTATGAAGCTAGATTGTTGCGGATCAGAAGACTTCGTTGGTCAGGTTGTTCGCCCTCTTGAACGTCACCATCTTCATCATTGTCGTCCCGGTACTGATCTTGCAGATATTCATTCTCATGTAACTCACAGATATTGTGCAAGCGGCGGTTACAGTACAGGTAAACTCAACATGCACATCAAGCCGCTTCTGCAAACATCTTCATCTCCCCTTTAACATTTCAAAATCGTTTTCGATCACCATCCGTGGCCTGCTGAGTCGGTAGTTGAAGTGACGCTGTTCTGCTGTTAAATGAACACAATAGGTATAAGGTTTCGGCATCCCTGATTCTTCAGCTGATATGCGGGATCCCCCAAAATAACTTTGGGCATGCTGAAGCCTTATCTGGCAGTACAATTTCCTTTGTCCACTGTGGAAATAATTCGTTATTTCCAGCTCTGTGGTATATCTCAGACTCAACAAATACCCTTGCGTCATGTACTCTCCCTGGCCATCCGATAGTGAAAACGTATCTGTAATCACACATTCCCTGCATGGTCAGATAATACCACCCTTTACGGTTTATGTAATATCCGTGTGCCTCTGTAGGTGCTATAATTTGAATGTGAGTCCTGTCAACTGAACCACCACAAATTGGGAAGCCACATCGATCGCTGTATCTTTTAATAACTGCTTTCATGCTTTGAAGAAGAAGGCAATGACTTTATTTCCAACATCCTTGCTATAGATGAAACGTGGATAAGATCATATGAACCAGAAATGAAGACGCAATCGACAGAATTGCACACACCAACTTCACCGAGGCCTACGAAGATCGGCCGGAGTCCAAGGAAATTGAAGATGCTCATGGTATTCGCGTATGATATTTACGGAATACTGACACGTCATGTGGTTCCAAGTGAACAGACTGTGAATGGTAAATACTACATGGAGTACCTTCGATGACCTATTTCATAAGTTAAAAGGAAATATGCGCGGAATTAGGTATACTGACTTGGATGAGTTAGAAGTTGCCGTGACGGACCAAATAAATGTGTACGAGCGTGGTTGCCTTGCAACTGGAATTGAGAAACTTCCAAGTCGTTGGGCATCAGTTATCCGACACAAGGAAATTAATTACTTTGAAGGATTTTCATAAGGTTAGTCAGTTTTTAGTTTATGTTAAGAAAATATAAGACCGGTTGCATTATATATTAAATGACCCTCGTATATTGACATAGGAAACTAAAATATCATTGATTTTTTTTCTAACACAGACCGGTTATGATAAAGTCAAATTAATTTCAGTCTTCAGCGAAAGACTGATGCGACAGTTATTTTTATCAGCCAGACTCAGTATGTATTACAATTATGCCAATAGCTAGCTCGTTGTCTGATAAAGTGCACGATTGTGGTGGTATCATGTAAGCTGTGTTTTTTATTGTTTAAACACACATTAAATATTGATGTGACGGGCGTCGTATATCAATAATGGTTGTGGCTATTTACAGGTATAAAAGCATACTCGCATGAGTGGAAACAGGCAGTTCATCGAGGTATGTGTCCATGCGAATCAGATACGTTTTCCATTTTCAATTGGAAACATTTTTATACTGTGGATTCGAAATTTCTTTTCCGATATTTAGTTATTATGTAAATGACTGACCAACAGCTGTGAGTTGTTATATACACGGACATCGCCGGTTGGCTAATGGGAACCATGGAAGCTAGATATATTTCATTACTTGCAATGCTGGTGAGCAACCTGCGGTACAGTAGCAACGCCTGGACGTCGGTACCGCCACGGAGTGTTGAAGAAATTTCCGACGATGTCAGAGACTGGGCGAACTTCAGCGGCATTGCAGATCCAGTCGTGGCGAATGTCACCAGACATTTTCACACATACTGTCCATTTACCAGGTAACCAGGGGGCCGTTTAACTAAACTTCGTACGACTAACATGTTGGTAAATGCACATTTGTGATCGTCTGGAAATTGGTGCACTTACCTTTATTGAACATAGGCTGCATATGCTCAATAAATATAAATCAAATAATTGCTTACAAAAAAATCATTATTAATGTGAAAATTTGCACTTACGAAAATTTTAGTCATACGAAGTTTGGTGATATTCTTTAATATAAACCATATTTCACAACTATATGTTAGATATAACTGTTAATTTGCGTTAACCCTTTCAACGCTACAGCCTTCTATAGTGGTGTTTGTAAACAGTGTAGATCCAGATGAACCGACTCGTGCCGTCTAAAACTTATTTAGTGATGATTTGATTGGTTGGAATATTAACATATCAAAATTCATTCCAATTATTGAGGGTTGAAAGGGTTAAACATGACTAAACTGAACTTAATATCAACAAGAAAATATGGTCTGTCTGCACACGAATGCCCCCGGTATGAAGGTCAAAAGGTCAATGCCATATTAAGGAAAACATGGACGTGTGGTATTTGTTCACTAGTGTGTTGTATTGAAATAGTATAGTGCTCCTTCAAGGGATATAGAAGATATCACAGAATAGAGAAACTCCGGTAAAGTTCTTAATGTGTGAATACGTTTAGAGTTGTCAAGGTCAAAAGGTCTAGGTCATATTAAGGGAAGCATGTATGTGTGGCATTTGCTTACAAGTATGACGTATTGAAATATTGAAGTAATCCATCAAGGGATATAGAAGTTATGACAGAATTGAGGAACTCCGGCGAGCTTCTTAATGTGTGAACATGTTCAAAGTTGTAAAGGTCAAAATGTCAAGATCATATTAATTACAGAAATAAGTCATCTGATCTGAAAATAAATAAAGTTCTTCGTCTTGCCGCGATAAACAAGTATACCTAATTTGGTTACGATCCGTCAAGAAGAACTTTAGTTATTGCGTGGACAAGCTGTGCCCGCCCGCCAGCCCGTACAAGGTGAATACATAATAATTTTTGTCTAACGGGCTTATACAAACCAATAGGCTGCTGTTTTGTATGTATACATGTCAAAAGATATTAGCCTAATATTCTGATCTCAAACGGAATCGGGCCGAAATTCTATGGCGAGCATCGGAAATAGCACGCTTGTCATAGCATCGACTAATAAACAGATACCAAAAGACGTCTTGTAGTCTTTGCATCACGATTTATACAACAAGGAGAGGATATGAAACTCATAGGAATTATTCAGCTCGAATCGGAATTACTGCGTTTCTCCTGTTCTTGTCGTCTGAAATAAAAGATATATACAATACACTATCTACTATAATATGTATACATATAAAAATTCCTTACAGCGAGACAAAGATAGGAAACGCGTATTTATCCCGTCAACACAGTGCGTATGTGCCGTGAAACACGGTGACGTGAAACAGTTTTGATATCCTGTCAATACGACATAATCATTGCGTATGAATATGTGCGGTGGCTGGGGTTATTTGTATTGCATTTTAAAACTATTTGTAGGCGTTGACGGGATAAATAGAATAGTAGGTTAGTACCGTGAATGGGAAACATATCTGGCGCGGCACGGAAACGGGATGTGCTCGACAGAGCCTCGCCCATCCCGTTTCCTAAGCCTTGCCAGATATGTTTCCCATTCACGGCACTAACCTACTATTCTCTATACCTCCCCCAGTCTCACATGGTAAACTTGGCATCAAAAACCACTAACCTGTACATTTTTGTTCACTAGCCTCTGTACAGTGGAGACTTACTACGATGTCCATCCAGTGATGTTTCGATACATGGCCGATATGAGAGAAGTGGAATGCTGCAATCCGTGCGACTGTTCCCCGAGTTGCTATGAAACACACACGTGTTGTCCGGATATCGTGGGTCGGTTAGTTACTCATGAAGAAATATCCGATCTCCTCACGGTCCCAGAAGCTTGCGTTGCAATGACATACCGTCCAGTAGCTGACAACGATAAGGATACACAGTTTTGCACAGTGTTCACAAAATGTCCTGAATCCTATGACAATGTAGACGTTAAACTTAAATGTGAAACGGATTATCACAATGCCGAAAGTGCATATGAGTTGATAGACATAATCCCTGTTACTGATATTGTGACGAACGTAACATTTATGAATTCAAAATGCGCTGAATGTCATACATCCGATCGCGCGAATTATGTTTATTGGGATGTCAAAGTTGTATGTGAGTTGAATGCTGGACAACTCGCCCCATTATTCCAACACCCAGATGATATTCTGTCGGTTATCAAAGACGTTGATTACTGCGATCTCCAGTTCCAGATTCCGTATGGTATCGACAGCAACATCGTTCACAGCTGTGATCGATATATCGACAGGTGTAACGTTACTGGGTACTGGACGACGTACGACCCGCTGTTACACCGAGCTTGCCATTCGTATGCATCACCATACAAGGGCTACAGAAATGTTCATTGCTTCCTCTGTAACGGGCACACTGAGCCCGATATCGATCTCGTTTGTCTCATTCCAGGAATGGGAGGATTTACGCCAAGTTCCTTTGCCGCCTTACTGGATTTTAACAATATCGAGAAGTCGAAAACGGATTCGAATACGGGAAGCAGCAAAGAGTGCAGTACTGGTGAAGCGTATGATTATGAAGAGGTAGGTATTACAGATGCGCATGTACATATTTATTCAAAGGGGTCCGAAGCTGTGCTGGGAACTATTTACTGAACGTCCGATTCGATACAGAGGCGTCCCTTTGACGTCTAAACGGTCTACCAGTCTCTGTACCGAGTCGTACTTTCAGTTGAACACCGCTTAACCAAATCATACTTTCAGTTGGACGCCTCTGTACCAAATCGTACTTTCAGTTGGACGCCTCTGTACCAAATCGTACTTTCAGTTGGACGCCTCTGTACCGAATCGTACTTTCAGTTGGGCGCCTCTGTACCGAATCGTACTTTCAGTTGGAGGCCTCTGTGCCGAATCGTACTTTCAGTTGGACGCCTCTGTACCGAATCGGACTTTCAATTGCCCCTGTACCGTATCTGACTTTCAGTTAGAAGCCTTTGCACAGAATCTGACTTTCAGTTAGACACCTATGTACTGAAGGAAACTTTCAATTGGGCGTCAGCAAGCTGTTTCCAGCACAGGTTGGGACTCATGTGTCTTTATTATAAACATAGATGTATTGTGAAGAAGATGTGAATTAAAGTGAAAATAAATACAAACTTATCTGCCCCATTTAATGCATACTGACGGATAAGAAAAAGAGAATACCAGACTATTGTCTTTTGATATCAAGTTTAGCAGGCAAGGCTTATAAAGCGTAGGAATTCAGAGAAGTTGCCGAGGAATTCCTAACGTTTCCGAGCCGAGCCTGATAAACTTGATATCAAAATAGAGTAGCCTGGTATTCTATTTATCAGGTAACGTTTTATGCTCGAAAATGACTACATATGACGTCATTATCTATGGACAGAACGAGGACTTGTTTACGTTGTGTCATTACATTGATGTCATTCTGTAACGTCACGTGACGTCGTCCAACCAATGCAACGTCAGATGTTGTATCAGGTCAATGCCTGATACAACAATAAGGTATCAGTCAGTATGTGTTCGGTCAATACAGGGCAGGTTATCTGATAAAGTATCGCAGTGTGCATTGACTGGATACGCATATCCGTGTCGCAACGGATTCAGAACTAAAACCCTTGGACCCCTTACAGATTTCGGTTGTTTCACAGCTGAAAGTCGAACCCCCTATACGAACAAGGCTGGTGACGCTCATGTTCGTCCCACCTAAACGTATAAACATGATGTCCATAGAAAGCAGTATGGCCATTATTTGTTATTTAAATAGCATGTATACTTTTTTTCAGAAAATATGCCGCGAATTGACATGCCCTGTGTATACGATACTGCGGAATGGGTCGTGTACACCATTATTTGCTACCTACGAAACACCTACTGCCTTTGATGTGGAGCTGCGACTGTTCCCAGACAGACCTGACAAACTTCAACCAGAGTTGTGGTCTCTAAGGGAGAGGCTTATTGGAGATGTACGTAACTGGACAGATAGTGTGTCGTCCGCTTTGGTTGCTGTCTGTAATATTGACATGTTTTTGAAGTTCGAAGCACCGACAAGTGAAATTGAACATATCTGGCCAGGACAACAGAAAGTTGACGCAATGATTATAGCAAACATCGAATATATTTACGTTCGAATACGAATATCCGGTGAGTTTATCAGGAATACGACAGAATTTATAGTAGAAGTTTATAACTGGCTCGAAGATATGCGACAATTATACGGCAATTGGACGATTGCATATGCAGATATTGATGATATTTACTTTGACTCATCAAACTATATTTACGCTGATTTTGACCCGTTGCCGCCCGGTGTAGATGGTAAATTAGAATGGATGCTAATGGTATTTGGGTTTGACGACCCATTCGACGGACAATCCGTAAACCCATACCCTCCTCTCGTGCCGTACAGCTACATGGAATGGAGTTTGTACTGCAGAGAGGCTGTTAAATTATCGCCAAAACAGATTTGTCCCAAAATCGAACTTTCCATTCAAGATCCTGACTCGGGTCATGGTTTTGTGAAGGTCATAACTGACCTCGGGTTTAATATCTCTAATGTGATTCTGTCCAACTCTGGTAATATTAGTATATTGCGTGTATGCCACAGTGACTACATTGGTTTTCAACAGCCCGGGACTGGTGGTCCACACGCCACTGAATCTACATCCGGGTATTCGGCTGACGTAATAGTGTCAATTGTCTGCAGCCTGGCGTCCATCGTTTGTCTCTCGGTGACATTTCTGGTTTATTGTACGCTCCCCAGCATCCGTACCGTCCCTGGCATAAACAACATGGGGCTTGTCTTTCATCTCTTCTGCGCTCAGACCTTGTATTTGGTCGGTGGCACTGTCGACATAGCCAACAAGAGGCTTTGCAAAATCATTGGTGTCTTTTTGCACTTCATGCTCCTCTCGTCATTCTTCTGGATGTTTGTGTGCACGTTTCATATGCTGAGGGTATTCGTTTCCATTGGCAGACAAGCTAGTCATCACTCTGGCAGATATATCAATGTCAAATACGTATTACTGGCCGAGATACCAGCTGTAATCGTCATAGCGGTGACAGTACTGGTCTCACTACTGAGGTCAGACATGGAGTCCATCGGATACGGTGGTCAACCATGTTATCTATCGGACGCCGACATGATATACTTCACTGTTGCCATACCACTTGGCTGTGTCATCGTTGCCAACATGTGCATGTTCATATTTGTGGTGGTCACGATCAGTCGCTTGCCGAGTATTCAAAAGAACACCACTCACGAGAGAAGCAACATCCTAATTTTCATAAAGCTGTCCACCATTACGGGTCTTACTTGGGTTTTTGCCTTCATCTACCAATGGACAGATGTAATGGTCTTGGCGTATCTGTTCATCATTGTCAACGGTTGTCAAGGTGTATTCATTATGGCATCGTTCGTAATTAACAAACGAGTCCTTAACCTGATAACGTCCAAGCGGGCCAGATATACCACAAGCGCAAGGCGTACTATGAGAACAAGCATAACGGGGCCTGGAAAACGCCCTGGAATCAGCGTCATAGACAACGGAATGACTCGGGTTCCATCGGAAAGGCCAGCTAACAATCTTGACCAGACAGCTGATAAAGATGTAAGCAAAATATCCGTTAATGAATAGAATATAACAATACTATTCACAATCACAAACGATGACATGTTGTATGCGCTAGGCAGTTGCATGGCATATGAACACTGTTTCACTAAACATAGTACGATTAGAGAATTCGTATTATTTGCATGTTTTTACTTTACTACACATTGACCTTCTTCGTCATATATCACCCTTATGTATAGTTTGATAAACGGAAACATACCCTCTAATAATGAGCAATATATTGTATAACCTTTCTCGGTTGCATTAAGAGTAAACGGCAAATTTCCTACTTGTATTTCATTTACAAATTAGTTAACGCTCCAAAAATGTTTCAACTAAGTCAGTCTGGCTTGTTTACAATATACCCTACTTCTTTATTTCGTATTGTGCCCGGGCTATCGTTTCCATTTACCTTCTATGTAAGGGTGGGAATTGGCTCGAAGACCTTCCATACCCGGAGATATAAATCTTCATATAAATCCAAAAAGGGCGTATTTTGAAGTGTTTTATGTGATATATCTTGGTGCAAGGCGGACAGCTGTCTCTAATTGTGTGCCGAAATGGGAAACTGCTTAGGTCCAAATACGGTCCTGTAATTCCGCGCAGTGTCCCGGTGCACGGGAGGCTATCAAAATGAACCGGCCTTTTGTGTCATTGGTAAAGCCCGTCCTACTGATTATCAGCGCCATCTGAATACGTCATCAGCAACCAATTTTGTCTAAAGAACTAAGTACCTGTAGTATCAACAATAACATCCAATGGGATTGATATACATACATTGTGTTGCCATACATGTACAGCCCTGCACGTAAGAATATTACACATTCAAAAATTAAGACCTCCACCTGATGATCACTATGTGTACAATGTTACAACATATGGACATGTTAGTTAAGCATAGCTTCAAATTTATTCTCCAAAGCGTCTTATAAACATTCATCAAAATACTCTTAGAATATTTGCCATCTCATCGTATTTATGAAAATCACACAATAATACGTATCCTTTAATCATATACCCTCCATTGGGAATGTTACATCACAATGGTGCAAATGCACAACTGTGTGATCTTGCACAGCCGAAACTTTGAAGAGCTTTCTTGGAAAACTATTTAGTTTTGCTTGCACGTGTCTGACTCAGAATAACGTGTAGTGTTCAGTGTGTGAGGATATAGTATTTTAACCCTTTCAACACCACATGCCTGTATAGTGGTATTGGCAAACAGTGTAGATACAGATGAGCCGGCTTGTGACGAGCCGTCTCATCAGGATCTGCACTTTTGCAAGTAATGTTCTTATTTTTGGGAACAAAAACACCCCCCTTTTCATAAATGACCTAGTCTGGAAATCATTTTGTGACGATCGGATTGGTTGCAAGAAGAACATATCAAACTCCATTCCAGTTATTTGGACTGAAAGGGTTAAATAATGAAGGTCGCAAACAACTCAAACGATAACGTGAAATATACGATATTCTATATATAGTCGAGTCAGAAGAGTAAAGACAAGGGCAGTATTTTTTGTTTTAAAAAATAAGTAAATTACTTTCAAAAAGTGCAGATCCTGATGAGAAGGCTCGTTTCGAGCCGGCTCATCTGGATTTGCACTGTTTACATATACCGCTATAGCGGGCTTTCATGTTCAAAGGATTAAAGTGGATGCAGTGACCATGTCATACGTTTAGCGTTGGGCATGGCGTTTTTAATTTATGAATTCGCTGTATTGTAATGCTTTACAGATACAGTGGAACCTCTCTAACTCGCACACCAAGTTACACATGTAATCTTATTGTTGATGTGTTTTTGGTGATTTATCTCAGGTGATAATGTCTGTTGTTGATCGCATAGCACACAAAAATGGTTCAAAATGATCAAATGCCTGATTTACAGCGAAGCCTCTCTTTAGAAGCCAGACCTCCAAGGATGTCTGGTTTACAGAGGTTTCACTGTGCATGAGCATTACCGCCGGTCTGTCCGGGGACGCGCGTAATTAACAGTATAATAAGTAATTATCGTATAATATTGTAACGTCCCTATGTCGTATCCGTCTTCAGCAATACGGTATAAACCAGATATTTCCTGTTCTCGCAGGGAAATGGTAGCGGGCCCTTGTGAATCGAGGTAGGGAAATTGAACGACTATACATGTAGCTACTTGGCAATGAAAGAACGACAGTGGCGAATTCAGTAGTAATACCTGATATTTTGATAACACATAAAACACAATATTATGCAACACGTACAACTATGTGATGGTGACAATTCATGGTAACAATAATGATATCGGGTGATATACAGGACCATATAAATCAACAGTTAGTATATATTCGTACATGTATGCGAGTCGAGACTAACTAATATAGGCGACTGTGGGAGCAACTAGACACGATCAACTATTTTCTAAAGCGTACAAGCACGGACCTAGACGGGAATTGCGGGGCTATCATACATTTTGCTACTGAGTGGCGGAGTCACACAGCGGGAATCACGAAGCTATGGTGGGGAATCACATAGCAGGAGGACACGAAGCAGTATCGAGAATCTCACAACAGGGGTTGAAAGGGAGGGGGCACGAAGCTATGGTGGGGAGTCACACATCTGGGGGGTCAGGAAGCTGGGTGGGGACTAATGTTGGGTGGGGAGTCACACAGCTGGGTGGGGAATTACACAACAGGTGGGCACACAGCAAGGGTTGGGAGTCACACAGCCGGGGGTCACGAAGCTGGGGTGGGAATCATGACACACAGCTGAATGGGGGGCACACAACAGCTAGGACGCATGACAATGGAATGGGGATCACCTAACAGGGGTGGGAGGGGGGCACGAAGTTAGGGTGGGCGTCATACAGCAGGGGGGTCATGAAGCTCAAATTGGGAATCGTATGGCAATGAGGAAAAAAGTGGGTGGGGTAATGGGATATTGGCATTAGTATGGTTCCAGCCAATATTAACAATCAATAATGCCAGAATGAAGTTCAAATCATCACATCTCACGACTAACGGACCATTGGTAACATCGTCGGTGATTACTGTTTAAGGGGGGATATTTGGGCCTTGGCAGTTCTGAGACGCGAGTTGCGTCTCGAGTTGAGTCGCTCGGGACAAAGTCGCCAACTGACAGATTTCACTCCTATTTATAGGTTTTGTCAGGCCGAGTTGGACAAGTTCCGTGACTTACGGAACTTGTCCAACCTCCCGCATAGTGATTGGCTGGATTGTGATGACGGACAGTTCCGATCAGATACGAGCCAAAACGAGCACAGCCAGTAAACATGGCGGCTGCAAACTATTGTGAACATTCAGGCATGCATCTGAGATCGTGGTAAGTTGTGTGCACAAAATGACAGACGTGTTTTGTTGTCCAAAATGTGTGATAAATTCGAAGCGAGAAATACGCAATACACAGGCGTGTATAGCGATTCTTCGCTGGCTGGGTCGCTTCAATATTATAAAGTCGCAGTTAATTTTATCACATATGTGTGTCTATTGGTATACAACAAATTTCATCCCAAATCATCGTTCATGCATAGCTTCACTTCATACTGATACTTTTAGAATGTCTCGTATTTGTGCATACTATACACAATGTGTGTTTATTACTACAAACCAATCAATGATTGGCGTACGTCTTCTAATGCGCGAATCCAAAATAGTTACGTATCTGCTTGTGCCTACAGATTATGTTGTCCCATCTAGCATGTAGTTATATAAGTATGTGCTGATGATGCCATCCATGCACAAAAACAATTTGTTCATACACCTTTCAACCATACAGGCCAGAAAGCAAACAGGTGCAAACACTGTAGATCCAGATCCAGATTCAGGATCTGCTGCATTTGTGACTATTATTCACCTATACAAAATTCACATATTATCATTAGTGGAATAGTCCAAAAAATAGTATGAAAATGTATGATATCCAGGGTTGAAAGTGTTAATAGCGGTCATGTAATTGTTCCACCAGAACGTTGGCATCGCCCATTAAGGTTCGTGTTACGGTGCCCAGTGGGGAAGCTACCAATCGTCGCCGTTTAATATTTAATGAACACTGAACTGTGTGCTCTGTCCTTAGGTACCACACTAATAACTTGATCAAGGTGTATGATCACGTGGTACTAACAACAACAACAATTACCGATTCAAAATACGTATTATTTTATAGTGTCCTTATTAAGTAACGGATTTTGATGAAATATGGCGCATCAAACGTGTCTTGTTCAGCTGCATTTGGTGGTCTCTTCGCAAAAACAACATAAGTATGTGCCAAACTCCATGGACCACCATATTCAGCTCTTGAAGACGCGCTTGCTACGCCATATTTCATCAAAATCCGTTGCATATTAAGGAAAATATCAAATAATACTTACTTTGGAGAGGGCGACGTTGTTGTTATTGTTGTAACCACGTGATCATGCACCTTGCTTAGGTACCACATTAATAACTTGATATCACTAACTATATGATATGGGACACAAACTAATGGACAAGCACGTGTTTTACCATCTGCGCGTGCTGGCTGTGAATATGTGTGTAACATATGAGACAAGCCATTCGAGTTTTGTTCCTACGAGTACTACAGTGGGGTCAGCGTGTAAGGGCACACACGAACGAACACGACAGGTTGGAACCAACCTGTCGTGTTCGTTCGTGTGTGCACTTACACGCTGACCCCACTGTACATGTAGTAAGAAGATTACAACGCTAGTTATTTTTACAATACTATTTATTTTTACTTTCTTTAGGTCACGCATAGGGTCATATATGCCCGAAAGCCGATTCAAATCTACTATAAAGTTTATGTTAGCAACTGTTTTGCTCACATTTCTTCCACATCTGAGACGCTATGCGTTTACATTGCTTTGATTGTGGTACACTTCAGATATTAATCTGTTTACTAAATTATGAAAATGAATTATTTTTATTATAAAACATTATATAACGTGACCATAACATGATCTGTTTACAAAATTATGAAAATGAATTGTTTTTATTATAAAACATTATATGACTTGACGATAACATAATGTTGCACCTCTATACAGTGGAACCTCCGGAGCGTGCTAATCCGTTTAGTCAGCTATGTGATTGTGAGTTTCACCGGCGCGCCTGTGGAAAATGTTTCACAAGACATTTCCGCCAGTTGCTAGACGAAAAATGCGGTTATGCGATAGCTCTAAGTAGAGCTGAGTGGCGTCTCTTAGGAAACCAGTACATTTTTCGACGTGAAACATTTTACGCCGGTGTCGAGTGCAGCTCCAGTGAGCTAAGTTATTGCGTGTGTATATTATACAATATACTACAGTGGAACCTCTCTAAACCGGACATCATGGGAGGTCCACATGGTGTCCGGTTTAGAGAGGTTCCACTGTAATTAAGCACTCGATTGCCATTTTGTTTTCTGTTATGAACCGACAGGACAATGACGTAAATAATTGAAACCCATCTAAATTAGACACAATGGGGTCCCCGGGGTTTTCTGTTTAGATGGGTTCATGTGTAGAAGAATTATGTGCACGCATTACACGAATGCTCTGTAGCCGATTTCACCAACATTGCAAAGTGAAAAGTATACTTTGAGGGAGCAATAATTTATTTTTCCCGAAATGCATTATTTCATATAGAACTAACGACTGCATATATTTGATGATTACAAATATGCATAATTATTATACTGAATGGCTGTGATCATGTAATAAATGCAGCATAATAACAATCAATAAATTTATCCTAAAATTGAAAATTTCTCCCTCAAACTATACTTTGCTAGAAGTATACTTTGCCATGTTGGTGAAATCGGCCACTGGTAATGGTTGGAATAACTGAAATTAAATCTGATGATCAGGGCAATAATTTCCATTACTTAACAATGGACTAGCGACATTAAATATTACTAAATGCGCACGCAATCCTGGAAGTTCTAATGTATGCCTCAGGTCACAGTTCTATATAATGAAACGCATGTATGGGAACTGTCCCATTTCGTGCAGATCGCGCTACTGCAATGTATGGTCAGTGACAGTTTGGTTGTGTCTCTGAGCATTGGAAATACAGAATATACAATGGATGATGGGATAATATGTATTAAAATGCTTCCCAGATTTCATAAGAAGCGATGCTATGTTGAGATTCGTATGTCATCAGTCAACGGATTTAATATATGAAGTATGTTACTTGAGTTTAATTGATATGACATTCATTAAGACGTGTATTGTGTACGGAGCTATGGTTGTTTCTTATGAAATCACTCAACGAGTTTAATAAATATCATAATAAATGAACAGACATATGTTGGTTTCCTTTATTGCATGAACACGACATAACACACATATTTGTGAAGCTGTATTGGTCACATGCAGTTAAACATTTTTGCTTTCTGTAGCGGTTTCTTATGCATTATGACACTGTGTAATAATTGTTAATACAATGTGTTATTATACAGACAAAGTCCAGTCCCCACAATATACGTAGATACAGAGAAATCACATTAATACGAGCAGAATATGTGGTTATGCAATAAACACCATATTATTTAAAGGAATACTAGTATACGACATTATTGTAGAATTTATCGGAGTATAAACTTTTAAAATATCAACTATACACAGTCTGGTTTAAGGCTGGAAGACTTTCAGCTAGTATTGTTGGACTTTACAAAGCTTTTACTCGCGATAAAGTTTCCGAAAATATCGTTTAATTCTTATAAGTTCAACTCAGTACCTTTGTAACGTGATTAAAATGATTTTAAATACTCTTTGTTTATGTTTGTTCTCCAAATTCCAACAGACGCATACGTTTGCATATGGATTTTATGAAGTTTTGCGTCAATCTCCAAACGTCTTGAATATGAATATAGTGGATAACAGAAGGTTGCTCAAAGCAAATGAAAAGTGCCCGGATGTGGCTACTCGTGGCCAATGAAAAGGCTCAGAATCGTGTGCATGATTTGGAGTTGGAATTATTAACCCTTTCGCCCCTAAGTAACTAGAATGGATTTTGATATGTTAATTTTGCAACCAATCCAATCGTCACAAAAGGATTTTCAGACTAGTCCATTTGTGAAAAGGGGTGTTTTCGTTCTCAAAACTATGAAAATTACTTGCAAAAAAATGCAGATCCTCATGAGACGGCTCGCTACGAGCCGGCTCATCCGGATCTGCACTGTTTGCAAACGCGGCTATAGCGGGCTTTCGGGATCAAAGGGTTAAATCATCGCCCATCTAAGAGCTTTTAGTTATTCTATGACAATGAGTACACGTCTATATAAATTAAAGACGTCTTGCAATTCGTACAATCGTTCAGGTTTGATATGCAAAGTTGACAGTTAAACTCGTTTAATTGACTATTGGCTGGTAAGCACTTGGCAACAATGGAATCGAGATTTCTTCCAGTGCTTGTAATTCTACTGGACTACACGTGGTATTGTAGCAAAGCACAGGCGCCTGTGTTGCCGTGGTACTATCTTGACCTCCCAGATAACATGACGGGATGGGCGAACTTTAGCGCCATTGCGTACCCCAGTGTCAAGAATGTCACCCAGGCGTTCCACAGGCATTGTCCATTCACCCGACTATGTGGTATAGAGACCTACTTCGATGTGTACCCCGTGGACTTCAGAATGGTGGGCAGTCAGAAAGAAGGCCGATGTTGCGCTCGCTGTGACTGTGACAAAAGTTGTTACGCAACTCGTACGTGTTGTCCAGATATTCTAGATGAGTTAGTCAGTCGCGAGGAATTATCTGATCTATTTCCGAGCACCCAAGAGTGCATTGCAATGCAATACCGCCCGTTTGCGGGAAATGACAGCGAGCTGGATGCTACGCAGTTTTACAAGGTCTACACAAAATGTCCTGAATCATACGACGACGATGATGTTAAATTGAAATGTGAATCAGATTATAATTACGCCGACATTCAGTACGAGTTGATAGATGTAATCCCTGTTACTAACATCGAAACGAACAAGACGTATCGAAATTCCAGGTGCGCTGACTGTCATCGATCGTCTCGCGCAAATCACGTATATTGGAATACCAGAGTTGTTTGTACGATTGCCACACCACACTTGGCGCCATTGCTACAGAACCCCGATGATGTTCTTCCATTTATACGCGACACCGACTACTGCAATCTTCACTTCGAAATACCATACGGAGTCGACTACACCAATGTCAACATTTGCATGCCGTATATCGACAGGTGTAACATTACTGGGAACTGGACGTGGTATGACTCGCTGGTAGAGAGGGCTTGTTATTCGTATACATCTTCATACAAGGGCTACAGAAACATCCACTGCTTCCTCTGTAACGGACACGCTGAAGACGATGTTGAACATATTTGTCTCCGCAATGGCATGGGTGGATATTCGCCAAGTTCCTTTGCCGCCGTGCTGGATTTCAACAACCTTGGGAAGACGGAACCAGCCTCGAATATCGGACCGTGTGGTACTGAGGAGGTTTTTGACTATGACGAGGTAGGTAATAAGCCATTAATACAAATGATGGATGTAACCTCAACAACCTTAATGCAATCTTCTATGTCCTTTGACCATGACCTTGGGCACAGGGGCCGCATGAGTGGGCTACTGAATTAAAATATGGCTGATGACTAATAACTATGCGATGTTGCAAACCATCCGACTTACGGTTACAGAGATAGTAGTACCCGAAAACTTGAACGTAAATCTCGAACAGACAGACAGACGGAGGGAATGGCAACTGTGTGTACCCCGAATTGTGTTTGGGGTACATAAATATATGTATATAAAGGCATGCACACGAACCATTCAATTATGTAATATGTGTTTTACAGAATAAAATGTGACCACTGCAAGAAAAATGTACGATGGAAGGTTATTGTGTTATGGCATTAGCATGATTAGCGTTCCGAAAGTCAGAAAGAATATACATGTGCATTTTGTATACGAGTGTGTTCTATACTATGACATAGCATGCTAATATATCGGTACTAAGTTTTTCACACGATAAACCAGATAAATAGGTACAAAATCATATATCTGGCTGTGACTAGAGAAATGGGGCTTATGGGATTTGTGAGCAAAGTAGCTCCTGATCAAATAGCACACTCATGTAGCCTGATAACGATCTATAGTGCTTGTTATGTGATGGAATGGCAAGCTGTGCAGATTCTGATCAGAATGGGTGGATGCACAGACTGATCTGGTTTTACACTGGTCGAAAAACCCATAAACCCCATTTCTCCAGTCACAGCCACAAATAAGCTAGAATATCACAGCAGTGTCCGCTGATGTCTGCTAATTTCAACAACATACTTTTAAAATACATGTAATCAATATGTTGTAGTCAACATGCACTTCTTCTTCCTCAGAACGTGTGCCGTGGACTGACATGCCCCGAGTCGACGATGCTGCGGAATGGGGCGTGTAGACCGCTGTTTGCGTCATACTTCTATCCGATTGCTTTCGAAGTGGAGCTGCGACTGTTTCCGGACAGACCCGACAAACTTCAGCCAGAACTGTGGTCTCTCAGGGAGAACATTATTGGAGATGTACGTAACTGGACATTTCGTATGTCATCCGCTTCCGTTGATGTCTGTAACATTGAAATGTTGTTGAAGTTTGAAGCAACGATAAGTGAAATTGAGCACATATGGCCAGAACAATGGAACAACGACGCAAGCATCATGGCAAACGTCCAATATCTTGACCTGCGAATACGAATAAACAGTCAAGCTGTCAGAAACATAACAGAATTTGTATCAGAGGTATACGAGATGTTTGAAAATATGAGAAAATTATACCACAACTGGACGATTGCATATACAGTTATTGACGATGTGTTCTTTGACTCGTCGAACTATATTTACGCCGACTCAATGCCGCCTGGCGTAGATGGCCATGCGGAATGGATGTTGATGATATTTGCGTTTGACGACCCATTCGATGGACAAGCCGTAAACCCCTACCCTCCTCTTGTACGATACCACCATGCGCATAGGCGTGCATACTGCAGTACTGCCGTGAAGCTATTGCCAAAACATTTCTGTCCGAAATTAGAAATTCGTATCCACGATTCCGACTCCTTGCATGCTTTCATTAAGTCCACAAGTGGCATTGGACTCAATATATCTGATGTGGTTTTGGTAGAATCTGATAATGCTAGTAATTTGCTTGTGTGCTATAGTGATTATAGCAGATTCCAAAAGCGTAAAAATGATCGCCCACGTGTCATTGACGCTACGCCCGGGTATTCGGCTGACGTAATAGTGTCAATCGCCTGCAGCCTGGCGTCCATCGTTTGTCTCTCGGTGACATTTCTGGTTTATTGCACGTTCCCCAGCCTCCGTACCGTCCCCGGCATAAATAACATGGGGCTTGTATTTCATCTCATCTGCGCTCAGACCTTGTATTTGGTCGGTGGCACTGTCGACATAGCCAACGAGAGGCTTTGTAAAGTCATTGGTGTCTTGTTGCACTTCATGCTCCTCTCATCATTCTTTTGGATGTTTGTGTGCACGTTTCATATGCTGAGGGTGTTCGTTTCCATTGGCAGCCAAGCTAGTCAACACTCTGGCAGATATATCAATGTCAAGTACGTATTACTGGCCGAGATACCAGCAGTAATCGTCATAGCGGTGACAGTACTGGTGTCACTACTGAGGTCAGATATGGAGTCCATTGGCTACGGCGGGCAGCCATGTTATATCTCGGACGCCGACATGATATACTTCACTGTTGCCATACCACTCGGCTGCGTCATCGTTGCCAACACGTGCATGTTCATTTTTGTTGTGGTCACGATCAGTCGCTTGCCAAGTATTCAAAAGAACACGACGCACGAGAGAAGCAACATCCTAATTTTCATAAAGCTGTCCACCATTACGGGTCTTACTTGGGTGTTTGCCTTCATCTACCAATGGACAGATGTTATGGTCATGGCGTATCTGTTCATCATTGTCAACGGTTGTCAAGGTGTATTCATTATGGCATCGTTCGTAATTAACAAACGAGTCCTTAACCTGATAACGTCCAAGCGGGCCAGATATACCACAAGCGCAATGCGTACTATGAGAACAAGCATAACGGTGCCTGGAAAACGCCCTAGAATCAGCGTCATAGACAACGGAATGACCCGGGTTCCATCAGAAAGGCCAGCTAACAATAACGATCAGACAGTTGTAAGCAAAATATCCGTTACTGAATAAGATTTAACAATACTATTCACAGGCACAAACGATGACACGTTTTATTCGCTAGGCAGTGGCATGGCATATGGATACATGATGCATGTTTCAATAATCATAGTATATGTATAATTAGAGAATTCGTATTAGTTGCATGTTTTTACTTCACTAAACATTGACCTTCTTCGCCATATATCACCTTAATGCATAGTTTGATAAACGGAAACACATCCTCTAATAATGAGCAGTATATGTCATAACCTTGCTCGGTTGCATTAAGTGCCAGCGGCAATTTAAAGTTCCTACTTGCATTTAATTTACAAATTATATAAAGCTCCAAAAATGTTTCAACTAAGTCAGCCTGGCTTGTTTATTATACACAGTGGAACCTCTCTAAACCGGACACCAATAAAACACATGTGATCTTGCTTTTGATGAGTTTCTTAATCATTTATCTCAGGTGATAATGTCTGTTCGCCATAGTAGAGCGCACAACTACGGCTCAGAATGATCACATGCCTGATTTACAGTGATACCTCTCTAAACCGGACACCCTGTGGTGTAACGCATAATAATATGAACAGGTGGATCAAATGGTTCTCATTGGATGTTATTTGTGGCGTTTATATTACATGGGTTACATGTAGCTATCGTCACCCCATGTCATCGGGATGTCAACCAGGCAGGTGCATTTTGAGTACAACTGCCAGGCGTGTACATATCAATCCAATAAAACACCCAGCAGCCGAGACGCGGTGTTGCTATACATGTACAGCCAAGCACATAAGAATATTGCACATTCCAAAATTAAGACCTCCACCTGATGATCACTATGTGTACAATGTTACAATATATGCACATTTGTAAGCATAGCTTCAAAGGTATTCTCCCAAGGGCATATCACTTGTAAATTACGACTTTACATCAAAACTCTCTTAGAATATTTGCCATCTCATCGTATTTATGAAAATCCCACAGTAATACGTATCGTTTGATTATACAGTCGAACCTCTCTAAACCGGACACCAAGGAAACAAATGTGCAAACTACGTAAATTTACGTTTTCACTACCTCCAGACTCGATGCAACTTTACTCCATACGTAAATTTGCATACCTATGCAAATGCGTTCATGATCCATATTTGCAAACGTGAGTAATTATACTTATGTATGTATTTATACACATGTGTATACATCAGGTATCATGAACAGGGCTTTAAAGAAGAAATTATCGTATATAAAATTACAAGGTCGCAATTAATTGTATCACATATGTTTGTCTATTAGTAAGTTCTACTTAGAATCTATAAATTATTCATATGAACATGGTTCTCTGACACAAGTGCAAAAACAAAGAATTACATTACATCAAAGTATTAACAAATATAGGCAAAAAGCCTCCTTCCATTAGCAACTGGAGACCCATCTAACTCTTAGATGTAGATTACAAAATAGCTGCAAATTATTTAGCCAACAGAATGAAAACAAGTATTAAACTCGTTGATAAAAGAAAATCAAACTGGTTTTAAATTAAACAAACGATAATAATACAGGAGGATTTATATTTGTTTGCAGATTTCCAAAAAGCCTTCGATAGAATAGACCACAAATTGATGATTAAATGCCTAAAACACTTCAACTTTAGTGAGTCGTTTATTAAATGGATAACTCTATTTTACTTGGATGCACACAGTTGTATTTCCAATAATGATAACGTTTCCTTCCGATTGTGTTCAATATTAAACGCGGAGTAAGACAAGGCTGTCCGATCTCAGGTTATTTATTCATAGTATGTATTGAAATATTATCTCGAAAAATAGAGACTAACGAACATATTGAAGCACTAAATATTGGTGGTAGTCGAAGAAAACAAACACTACTTGCGGACGGCGCCAGTTTTATACTTAATGGCTCTCAAATGTATTTTAGAGAACTCATAAACACATTGGACAAATATGCTGATATATCCGGGCTAAAATTAAAGAAAACAAAAATTAATATATCAAAAATATGCTCACTGAAGAATAACACAGGCAAATGGTGCAACAGCAACCACTATTCATGGAATTCAAACCAAGCCTCAACATAGGAATAACCTTCTCAAACATTAAATCTAAACTGCATTCATTAAATTTAAACCCCGAAATAAAATCAGTCAAGCATAGCTTAAACACCTGGAAAAAGTGGAATCTCACACTAATTGGAAAAGTTTCAGTTCTTAAAACATTTGCTTCCCAATACATGTGTATCCACTAACAGTTCTAGAACAACTACCTGAAAAAGCATTAACTGAAATAAACATTATAATGTATACCTTTGCATGGGTTGAAAAACCAGATAAAATATCTAGAAAACAATTTAACACAAGCATACTAAAATTATGGGCTAAAAATGATCGATATATTCTCATTTATAAACTCACTAAAAGCGTCTTGGATACAACGCATAAACGGACCGCAAGGTAATTGGAATAATTAAATAAATAAATACGGAGGTAATCTAGTGTTTAAATGCGACATTCTTAAACGAAATACCTACAGCATGGAGCAAACTCAACTACAATGAATATCAGGAAACACACACATAACAGATGAGATTATATGGAATAATTCAAATTTAAAAAAAATGCAAATGGCAACATTATATGCATGTACTATAAAGATTGGCTATACAAAGGAAGTATGTATATAAAAAATATATATGACTACAGAACAAAATAATTCTACTCATTTACCGACCTAAACAATTTATTTAATGTAAACAATGGAGATGTTATTAAAAATATTACTCATTGATGGGTAGCATCAAGCAGGATTCGAAAAATCGGTTAAAATTGGGAAAAAAATACATTAACAACAAGGCTCCACATCTTCTCTTTGAAATGATTACATAAACAAAAAATATATACTTCTATATCAAGGGCAAATAGAAGCCAACAATTGTGAAACCGATTGAAAAATGGAAAAATGAGCTTAACAACCAAACATTTCAATAGAAGACAATAGTCTCCAGGCAAACAATCAGCACAAAACTAAGAGAATTCCAATACATTTATATACAGTCGAACCTCCCCGAACGACCACCTCTGTACAACAACACACTCTCTATAACAGCCGCTATTGTATATCCCAAATGGATGATTTCCTCTGTATCTAACCACGAAAAGTGCCGTCAGCTGTTGCTTTGCCTTCTTTCTCAATAAAACATGTTTTGACAGCATTTTAAAATCATTTCCATTGGAAATGATTCTAATATGTTGCCAAGGCATGTTTTTGATGAGAATTATCGAAGAAAATACATAAACAACATTAACCACCCTACAGCAGCCACCTCTCTACAACAGCCAGTTCTGCGTCTTCCCATGAGTGGCTGTTGTAGAGGTTGTACTGTATATTTAATGAGTATTATTCCAAACAACTCTTATATATTTAAATGTAAAATATAAGCATCAAATTTATGTGATTCATGTAACATGTCAATTGATTCAAATAAACACTTGTTTTGGGAATGTGCACACACACAACACACACAATCCTTTTGGTCACATATTAAACAATTTCTATAACAGACGTTGAACCCAAGGTGCATGATCACGTGGTTACAACAACAACAACGTCGCCCACTCCAAAGTAAGTATTATTTGATATTTTCCTTAATATGCAACGGATTTTGATGAAATATTGCGCAGCAAACGCGTCTTCATGAGATGCATTTGGTGGTCTATGGAGTTTGGCACAGACTTATGTCGTTTTTGCAAAGAATCGATTTCCATGTCGGAGACACGGAATTCGAATGTTCGCAAAACCGACAGAAGTCAGATGGATTCTGGAAGTTTCAGTACTTGTTGTTGTTGTTAGTACCACGTGATCATACACCTTGAAACCACAACTCAGCAATTAATTATGAAACTACATCCTTTTGTACTAAACAATAATCATCTAGTAAACGAGCAATACAAATAGGCTTCATAATTATTTTAGCAAACTACTTCATTTTTAAGAACATATAATATGCAATGCAACGTTGCCTTTAGTTGACCCTTTTAAACATTTTCTCATAAAAACAATAACAATCGGGGAAACAATTGCTTTTATGCAAGTCAAACTAAAGACATTTAACTTAAAATGGAATGATTTTATGGGATCACTATCTTGACAATAATTTGATTCATTTGAACCTATCTACTATGTTCATTAAAATGTCATAGTGCACAAAAACAACACATCACAAACCATTTGTTTTAAATAAATAAACTTACTCTTCTGTTCAATTAGCCACCACACTTTATAACAAATATTTACAACAATGACATATTATCATATTGAAACACATTTCCACATAAAAAAATACTAACAATACATAAAGTATTCATTTCGGGAACACTGTTCAAAGCATATGCAAAATGAAGTTTTCACAAAGTTTTCACAAACGAAAATGAGCCACACCAGGGGGCAGTTTCACTAAACTTCGCACGACTAAGATGTTCGTAAGTGCAAAATTATGATGTCTGTAAATTTTACATTAACAATCTTTTCTTGTAAACAATTATTGAATTTACATTTAGTGAGCATAGGCTGCAAATGCAGCCTATGCTCAATAAATGTAAATTCATCAATTGATATTTCAAGACGATCCTAAATGTGCACTTACGAACATTTTAGTCGTACGAAGCTTAGTGAAACGGCCCCCTTAATTAACTCAATATTCTGTACTTTATAGATCAACCTAGAAATGGTCACACCTACATACAAAGTATAAGACAATTATCACTAATTGATTATCATAGACAAACCCGTCCACTCCGATGAACGGACGGAAATTGTCCACCCTCGGTTGTCCGATCATTTGGTCTGTGAAATACTGGCATTGTTTATGTACGTATGTCATGTATTTATACTTCCACATGTGTGTGTATACATATGTGTATATTATGTATATGTTTTTATCGGCAATAAAAACAAAGTTCATCCCAAGTCCTTATTCATGCATAGCTTTACTTCATACTGATACTTTTAGAATGTCTCATATGTGTGTGTACTATACACAATGTGTTTTTATTATATGAATGAATGGCCTTTTTGTGGAATTTATCGGGGTATAAACTTGGAAAAGTCGCGGGAATACTGGACGAAGGTCGGAAGGCCTCGTCCAGTATTCCCGCGACTTTTTCAAGTTTATATCCCCGATAAATTCAACAAAAAGGCCATTCATTCCTTATAATTCCATCATTTGAAATAAATTCATCAAGAAAATGTGTTTATTTTCAGTTTTCTTAAGGATTATTTTAACTGCGCCTCACGGTTACGGAAAGTAGTTCGGCGTGGGAGTTTACTGGGATATAAATTTTGGACAGAGACTTGCTACGGGCCAATCAAATGTTAGGGAATTGTGTAAATATTTTTGTGCTGGAATTATTACTACAAACCAATCAATGATTGGCGTACGTCTTCTGATGCGTGAAAAATAGTTACGTATCTGCTCGTGCCTACAAATGTGGTTGTTTCATCTAGCATGTATTTATATAAGATTTGTATGTGCTAATGATGCCATCCATGCACATAAACAATTTGTTTATACATCTTTAATTGGTTTGGATGCAACCTTTCGTTACACGCTGAGATGTACCGTGCCCACCTGAACCATTAACCCGTGCAACCATTCGGGCCAGAAAGAAAGTGTGAATAGCGGTCAGGTGATTGTTCCACCAGGCCGTTGGCATCGACATTAACCAGATGTTCGTGTTACGGTGCCCAGTGGGGAAGCTACCAATCGTCGCCGTTTAATATTTAATGAACACTGAACTGTGATCTGTGCTTAGGTACCACACTAATAATGTGATATCAATGACTATATGAAACACAGACTAATGGAAAAGCATGTGTTTTACCATCTTGGCATGCTGGTTGCGATGATGTGTACTACGTATGAGAGACAAGTCATGTGATTATGTACCAAGGAAGATTTCAATAATAATTTTGTTTATTCTTACTTTCTTAATTAGGTCCCCTATAGCGTCATATATGTTTCGAAAACCGATACAAATATACGGTTAAATCTCGGTTACTAACTGTTTTGCTCGCATTTCATCCAGATGTGTTTGAACAAATGGTCAGTATGTTGGTGTCATATGGATATTATATTGGTGAATTTTATGTAGATTTGGGTGGATTTCGTTGGTTTTGGGTCATTTACACAGTTTTGTGCAACTACTAATGCTCAATCATTACACACGACAAAAACGTCAATTATCTACACATTCACCGTTCAGATGCATCGCAGCTGGGGCCGCAGGTGCCGCGGACGCGGCCTCAGTATTTTGGTGTGGCGGCCCCAATAATTTAGCAAGCAGGGTGGAGGTTGTGTGGCCCTAATATTGTATATTGTACCGGGAAATCGAGTCTGAAGCGTTCTGGTTTTCGCGAGTCATTAACCATTGTTTTACGAGGGGACATCGAGGTCCCAATGTCAGCTGCCGTCCGACGCGCCTGCCGTTCCGAACTTTTGGACACATTTTATACTGTGAAGATAATTTGTAAATCCGTACTTATACGTGTAACTCGCGGGAGGTGACGTAAATTGTATGTTGATAACGATGCACCCAAACCACCAGATATCCCGAAATAACACATAAACCTCCGAAATATTAACCGTTCTTCAAGAACCGGTGATTTCATGATGTTGCATCAGTCCTAAAGTCCTAATTTGTTTGGCGGATATTTTCGCCGCTAGCATGCAAATAGATATACAACATGCTACAGTGTCCCAGGGTGTCCGGTTTAGACATGTTCCACTGTAATTAAGCACTCGATTGCCATGTTGTGTCTTGTTTCTGTTATGAACCGAAAGGACAATGACGTAAATAATTGAAACCCATCTAAATTAGACACAATGGGGTCCCCAGGGTGTTCGGTTTATAGGGGTTCAACTGTAGAAGATTTATATGCGCTCATTACACGAATACCCTGATCATGGTTGGGATATCTTAAATTAAATCTGATGTTCAGTGCAATGTACCATGGACTACAGGCCCGTACGCAGGATTTTCTATTGGGGGGTGCGTCAGGGGGATGCGTCAGAGGCGAGCCCCATGTAGTAGCGCGAGTACGCTAGGGGGGGGGGGGGTACCCCCCTAGCGTACTCGCGCCACTACATGGGGCTCGCCCCTGATCTTTTAAACCTAGATGGCCTGAAATACACTCTCCTGCATTTTATGTCATTTAAATTCGGATTTCAACGGTGGTAAATTGTGACATGTTCATGCAAATTACCTGTTTATTAATGCATTTCAAGATTTGTTGAGATTACTGTTTGAAAAATAGCGGACCTCGGCGAATTTAGGGGTCGCGCACACACCCCCTCCCCCCCCCCGCCCCCCCCCCCCACCCCTCTCCTGCGTAAGGGCCTGGACTATCGACATTAAATATTTTAAATGCGCACGCAATCCTGGCATTTCCACTTTATGCCTGAGGTCACAGGTCCTATACAATGAAACGCATATCTGGGAACTGTCCCATTTCGTGCAGATCGCGCTACTGCAATGTATGGTCAGTCTCGTTGTATCTCTGAGCATTGGAAATAGAGAATAAACCATGGGTGATTGTTGAATATAATATGTATTAAACAAGTCTCTCAGATTTCTCAAGAAGCGATGCTATGTAGAGATTTACAGAGCTCCAGATAAGGTGCGTATTGGCGTATTTTACGCACTTATTTTAGCAGAATACGCATTGATTATCAAAGGTGGGAGTACAAAAATACTCACAGCAATGTGAAAATACGCATTTATTTTCAAATTGAGTAGTGAAATACTTTGCTTTTTGCAGCTCAAATAAGTGAATTTTTAAAACAAATAAAAATATCATGTGTTCCTATTTAATAAGGAAGAAAATCAATAATACATTTGTAAAAATCAAATACGCATTGAATTTGAAATATGGGGGTATAATTCTCTTTAGATACAAAACCTATCAGGAGCACTGGATTCATATGACATCAGTCTACGGGTTTAATATATAAAGCATCTTACTTGAGTTTTAATTTATATGATATTCGTTAAGAAGTGTATTGATGCATATGAAACGAAGCTATGTCATGTTTCTTATGAAATCAGTCAATAAGTTTAATAAATATCATAATAAATCAACCTACATATTGGTTTCCTTTATTGCATGAACACGACAGAATACGCAGAAGCTGTATTGGTCACATGAGGTAATTTGTTTGCTTTCTGACACGAATTTTTAACACAGTGTATTATTACACTGACAGCGACCGTTTTCTGCAATACAACAATATATAGAGAATACCAGGCTCGTGTCTTTGGATATCAAGTTTATCAGGCAAGGCTAGAAAACGCGTAGGAATTCCGAGGATTGCCGAGGAATTCCTACCGTTTCCGAGCCGAGCCTGATATACTTGATATCAAAAAGCCTGGTATTATATTTATCATTTAACGTCTTATGCTCGAAAATGAACACAGAGGACGTCGTTATCTATGGACAGAACGCGGACTTGTTTACGTTGCACCATTACACTGAAGTCATTCGGTAACGTCACGTGACGTCGTCCGACCAATGGGACGTCAGTTTTCACTTTGTTGTAACCCGAATGTCTGTATCAAGTCAATGCCTGATGCAACAAAATGTTATCAGCCAGTACGTGTTCGCTCAATACAGGGCATGTTACCGGATAAACACGGACAACGCTAATATAATCAGACCAGCTTCGGCGAATGGTTATATGGTTATGCAATCTCATATTATATGATTATACATGTTTGGACAATGTATCGGTGTTTACACGTTTAAAGGTCCGACTACATGCATACTGGTTGAAGACCGGAAGGCTCTCAACCCATATTTGTTAGACTTTTCAAAGCTGATATTCCCGATTAAAGTCTCTGAATAGATCGCTTAGTCCTTATAATTCCAATTCAATTATTTCAACTTGATAAAAATGATCTTAAATCTTCTTTATGTTTCCAAATTTAAAATAAAAACGTACGTGCATGTCAATAATACGTGTGTTCATTTTAGGACGTTTTGCGTCAATTGTTACACGTCTTAAACATCAATATGGTGGACAACAGAACGTTGTTCAATTGGCAATTGGAAAGTTAACGAATCTAAGTATTTCTTCTCAATACTTTGTTGTCCCATTTTAAATTTCAAATATATACAAACTTTGAACAGTTCTGAAGTTTATTGATGTATGTACTCTTGCCATATGCCCGGATGTGGCTCGTGACCAATGAACATGCTCAGAATTGTGTACATCGTTTGGAGTTGGGATTATTAATCCTTTCAACCCAAGTAACTGGCACGAATTTTGATATGTTAATTTTGCAATCAATCCAATAGTCACAAAAAGATTTTCAGACTAGTCCATTTGTGAAAACGGTGTGTTTTTGTTCTCAAAACTATGAAAATTACTAGCAAAATGTGCAGATCCTGATGAGACGGCTCGTTACGAGCCGGCTCATCTGTAGCCTATTTCACCAAAATTGTTAAGCATTCTTATCTAGCTAAGTATACTTTGAGGGAGTAATAATTTATTTTCCCTAAATGAATTATTACATATAGAACTAACGATTGCATATATTTGCTGATTAAAAGTATGCAGAATTATTATACTGAATTTATTACATTATCAAAGCCAAAATGGCTGTGATAATGGAATACATTCAGTATAATAAAAAATTCTCCCTCAAAGTGTACTTAGCAAGATAAGTATACTTTGCAATTTGTATGTATTATGCAACTGGATCTGCACTATTTGCAAACGCCGCTATAGCGCACTTTCGTCATCAAGAGGTTAAGTTGACAGTTGACAGTTGAACTCGTTTAGTTGACAATATGCTGGTAAGCACTTGGCAACAATGGAATCGAGATTTCTTCCAGTGCTTGTAATTCTACTGGACAACACGTGGTATTGTAGCAAAGCACAGGCGCATGTGTTGCCGTGGTACTATCACGACCTCCCAGACAACATGACGGGATGGGCAAACTTTAGCGGCATTGCGGACCCCAGTGTGAGGAATGTCACCCAGACGTTCCACAGGCATTGTCCATTCATCGGAGTGTGTGCTGTAGAGACCTACTTCGATATGCACCCCGTGGACTTGGGAATGGTGGGCAGTCTTGCAGAAGATAGATGCTGCGCTCGCTGTGGCTGTGGCTCAAATTGTTACGCAACTCGTACGTGTTGTCCCGATATTCTGGATGAGTTAGTCAGTCACGAGGAAATATCTGATTTACTGGCGAGAACCCAAGAGTGCATTGTACTGCAATACCGGCCGTTTGCGGGAAATAACAGCGAGCTGGGTGCTACGCAGTTTTACAATGTCTACACAAAATGTCCTGAATCACATAACAACGATGATGTTAAATTGAAATGTGAATCAGATTACTATTACTCCGACATTCCGTACGAGTTGATAGATGTAATCCCGGTTACTGACGTCGAAACGAAGTAGACGTACCGAAACAAAAGGTGCGCTGGCTGTCATAGATCGTCTAGCGCGAATTACGTATATTGGAATACCAGAGTTGTTTGTACGATTGCCACACCACACTTGGCGCCATTACTACAGAACCCGGATGATGTTCGTTCATTTATACGCGACACCGACTACTGCAATCTTCACTTAGACATCCCATACGGACACCACAGAAGCGTTAACATATGCATCCCGTGTATCGACAGGTTTACACCTGTCGATACACGGCTGCATATGTTCACGCGTTACTGGGAATTGGACGTGGTACGACTCGCTGGTAGAGAGGGCTTGTTATTCCTATGCCTATCCATACAAGGGCTACAGAAACATCCACTGTTTCCTCTGTAACGGACACACTGAAGGCGGTGTTGAAAACATTTGTCTCCGTAATTTATTCGGTGGATTTTCGCCAAGCTCCTTTGCTGCCGTGCTGGATTTCAACAATCTTGGGGATAAGATGGAACCAGCCTTGAATATCGGACCCTTGATACCGTGTGATACTCCGGAGGAGTTGGATTATGACGAGGTAAGTAATAAGCCATTACAACAAAACAAAACAAGAAATCAGTAACACAATCAGTACACCTCAAAATCTTTACCGCAAACTTCTAAGTCATTTCCCCTTGACATTGGGCACATGGGCCTCTTGAGAGGGCTACATAATGCAAAATATGGCTGATGACTAATAACCATGCGATGTTGCAAACTATCCGACTTACGGTTGCAGAGATAGTAGTACCCGAAAACATTAACGTAAATCTCAGACAGACAGACAGACAGACGGACGGACGGACGGACGGACGGACGGAGTGAATAGCAACTATGTGCACCACGAATTGTTTTCGGGATACATAATAATGTGTATGTAAAGTCATGCAACCCAAACGATTAAATTATGTAGTACGAGTTTTACAGAATAAAATGTGGCAATGTAAGATAGTTAATGTTGTATCTTATTCGGAGTGTGATTGATAACATTTATTGTTGTTTCTCAATCTGCTAACGCATCCCCTCAATTATAGTGCATATTATTATTGCATTTAGTTCTATAGTTTGGAGCCCCGCAGGGGACATGGAGTTTTTTATTAATTCGTTTCCACGAAATAACAATTCGTTCCCTCAATTTAACAATTCGTTCCCTCGAATTAAAATTTCTTTCCCACGATATAACAATTCGTTCCCACGAATTAACCATTCGTTTCAGTGGGAACGAATTGTTATTTCGTGGGTACGAATTGTTAAACTGAGGGAACGAATTGTTAATTCGTGGGAACAAATTGTTAATTCGTGGAACGAATTGTTAAATTGAGGAACGAATTGTTATTTCGTGGGAACGATTTAATGAAAACAAATTCTGCGTCCACTGCGGGGCTCAGTACTTTAGCGATTTCATAAATGCTGTTACTCTTTGCAATTGAAAGTCAGTGATAAATAACAATGTACAAAGGAAGATGGTATTAAAAACTATATTGTTTTATTATATCATTTGCTACAAAAAAAACCATATGTGACTGTGACTGGAGAAATGGGGCTTATGGTATTTCTGACCAGCGCAGCTCCAGATCAAATAGCACATTCGTGTCTACAGCCGGATAACGGCTGATCTGCCCCCACAAGCCTCATTTCTCCAGTCACGGCCACATATCAGCTAGAATATCACGGCAGTATCCGCTGATGTCTGCTGGTTTCATAGAGAATAGTAGGTTAGTGCCGTGAATGGGAAATAATATCCGACAAGGCTCAAGAATTTCTTTATTTCTCATCAGAAGTATATGTTGTGACCACTCATTTGAACCGTCTCACCGAGACGGTTCAAATGAGTGGTCACAACATATACTTTGGTTCAGAAATAAGGAAAATAGATAGAGAATAGTAGGTTAGTGCCGTGAATGGGAAAAAATATCTGGCAAGGCTCAGGAAACGGGATGGGCGAGGCTCTGCCGAGCACATCCAGTTTCCGTGACACCTACAAATGGCTGTAAAATGCAAAAATAGGATTGACTGGATATCAAAAATGTTTCACGGCACCGTGTTTCACGGCACATACGCACTGTGTTGATGGGATAAAACTTGATATTAAAGGTACTTGCCCACTCAGTAGGCACAACATATTATTTATAGGAATTAAACGAGTGTATAATATTGTGTCACTATTCCACCAGTTCTAAACATTACGAATGCCCGCTATACATATATAATCATGTATTAATATTTATTTTACTGATAGTGACTCGCGGTGGTATCATGCTATTTTCATATGTAAATGAGGCATGATATTTTTTAAATATTTATAAATACTAATTAAATGCGTCACCTGATATTTTAGACAGATTGTAAAGTATGATAATTGCAATCAAAAAATAAATACAGAGAATACATAGTAATGTCCATTAACATTTTAAGGAAACACGGTTATCGCCCCTTGTATCAGTGTGGAAATGTACGTCTGATGTACAATGTATAATAATGCCAATCAATACGTGGAACAGTTTGTGCCTAATGAGTGGTCGTGTACCTTTAAATACATGTAATCAATATTCTGTAGCCAACATGCTCTTCTCCAATGTGCATGATCACGTGTTACAACAACAACGACAATGGCTGAAAGTGTTGAAAGCTCGCCCACTCCAAAGTAAGTATTATTTGACATTTTCCTTAATATGCAACGGATGTTTATGAAATATGGCGCAGCAAACGCGTCTTCATTTATGAGCTGCATTTGCTGGTCCCGGGAGTTCGGCATATACGTATGTCGTTTTTGGTAGACAAGGAAATAAATTCTTCGCAAAAATAACAGAAGTTTGGGTCAAAATACAGAGACCACAAAATGCAGCTTAACAAGACGCATTTGGTGCGCCATATTTCATCGAAATCCGTTACATAATAAGGATGAAATAAAAGAATACGTACTTTGAATCGGAGGGCTTCTGAAAGTTTCAGTACTTGTTGTTGTTGTTGTAACTACATGATCATACACCTTGTTCTTCTTCCTCAGACTGTATGCCGTGGACTGACATGCCCCGAGTCTACGATGATGCGGAATGTGGCGTGTAGACCGCTGTTTGCGTCATACTTCACTCCGATTGCTTTCGACTGTGGTCTCTCAGTGAGAGGCTTATTGGGGATGTACGTAACTGGACATTTCGTATGTCGTCCGCTTGGGTTGATGTCTGTAACATTGAAATGTTTTTGAAGTTTGAAGCAACGATAGGTGAAATTGAACATATATGGCCAGCACAACGGAACCACGACCCAAGTATCATAGCAAACATCCAATATATTGACGTGCGAATACGAATAAACAGTGAAGCTGTCAGAAACATTACATATTTTGTATCAGAAGTCTATGACATGTTTCAAAATATGAGAAAATTATACCACAACTGGACGATTGCAAATTACAGTTATTGACGATGTGTTCTTTGACTCGTCGAACTATATTTACGCCGACCCAATGCCGCCTGGGTTAGATGGCCATGCGGAATGGATGTTGATGATATTTGCGTTTGACGACCCATTCGATGGACAAGCCGTAAACCCCTACCCTCCTCTTGTACGATACCAGCATGCGCATAGGCGTTCATACTGCAGTACTGCCGTGAAGCTATTGCCAAAACACTTCTGTCCGAAATTAGAAATACCTGTCGATGATTCCGACTCCGCATATGATTTCGCTGAAGTTCACAAGTGACATTGGACAATTATCCGATGTGGTTTTTGTCCAATCTGGTAATGCTAGTAGTTCGCTTGTCTGCTACAGTGACTATAGTAGATTCCAAAATGCATCAAAATGATCGCTCACGCGCCATGGACGCTACCCCCGGGTATTCTGCAGCCTGGCGTCCATGGTTTGTCTCTCGGTGACATTTCTGGTTTATTGCACGTTCCCCAGCCTCCGTCCCCGGCATAAACAACATGGGGCTTGTCTTTCATCTCTTCTGCGCTCAGACCTTGTATTTGGTCGATGGCACTGTCGACATAGACAACGAGAGGCTTTGTAAAGTCATTGGTGTCTTGTTGCACTTCATGCTTCCCTCATCATTCCTCTATATATTTGTGTGCACGTTTCATATGCTGAGGGTGTTCATTTCCATTGGCAGCCAAGCTAGTCAACACTCTGGCAGATATATCAATGTCAAGTACGTATTACTGGCCGAGATACCAGCTGTAATCGTCATAGCGGTAACGGTGCTGGTGTCACTACTGAGGTCAGACATGGAGTCCATTGGCTACGGCGGGCAGCCATGTTATATATCGGACTGTTGCCATACCACTCGGATGTGTCATCGTTGCCAACACGTGCATGTTCATATTTGTGGTGGTCACGATCAGTCACGTGTCCAGTGTTCAAAAGAACACGACGCGCGAGAGAAGCAACATCCTAATTATTATATTTCTACGGAGCCCTTCAGGGGGCGTAGAATTCATTTTTGTTATTAATTCGTTCCCACGAAATAACAATTCGTTCCCTCAATTTAACAATTTGTTCCCACAAAGTAACAATTCGTTCCCACAAATTAACAATTTACGAATATTTAAATTGAGGGAACGAATTCTCATTTTGTGGGAACGAATTGTTAATTCGAGGGAACAAATTGTTATATCGTGGGAACAAATTGTTAATTCGAGGGAACAAATTGTTAAATAGAGGGAACGAATTGTTATTTCGTGGGAACAAATTAATAAAAAAAATCATGTCCCCTGCGGGGCTCCGTAAATTAAAAACTGTATACTATTTGTCTTATTCATCCTTGTACATGTACATAGAGAATACCAGGCTAGTGACTTTCGATATCAAGTTCATCAGGCACGGCTAGGAAACACGTAGGAATTTCGAGTTTTGCCGAGGAATTCCTACAGTTTCCGAGCCGAGTCGGATAAACTTGACAGGTAGTAGCCTGGTATTTTATTTATCAGGTATCGTTTTATGCTCTAAAATGACCACATATGACGTCGTTATCTATGGACAGAACATGGACTTGTTTATGCTGCGTCATTACATTGACGTTAGTCGGTAACGTCACGTGACGTCATCCGGCCAATGGAACGTCAGTTTCCACTTCGTTGTAAGCCGGATATTTGTAACAGGTCAATGCCCGATACAACACTATGTTATCAGTCAGTACGTATTAGGTCAATACAGGGCATTTTATCTGATAAATGTAATTAAAGGTACATGCCAACTCAGTAGGCACAAAATGTTATTTATAGGAATTAAATAAGTCTATAATTGTGTCACTATTCCACCGGTTCTAAAACTTATGAGTGCCTGCTATACAGATATAATCATTTCCTAATATTTATTTTACTGACAGTGACTTGCTGTGGTATCAGGCTATTTTCATATGCAAATGTGGCATGTTATTTATTTAATTATTTATACTAATTATATGCGTCACCTGAAAAATATACTATTTTCGACAGATTATCAAGTATGATCATTGCACATCAAAAAATAGACACAGAGAATAAACAGTAATGTCTGTTAACATTTTAAGGAAACACGGTTATTGCTCCTGATATCAATGTGGAAATTTACGTCAAATATAAAATGTATAATAATGTCAATCAATATGTGGGGTAATAGTGAATGAATGTTTAGTTTGCCAGAAAATGTCTCAGATGATGTCTCTGATATGCCTACTAAGTGGGCATGTATCTTTAACAAACAAATGAAATGTCCTCTTCTGTAATGTGATTGTAAGTATCATTATTTTGTCTAACAAGAGTTGTCAGAAGACAACGATGCTCGCCTGTTGGCAGCCTTCACTCAAACGTGGCACAGTTGTATAAAAACATGAATATTATATAACTTGACCTTGGGTGAAGGGGTGTGCGGTGGACCTTGACATTGAGGTCAGTGGTGGAAGGTGGGTCGTGGATTTACTATAGCATGATATAGCATATTAAGATGAATGCAAGTATGACAATGCGCTCCCTGAAAACAGAAGTAAAACAAAATATAACCCAACGTTAACTTTATGAACGCACTAAGTTGGTGATTTTATACAGCATGATAGCTATTCACATGAGGAATGCATGTATGAATGTGCTAATTTTATGACCTTGACCTTGAGGAAATGGGTGGGGGTGGGTCATGGATTTTCTGTAGCCCAATAGAGGATCATCAGATGAATGCATGTATGAAATATCAAGGAGTTCCTTGTAAAGAAAGAGAAGTTATAAAAAGACATTTACTCCAATGTTAAGTTTATGATGTTGATCTTGGGGAAAGGGGTAGGGTGGGTTATGGATTTGCTGTATCACAATAGAGGATCATCAGATGAATGCATGTATGAAATATCAAAGCGTCCCCGCGAAAGAATCAGAAGTTACCTACACAACATTTACCCCCAACGTAAAGTCTATGAACATGCTAAGTGTATGACCTTGACATTTGGGTAAGGGTTGGGTGGTGGGTTGTGGATTTTCTACAGCATGATAGAGGGTCATCAGCTGAATGCATGTATGAAATATCAAGGCGTTCCATGAAAGGAAACAGATGTTATAAGACATTTAGCCGAACATTCAGTTTATGAATGTGCTAAGTTTGTGACCTTGACCTTGGGGAAACGGGTGGGGGTTCGTCATGGAGTTGATATAGCACGATAGAGTATCATCAGATGAATGCATGTTTGAAATATGAAGGCATTTAATTAAATAAACAGAAGTTACACAACATTTACCCTAACGTTAAGTTTATGAACATGCTAAGTTTGTGACCTTGACCTTTGGATAAGGGTTGGGTGGTGGGTCATGGATTTGCTACAGAATGATAGAGGGTCATCTGAGGAATGCATGTATATAATATCGATGCGTTCCATGAAAGGAAATAGATGTTATAAGACATTTACTCCAACGTTAAGTTTATAAATGTGCTAAGTTTGTGACCTTAACCTTGGTGTAAGGGATGGGCGGTGGGTCATGGATTTGCTATAGCACGATAGAGTATCATCAGATGAATGCATATATGAAATATCAAGGCGTTCCATGAAAGGAACCAGATGTTATAAGACATTTACCCCAACGTAAAGTTTATGAATGTGCTAAGTTTGTGACCTTAACCTTGGTGTAAGGGATGGGCGGTGGGTCATGGATTTGCTATAGCACGATATAGAGTATCATCAGATGAATGCATGTATGAAATATCAAGGCGTTCCATGAAAGGAAACAGATGTTACAAGACATTTACCCCAACGTTAAGTTTATGAATGTGCTACGTTTGTGACCTTGACCTTGGGTAAAGTAGTGGGGTGGGTCATGGATTTACTGTAGCACATAGAGTATCATCAGATACATGCATGTATGAAATATGAAGGCGTTCCCTGTAAATAAACAGAAGTTACACAACATTTACCCCAACGTTAAGTTTATGAACATGCTAAGTTTGTGACCTTGACCTTGGGGTAAGGGCTGGGTGTTGGGTCGTGGATTTGCTACAGCATGATAGAGGGTCATCTGAGGAATGCATGTATGAAATATCAAGGCGTTCCATGAAAGGAAGCATATGTTATAAGACATTTACCCCAACGTTAAGTAAATGAATATGCTAAGTGTGTGACCTTGACCTTGGGGTAAGGGGTGAGCGGTGGGTCATGAATTTGCTATAGCACGATAGGGTATCATCAGATGAATGCATGTATGAAATGTCAAGGCGTTCCATGAAAGGAAACAGACATTTACCCCAACGTTAAGTTTATGAATGTGCTAAGTTTGTGACCTTGACCTTGGGGAAAGGGATGGGGTGGGTTATTCATTTGATATAGCACATAGAGTATCATCAGATGAATGCATGTATGAAATATGAAGGCGTTCCCGGTAAACAAACAGAAGTTACACAACATTTACCCCAACGTTAAGTTTATGAACATGCAAGGTTTGTGACCTTGACCTTGGGGTAAGGCTTGGGTGGTGGGTCGTGGATTTGCTACAGCATCATAGAGGGTCATCTGAGGAATGCATGTATGAAATATCAAGACGTTCCATGAAAGGAAACAGATGTTACAATACATTTACCCCAACGTTAAGTTTATGAATGTGCTAAGTTTGGGAACTTGACATTGGGGTAAGGGTTGGGTGATGGGTGATGGGTGATGGATTTGCTACAGCATGATAGAGGGTCATCTGAGGAATGCATGTATGAAATAACAAGGTGTTCCATGAAAGGAAACAGAAGTTATAAGACATGTATCCCAACGTTAGTTTGTGGACGCCGACGACGCCGGGGGTATGCCATAAGCTCTTCTGCACTTCGTGCAGGCGAGCTAAAAACGTGAACTTGAAAGTTAGAAAAGGTCCGTTAACTATGAATCAGTATATAATCTCCTTCGTGGTGAATTTTATCTTCATGTCCAACATGGTCACCAGGTTGTCATTATTCATTCATTACCATCATAATGTTGATGGACATAGATGATCTTACATGAGTGATGCTTTAATATGATATTTATTAAACCAGTTTACTGATTTCATATGAAACGAGGTACTGGTCAGCATCTGTCATGTTTTCTACAGCGGCCTAATTTGCATACTTATTACTCTAGTGTATAATGATTTGTATCACTGTGTGTTGTTACACTGTGAAAACCCAGTTTACGTAATAAAGTGTATTATTAACTCGCATTTTATTTACATGTAGCCATGTGCTGAAAAGACAATTGATTGCCCTAGATCAAATTGATTTGCCTAGATCAAATAGCACCCTCTTGTTCAATAACATGCCCAGAAACTCATATCAACCTTTTTCATGGAACTACTACTATTAATAGCCCAGGTTTTTATTTCAAAGGTACATACCCACTCAGTCGGCACAACATGTTATTTATATCAGAGACAGCATCTGAGAAATTTTCTGGCAAAATAAACTTTCATTCACCATAACCCCACGTGTTGATTGGCACTATTATACATTGTATATCAGTCGCAAATGTCCACACTGGTATCAGGGGCGATAACTTCTTTAAAATGTTAACGGACATTGCTATTCTCTGTATTTATATTTTGATGTGCAATGATCATACTTTATAATCTGTCGAAACTATTATTTTTTCAGGTGACGCATTTATTTAGTATAACTAATTAAACAATATCATGCCTCATTTGCATATGAAAATAACCTGATACCACCGCGCGTCACTATCAGTAAAATATATATTATTAAATGATTATATATCTGTATAGTGGGCACTCAAAATCTTTACAACTGGTGGACTAGCGACACAATTATACACTTATTTAATTCCTATAAAGAACATGTTGTGCCTACTGAGCAGTCAGGGGTGTAACTCATTTCAATTATGTTCGGGATAACGTGATAGCGATATGTTTGCAGGTCATGCATAATTATCTCCCTTTGCGAATAACGTGTGTCAGTTATGCTGGCTGAATAGAATTTTACGCTGAAAACAGGTTTTCAAGTTAGATTCTACACATCCTTCGCATTGATTCGTGCTATAGACCAGTGTGTGTATTCCATTATTAAGAAATGTAACTATGTATTGACATTAACTGGCACGGAAATTGCCGAGTTTATGCATATTTCGCGCACTCTTTTGTATAATAAAGGCTATATTTACAGGTGGTTTGTGAAGCTCTGAAAATTTTCCCGAGTGATTGTATAGTTTTCTAGTATATATCAACACCTTGCAAACACGTGTAAACAGGTTTCTTCGTTGCGCATCGTAGATTAGCGTTGCGCAAAGCCTTCAAAGTTTACAGGTAATTCCCGGGATAACGTGCTTCAGTTATTATTTGTGGCGCCATGTTTTATCTACGCTTGCTGCAAGACAACTCTGTAGGGCTTGTCCCGATAAGACGGTTAGTCATTGCTTGCCTGCTCTTTGATCGTGGGTTGTGAATCACAGGTGAAAGACTCGGACCTACGACACAAAAAAATGCATATTAAAAAAATCCCATCACCCCACCCACTTGGTCTCGTACAGTACCATATTCTATTTATAAAGGTGAGTATCAATATGGCTATTATAGAAAGAGCCCTCTCTTTTCCGGCTCGCACAAACACAATAAACATCGATTAAATGTATGACTTCTGTCTCTGGCAATCGATAAAGGTATTAGGTGTGTGAATATATTCACTTCAAATCGCTCTTTCCAGCATTTATTCAGTTATTCGCATTGTGTATGCCCCATCCAAAGCGAAATTTGCGTGTACGAAAGAATCTCACACAGAATCGAAGGCCGTCCGGCGTGGATTATCGGTCATATTTGACCAATAACTGATCGCCAGCTCAAACTAAAGTCGTGCACCACGACCATATACATTAGCAACTCCAACCATACGAAGTTCGTCCAATTGTGATCGTTCACCGATCTAAAAAACACATTTTTTCTATTTTCATTCATGATTCGCGTACTATCAGATTATGTCTTCCGGAATCCCGAAATTGGTTGAATGACGTCATGACAGTTTAGATTTAGCCAATCAGAGATGTTCTTTACATAGACGCTTCCGGTTGTATTATGGAAGATGGTGCCAAATATGACCGATAATCCACGTCGGACGGCCTCCGATTCTGTGTGAGATTCTTTCGTACACGCAACTTTCGCTTTGGATGGGGTAATCAAAACGCGAATAACTCAATAAATGCTTGAAACAGCGATTTGAAGTGAGTATATTCACACACCTAATACCTTTATCGATTGCCATAGACATAGTTGATACATTTAATCGATGTTTATTGTGTTTGTGCGAATCGGAAAAGAGAGGGCTCTTTCTATGATAGGCATATTCTTACCCACCTTTCTATAAATAGAAGATGGTTATGTACGAGACCAAGTGGGTTGGGTAATGGGATTTTTTTAATAGGCATTTTGTTTGTGTCATAGGTGCGAGTCTTCCACCTGTGTTGTGAATATGGTGATTGTAAGTCTGATTATGGTAATATAGTGATAAGATACGCCCCGTCGTTTTGCCACCAGTCTACATGTATACACTGCATTATAATATATATATATAACTATAAGTGTGTGTAGCGTAGTCTGTTGGCGTTATACAATGACGCGGGTGTAAGCAGCATTAGCCAATCATCATGATTATGACAATGCTATAAGATACGTGTATTCGTATATTGCGTACTCGTATTCCCGTAATAGATATGTAATATCAAGGCATGATTGGTGTTTCACTGATAATAAACATGGTAGGTTCTGGTCAGACTGCGCATATACGTCATGTGTATAGTCGCATGGGCAGCTTACAAACCAGTTTCCGCGCAGTGTGATCAGGATCTACACAGCCGTCTGATTTATCTAACACGCAAGAGAATCAAAATCTGCAAACTGTTCCAACTGCAGTATTGTCCATGTTCTTATCCGTATACCCCGTATGTGACCCGATCTGATAAAACCGGGCTGATCGAATTGCGAACATTCAAGTTGGTGATGTGTATAGATAGACTGGCCGGTGGCACTGTCTGGTCTCGGTCTACACATGAATAACCCCATTTTGTCGGATCGTGGTAGACACCATGCTATGGTCACGGTGATAAAGCTAGTTTGACATTTTAATCGTTCCCCAGGGTTACGAAGCCTGGAGGCGGGATAGGACAACTCTCGTAGTTTACAGACTCCCTACACCAGTATAGTCTCGCTTTCCATGTTCAGTAGTGATACATGTACATATACAAGTTGTAGTAGTAGTATCTTATGTGGCTCTACTGGCAAAATGGATCTTACAATAAACAGATCTTTTCAATAAATAAGTCGTGTAAATCATGTGCATTCTACATATTTCTACGCTAGATCACTGGTCAATAACATGCATTATGTTCCACCTCGTTATAAATCGATAGTATCTGTATTCGTGCGTGTTTGTTACTTGAAGCGTTCATAACACGAGATTGACGGTATCTGATGTTTAACTCGCAGATTATGCTTTAACTATTAGGAAATTGAATACACAGACGTGCATTTCATTTCGCATAATCATAGAGACCCTGTTTATGAACCTACGTTTACCACGTCTTCACACGCACAATTTCATTTTTAGTGATAATTCAACTCGGTGTTTTTCCGACTTCGTTACGCGCAATACAATAGGATTACATTGTATATACGTACCACATGAATTCACCAAGGTCATGTAGCATGTATCTCAAATGCAAATTGCAAATGAATGGCGTAGATCCCGTTCAGCCGGCTCATCGGCCGGCTCATCGGGATCTACAGTTTGGATAAAGGTACGTCTGCCATCCGCAATCCAAAATAAAGCAATCAGCATTATGATTCGTCTAGAGCTGTCGTTTCGCAATGTTTCCATCTTGCGAAAACATGCAAATCATCTCAGATATGTGAATCGTCTCGGGTTTTCGCCATCTCGCCTTCCGCTTTTGGAAATATAGTTTGCTGTAACCCGAATTATAAACCGCAGGTAGTGCAAGGCTACTCACCTTGTGTTACAGACAGAAAAGTCGGGTTAGTTTTGCTCATGCTTGTTGATGCAGATCGCGAAGCGAAAACGCGCTATCTTCCACCTGTGGGCGAGGTTGCGAAAATGCAAGCTTGAATATGATAGAATCGCGCGTTTTCGTCTCGCAATCTGGCGATCATACTTCGCAATCTCGCGATCAACCTACATGTATGCTCCATATCGCGAGATCATGAGATTGTAAAATGTCCCTAACAGGACACGTACAAATAGTCTTAGGAGACGATTCTCATGTGCTCCTGAAACATGCTTTTATTAAGAAGTAGAACAAATGTGGACAAACACCAATAATTCTTGACAAAAAACACTGATAATCTTCGTCTTAGGAGAATATTATTATGTGCTACCAATACATGTTTATTGTTTGGGGGAGGGAACATATTTCGATATATCTTATTGGTTACTGTATCGCATCGCCGGTTTTTGCCTTACCTTTTTTCGGGGATTCTGCACCTCCTACTTTTAAATTTCGATGTCCTAAAGTTATGGAATAATTATGTGCGAAAGACAATTACAGAGCCAAATCTTACTAAATAAAATTCTATTTTATTCCATGCGTAATAGTGTCACGAAATGGATACATATGTGTTGAGTAATTGATCTTAAATGTGTGTCTCTGTTGACATCGCGTCGGCGTGTATCAAAGGTCAGATCGGCACGACCTTGTAACCTTTGATGTCTCGCCCTCCAAACGTCACAATCAGCAATGATTACAACCGCACGTGCATATTATGTACAACGTGATCGGGTCAGTAATAAAAAACCGCGAGATTCAGCAAGAGGACACATAACAATCTTCTTATGAGACGAGTATCATATGCTGCCATAATATGGTTATTAGACAAAAATAATATAAAACATGAGAGGTGCGGGGGTGGGGTGGGAGGGGCGTAGCCCTAATCGTACCGGCTCCTTCGGGCCGACAATTACGTCCGGACCGATTGGCATTCTGAAATTTGAGAAGCCCTGCTATTGATACACGAATAAACTTCTGAGAGCAATGCACCCCTCCCCACCCCCACCCCCCACCCCGCACGGTGGCAGAATGGAGAAACTCCTGCAAACTGCTTAACCGGACGCACGGATGGACACACAGTCCAAACAATATAATACCTCCCGGCTTTAACATGTTTAACGAGACCGGGGAGGGCGGGGGCGTAAAATAAACGATTCTGTATTCGTTTTTGTATTCAAATATAGCAATTACTGTCACAAATCCAGTATTTGCACTAAGGGGCGCACTTATATTGCACTTATATTGCGCCTTAAAAAAAATACTCCAATACTCACAAATCTTAAGAGTTCTTCGAAGTTTTCCGACCGCCCCATTGTGTCAGTAATCTGGTAATAAAACCTACGTCATTTTATCTAAAACAAATTGTCCCGCCCTTTAGCACTGGTCTGCGTCACAGGTTCTTGAATAACGGTTCATATATCGGTGTGTTATGTGTTATTTCGGTATCTCTGGTGGTTTGTGGGCATTGTTACCTATATACATGTACAATGTACGTCATCTCCCGCGAAGAGAGTTGCACGTATAACTAGAAGTATTATCCACGCAAATACACCGAAATACACATATGACACCAGCATAATGACCATCTGTCCAAACACCTTCACTGACGAAGCTCCGCCTTCTATCCGTCCGCAGTATTTGACAGGCGCGTGACGGCGTGCAGCTGGTTACAAATCAAAATAGACCAAACAAATTACCCCACGCTAATTATAAATACACACTCGTGTGAAATCGGGTCAGAGAGTAGCAATCCGCGGATAATCCAGGCCACCGTGTCGTGAAAACGATACACAACAATCGGGTCAGCCAGTAGCACTCGATATCGGAAAAATGTACTAGTTTTCATGCACCCCACGCCCAAGTCATATTGATTGTATTGTAGATAGCTTGGAAATGATGTATTAAACTAAGAAAACAAAAGTTATATTTTGAAAATCGATCACACATTCCATTTTATTTTTCAAACATATTTTATCCCCATATTAAATAGGGCACAAAATGCTCTTTATATCAGACATCATATGATACATTTTCTGGCAAAATAAACATTCATTCAACATTACCCCACGTATGGATTGACATTATTATACATTTTATATCAGCCGAAAATGTCCACACTGATATCAGATGCGATAACCGTGTTTCCTTAAAATGTTAACGGACACTACTATTTATTCTCTGTATTTATTTTTTGATATGCAATATCATACTTTATAATCTGTCGCAAATATAATTATTTTCGGGTAACGAATTTAATTAGTATAAATAATTAAAAAATATCATGCCTCATTTGCATATAAAAATAACCTGATACCACCGCGCGTCACTATCAGTAAAATAAATATTACTTTATGATTATATCTGTATATAGGGCACTCTTATTTTTTAGAACTGGTGGAATAGTTATACACTTATTTAATTCCTATAAAGAACAGTGTATACCTACTGAGTGGGCATGTACCTTTAATCTACATGCCACGTACCGGTATTTATTCAATTACCCGCCAATTACCATTGTCATTCTGTATTTATGTCCAGCTAGAGTAATGAGTATTTAACAGTGCAAACTGATCAGAGCTTACTAGTCGCTGCATCACGTGTATGACCTTGTGTAACCTAGAAGAGCTTGTAATCCAACCTCGGACATATGTGTATTGCATGTAATAGCATGTCTAATGATCATAATGATTGTGATGCTTCTATGTTAACACTGTCACGCCTAAGTAACTTGAATCCACTCAGAATTTGTGAATAAAGATCAAACTATCCACAGTGCAGATACTGATGACACGATACATATGGTGGTATATATTAGATATCGAGATATCGAGATGTTAACATAATTGATCCGTCGCAAGTATGTCGACTTAAATATCACTACATGTCAAAAAAATGTGAAACTATGTCGACATGTTGAGATTCATTACGTTTTAATATTTGAGATCATTCGTTTCGCTTTGTCAGTTACCCTACGCCATCGGCCGTATTGTGAACAGTGTAGGCCAAGTTCATAAATACTGCTCTTGTTTAGGGTAATGTTACCCGGCATGCAAAGTGATCGAGCCAGTGCCGTCGTTAAATCAAAGTATTTACATTTAGGGGAATATTGTGGAGGGAAAATAATACACAATAGTCCTCTCAACAAAGGGCGGTATTTAATTTATTATACCGAATAATATTAATTAAGAACATGATTAACGTCGGTATTTCAGAATCTCCTCTAATATTGTCCGCTGCGTTGTGGATTGCCCGCTGCGTTGTGAAGCGGACGACTCTGTAGAATATTTTTTATCACGTGATATGAAATTGACCAATGCAACGCCTAGGAATTGCAATTAGGTATAATAATATACTATATAAATGCCACAATCTACCAGATTAAAGGTACATGCCCACTCAGTAGGCACAAAATGTTCTTTATATCAGAGACCTCATCTGAGACAAAATAAACATACATTCACCATTACCATGATTAACCCACGTATTGATTGGCATTAGCATGCATTTTATATCACACGTAACTTTCCACACTGATATCAGTTATCTTTTGATGTGCAATTATCATACTTTATAATCTCTCGAAAATATTATTTGTTCAGGCAACGCGTTTAATTAGTATAAATAATTAAAAAATACCATGCCTCATTTGCATGTGAAAATAGCCTGATACAACAACGTGAGTCACTATCAGTAAACTAAATATTCTAAATAATTATATCTGTATAGCGGGATACGGACAAAATCCCCCCGGACATAATCCCCCTCCCCCATGATTTTTGACACAGGAGGACAAACTCCCCCCCCCCCACCACCCCCGTCTAAAATGCAGGTAGGACAAAATCCCCAGTCCAAAATCACAGGTAGGACATAATCACCCCCATCAAAATTAAAAAAAAAGCAATATGGTTTGGGACCGACATCAGTATACAAATGTACAAACGATACATACATATTCTTGTTTGACGTTTATTGTGCAACTGAAACTACTTCATTAGATGTGCTTGTTTGATTGTGCAACTGAAAATACACATTAAATGTGCTTGATGTTTGATATTTATTGAGCAAATAAAAGTATTGAATATGACTTAACTTGATTCTGGACGGGGGGATTTTGTCCTACCTTGAATTTTGATGGGGGGTGGGGGGATTATGTCATACCTGTGATTTTAGACGGGGGGATTTTGTCCTCCAGTGTCACAAATCATGGGGGGGGGTATGTCCGGGGGGATTTTGTCCTACACTCCTGTATAGCGGGCACTCGTAATTTTAGAACTGGTGGAATAGTGAAACAATTATACACTTATTTAAATCCTATAAACATGATAAAGAATAGTTTGTGCCTACTGAGTGGACATGTACATTTACATAGCCAATACAACATACAGACATGCCGTGTGCTACGTGCCTTCACGACTGGTCACATATAAACATTGAGCTACTGCGACGATTATCACGGATCTTGAAAGTTTAACTGAGACGATATACAACTCCGGATGTCAGGTATACACTGGGTGTAAGAGCATTGTTTCTCGGAAGCCCATTATACGTGGCACTTCAGTCTGGTGTGACCTATTTAGCATGTTTATTCGAACTAACTGCTATAATTCTAACTGTTTACATCAGCAGTGTCAGATTAATAAATATGACTGTTCCGAGTTGAAGTGCTCGGGGAACTGGCCGGAATAACTCGAAAGAGGCCAGCTGTCGAAGATTTTACACACTTTTGCGCGGTCCTTTATCTTTATTTCCTCGAAATCGGTGGAATAATAATAATTGTGATAAAAATAATATGAGTCTATCTGATATCAGCTGCTTTTGCTGTTCATATATCCAAACAACAAACGTGGCCTGTCGGCACACGAATGCGCCTGGCGGCAGATTGGAGAAACTGTGGCAAAGTTTATTAACCAAAGTGATAATTATTCACAAGCACATGTATGAATGTCATAATTTCCAGGTCATATTACGGGCAGTGTTGATGTGTGGCATTTGTCTAGAAGTATGATGTATTGAAATATTAAAGTATTCCATCAAGGAATATAGAAGATATGACAGAAATGAGAAGCTTCGGCGAACGTCTTAATGCGGGTAAAAGTTCAAAGTTGTCATAGTAAAAAGGTCAAGGTCATATTAAGGGCAGCATGGATGTGTGGAATTTGTCCACAAGTATACTGTGTTGAAATATTTAAGTAATCATTCAAGGGATATAAAAGTTATAACATAATTTCGAAACTCCGGCGAACTTCTTAATGTGCCGGACACACGGACACACAGTCTAAACACTATATGCCTCCGGCTCTAACGATACAGGGGGCAAAAAACGTCCACCTACGAACACGTCGATTCCCCTCCGTGTAACAAATACTCCCAGTTTCGCACAATAACCAGTGTGTACTGATCTCAAGGGAACGGTTGCCAAACATGCCATCAGTTCAGTATATGATCATGATCACGGTCCCGTGGAATTACCAGGGGAGATGTCAGTTCAAACCGCCAGTTGTGTCATCATCTGGGCCAGTGGAGAGAGAGAGAGAGAGAGAGAGAGAGAGAGAGAGTAACCAAGTGGTAACTCGTGATACCTGACCAAGGTGTGACCAGGCTTACGTACAGACATCATCCCCTTTTTTTCTGCGGAGTCGTAATAATTATTAATCTGGTAAATAATCCCTCATCGTCGATATAGTCAATAACCTGTATCACGTACACGTGAGTTACTGTGCCTTTGCAGACCGTTACCGCCGGTCAGTCTCGATATTATAATCCACTCCCGTGCATCAGTATGTGACCTGAGAGAATGAACGATTATTATTATGATGACAATTAACCATTTCACCCTAGATAACTTACATGGATTCGTCCATGATGAATTTTAGATGATTCCATATATTGAACAGGTTGTGTTGTAATATAGGGATACCTATTTGTGCTCGTCCATTCTTTATATATGATATTTTCGGGCAAAATAAACATTCATTTACCATTAACGGACGTGTTAATTGACATTATCATACTGTTGATACGCAACTTGAATTGCCACTTTGATATCATGAGCAATAACCGTGATTCCTTAAAATGTTAACGAAAACACATATGTATTCTCTCTATTTATCTGTTGTGTACAATGGTGGTTTCGACATACGTTAAACGGATGATTCAAATATATTTATATATTTATCTTATATGTAATGATGATTCAAATAAGTGACGGAGTTTTATATAGAAAACAAAGCTTAGTCAGATGATTATGTCCGGTCCCTAAATTATGTTCGCTCATTTATAAATGCACGCACGTATGGTACGTCTGTACTCAAATACACACACTACATAGTGGATATCCATCGATATTTCTTTCATGAGTACCGACAATAGCGCATGCCAGAGACGTTACCGCTGTTTATTTGATGTCGATAGCAATATCAGTGAAATACGGCGATGTGATAAATAGAGAATAGTAAGTTAGTGACGTGAATGTGAAAATATCTGGCAAGTCTTAGGAAACGGGATGGGCAAGGCTCTGCCGAGCACATCCCGTTTCCGTGCCGTGTCAGATATTTTTCCCATTCCCGGCACTAACCTACTATTCTATTTATCCCGTCAACACCTACAAATGGCTTTAAAATGCAAAAAAAAGTAACCACATTCACCGCATATATTCATACGCGGTGATTAGGTCGTATTGACATGATATCAAAAATGTTTCACGGCACCGTGTTTCACGGCACATACGCACTGTGTTGAGGGGATAAACATGATAAATACGACAACTTCCATATCGCTGATATGTACCTGTCATACTTTTCGCTGTAAATAATTGTATTGTAACATGATTGCGGACTTTTTAGTTTTGTCGAGTTATATAACGGAAAACTCGCGCGTTTGTTTGTGTGTGCTTCTGTCCATCAGAATATTGGGTTTGTTTTGCTTACCCGTTTGGCGGGTTAATCAATGGCTGTGGCCACCAAATTTGAGTTTATTTCGCACGTGTGTAATTTTAATAAACTTGCGGGTTTGTATATTTATGTAGCTACGCTGGATGTACACTTTAACCGTCGTAGATTCAGAAGACAATAACAATTTATGTTCAGGAGTCACAGAGCTTGCTGAGAAGGTGAATCAGCTTGTTAGTGTTCATTAATTTTAGGTGCACCAAATCTCTTCGCAACCTCTACCTTCTACTCGGCTCTTACGAGCAACAGGGAATACCATTCACATCGATGAATAATTACAAACAGAATGAATATTGCACACTAAAATTGACTAACCTCACATACACGACACTTTTATGGACCAACCGTAAATAAAAAAGCAAACACATTTGCATTCTTCAATATATTGCGCAGACCGTCAATATCGCCCACAAACGGTCAATTTTATTGAGGGGAATATTATGGAATATTACATGCTACCCAGTGGTTTACTGTGATTCTAGAGGGATTTATTTCCTTGAAGGATGTTCGCGAGAAGTAATTGACGTCATGTTTTAACGTCAAAATTGTCAATTGTGACAACGTTATAAGCTGGTCTAAGAGCAAATTTCACATTTTTTCGAGGAGCATGTAATATACAATTTATTCCGCTACCATTTTGAAATACCGGATTTATTTCCCCTGGCCTGCTCCGCACTCGTTTCTTTATCGGATGTCTCGGGAAATAAATCCCGTATTTCAAAATGGTAGTGGAATAAATTATAGTTATCTCCCCGAGGAAGCAATATCTCTGAAGGCGATAGCCAAAGGGGAGGTAATCCACAACATTTCCCTCAACCAAGGGCGGTATTTATTTTATTTAATTATGACGAAAACAAATATGATAACATCGTCATCGACCAGGAACAAATGTAACTTATGCAAGAAAATAAATTCGAAACCACCGATGTTCAGTAACTTATTATACTGCTTTGCGTTCAATAATTCAATAAGTTTTGCAACATTTCGCATTTTTTAGTTAGCAGAAAGCCAACTATAATTTAAAAACTTATGCACCCGGTGCGATCAGAAACCGCGACCACGACGACGGCAACGTCGTGTAACTGAAATCGTCGGTATTAGCACTGCGCCACGACGTTTCGGGAATGTTCGGCTAACGCGAGGTTCATATTGTAATTTATCTCAACACAGTGCCTCTGTTTCGTGAAACACGGTGACGTGAGATATATTTGATATCCTGTCAGTAAGACATAATCGCGGTCACAAAAATGTGTAGTGTTGACCAATGGCAGTGCTGGTTGATCAGATTGGTGAAAATGGGATTGTTCACAGCGTGCCGGTTAAATTTCGCAAATAAAAACGTTATCGTCGGAAAATAGAATTGTTAAAATTAAATTTTCTGGATGTCAAATCAATTTCCATTAAGACCCTCAATATCTAATCGTTTGCTCTGTACCCCATTATGTGCGTCATTCAGACATGACTGACGTCATAATTATAAGTACATAAATATGTCTACGCCATTTAAAATAAAAAATGGCTGCTCCCAGTGATTCCAGTCAGGTATAAACGAATACAATTGTTGTTTGTCGTGTTAATTATTATTCGCAATCGCAGATCGCTATCCTTGCAGAACATGCTCCGAATGAAAATGGATGGGTCCGGTGAATTTTGAGAGTATATTTCGTTGAAAAGAAGCTGCAATTTCACATTGTCGGTGACAAAATATAAACCATTCTTTATCGAACTATGTTCTGAGCGCCAAAGTGTGTTTGATGCAATTCGGTTCTAATTTATCTCCTTTTGAAGGCTAAATGAATTAAGTTGATTTAAATGCTGTTTTACAATTTTGACGGGATAATTAGAATATGGTCGAGACGCTAGTTTTTGGGTTGGTCGGCGAATTCGGTGTATTCACATATTATGTAATTTATAGACATGTGTGCAGCCGCTATGTGCGTTACGTCAGGTGATTAAAATAGCACGTCTTTACTACGTACATTAAGTCCTTTAACAATGTCTGAGTCCGCCATTAATCTGATCTTTAATATTGTTAAAATCATAAACATGATAAACAATAGAAAGGTTTCGAATTTTCCTTCACTGTGTCTCATTCATCTGCGAGATGATCAACAGCCAATGAAAACTCGGGACGAATTCGCAGATTTATTACACTTTCGGAACATACCTAGAAAACTCCAACCATAAATAGAGGATCTCAAACGAGTTTCCATTTGATATGATATTTATGAAACGAGTCACGCACCGAGCATTTATGCACCGAGCCTCTGGCGAAACTAACATTACTATCTTACTCTATGTGCCTGGGAGAGAATGAGCCGAACAATCAACGGCTGAATCTAATCAGTAACTGTTGCTCCCTCAATACACGACCTCAATACACAACATCTGTGTGTCAGGTGTGATGTGTGTCCGACCACAGGTGAAGTGACGGACCATGGTTTATAAATACATTAAATATACAAAACGAGGATGGCCGCGGCCCGCATGTCGAGCCCGCCGAGGCATTTTATGGTCTCAGAGTGTATTTATTTGATGTTTGATGCCCACTAAACATACAAAGTTTCAAGCAATTCTGACTTACGGTTACAGAGATAGTAGATATGTGAACACTTTAACGCAAATTTTGACAGAAACTTTAACGCAAACATTTGACCTTGACCTTGACTTTTGGCTACTACCAACATTAAATTTAAAACAAGATTTATATGCAAGAACTTTTTCATCAAAAAGTTACCCTCCCCATTTCTTGTATTTCAAGAAATTCCATGAAACATTGATTTGATAGGTAAATTAAATCCAACTCCCCCCCCCCCCCCCCTCCGCCAACGTCTTATTAAATTCCCATAGGAACATTGTATTCGAAATAAAATAAATACATATATATATATACATTGTATATATATATTCGAATTTCATGAAATAAGAAAATGGAAGGGTGAGCTTTTTGTTATATATTTTTTAGATTTATTGCATTTACTATTCAAATGTTCGTCGGCAGAAAAATGTGGAACAAACAGTAATCCGCTTCATCACGTTTTGCACATATCTGAGACCTAATGACTTGAAGGACCCCACATACAGGTAATACACATCGATATCCATGATATATAATCATGGTGTGTTAGCACCACTCATTTGAAATATTTCACTGAGATGGTTCAAATGAATGGTACCACCATACATTATACTTCTATTTTGATATAAACAGGATATAACAATATTTTTCATGAAAATGTATCCTAAATAAACTGCAATTGAATATACAGTAGAACCTCTCCAAACCGGACACCCAAACACATTTGTATTCTTAATTATGGTGGCTTCAATTTAGAGTTATCTATTATATTAATATGTGTTCTTGTTCTCAAATCACACCTCATTTCTTGGAGTGCTTATTTGTTTTACACCATTTGCTCGCAATACATACATGTACAACTGTGAAACCACATGGGTTGTTACTAGATGTCAGACAGTTATAGCTGCTCAACTGACCAATGGTCTGATCATATGATTTAAAAGCCACGTTGTAATCAGATTATATACATCATGATTTGATTGGGATAATTAAACAGTTATAAAACTGCAATCTTTCAGATCTCCGGAGAGAATCACGTTAGCCCTTTATTAACTTTATTAAAGGCACTGGGTCGCAGATGTGCATAGACAGGGATACAACAGAATAGGAAAATAGTTTAATTTTAATGTCTGTCTTTTTATGTTTTGAAAGTTTTGTAAGAGTTTCTCAAATCACCTATAATTTCTGTTTGCCTACAGCTAATATCTTCATATTGCACACATGCATTACTTAGTAACGAAACACCATTCCGCATTTGTTTTCATTCGGACTCTTGATATATATGCTTAACAGGTGCCATAATACATAAGACCAACTAATACATGCATATATGATGTACATGAATCTTGATATGATATCATATGAGTAAACAACACATTCATTGCTAAAAGAAAAATTATAGATTTCTTTCACTTTTGTATACAAATGAACATCCATATTGTCACATACTACAATCCTAAATTAGATTTACAATCGTGTCATATTTAGAGGTCCGACAACAAATACATACATGTATTGTGACAATAATGTTCATTCATTTTTAGATAGTCTTATGACCACTACAAGAGTATGATTTCATTATAGGCACTCACTGATTTACCCGTTATTTAACCGTTATTACCAGCTGGGACATTGTATACATATACATTTCAAACTGACAGTTTACTTTTCTTCTGCAGTTTGTTTATTATGTTATCATATTAATATTGCATGCTATGCAGATTTAATTAATGCTTATTTCTATATTATTTCATCTATAAACTATAATATTATCTAGCGGCGCTTTCAAATCGCTGTTCAGTTTATTTCAACACCATGGCATCTAAGATAATAGAAACGTTTAATATGACTGATCACTAGCAGCAGACGCCGTTCAGCGGAAGTTGCTGGTTATATACTATAATTTCTACTACACTATTGCACAAAACCTTTTAACATTTGAATTGCGCCGCTGCCTCTTTACTATGGATACGATCATGAATACACGTATATAATGTGCACCGAGGTCAATGTCACTGGGGACTTGTGTTCTAATATCAAGCTGAATATATTACAGTTTTATGCAGATATTCAGCTCTCATTTGTGGTTTTCTCCATAACCTACAGGTTAAATAGGGTTTCGAACCCGTTGCTTGGCTTATTATCACGACTATACACTACTGTGCTCTTATACACCGTATGCGCTAAATATTTCTGATGATAAACCTTTTTATTTTATAAACGATAAATGATGACTGATCATCTTTTTGTTTTAAACTGTACAAGTGTAGTATTATAATGGGTAAACTTTGGAACATTTAGCCTTCCGCCTTCAATACAGCGGTAAACCCTATCAATTGCCATAGCTAATGCCTCTTCTATGGAACGCCAAATCTACATAAACTCAAATAATTAATGCTAGCTTCAAATAATTAGTGCTCTCTCATTAGTGCTCTCTCAATTTCAATTAGTGATCTCTCTAATTCAATTTGTGCTCTCTCTAATTCAATTTGAGCTCTCTCTAATTCAATTTCATTAATAGAGAGAGCATGAATTACATTTGAGAGAGCACTAATTGAATTTGAGATATCACTAATTGAATTTAAGAGAGCACAAATTGAATTAGAGAGAGCACTAATTTAATTTGAGAGAGCACTAATTGAATTAAAGAGAGCATTAAATGTATGTGTTTTTGAGCTCTCTGCAAATAATATAGAGCTAGCACGAATTCAATTAATGCTCTCTCTAATTCAATTATAGATCTCTCTAATTCAATTAGTGCTCTCTCTAATTGAATTTGTGCTCTCTCTAATTCAAATGTGTGCTCTCTCTAATTCAATTTGTGCTCTCTTTAATTCAATTTGTGCTCTCTCTAATTCAATTTGTGCTCTCTCTAATTCAATTTGTGCTCTCTCTAATTGAATTGAATTTGTGCTCTCTCTAATTGAATTAAATTTGTGCTCTCTCTAATTCAATTTGTGCTCTCTCTAATTCAATTTGTGCTTTCTCTAATTCGATTTGTGCTGTCTCTAATTGAATTTGTCTCTCGAATGTGTGCTCTCTCTAATTCAATTTGTGCTCTCTCTAATTCAATTTGTGCTCTCTCTATTAATTATCATTACAGCTAGCGTTAATTCAATTAAAGAGACGTCATCTTGTATATCTTGACGGCTATTCTACATAAATGTATCGTCATTTTACCTAAATATATGCATTACATACATAATGTTTGTAGATTAATAGTATTCGTATATGTTGGTATTTATACTTTCCATTCAAAACTTGATTATAAAAGGTATGATTAGTGTTAGGAACAATACAAAATGACTAATATTTGAACTGTGACGTTGAATATGACCTTGACCCTGCATCACATGTCATCTTCCTTCATTTCAAATTTTAGTTCTTATTATAGTATGCATATAGTATTGCCATCAAACATTGAAGCACTGGTTTATAGAGTGATTTGAACAATTATACATGTTAATGCTTATTTTCAAAACAGCGGCCATCTTGGACGCCATCTTGGACGACATCTTGAATATCTCCATGGTTACTCGACATATTTCCATTTCAACTATATATGTTCATTATATATTGTCTGTAGAGTATTCTGATATGCTGATATGTATACTTTTGTAAAATTTGTAGGGTCCGTACCTCAGACTGACTGGCATTGGAACATATACATATTTTCATTGAAGTTGATCTCTTTGTGCTGAAATATTTTGGATTCCTGTCCTCAAGATGTACCGCAACATGACACATATGTTGATTTCGTCAAATATTGAAGTTGATTTTTCACCAAAAGTGGAATATACTTTGTACACTCTATCATAGAATAGCCGTCCAGGATGTTGAATATATATTCAATTTATCAATCAGCGAGTGTCCTAAATTTGCAAAACTATGTCAAACCACTGCGAGGAGGAGGAGGAGGCAAACTTCGAACAACAGTATGTACTGTGTAACTGTGCATCCCCTCATATCGTGTAGATACAAAAGTTCTTTCCGTATCTTCACATTGTTCATATTATGACTAGTGTAGAGCCACGTCAGTCTGTGTGGATCATTGGTGACCAGTGCATACACATGTCAGTCTCTCCAATTTAATTAGTGATCTCTTTAATTCAATTTGTGCTCTCTCTAATTCAAATTGTGCTCTCTCTAATTCAATTTGTGCTCTCTCTAATTCAATGTGTGCTCTCTCTAATTCAATTTGTGATCTCTCTAATTCAATTAGTGCTCTCTCTAATTGAATATGTGCTCTCTCTAGTTGAATTTGTGCTCTCTCTAATTCAATTTGTGCTCTCTCTAATTCAATTTGTGCTTTCTTTATTAATTATCATTACAGCTAGCGCTAATTGAATTAAAGAGAGCACAAATTGAATTTGAGAGAGCACAAATTGAATTAGAGAGAGCACAAATTGAATTAGAGAGATCACTAATTGAAATTGAGAGAGCACTAATAGAATTAGAGAGAGCACTCATTATTTGAAGCTAGCATTAATTATTTGAGTTTATGTAAATTTGGGGTTCCATAAACATGTGACCTTTGAGTGGCCTGCACATCAGCATATTCTGATAAGGGCGTACACCTCTACTTTACATAACTATGACAGAAATATCGCCGTGACTGGAGAAATGGGGCTGATTCGATTTGTGACCAGTAGCTTCTGATCAAATAAAACACTCATGTAGTGTGTTTGTTTGTTGGGGTTTAACGGCCTATCAACAGCTAAGGTCATTTAAGGCCGGGTCAATGGGTTTATTACTAAATCCCATATATTACTTGTATAAGTGCATGTACATGTTCAAGTACATGTACAAATGGGTAGAACATCCCAAAATCAGAACTGAATATTTAAAATAAAAAACTATATATTCACCCCTGAAATCAGAATAATCCTGATCTGGTGCCAGGTCCTCGCCACACCAGAATCACTTGCACTCATATAGTATATTACCGCTAAACCCATAGGCCCCATTTATCCAGTCACAGCCACAAATACAAACACAAAGACTCAGTCGCCTAAATTGTACATTGATGAGTGTATGTGGCTGCATCTGGGGAGATTACGCCGAAAATAACCATAATTGCGAATTACAGTGAAACATCACTAAACCGGACATCCTGGGAGGGTCCCCAGGGTGTCCGGTTTAGAGAAGTTTCACTGTAAATCAGGCATGTGATCATTCTGAGTCATATATGTGTGCTATGAGATCCCGAACAGACATTATCACCTGAGATTAATGACCAAAACACTCGTCAAAAATAAGACCACATGTGTATTATTGGTGTTCGGTTTATAGAGGTTTCACTGTGTAGACACAGGTGAGTGCACACAGCTGCTCAATCCGATCAGTGTACAGAGGGCTCGCCATTCAGCGTTCACAATAACGTACATGTTGTCCTGTAGTCGATTTCACAAATATTGCTAAGCATACTTATCTAGCAAAGTGTACTTTGAGGGAGTAATCATTCATTTTTCACGAATTGGATTATTTCATATATAACTAACGACTGTATATATTTGATGATTAAAAGCATGCAGAATTATAAGACTGACTTTATTACATTAAATGTAATAAATTCAGCATAATAAAAATTAATAAATTTATCCTTAAATTAAACATTTCTCCCTCAAAGTGTACTTTTCAAGATAAGTATACTTTGCAACTTTGGTGAAATCGGCTACTGAGCGTAATAAATAAACCATCCAGCAGAGAGATATGTACGCAGGGGACATAGAATTTTTTGTTATTAATTCGTTCCCACGAAATAACAATTCGTTTCCCCAATATAAGAATTATTTCCCATCAATTAGTAATTCGTTCCCTCAATTTAACAATTTGTTCCCACGAAATAACAAGTCGTTCCCACGGGAACGAATTGTTATATCGTGTGAACGAATTGTTAATTCGAGGGAACGAATTGTTAAATTGAGGGAACGAATTGTCATTTCGTGGGAACGAATTGTTATATCGTGGGAACGAATTGTTAATTCGAGGGAACGAATTGTTAAATTGAGGGAACAAATTGTTATTTCGTGGGAACGAATTAATAAAAAAATCCATGTCCCCTGCGGGGCTCCGTAGATATGTACAGGTACGTTGTGTAACTCGTGGGAACGAGATGCTATGTCAAGTGAACGAGATGTTATGTCGTTGGAACGAGATCCTATCTCGTGGAAACGAGATGCTAAAACAGAGTAAACCCTGGTGCAAGTGTCATACGTTTATGAACTTACTGGTACACAGTGTAGACCTTGACCAGAATGCATATAACCATAGACATAATAACAGTGTAAACCCGTACATGAATCTGTCAAACATAAAACGAAATACAAATTGTGTAGATCCAAATCAGATGGCATATATTCATGAACAGAATGACAGTGCACTCTTACAAGATTATGTGATTCTTTGAATGAATGACAAATAGTGTAGACCCAGATCATCAGGCAGTGTGAATACAATCTCGTCTCTGGCTACATTGGTCCCAAGTTGTATATGCTAAATTTCTCAATTACAATGCATTCTATGGCTTCTCAATACAATGACCTATATTTCGGATTATGACATAGGGTGAAATTGGGTCTATGCCACTGTTGACCAGTCTAGCTCCTGATTTTATAGCACACTCCTCCCGCAGACTGGAAAGGATGCATTGTTTGTTAAAAGTATGTTGGGTTGATACAATGGTAAATGGTGTAAACCCTGATCAAACTATGTGAATAAGTTGAATGAGAGTTGCTGCAAAATCCAACATTCCATTTTCCCAATAAGACACAAAATGTGCCCAGTCACAAATGTCATTGGTGCTGTTGTATTGTTCACTGTCGATGACCACACCAGTGATATGTGTTCACCTGACATTTGAATGGGGATTACCTGGCCACGTGACCAATACGGTACAGGCCTAGTCACAGCTCAGTCAGTTGAAGTGAAGACAGAAGACCGGTAAGTCAATTTTGTTACATGTAGCACTAATAATATGTGTTGATGGTGTATTTTCACAACATGACCTTTCTTGTATACTTTTGCGAAAGTCTTCTGTCCGTTAGTCCGTCCATCCGTCCACCCGTCCGTCTGTCTGGATGTCTGTCTGTCTGTCTGTCATTCACGCTTTCCATTTCCATTTCCTATAACATATTTGCCGTATTAACCAGGGGCCCGTTTCACTAAACTTCGTACGACTAAAATGTTCGTAAGTGCAAATGCAGGATCGTCTGGAAATTTCAATTGATACAGTTGATCAATTGATTCAATTGTTTATAAGAAAACAATGTTATTGTGAAATGTATAGACTATCATAAGTTTGCACTTACGAACATTTTAATATTACGAAGTTTAGTGAAAAGGCCCCCAGTAAATGGAAGCTTCACATGTGTGTGCGCGCACGCATGTGCATGTGCGTGCGTGCCATCATTCATTTGTTCATGCAATGTCCCCAACACGTTCCCCTGTGCCCAATGTAAAGGCCGTAATTTCCTTGTGGTGTGTCAATGGGCAAAGCATTTGTATGCCTCCGCCACCGAATGGTGATGGGGTGGGGGCATATAGTGTTACCGGCGTCCGTACGTACGTCCCGAAATCTTACGCTCGGGTAAATTCTCTAATTGCATTGCTCTAATGGTTCTCTAACGCCCTGTGACAAATCCACAATAGTCCATCTCCGCTAAGCCCAGGTTCAAGGTCACATACTTGGTGCGTTCGAAATCGTAACGCTCGGGTAAATGTATTATACGGTCCGTTTCCTTAATTGAATCTGATTGGTATTTCACACACACACACACACACGCGCACACACGCGCGCACACACGCGCACACACGCACTGTTTTAATGGTCCTCTACCACCCTGTGACAAATCCACGATCGTCCTGCCCCCGCTAAGCCCAAGGTCACATACTTGGTGCATTCGTAACCTTAACGCTCGGGCAACTGTGTTATAATTTATGTTTCCCTGCATAGATCTGCTTGATATTTCACACACACATTGCTCTTATGGTTCTCTCATGCTGTGTGAAAAACAATGCTCATGCCGCCATAACATGACCGTGACCTGTTTGACCTTTACATTGTTGCAGACGTCAACATGTAACATTTTTGTACTTGTTTCTTCATCATCATATACCTTAATTATTACTTGATACATGTGAGCATGACATTGACCTTTTTGACCTTCGCATGATTGTGGAAACACTTAGCCACTTTTTACATCAAAAATTTTGTACGCATTTATTTCTTCATCATCATATAACTTTAATATTACATGATGTATTGCTTCAATATTTGAGCACTTGCTACATTTGGAACACATTTATGCTGCTATTAACACGACTTGTTCGTCCCATTTATCATGTTACGGTCAAATGCCCTGGCAGGCGCGACACCGCTTCCGTGGTGGACTTATTGTATATTATTATATCCGGTTTGGCTAGGCAACATTAGGAACTTACTTGGTGAGTCTCGGAATCCCGACGCGTTTCCTCATTTCATCCAATTACTTTAAGATTAAAAGACACTATCATGGTAATCTCTATATCATTATTGTTATCAGAGCCCAAACTCATGGGCATAGCGGCCGGGATAAATCATCCATATTCATCCATTTCCAGACTCTATAGTCATAACGTTTATTTTGGTGGTAGCAATTTTGAAAAACTGAAACGATATTTCCTGTGGCACATTTTTATGTTTTATTTTAAATTTGGTATGCATGTTAACACAAAAAGAAGCGTATTTATTTTCAAGATTGATTTGATGATTAATCTCCTCCTGGTGGCCATTTTTAGCGTCGTCGGCGTAGGCGTCCACAATCATAACGTTGGGTAAACGTCTTATAACTTCTGTTTCCTTACATGGAACACCTTGCTATTTCATACATGCATTCCTCAGATAACCCTCTATCATGCTGTAGCAAATCCATGACCCACCACCCAACCCTTACACAAAGGTCAAGGTCACAAACTTGGCACATTCATAAACTTAACGTTGGGTAAATGTCTTATAGGTTAGAAGACACCAAATGGTGCGAAACCGCCCATACGAATAGTGAAAGTAGGAGAGACTGGCCTTATTGGATGGCATTCGGTTAAATTGTATAGTAAAACTATTTGGGGGTGTCTAACCTAAAAGGTATGCCTAGGCCCTATGTGAGATATGTTTTTTTGTAGAATTTGAAGTTGGAAGTGTATGTTTCTTGTAGCTATGTCTCTGGGAACATAATTTAAAGTTACCACTCGCGACAAGAGTAATCGAGCGGACTCCGCGATGCAACACATTTGTTCTTTTTGTATCGCAGACGGACAGTTATCGGCTTCAAAATCTTCTAAAATCTTGATTTCTCACCTTTATTTAGTCAAATATAATAAACCAGTGTATGTAAATTACCTGTAGGTGATTGGGCTTGGAATGTGACAGTAATATACACCAAAACAGTAATTATAGTGTGTTTTTCTTTCTTTTTTCATTGATATTGGCTTCCTGATGGACAATTAAGAAGTTCGGGAAAGTGGCGCGACATCGCGACGCTGTTCCCAAAATTTGCCAAAATTAGGCGTAAGTGTATTGTTTTCGCATATCGGTATAGTACCAATACACTAGTACTCAAAAAACATTGTTTTTCCTTTCCTCCTGTGTCATAAAGCAAATTTCTTGACTGACCGTTCCAAGCCAGTACCCATGTGTCTGTCGACCATTCCAGAGTGGCATACATGTTGGTATAGTTTCAGTGATGAGTCTTTATATGTAGAATGGTTAGCATATAACACTAATTTAGGGTAATGTTATGTGATTTTATGGAGATTTGTGCTTTTAATTCATCATCTATTGAAATTCTCCATAGTTCTGTAGAAGCTCAATTTCAGGCAGAATGTGGACAGTCATATGGTGGAGTTACATAGCTGCTGTGTGACAACCATTTGAGATATTTGCTCCAAACTTGGTACTGTATCCAGGAATAGAAGCTAGTTTTGAATAGTGAATATTGTAGAATGAGTTGTAGTGGGACTGGTACACAAAAGTAGTCCGGTATAAACAAATAGTGCGGGTGTTTTGAGGTCACAGACACCGTTTGCTTGCAAATCTTGATCCATTGCTACCCAGTTTCACTTGAGGAACATTTTGGGGTGCCTTTAACACCAGTTTTCAGCATATTTGTAGCATTTAAAAGAAAACACTGAAACTGTTGGTCACTTGATGTACACGGAGTTTCCGTGGCCAACAAATGTACACAATATTGGAGGATATGACAAGGTTGGATTTTTCTTTCTTAGGAGTAAGTGAACCTATTGTTTGTTTAGTCCATGCAGAACCAGTACAGACTGGCTGCAGGTCATGTACAAGTGGGTCCCACAACATCCATACGAATAGTGAAAGTAGGAGAGACTGGCCTTATTGGATGGCATTCTGTTAAATTGTATAGTAAAACTATTTGGGGGTGTCTAACCTATAAGGTATGCCTAGGCCCTATGTAAGATATGTTTTTTTGTAGAATTTGAAGTTGGAAGTGTATGTTTCTTGTAGCTATGTCTCTGGGAACATAATTTAAAGTTACTGCGACAAGAGTAATCGAGCGGACTCCGTGATGCAACACATTTGTTCTTTTTGTATCGCAGACGGACAGTTATCGGCTTCAAAATCTTCTAAAATCTTGATTTCTCAGCTTTATTTAGTGAAATATAATAAACCAGTGTATGTAAATTACCTGTAGGTGATTAGGCTTGGAATGTGACAGTAATATACACCAAAACAGTAATTATAGTGTGTTTTTCTTTCTTTTTTCATTGATATTGGCTTCCTGATGGACAATTAAGAAGTTCGGGAAAGTGGCGCGACATCGCGACGCTGTTCCCAAAATTTTGCCAAAAATTAGGCGTAAGTGTATGTTTTCACATATCGGTATAGTACCAATACACTAGTACTCAAAAAACATTGTTTTTCCTTTCCTCCTGTGTCATAAAGCAAATTTCTTGACTGACCGTTCCAAGCCAGTACCCATTTTGTCTGTCGACCATTCCAGAGTGGCATACATGTTGGTATAGTTTCAGTGATGAGTCTTTATATGTAGAATGGTTAGCTATAACACTATTTAGGGTAATGTTATGTGATTTTATGGAGATTTGTGCTTTTAATTCATCATCTATTAAAATTCTCCATAGTTCTGTAGAAGCTCAATTTAAGGCAGAATGTGGACAGTCATATGGTGGAGTTACATATCTGCTGTGTGACAACCATTTGAGATATTTGCTCCAAACTTGGTACTGTATCCAGGAATAGAAGCTAGTTTTGAATAGTGAATATTGTAGAATGAGTTGTAGTGGGACTGGTACACTTATATAAGGTATGCCTAGGCCCTATGTGAGATATGTTTTTTTGTAGAATTTGAAGTTGGAAGTGTATGTTTCTTGTAGCTATGTCTCTGGGAACATAATTTAAAGTTACTGCGACAAGAGTAATCGAGCGGACTCCGCGATGCAACACATTTGTTCTTTTTGTATCGCAGACGGACAGTTATCGGCTTCAAAATCTTCTAAAATCTTGATTTCTCAGCTTTATTTAGTGAAATATAATAAACCAGTGTATGTAAATTACCTGTAGGTGATTGGGCTTGGAATGTGACAGTAATATACACCAAAACAGTAATTACAGTGTGTTTTCTTTTTTCATTGATATTGGCTTCCTGATGGACAATTTAAGAAGTTCGGGAAAGTGGCGCGACATCGCGACGCTGTTCCCAAAATTTGCCAAAAATTAGGCGTAAGTGTATTGTTTTTGCATATCGGTATAGTACCAATACACTAGTCTCAAAAAAAAACATTGTTTTCCTTTCCTCCTGTGTTATAAAGCAAATTTCTTGACTGACCGTTCAAGCCAGTAGTACCCATTTGTCGTCGACCATTTCCAGAGTGTCATACATTTTGGGTATTAGTTTTCAGTGATGAGTCTTTATATGTAGAAATGGTTAGCTATAACACTATTTAGGGTAATGTTATGTGATTTGTTTATGGAGATTTGATGCCTTTTTAATTCATCATCAATTAAAATTCTCCATAGTTCTGTAGAAGCTCAATTTAAGGCAGAATGTGGACAGTCATATGGTGGAGTTCATATCTGCTGTGTGACAACCATTTGGAGATATTTTTGCTCCAAACTTGGTACTGTAATCCAGGAATAGAAGATAGTTTTGAATAGTGAATATTGTAGAAGAGTTGTAGTGGGACTGTACACTTATATAAGGTATGCCTAGCCCTATGTGAGATATGTTTTTTTGTAGAATTTGAAGTTGGAAGTGTATGTTTCTTGTAGCTATGTCTCTGGGAACATAATTTAAAGTTACTGCGACAAGAGTAATCGAGCGGACTCCGCGATGCAACACATTTGTTCTTTTTGTATCGCAGACGGACAGTTATCGGCTTCAAAATCTTCTAAAATCTTGATTTCTCAGCTTTATTTAGTGAAATATAATAAACCAGTGTATGTAAATTACCTGTAGGTGATTGGGCTTGGAATGTGACAGTAATATACACCAAAACAGTAATTACAGTGTGTTTTTCTTTCTTTTTTCAATGATATTGGCTTCCTGATGGACAATTAAGAAGTTCGGGAAAGTGGCGCGACATCGCGACGCTGTTCCCAAAATTTGCCAAAATTAGGCGTAAGTGTATTGTTTTTGCATATCGGTATAGTACCAATACACTAGTACTCAAAAAACATTGTTTTTCCTTTCCTCCTGTGTCATAAAGCAAATTTCTTGACTGACCGTTCCAACCAGCCAGTACATTTGTCTGTCGACCATTCCAGAGTGGCATACATGTTGGTATTGTTTCAGTGATGAGTCTTTATATGTAGAATGGTTAGCTATAACACTATTTAGGGTAATGTTATGTGATTTTATGGAGATTTGTGCTTTTAATTCATCATCTATTAAAATCTCCATAGTATTCTGTAGAAGCTCAATTTAATAAAGGCAGAATGTGGACAGTCATATGGTGGAGTTACAATAGCTGCTGTGTGACAACCATTTGAGATATTTGCTCCAAACTTGGTACTGTATCCAGGAATAGAAGCTAGTTATGAATAGTGAATATTGTAGAATGAGTTGTAGTGGGACTGGTACACTTATATAAGGTATGCCTAGGCCCTATGTGAGATATGTTTTTGTAGAATTTTGAAGTTGGAAGTGTTATGTTTCTTGTAGCTATGTCTCTGGGAACATAATTTAAAGTTACTGCGACAAGAGTAATCGAGCAGGCACTCCGCGATGCAACACATTTGTTCTTTTTGTATCGCAGACGGACAGTTATCGGCTTCAAATCTTCTAAAATCTTGATTTCTCAGCTTTATTTAGTGAAATATAATAAACCAGTGTATGTAAATTACCTGTAGGTGATTAGGCTTGGAATGTGACAGTAATATACACCAAAACAGTAATTATAGTGTGTTTTTTTTCTTTTCTTTTTTCATTGATATTGGCTTCCTGATGGACAATTAAGAAGTTCGGGAAAGTGGCGCGACATCGCGACGCTGTTCCCAAAATTTGCCAAAATTAGGCGTAAGTGTATTGTTTTCACATATCGGTATAGTACCAATACACTAGTACTCAAAAAACATTGTTTTTCCTTTCCTCCTGTGTCATAAAGCAAATTTCTTGACTGACCGTTCCAAGCCAGTACCCATTTGTCTGTCGACCATTCCAGAGTGGCATACATGTTGGTATAGTTTCAGTGATGAGTCTTTATATGTAGAATGGTTAGCTATAACACTATTTAGGGTAATGTTATGTGATTTTATGGAGATTTGTGCTTTTAATTCATCATCTATTAAAATTCTCCATAGTTCTGTAGAAGCTCAATTTAAGGCAGAATGTGGACAGTCATATGGTGGAGTTACATATCTGCTGTGTGACAACCATTTGAGATATTTGCACCAAACTTGGTACTGTATCCAGGAATAGAACCTAGTTTTGAATAGTGAATATTGTAGAATGAGTTGTAGTGGGACTGGTACACTTATAAGGTATGCCTAGGCCCTATGTGAGATATGTTTTTTTGTAGAATTTGAAGTTGGAAGTGTATGTTTCTTGTAGCTATGTCTCTGGGAACATAATTTAAAGTTACTGCGACAAGAGTAATCGAGCGGACTCCGCGATGCAACACATTTGTTCTTTTTGTATCGCAGACGGACAGTTATCGGCTTCAAAATCTTCTAAAATCTTGATTTCTCAGCTTTATTTAGTGAAATATAATAAACCAGTGTATGTAAATTACCTGTAGGTGATTGGGCTTGGAATGTGACAGTAATATACACCAAAACAGTAATTACAGTGTGTTTTTCTTTCTTTTTTCATTGATATTGGCTTCCTGATAGACAATTAAGAAGTTCGGGAAAGTGGCGCGACATCGCGACGCTGTTCCCAAACAAAAATTTGCCAAAATTAGGCGATCGTATTGTTTTTGCATATCGTATAGTACCAATACTCTTAGTACTCAAAAAACATTGTTTTTCCTTTCCTCCTGTGTCATAAAGCAAATTTCTTGACTGACCGTTCCAAGCCAGTACCCATTTGTCTGTCGACCATTCCAGAGTGGCATACATGTTGGTATTGTTTCAGTGATGAGTCTTTATATGTAGATTGGTTAGCTATAACACTATTTAGGGTAATGTTATGTGATTTTATGGAGATTTGTGCTTTTAATTCATCATCTATTAAAATTCTCCATAGTTCTGTAGAAGTTCAATTTAAGGCAGAATGTGGACAGTCATATGGTGGAGTTACATAGCTGCTGTGTGACAACCATTTGAGATATTTGCTCCAAACTTGGTACTGTATCCAGGAATAGAACCTAGTTTTGAATAGTGAATATTGTAGAATGAGTTGTAGTGGGACTGGTACACTTATAAGGTATGCCTAGGCCCTATGTGAGATATGTTTTTTTGTAGAATTTAAAGTTGGAAGTTTATGTTTCTTGTAGCTATGTCTCTGGGAACATAATTTAAAGTTACTGCGACAAGAGTAATCGAGCGGACTCCGCGATGCAACACATTTGTTCTTTTTGTATCGCAGACGGACAGTTATCGGCTTCAAAATCTTCTAAAATCTTGATTTCTCACCTTTATTTAGTCAAATATAATAAACCAGTGTATGTAAATTACCTGTAGGTGATTGGGCTTGGAATGTGACAGTAATATACACCAAAACAGTAATTATAGTGTGTTTTTCTTTCTTTTTTCATTGATATTGGCTTCCTGATGGACAATTTAAGAAGTTCGTTGGGAAAGTGGCGCGACATCGCGACGCTGTTCCCAAAATTTGCCTAAAATTAGGCGTAAGTGTATTGTTTTCGCATATCGGTATAGTACCAATACACTAGTACTCAAAAAAAACAAAAAAACATTGTTTTTCCTTTCCTCCTGTGTCATAAAGCAAATTTCTTGACTGACCGTTCCAAGCCAGTACCCATTTGTCTGTCGACCATTCCAGAGTGGCATACATGTTGGTATAGTTTCAGTGATGAGTCTTTATATGTAGAATGGTTAGCTTTAACACTATTTAGGGTAATGTTATGTGATTTTATGGAGATTTGTGCTTTTAATTCATCATCCTGTAGAAGCTCAATTTAAGGCAGAATGTGGACAGTCATATGGTGGAGTTACATAGCTGCTGTGTGACAACCATTTGAGATATTTGCTCCAAACTTGGTACTGTATCCAGGAATAGAAGCTAGTTTTGAATAGTGAATATTGTAGAATGAGTTGTAGTGGGACTGGTACACAAAAGTAGTCCAGTATAAAAAAAATAGTGCGGGTGTTTTGAGGTCTCAGACACCATTTGCTTGCAAATCTTGATCCATTGCTACCCAGTTTCACTTGAGGAACATTTTGGGGTGCCTTTAACACCAGTTTTCAGCATATTTGCAGCATTTAAAAGAAAACACTGAAACTGTTGGTCATTTGATGTACACGGAGTTTCCGTGGCCAACAAGTGTACACAATATTGGAGGATATGACAAGGTTGGATTTTTCTTTCTTAGGAGTAAGTGAACCTATTGTTTAGTTCATGCAGAACCAGTACAAACTGGCTGCAGGTCATGTACAAGTGGGTCCCACAACATCCATACGAATAGTGAAAGTAGGAGAGACTGGCCTTATTGGATGGCATTCGGTTAAATTGTATAGTAAAACTATTTGGGGGTGTCTAACCTATAAGGTATGCCTAGGCCCTATGTGAGATATGTTTTTTTGTAGAATTTGAAGTTGGAAGTGTATGTTTCTTGTAGCTATGTCTCTGGGAACATAATATAAAGTTACTGCGACAAGAGTAATCGAGCGGACTCCGCGATGCAACACATTTGTTCTTTTTGTATCGCAGACGGACAGTTATCGGCTTCAAAATCTTCTAAAATCTTGATTTCTCAGCTTTATTTAGTCAAATATAATAAACCAGTGTATGTAAATTACCTGTAGGTGATTGGGCTTGGAATGTGACTGTAATATACACCAAAACAGTAATTATAGTGTGTTTTTCTTTCTTTTTTCATTGATATTGGCTTCCTGATGGACAATTAAGAAGTTCGGGAAAGTGGCGCGACATTGCGACGCTGTTCCCAAAATTTGCCAAAATTAGGCGTAAGTGTATTGTTTTCGCATATCGGTATAGTACCAATACACTAGTACTCAAAAAACATTGTTTTTCCTTTCCTCCTGTGTCATAAAGCAAATTTCTTGACTGACCGTTCCAAGCCAGTACCCATTTGTCTGTCGACCATTCCAGAGTGGCATACATGTTGGTATTGTTTCAGTGATGAGTCTTTATATGTAGAATGGTTAGCTATAACACTATTTAGGGTAATGTTATGTGATTTTATGGAGATTTGTGCTTTTAATTCATCATCTATTAAAATTCTCCATAGTTCTGTAGAAGCTCAATTTAAGGCAGAATGTGGACAGTCATATGGTGGAGTTACATAGCTGCTGTGTGACAACCATTTGAGATATTTGCTCCAAACTTGGTACTGTATCCAGGAATAGAAGCTAGTTTTGAATAGTGAATATTGTAGAATGAGTTGTAGTGGGACTGGTACACAAAAGTAGTCCAGTATAAAAAAATAGTGCGGGTGTTTTGAGGTCACAGACACCGTTTGCTTGCAAATCTTGATCCATTGCTACCCAGTTTCACTTGAGGAACATTTTGGGGTGCCTTTAACACCAGTTTTCAGCATATTTGTAGCATTTAAAAGAAAACACTGAAACTGTTGGTCACTTGATGTACACAGAGTTTCCGTGGCCAACAAATGTACACAATATTTGAGGATATGACAAGGTTGGATTTTTCTTTCTTAGGAGTAAGTGAACCTATTGTTTAGTTCATGCAGAACCAGTACAGACTGGCTGCAGGTCATGTACATGTTGGTATAGTTTCAGTGATGAGTCTTTATATGTAGAATGGTTACCTTTAACACTATTTAGGGTAATGTTATGTGATTTTATGGAGATTTGTGCTTTTAATTCATCATCCTGTAGAAGCTCAATTTAAGGCAGAATGTGGACAGTCGTATGGTGGAGTTACATAGCTGCTGTTTGACAACCATTTGAGATATTTGCTCCAAACTTGGTACTGTATCCAGGAATAGAAGCTAGTTTTGAATAGTGAATATTGTAGAATGAGTTATAGTGGGACTGGTACACTTATAAGGTATGCCTAGGCCCTATGTGAGATATGTTTTTTTGTAGAATTTGAAGTTGGAAGTGTATGTTTCTTGTAGCTATGTCTCTGGGAACATAATTTAAAGTTACTGTGACAAGAGTAATCGAGCGGACTCCGCAATGCAACACATTTGTTCTTTTTGTATCGCAGACGGACAGTTATCGGCTTCAAAATCTTCTAAAATCTTGATTTCTCAGCTTTATTTAGTCAAATATAATAAACCAGGTATGTAAATTACCTGTAGGTGATTGGGCTTGGAATGTGACAGTAATATACACCAAAACAGTAATAATTACAGTGTGTTTTTCTTTCTTTTTTCATTGATATTGGCTTCCTGATGGACAACTAAGAAGTTCAGGAAAGTGGCACGACATCGCGACGCTGTTCCCAAAATTTGCCAAAATTAGGCGTAAGTGTATTGTTTTCGCATATCGGTATAGTACCAATACACTAGTACTCAAAAAACATTGTTTTTCCTTTCCTCCTGTGTCATAAAGCAAATTTCTTGACTGACCGTTCCAAGCCAGTACCCATTTGTCTGTCGACCATTCCAGAGTGGCATACATGTTGGTATAGTTTCAGTGATGAGTCTTTATATGTAGAATTGTTAGCTATAACACTATTTAGGGTAATGTTATGTGATTTTATGGAGATTTGTGCTTTTAATTCATCATCTATTAAAATTCTCCATAGTTCTGTAGAAGCTCAATTTAAGGCAGAATGTGGACAGTCATATGGTGGAGTTACATAGCTGCTGTGTGACAACCATTTGAGATATTTGCTCCAAACTTGGTACTGTATCCAGGAATAGAAGCTAGTTTTGAATAGTGAATATTGTAGAATGAGTTGTAGTGGGACTGGTACACAAATGTAGTCCGGTATAAAAAAATGGTGCGGGTGTTTTGAGGTCACAGACACCGTTTGCTTGCAAATCTTGATCCATTGCTACCCAGTTTCACTTGAGGAACATTTTGGGGTGCCTTTAACACCAGTTTTCAGCATATTTGTAGCATTTAAAAGAAAACACTGAAACTGTTGGTCACTTGATGTACACGGAGTTTCCGTGGCCAACAAATGTATACAATATTGGAGGATATGACAAGGTTGGATTTTTCTTTCTTAGGAGTAAGTGAACCTATTGTTTAGTTAATGCAGAACCAGTACAAACTGGCTGCAGGTCATGTACAAGTGGGTCCCACAACATCCATACGAATAGTGAAAGTAGGAGAGACTGGCCTTATTGGATGGCATTCGGTTAAATTGTATAGTAAAACTATTTCGGGGAGTCTAACCTATAAGGTATGCCTAGGCCCTATGTGAGATATTTTTTTTTGTAGAATTTGAAGTTGGAAGTGCATGTTTCTTGTAGCTATGTCTCTGGGAACATAATTTAAAGTTACTGCGACAAGAGTAATCGAGCGGACTCCGCGATGCAACACATTTGTTCTTTTTGTATCGCAGACGGACAGTTATCGGCTTCAAAATCTTCTAAAATCTTGATTTCTCAGCTTTATTTAGTCAAATATAATAAACCAGTGTATGTAAATTACCTGTAGGTGATTGGGCTTGGAATGTGACAGTAACATACACCAAAACAGTAATTATAGTGTGTTTTTCTTTCTTTTTTCATTGATATTGGCTTCCTGATGGACAATTAAGAAGTTCGGGAAAGTGGCGCGACATCACGACGCTGTTCCCAAAATTTGCCAAAATTAGGCGTAAGTGTATTGTTTTCGCATATCGGTATAGTACCAATACACTAGTACTCAAAAAACATTGTTTTTCCTTTCCTCCTGTGTCATAAAGCAAATTTAAATTTCTTGACTGACCGTTCCAAGCCAGTACCCATTTGTCTGTCGACCATTCCAGAGTGGCATACATGTTGGTATAGTTTCAGTGATGAGTCTTTATATGTAGAATGGTTAGCTATAACACTATTTAGGGTAATGTTATGTGATTTTATGGAGATTTGTGCTTTTAATTCATCATCTATTAAAATTCTCCATAGTTCTGTAGAAGCTCAATTTAAGGCAGAATGTGGACAGTCATATGGTGGAGTTACATAGCTGCTGTGTGACAACCATTTGAGATATTTGCTCCAAACTTGGTACTGTATCCAGGAATAGAAGCTAGTTTTGAATAGTGAATATTGTAGAATGAGTTGTGGTGGGACTGGTACACAAAAGTAGTCCGGTATAAAAAAATAGTGCGGGTGTTTTGAGGTCACAGACACTGTTTGCTTGCAAATCTTGATCCATTGCTACCCAGTTTCACTTGAGGAACATTTTGGGGTGCCTTTAACACCAGTTTTCAGCATATTTGTAGCATTTAAAAGAAAACACTGAAACTGTTGGTCACTTGATGTACACGGAGTTTCCGTGGCCAACAAGTGTACACAATATTGGAGGATATGACAAGGTTGGATTTTTCTTTCTTAGGAGTAAGTGAACCTATTGTTTAGTTCATGCAGAACCAGTACAGACTGGCTGCAGGTCATGTACAAGTGGGTCCCACAACATCCATACGAATAGTGAAAGTAGGAGAGACTGGCCTTACTGGATGGCATTCGGTTAAATTGTATAGTAAAACTATTTGGGGGTGTCTAACCTATAACTTCTGTTTCCTTTCATGGAACACCTTGATATTTCATACATCCCTTTCTGAGATGACCCTCTATCATGGTGTAGCAAATGCACAACCCACCACCCAACCCTTGCTCCAAGGTCAGGTCCCAAACTTAGCATGTTAATAAACTTAACGTTGGTGTAAATGTTGTGTAACTTCTGTTTCTTTACAGGGAACGTTTTGATATTTCATTCATGCATTCATCTGATGATCCTCTATTGTGTTACAGCAAATCCATGCCCCCCCCCCCCCCTACCACCCCACCCCTTTCCCCAAGATCAACATCATAAACTTAACGTTGGAGTAAATGTATTTTTATAACTTCTGTTTCTTTACAGGGAACACCTGGATATTTCATACGTGCATTCATCTGATGATACTCTATCGTGCTATAGCAAATTCATGACCCACCCCAACCCATTTTCCCAAGGTCAAGGTCATAAACATAGCACATTCATAAACTTAACGTTGGGGTAAATGTCTTATAACATCTATTTCCTTTCATGGCACGCCTTGATATTTCATACATGCATTCATCTGATGATACTCTATCGTGCTATAGCAAATTCTTGACCCACCACCCACCCCTTACCCCAGGGTCAAGGTCACAAACTTAGCCCATTCATAAACTTAACTTTGGGGTAAATGTCTTATAACATCTGTTTCCTTTCATGGAACGCCTTGATATTTCATACGTGCGTTCCTCAGATGACCCTCTATCATGCTGTAGCAAATCGACAATCTACCACCCAACCCTTACTCCAAGGTCAAGGTCACACACGTAGAATGTTCATAAAATTAACGTTGGGGTAATTGTTGTGTAACTTCTGTTTCGGTACAGGGAACGCATTGATATTTCATACATGCATTCATCTGATGATCCTATATTGTGCTACAGCAAATCTATGACCCACCCCACCCCTTTCCCCAAGGTCGAGGTCACAAACATAGCACATTCATAAACTTAACGTTGGGGTAAATGTCTTAACATCTGTTTCCTTTCATGGAACGCCTTGATATTTTTTTTTGTATTTCAATTTTGTTTTATTCTCTTTGTTACATATAATACATACATGTGCATACACAATTTTACAATTTATGTGTACAAAATGATTGAACAATTGAACATTTTTTTTGTCTTAGTATATGTGACATGTAACAACGAGTTTTTATATGATAATGTGTATGGGTGTTGTGGGTATACATGGGTGCGGGGGTTTGGGTCATGGTTAATGCAACAAAAAAAAGAGAGAACGTTTTTGGCATTACTAGTATATATATATCTATGTGTGGGTACTTTGGTATACGTTTTGTTAGTTGAAGTGAAAATCATTCCATTTTTGTATTAAATTGCAACAGTTTATCTTTCATTGTCGCAATTGTCTCTTCAATTAAGATTGTTTTCTGTAGATACATGTGAATGAGTTTAGTGTTGGCAGTGTTGAGCAACATTTACATTTGAATATAAAATATTTTGCTAGAAGGATAATGAAATTAATTAGAACCGACCTTTGTTTAGATACTACGTTAATATTACAAAATGATATGTGTTCGTAATTTAGATGTGCATTGTAATTTTAGTTTCGATTTCAATAATTCATATATTTCCGACCAAAATGTTTGGATAGTTTGACATTCCCAAAACATATGTTTATTTGAATCTACGTTCATATTACAAAATTCACACAAGTTTGATGGTTTCAAGTTACATACAAATAGGAAGGAGTTATTTGGTATTATTCTCATTAGGTATTTGTACTGGAATGCTCTTAGTTTTTGTGCTTATAGTATTTTTGATAGGTGAGATAAATATTTTCTTCCATTTAATATTTGAATATTTAATTCATTTTTCCCATTTGACAGTGTATTTTAATATAGTTAATCGCATTGTATCGATTTGTATGTCATATAACATCTTATTGGCCATTTTATTTTTTAAAAGTTTCGAAATTAGATATTCAGGTGTGCCAGTGTCAATATTTTCTGTTTTAAGTGTTTCTTTCCATGCATCTTTGATATTACCTATTAATGTATAGTACTTTAGGAAATCTCCATTGCTTAAATTGTACAAATTCTTTAGTTCATGAAATGTATAGAAGTTTTTTGTTCTATAATCGTAAATATTTTTTATAAACATTATACCTTTATCGTGCCAATCTTTATAAAATAATGTATTGCTTTGTTTGATGTTGGTATTATGCCATAATATTTCATTTGATATGACAGGGTGTATATGTTGAAAGTTAATTTTACTCCACGATGTAATAATCTCACCCAAAAATGTATACCTTTTTATTATCTGTTTTGCATCAACTTGATTAAAATTACACTTGAACAGTAAATCACCACCATACTTGTTCAATTCATTGTTATAAGCTGTTTTCCATTGATTCTGTGATCCCTTTAATCTTTTTATCCAAGATGCTTTTAATGAATGCAAAAAAACGCCTTGATATTTCATACATGCATTAATCTGATGAAACTATCGTGCTATAGCGAATCCATGACCCACCGCCCACCCCAAATGTCTTATAACATCTGTTTCCTTTCATGGAACACCTTGATATTTCATACATGCGTTCCTCAGATAACCATGTATCATGATGTAGCAAATCCACAACCCACCACCCAACCCATACCACAGAGTCAAGGTCAAGGTCACAAACTTAGCATGTCCATAAACTTAACGTTGGGGTAACTGTTGTTTAACTTCTGTTTCTTTACAGGGAACGCTTGGATAGTTCATACATGCATTCATCTGATGATCCTCTATTGTGCTACAGAAAATTCATGACCCACCCCACCCTTTCCCCAAGGTCACAAACTTAACACTAACATACATGCATTCCTCATGTGAATAACTATCATGCTGTAGAAAATCACCAACTTAGTGCGTTCATAAACTTAACGTTGGGTTAAATTTTGTTTTACTTCTGTTTTCAGGGAGCGCATTGATATTTCATACATGCATTCATCTTAATATGCTATAGTATGCTATAGCAAACCCACGACCACCTTGCACCACTGACCCCAATGTCAAGGTCCATCGCACGCCCCTTAACCCCAAGGTCAATTATATATAATATTCATGTTTTTTTATGCAACTGTGCCAAGTTTGAGTGAAGGCTGCCATGCCAACAGGCGAGCTTCGTTGTCTTCTGACAACTCTTGTTAATTTTCTCATTATGTATCATTGTCCGCCCAATAACTCTAGGTCTATATACGGATCGTGACCAAATTCGTTCATGTTTATCTTGACAACATAATTATATATCTTAGAATGTTATTTATATTCAAAATGTTCCGACTCGCTAGCTCCCCTTGGTAGCCATGTTTAATTTATTTTCTTAGCTTGCTTTTCGTTTTTTATGGGAGTTTGTGTTTGATGTAATATTCGTTGCATTCATGTTCTATGTCACTTATTATGTATGTGTTTATGTTATTGGAAGTGGAGGCTGTGCACCGTCGGTAATATAGTCTTCTCTGTCATACATTGTTTTAAAATTCTGTATATTGCAGATTATAAAATATTCTTGCTTTTCACAGCTTATCAATATTGCATTTCGGAATTACAACATGGGATACATACATCTACGTTCAGCCCTGATCTATCGTACAAATTCTGTGAAATAATAGTTATATTAAGATACATTACAGTATAACCTCTCTAAAATCGGACACGCATACAATCTATGCTTGCTTAATTATACCCCACGCAACGAGTTGTGTGGGGGGGGGGGGGGTATACTGGAGTAAGGTTGTCCGTCCGTCCGTGCGTCCGTCCGTCACTAAAATTAACATCAGAGAAATATTGTTATAACTTATATTTCCTTCATTCCTGTAAGGCTATACTACCATGTCGTGCCAAATCCACGACCGTCCAACCTCCGCTGATCCCAAAGACATGGTCAAATACTAAATCTCTTTACAAACCTTAACATCAGAGAAATATGTTATAACTTCTATTTCCTTCATCTGAAATGCTTAATATTTCACGCATGCATTTCTGTAAGGCTCTACTACCATACTGTGCCAAATCCACGACCGTCCAACCCCCCGCTGATCCCAAGGTCAAGGCGACATACTAATTAGTCTCTTTACAAAACTTAACATCAGAGAAATATGTTTAACTTCTATTTCATTCATCGAACATTCTTAATAGTTCATGCATGCATTCCTCTAAGGCTCTACTATCATGCTGTGACAAATCCCCGCTGATCTCGAGGTAAAGGTCACATACTCTTTACAAAGCTTAACATCAGAGAACTCGGTTATAACTTATATTTCCATGCTCGGATATGCTTCACATTTCACACACGCATTACTCCAATGGACCTCTACCACCCCGTAGCAAATTCACGTTCGTGCCGCCCCCGCTAAACCAAGAGTCAATGTCACAAGCCCACACTTGGATTTTTTTTTACATATTTAGGGGTACCTGGGCACACGCGGAGGGTATTCCGTAACCCTCGCTTACTGACCAATCTAGTTGTATTTGGTTATTGTCATCTCTCGCCGTTGATAACGTCTATTAATGCTCGCAAACCACATATGTATAATGTTTTGCGGTGCCCATATGCCTGACTTACAATGAAGCCTCTCTAAACCGTACACCCGGGGACCTTCCAGGGTGTCCGGTTTAGAGGGTTTCCACTGTAAACGCACTGGGTTTGGCCGACCAGTTTATCCTGTTGAATACGTATTTACACCCCACGCAACGATTTGTGTGGGTATTACGTCCGTCCGTCCGTCCGTCCGTCACTAAACTTAACATCAGAGAAATATGTTATATCTTCTATTTCCTCATCCAAAATTCTTAATATTTCACACATGCATTCCTGTAATTAAGGCTGTACTAACATGCTGTGCCAAATCCGCGACCGTCCAAACCCCGTTGATCCCAAGGTAAAGGTCAAATACTTGGTCTCTTTACAAAACTTAACATCAGAGAAATAAGTTATAACTTCTATTTCCTTCATTGAAAATTCTTAATATTTCACTCGTGCATTCCTCTAAGGTTGTACTATCATGCTGTGACAAATCGACAAGGCCAAGGTCACATACTTTGTATCTTTACAAAACTGAACATCAGAGAAATATGTTATAATTTCTACTTCTTTCATAGAAAATTCATGCATATTTCATGCATGCATTCACCTAAGGCTTTACTATCATGCTGTGACAGATCACCGTTTTCTCGAGGTCAAGGTCACATACTTAGTCTTTTTACGAAACTTAATATCAGAGAAATCGATCATAACTTCTATTTCCTTGCTTGGATCCGCTTCACATTTCACAACAGGCATTGCTCCAATGGACCTCTGTGACAAATTCACACTCGTGCCGCCCGCCAGCGCTATGCCCATATTGGATTATATGAGTGATGATTACATATGATGTTTATTAAACGAGTTTACTGATTTCAAAAGAAACGAGGATATGCCGAGTTTCTTATGATATCAGTCAACGAGATTAGTAAATATTATATTAAATCAACAGAAATGTGAGATTACATTTATTACATAAACACAACACAATACGTCGAAGATGCAATGACCACTTACCGTTTTTGTCGCGCCCGCTTGCGGAAAGCGCGATATAGTCGGCCGTTTGGCGTACGTACGTACGTACGTACATGTGTCCGGTTAAAGTTTTTGGTTAAGCTGTAAGGTTAAGTTTTGTGGTTAAAGTTTTTGGTTAAGTTCTTTGGTTAAAGTTTTTGGTTAAGTTTTTTGGTTAAGTTTTTTGGTTAAGTTTTTTGGTTAAGTTTTTTTGGTTAAAGTTTTTTTTGGTTAAGTTCTTTGTTAAAGTTTTTGGTTAATTTTTTTGTTTTTTGGTTAAGTTTTTTGGTTAAAGTTTTTGTTAAAGTTTTTCGTTACTATATCTCTGCAACTGCTGCTGCCCATTACCTTGAAACTTCACATGGGTGTTTATCATCATCTATATTTTCATTCTACCCCCCCCCCCTCCTGTGCGGCCCCTGTGCCCAATGTAAAGGTCAAATTACTTTGAAGTTTTTGGTTAAGTTCTTTGGTTAAAGTTTTTGGTTAAGTTTTTTGGTTAAGTTTTTTGGTTAAGTTTTTTGGTTAAGTTTTTTGGTTAAAGTTTTTGGTTAAGGTTTTTGGTTAAGTTTTTTGGTTAAAGTTTTTCGTTATACTATATCTCTGCAACTGCTTTGCCCATTACATTGAAACTTCACATGGGTGTTTATCATCATCTATATTTTCATTCTACCCCCCTCCCGTGCGACCCCTGTGCCCAATGTCAAGGTCAAATTACTTTGAAGTTTTTGGTTAAGTTTTTTGGTTAAAGTTTTTGGTTAAAGTTTTTGGTTAAGTTTTTTGGTTAAGTTTTTTGGTTAAGTTTTTTGGCTAAGTTTTTTGGTTAAAGTTTTTCGTCAAACTTTTTCGTTATACTATATCTCTGCAACTGCGTTGCCCATTACCTTGAAACTTCACATGGGTGTTTATCATCATCTATATTTTCATTCTACCCCCCTTCCGTGCGGCCCCTGTGCCCAATGTCAAGGTCAAATTACTTTCAAGTTTTTGGTTAAGTTTTTTGGTTAAAGTTTTTGGTTAAGTTTTTTGGTTAAGTTTGTTGGTTAAAGTTTTTCGTTATACTATATCTCTGCAACTGCTTTACCCATTACCTTGAAACTTCATATGGGTGTTTATCATCATCTATATTTTCATTCTACCCCCCTCCCGTGCGGCCCCTGTGCCCAATGTCAAGGTCAAATTACTTTGAAGTTTTTTTTGGTTAAGTTCTTAATTGGTTAAAGTTTTTGGTTAAGTTTTTTTGGTTAAGTTTTGTGGTTAAAGTTTTTGGTTAAGTTTTTTGGTTAAGTTTTTTGGTTAAAGTTTTTTGTTATGCTATATCTCTGCAACTGCTTTGCCCATTACCTTGAAACTTCACATGGGTGTTTATCATCACTATATTTTCATTCTACCCCCCTCCCGTGCGGCCCCTGTGCCCAATGTCAAGGTCAAATTACTTTGAAGTTTTTGGTTAAGTTCTTTGGTTAAAGTTTTTGGTTAAGTTTTTTGGTTAAGTTTTGCGGTTAAAGTTTTTGGTTAAGTTTTTTGGTTAAGTTTTTTGGTTAAAGTTTTTTGTTATGCTATATCTCTGCAACTGCTTTGCCCATTACCTTGAAACTTCACATGGGTGTTTATCATCATCTATATTTTCATTCTACCCCCCTCCCGTGCGGCCCCTGTGCCCAATGTCAAGGTCAAATTACTTTGAAGTTTTTGGTTAAGTTTTTATGCCCCCGCCACCGAATGGTGAGGGGGGCATATAGTGTTACCGGCGTCCGTACGTACGTACGTACGTACGTACGTACGTACGTACGAAATCCCGAAACCTTAACGCTGGGTAAATGGCTTATAATTTCTGTTTCCTTGCTCTGATCTGCTTCACATTTCACACACGCATTGCTCCAATGGTCCTCTACTGCCCTGTGACAAAGCCACATTCGTCCCGCCCCCGCTAAGCCCAGGGTCAAGGTCACAGACTTTGTGCTTTCGAAACCTTAACGCTGGGTAAATGGCTTATAATTTCTGTTTCCTTGCTCGGATCTGCATGACATTTCACACACGCATTGCTCCAATGGTCCTCTACCGCCCTGTGACAAATCCACATTCGTCCCGCCCCCGCTAAGCCCAGGGTCAAGGTCACAGACTTGGTGCGTTCAAAACCTTAACGCTGGGTAAATGCCTTATAATTTCTGTTTCCTTGCTCGGGTCTGCTTCACATTGCACACACGCATTGCTCCAATGGTCCTCTACCGCCCTGTGACAAATCCACATTCGTCCCGCCCCCGCTAAGCTCAGGGTCAAGGTCACAGACTTGGTGCGTTCGAAACCTTAACGCTGGGTAAATGGCTTATAATTTCTGTTTCCTTGCTCGGATCTGCTTGACATTTCACACACGCATTGCTCCAATGGTCCTCTACCGCCCTGTGACAAATCCACATTCGTCCCGCCCCCGCTAAGCCCAGGGTCAAGGTCACAGTCTTGGTGCGTTCGAAACCTTAACGCTGGGTAAATGCCTTATAATTTCTGTTTCCTTGCTCGGGTCTGCTTCACATTGTACACACGCATTGCTCCAATGGTCCTCTACCGCCCTGTGACAAATCCACATTCGTCCCGCCCCCGCTAAGCTCAGGGTCAAGGTCACAGACTTGTGCGTTTCGAAACCTTATCGCTGGTAAATGGCTTATAATTTCTGTTCTTTCCATTGCTCGGATCTGCTTCACATTGCACACACGCATTGCTCCAATGGTCCTCTACCGCCCTGTGACAAATCCACATTCGTCCGCCACCCGCTAAGCCCAGGGTCAAGGTCACAGACTTGGTGCGGTTCGAAACCTTAACGCTGGTAAATGCCTTATAATTTCTGTTTCCTTGCTCGGGTCTGCTTCACATTGCCAACACACAAAGATCAACACGGCCATTGCTCCAATGTCCTCTACCAGCCCTGTGACAAATCCACATTCGTCCCGCCCGCCCCCGCTAAGCCCAGGGTCAAGTCACAGACTTGGTGCGTTCAAAACCATTAACGCTGGGTAAATGCCTTATAATTTCTTGTTTCCTTGCTCGTCTGCTTCACATTGCACACACGCATTGCTCCAATTGTCCTCTACCTACCCTACCGCCCGTACAAATCACATTCGATCGTCCCGCGCTAAGCTCAGGGTCAAGTCACAGACTTGGTGCGTTAGAAACCGTAACGCTGGTAAATGCTTATAATTTTTTCTGTTTCCTTGCTCGATCTGCTTGACCACGCATTGTCCAAGGTCCTCTACCCGTTGACAAATCCCACATTCGTCCCGCCCCCGTAAGCCCAGGGTCAAGGTCAGACTTGGTGGCGAAACTGTAAATTCCATTCACACACGCATTGCTCCAATGGTCTACCGCTGTGACAAATTTCCACATTCGTCCCGCCCCCCGCAAGCCCAGTCAAGGTCACAGACTTGTGCGTTCGAAACCTTAACGCCGGGTAAATGCTTATTTATTTCCTGTTTCCTTGCTCGGGTCTGCTCACATTGCACACACGCATTGCTACAATGGTCCTCTACCCCGCCCTGTGACAAATCCACATTCGTCCCGCCCCCCCCCGCTAAGCTCAGGGCAAGGTCACAGACTTGGTGCGTTTCGAAACAAATTCGCTGGGTAAATGGCTTATAATTTCTGTTTCCTTGCTCGGATGCCTTCAACATTGCAACACACCGGCCTTGCCCAATGGTCCTCTACCCGCCCTGACAAATCCACATTCGTCCCGCCCCCCGCTAAGCCCAGGTCAAGGTCACAGACTTGGTGGGGGCGTTCAAAAACCCTTAACGCTGGGTAAAAGCCCTTTATAATTTCTGTTTCCCCCTTGCTCGGTCTGCTTCACATTGCAACACAAAACGCATTGCTTCCAAATGTCCTCTATACCGCCCTGTGACAAATCCACATTCGTCCCCCGCCCCCGTAAGCTCAGGGTCAAGTCAACAGACTTGGTGCGTTAGAAACTTAACGCTGGGTAAATGGCTTATAATTTCTGTTTCCTTGCTCGGATCGCTTGACATTTTCACAAAAAACCAAACGCATTGCTCCAATGGTCCTCTACGCCCTGTGACAAAATCCACCATTCGTCCCGCCCCCGCTAAGCCCAGGGTCAAGGTCCGACTTGGTGCGTTCGAACCTTTAAAGCTGGGTAAATGCCTTATAAATTTCTGTTTCCTTTGCTCGGTCTGCTTCACATTGCACACACGCATTGCCTACAAATGGTCCTCTCCCGCCCTGTGACAAATTCATTCGTTTCCCGCCCCCCCGCTAAGCTCAGGGTCAAGGTCACAGACTTGGTGCGTTCGAAATCCTTATCGCTGGGTAAATGCTTATAATTTCTTTCCTTTCCTTTGCTCGGAGCTGCTTCACAGGTGCACACACGCATGCTCCAAGGTCCTCTACCGCCCTGAACAAATCCACATTCGTCCCGCCCCCGCTAAGCCCAGGGTCAAGGTCCACAGACTGGGTGCGTCGAAACCTTAACGCTGGGTAAATGCCTTATAATTTCTGTTTCCTTTCTCGACTTCTGCTTCACATTGCAACACGCATTGCTCCAATGGTCCTCAACCCGCCCTCTGTTTCACAAATCCACATTCGCCCGCCCCCGCTAAGCTCAGGTCAAGGTCCACAGACTTTGGTGCGTTCGAAACCTCGCTGGTAAATGGCTTATAATTTCTGGTTTCCTCCCCTTGCTTCGATTGCCTTTCAAACATTGGGCTCACACGCCATTGCTCCAATGGTCCTCTACCGCCACCCCCTGTGACAAATCCACATTCGTCCCGCCCCCGCTAAGCCCAGGGTCAAGGCACAGACTTGGTGCGTTCGACAAACCTTAACGCTGGGTAAATGGCTTATATAACTTTCTGTTTCTTGCTCGGAGTCTGCTTGCACATTTCGAAAACACGGGACACGCTTGCTCATTGTTCTTCTTAACCCCCCCTCCCTGTGACAAATCCACATCGTCCCCCCCCGCCTAAGCAGGGTCAAGTCACAGACTTGGTGCGTTCGAACCTTAAACTCGGGTAAATGGCTTATAACTGTTCATTGCTCGAATCTGCCCTGACAAATCCACAACCCACGGGGCAATTGCCTCCCAATGGGCTCTACAATACCCCGCAGTGCAAATCACAGACGTTCCCCCCCCCCCCGCTAGCAGTTCAAGGTCACCATTAACTTGTGCGTGAAAACCTAAACGCTGGGGGGGTAAAGGTCTTATAATTTCTGTTTCCTTGCTCGGGTCTGCTTCACATTGCACACACGCATTGCTCCAATGGTCCTCTACCGCCCTGTGACAAATCCACATTCGTCCCGCCCCCGCTAAGCCCACGGTCAAGGTCACAGACTTGGTGCGTTAGAAACCTTAACGCTGCGTAAATGCCTTCGACTGGGTGCGTTCAAAACCTTAACACTCGGGTAAATGGCTTATAATCAAATATGCCTCGTTTTCTTTGGCTGCCAGCGGGGGCATTCGTGTGCCGACAGGCCACATTTCTAGTTTGGTTAAAGTTTTTGGTTACAGTTTTTGGTTAAGTTTTTTGGTTAAGTTTTTTGTTTCAGTTAAGTTTTTTGGTTAAGTTTTTTGGTTAAGTTTTTTGGTTAAAGTTTTTCGTCAAAGTTTTTCGTTATACTATATCTGTGCAACTGCTTTGCCCATTACCTTGAAACTTCACATGGGTGTTTATCATCATCTATATTTTCATTCTACCCCCCTTCCGTGCGGCCCCTGTGCCCAATGTCAAGGTCAAATTACTTTGAAGTTTTTGGTTAAGTATTTTGTTAAGTTTTTTGGTTAAAGTTTTTGGCTAAAGTTTTTGGTTAAGTTTTTTGGTTAAGTTTTTTTGGTTAAAGTTTTTCGTTATACTATATCTCTGCAACTGCTTTGCCCATTACCTTGAAACTTCATATGGGTGTTTATCATCATCTATATTTTCATTCTACCCCCCTCCCGTGCGGCCCCTGTGCCCAATGTCAAGGTCAAATTACTTTGAAGTTTTTGGTCAAGTTCTTTGGTTAAAGTTTTTGGTTAAGTTTCTTGTTTAAGTTTTGTGGTTAAAGTTTTTGGTTAAGTTTTTTGGTTAAGTTTTTTGGTTAAAGTTTTTTGTTATGCTATATCTCTGCAATTGCTTTGGCCATTACCTTGAAACTTCACATGGGTGTTTATCATCATCTATATTTTCATTCTACCCCCCTCCCGTGCGGCCCCTGTGCCCAATGTCAAGGTCAAATTACTTTGAAGTTTTTGGTTAAGTTTTTTGTTTAAAGTTTTTGGTTAAGTTTTTTGGTTAAAGTTTTTCGTTATACTATATCTGCAACTGCTTTGCCCATTACCTTGAAACTTCACATGGGTGTTTATCATCATCTATATATTCATTCTACCCCCTTCCGTGCTGCCCCTGCGCCCAATGTCAAGGTAAAATTACTTTGAAAGTTTTTGGTTAAGTTTTTTGGTTAAAGTTTTTGGTTAAGTTTTTTGGCTAAGTTTTTTGGTTAAATATTTTTGTTATACTATATCTCTGCAACTGCTTTGCCCATTACCTTGAAACTTCACATGGGTATTTATCATCATCTATATTTTCATTCTACCCCCCTCCCGTGCGGCCCCTGTGCCCAATGTCAAGGTCAAATTACTTTGAAGTTTTTGGTTAAGTTTTTTGGTTAAAGTTTTTTGTTATACTATATCATTTTTTTTGGGTGTCCATGCCTTGCCACAAGGCGCGACATGCAGGCCGCGGCCATCTAGTTTCTGTACCGGCCCCGTTATTACACCGTGTTATTACACTGTGAAAGTCTATTCTATGCACTAACGTTTAATATTACATTTACGTACGTTTACTTGTATAAAATTAGCCCATGTCGAATGGAATCCGTTTAGATTATATTTAATAGTTGCAATTGTTTCCTCAGTTTTTAGCTCGCCTGCACGAAGTGCTGAAGAGCTTATGGCATACCCCCGGCGTCGTCGGCGTCGGCGTCAGCGTCGTCCACAAACTTAACGTTGGGTAAATGTCTTATAACTTCTGTTTCTTTTCATGGAACACCTTGTTATTTCATACATGCATTCCTCAGATGACCCTCTATCATGCTGTAGAAAATCCATGACCCACCACACAGCCCTTACCCCAAGGTCAAGGTCACAAACTTGGCATATTCATAAACTTAACGTTGGGTAAATGTCTTATAACTTCTGTTTCCTTTCATGGAACACCTTGTTATTTCATACATGCATTCCTCAGATGACCTTCTATCATGCTGTAGCAAATCCATGACCCACCACCCAGCCCTTACCCCAAGGTCAAGGTCACAAACTTGGCCCATTCATAAACTTAACATTGGGGTAAATTTCTTATAACTTCTGTTTTCATTCATGGAACACCTTGTTATTTCATACATGCATTCCTCAGATGACCCTGCATCATGCTGTAGTAAATCCATGACCCACCACCCAGACCTTACCCCAAGGTCAAGGTCACTAACTTAGCACATTCATAAACTTAACGTTGTGGTAAATGTCTTATAACATATGTTTCCTTTCATGGAACGCCTTGATATTTCATACATGCATTCATCTGATGATCCTCTATTGTGCTACAGCAAATCCATGATCCACCCCACCCCTTTCCCCAAGGTCGAGGTCACAAACATAGCACATTCATAAACTTAACGTTGGGGTAAATGTCTTAACATCTGTTTCCTTTCATGGCACGCCTTGATATTTCATACATGCATTCATCTGATGAAACTATCGTGCTATAGCGAATCCATGACCCACGGCCCACGCCAAATGTCTTATAACATCTGTTTCCTTTCATGGAACACCTTGATATTTCATACATGCATTCCTCAGATGACCATGTATCATGATGTAGCAAATCCACAACCCACCACCGAACCCTCACCACAAAGTCAATGTCAAGGTCACAAACTTAGCATGTCCATAAACTTAACGTTGGGGTAACTGTTGTTTAACTTCTGTTTCTTTACAGGGAACGCTTGGATATTTCATACATGCATTCATCTGAATGATCCTATTATGCTACAGCAAATTCATGACCCACAGCCCACCTTTCCCCAAGGTCACAAACTTAGCACTAACATACATGCATTCCTCATGTGAATAACTATCATGCTGTAGAAAATCACCAACTTAGTGTGTTCATAAACTTAACGTTGGGTTAAATTTTGTTTTTACTTCTGTTTTCAGGGAGCGCATTGATATTTCATACATGCATTCATCTTAATATGCTATAGTATGCTATAGCAAACCCACGACCCACCTTGCACCACTGACCCCAATGTCAAGGTCCACCGCACGCCCCTTAACCCCAAGGTCAATTATATATAATATTCATGTTTTTTTATGCAACTGTGACAAGTTTGAGTGAAGGCTGCCATGCCAACAGGCGAGCTTCGTTGTCTTCTGACAACTCTTGTTAATTTTCTCATTCTGTATCCTTGTCCGCCCAATAACTCTACGTCTATATACGGATCGTGACCAAATTCGGTCATGTTTATCTTGACAACATAATTATATATCTTAGAATGTTATTTGTATTCAAAATGTTCCGACTCGCTAGCTCCCCTTGGTAGCCATGTTTAATTTATTTTCTTAGCTTGCTTTTCGTTTTTTATGGGAGTGTGTGTTTGATGTAATATTCGTTGCATTCATGTTCTATGTCACTTATTATGTATGTGTTTATGTTATTGGAAGTGGAGGCTGTGCACCGTCGGTAATATAGTCTTCTCTGTCATACATTGTTTTAAAATTCTGTATATTGCAGATTATAAAATATTCTTGCTTTTCACAGCTTATCAATATTGCATTTCGGAATTACAACATGGGATACATACATCTACGTTCAGCCCTGATCTATCGTACAAATTCTGTGAAATAATAGTTCTATTAAGATACATTACAGTATAACCTCTCTAAAACCGGACACGCATACAATCTATGCTTGCTTAATTATATCCCACGCAACGAGTTTTTTTTTTTTTGGGGGGGGCGGGGTGGTATACTGGAGTAAGGTTGTCCGTCCGTCCGTGCGTCCGTCCGTCACTAAAATTAACATCAGAGAAATATTGTTATAACTTATATTTCCTTCATTCCTGTAAGGCTCTACTACCATGTCGTGCCAAATCCACGACCGTCCAACCCCCGCTGATCCCAAAGACATGGTCAAATACTAAATCTCTTTACAAACCTTAACATCGAGAAATATGTTATAACTTCTATTTCCTTCATCTGAAATGCTTATATTTCACGCATGCATTCCTGTAAGGCTCTACTACCATACTGTGCCAAATCCACGACCGTCCAACCCCCCGCTGATCCCAAGGTCAAGGTGACATACTAATTAGTCTCTTTACACAACTTAACATCAGAGAAATATGTTTAACTTCGATTTCATTCATCGAACATTCTTAATAGTTCATGCATGCATTCCTCTAAGGCTCTACTATCATGCTGTGACAAATCCCCGCTGATCTCGAGGTAAAGGTCACATACTCTTTACAAAGCTTAACATCAGAGAAATCGGTTATAACTTGTATTTCCCTGCTCGGATATGCTTCACATTTCACACACGCATTACTCCAATGGACATCTACCACCCTGTGGCAAATTCACGTTCGTGCCGCCCCCGCTAAGCCAAGAGTCAATGTCACAAGCCCACACTTGGATTTTTTTTACATATTTAGGGGTACCTGGGCACACGCGGAGGGTATTCCGTAAGCCTCGCTTACTGACCAATCTAGTTGTATTTGGTTATTGTCATCTCTCGCCGTTGATAACGTCTATTAATGCTCGCAAACCACATATGTATAATGTTTTGCGATGCCCATAGGCCTGACTTACAATGAAGCCTCTCTAAACCGGACACCCGGGGACCTTCCAGGGTGTCCGGTTTAGAGGGTTTCCACTGTAAACGCACTGGGTTTGGCCGACCAGTTTATCCTGTTGAATACGTATTTACACCCCACGCAACGATTTGTGTGGGTATTACGTCCGTCCGTCCGTCCGTCCGTCACTAAACTTAACATCAGAGAAATATGTTATATCTTCTATTTCCTCATCCAAAATTCTTAATATTTCACACATGCATTCCTGTAATTAAGGCTCTACTAACATGCTGTGCCAAATCCGCGACCGTCCAAACCCCGTTGATCCCAAGGTAAATGTCAAATAATTGGTCTCTTTACAAAACTTAACATCAGAGAAATAAGTTATAACTTCTATTTCCTTCATTGAAAATTCTTAATATTTCACTCGTGCATTCCTCTAAGGTTGTACTATCATGCTGTGACAAATCGACAAGGCCAAGGTCACATACTTTGTCTTTTACAAAACTGAACATCAGAGAAATATGTTATAATTTCTACTTCTTTCATAGACAATTCATGCATATTTCATGCATGCATTCACCTAAGACTTTACTATCATGCTGTGACAGATCACCGTTTTCTCGAGGTCAAGGTCACATACTTAGTCTTTTTACGAAACTTAATATCAGAGAAATCGATCATAACTTCTATTTCCTTGCTTGGATCCGCTTCACATTTCACACAGGCATTGCTCCAATGGACCTCTACCACTCTGTGACAAATTCACACTCGTGCCGCCCGCCAGCGCTAAGCCCATATTGGATTATATGAGAGATGATTACATATGATGTTTATTAAACGAGTTTACTGATTTCAAAAGAAACGAGGATATGCCGAGTTTCTTATGATATCAGTCAACGAGATTAGTAAATATTATATTAAATCAACAGAAATGTGAGATTACATTTATTACATAAACACAGCACAATACGTCGAAGATGCAATGACCACTTACCGTCTTTTCTGTACCGGCCCCATTATTACACCGTGTTATTACACTGTGAAAGTCTATTCTATGCACTAACGTTTAATATTACATTTACGTACGTTTACTTGTATAAAATTAGCCCATGTCGAATGGAATCCGTTTAGATTATATTTAATAGTTGCAATTGTTTCCTCAGTTTTTAGCTCGCCTGCACGAAGTGCAGAAGAGCTTATGGCATACCCCCGGCGTCGTCGGCGTCGGCGTCAGCGTCGTCCACAAACTTAACGTTGGGTAAATGTCTTATAACTTCTGTTTCTTTTCATGGAACACCTTGTTATTTCATACATGCATTCCTCAGATGACCCTCTATCATGCTGTAGCAAATCCATGACCCACCACACAGCCCTTACCCCAAGGTCAAGGTCACAAACTTTGCACATTCATAAACTGAACGTTGGGGTAAATTTCTTATAACATATGTTTCCTTTCATGGAACGCCTTGATATTTCATACATGCATTCATCTGATGATCCTCTATTGTGCTACAGCAAATCCATGATCCACCCCACCCCTTTCCCCAAGGTCGAGGTCACAAACATAGCACATTCATAAACTTAACGTTGGGGTAAATGTCTTAACATCTGTTTCCTTTCATGGCACGCCTTGATATTTCATACATGCATTCATCTGATGAAACTATCGTGCTATAGCGAATCCATGACCCACGGCCCACGCCAAATGTCTTATAACATCTGTTTCCTTTCATGGAACACCTTGATATTTCATACATGCATTCCTCAGATGACCATGTATCATGATGTAGCAAATCCACAACCCACCACCGAACCCTCACCACAAAGTCAATGTCAAGGTCACAAACTTAGCATGTCCATAAACTTAACGTTGGGGTAACTGTTGTTTAACTTCTGTTTCTTTACAGGGAACGCTTGGATATTTCATACATGCATTCATCTGATGATCCTCTATTGTGCTACAGCAAATTCATGACCCACGCCCACCCTTTCCCCAAGGTCACAAACTTAGCACTAACATACATGCATTCCTCATGTGAATAACTATCATGCTGTAGAAAATCACCAACTTAGTGTGTTCATAAACTTAACGTTGGGTTAAATTTTGTTTTACTTCTGTTTTCAGGGAGCGCATTGATATTTCATACATGCATTCATCTTAATATGCTATAGTATGCTATAGCAAACCCACGACCCACCTTGCACCACTGACCCCAATGTCAAGGTCCACCGCACGCCCCTTAACCCCAAGGTCAATTATATATAATATTCATGTTTTTTTATGCAACTGTGACAAGTTTGAGTGAAGGCTGCCATGCCAACAGGCGAGCTTCGTTGTCTTCTGACAACTCTTGTTAATTTTAATTTTCTCATTCTGTATCCTTGTCCGCCCAATAACTCTACGTCTATATACGGATCGTGACCAAATTCGGTCATGTTTATCTTGACAACATAATTATACTATCTTGAAATGTTATTTGTATTCAAAATGGTTCCGACTCGCTAGCTCCCCTTGGTAGCCATGTTTAATTTATTTTCTTAGCTTGCTTTTCGTTTTTTATGGGAGTGTGTGTTTGATGTAATATTCGTTGCATTCATGTTCTATGTCACTTATTATGTATGTGTTTATGTTATTGGAAGTGGAGGCTGTGCACCGTCGGTAATATAGTCTTCTCTGTCATACATTGTTTTAAAATTCTGTATATTGCAGATTATAAAATATTCTTGCTTTTCACAGCTTATCAATATTGCATTTCGGAATTACAACATGGGATACATACATCTACGTTCAGCCCTGATCTATCGTACAAATTCTGTGAAATAATAGTTCTATTAAGATACATTACAGTATAACCTCTCTAAAACCGGACACGCATACAATCTATGCTTGCTTAATTATACCCCACGCAACGAGTTTTTTTTTTTTGGGGGGGGGGGCGGGGTGGTATACTGGAGTAAGGTTGTCCGTCCGTCCGTGCGTCCGTCCGTCACTAAAATTAACATCAGAGAAATATTGTTATAACTTATATTTCCTTCATTCCTGTAAGGCTCTACTACCATGTCGTGCCAAATCCACGACCGTCCAACCCCCGCTGATCCCAAAGACATGGTCAAATACTAAATCTCTTTACAAACCTTAACATCAGAGAAATATGTTATAACTTCTATTTCCTTCATCTGAAATGCTTAATATTTCACGCATGCATTCCTGTAAGGCTCTACTACCATACTGTGCCAAATCCACGACCGTCCAACCCCCCGCTGATCCCAAGGTCAAGGTGACATACTAATTAGTCTCTTTACACAACTTAACATCAGAGAAATATGTTTAACTTCGATTTCATTCATCGAACATTCTTAATAGTTCATGCATGCATTCCTCTAAGGCTCTACTATCATGCTGTGACAAATCCCCGCTGATCTCGAGGTAAAGGTCACATACACTTTACAAAGCTTAACATCAGAGAAATCGGTTATAACTTGTATTTCCCTGCTCGGATATGCTTCACATTTCACACACGCATTACTCCAATGGACATCTACCACCCTGTGGCAAATTCACGTTCGTTGCCAGCCCGCTAAGCCAAGAGTCAATGTCACAAGCCCACACTTGGATTTTTTTTACATATTTAGGGGTACCTGGGCACACGCGGAGGGTATTCCGTAAGCCTCGCTTACTGACCAATCTAGTTGTATTTGGTTATTGTCATCTCTCGCCGTTGATAACGTCTATTAATGCTCGCAAACCACATATGTATAATGTTTTGCGATGCCCATAGGCCTGACTTACAATGAAGCCTCTCTAAACCGGACACCCGGGGACCTTCCAGGGTGTCCGGTTTAGAGGGTTTCCACTGTAAACGCACTGGGTTTGGCCGACCAGTTTATCCTGTTGAATACGTATTTACACCCCACGCAACGATTTGTGTGGTTATTACGTCCGTCCGTCCGTCCGTCCGTCACTAAACTTAACATCAGAGAAATATGTTATATCTTCTATTTCCTCATCCAAAATTCTTAATATTTCACACATGCATTCCTGTAATTAAGGCTCTACTAACATGCTGTGCCAAATCCGCGACCGTCCAAACCCCGTTGATCCCAAGGTAAAGGTCAAATAATTGGTCTCTTTACAAAACTTAACATCAGAGAAATAAGTTATAACTTCTATTTCCTTCATTGAAAATTCTTAATATTTCACTCGTGCATTCCTCTAAGGTTGTACTATCATGCTGTGACAAATCGACAAGGCCAAGGTCACATACTTTGTCTTTTTACAAAACTGAACATCAGAGAAATATGTTATAATTTCTACTTCTTTCATAGACAATTCATGCATATTTCATGCATGCATTCACCTAAGACTTTACTATCATGCTGTGACAGATCACCGTTTTCTCGAGGTCAAGGTCACATACTTAGTCTTTTTACGAAACTTAATATCAGAGAAATCGATCATAACTTCTATTTCCTTGCTTGGATCCGCTTCACATTTCACACAGGCATTGCTCCAATGGACCTCTACCACTCTGTGACAAATTCACACTCGTGCCGCCCGCCAGCGCTAAGCCCATATTGGATTATATGAGTGATGATTACATATGATGTTTATTAAACGAGTTTACTGATTTCAAAAGAAACGAGGATATGCCGAGTTTCTTATGATATCAGTCAACGAGATTAGTAAATATTATATTAAATCAACAGAAATGTGAGATTACATTTATTACATAAACACAGCACAATACGTCGAAGATGCAATGACCACTTACCGCTTTTCTGGCCCCCCCCATTTTACACCCGTCCTTTTCTGTACCGGCCCCATTATTACACCGTGTTATTACACTGTGAAAGTCTATTCTATGCACTAACGTTTAATATTACATTTACGTACGTTTACTTGTATAAAATTAGCCCATGTCGAATGGAATCCGTTTAGATTATATTTAATAGTTGCAATTGTTTCCTCAGTTTTTAGCTCGCCTGCACGAAGTGCAGAAGAGCTTATGGCATACCCCCGGCGTCGTCGGCGTCGGCGTCAGCGTCGTCCACAAACTTAACGTTGGGTAAATGTCTTATAACTTCTGTTTCTTTTCATGGAACACCTTGTTATTTCATACATGCATTCCTCAGATGACCCTCTATCATGCTGTAGCAAATCCATGACCACCACATCAGCCCTTTTCCCATTAAACACCCCCAAGGTCAAGGTCACAAACTTTGCACATTCATAAACTGAACGTTGGGGTAAATTTCTTATAACTTCTGTTTCCGTTCATGGAACACCTTGTTATTTCATACATGCATTCCTCAGATGACCCTGCATCATGCTGTAGCAAATCCATGACCCACCACCCAGACCTTACCCCAAGGTCAAGGTCACTAACTTAGCACATTCATAAACTTAACGTTGGGGTAAATGTCTTATAACATCTGTTTCCTTTCATGGAACGCCTTGATATTTCATACATGCATTCATTTGATGATACTCTATCGTGCTATAGCAAATCCATGACCCACCGCCCACCCAATCGTTACCCCAAGGGCAAGGTCACAAACTTAGCATGTTCATAAACTTAACGTTGGGGTAAATGTTGTGTAACTTCTGTTTATTTACAGGGAACGCCTTCATATTTCATACATGCATTCTTCTGATGAATCTCTATCGTGCTATAGCAAATTCATGACTCACCGCCCACCCCTTTCCCCAAGGTCAATGTCACAATCTTAGCACATTTATAAACTTAATGTTGGGGTAAATGTGTTATAACATCTGTTTCCTTTAATGGAACGCCTTGATATTTCAAATATATATTCATCTGATGATACTCTATCATGCTATAGCAAAGCAAATCATGACCCACTGCCCATCCCTTACCCCAAGGTCAAGGTCACAAACTTAGTACATTCATAACCTTGACGTTGGGGTAAATGTCTGTTTCATTTCATGGAACGCCTTGCTATTTCATAACTTTCCTCAAGACCCAACTACCCACCCGAACCCCAGATGACCCTCTGTCATGCTGTAGCAAATCCACAACCCACCACCCAACCCTTACCCAAAAGTCAAGGTCACAAACTTAGCATGTGGGTGGAAGGTGGGTACAAGCGATGGGTAATTTAACGATCAGGGTTCATCCTTACCGGAATTCCGACTGGAGACCTGGTTTGGCCCTCACATACCTCTTTGGCATGTTGTATGTTACAGTTGAATCTGGTTATACCCCTTATGTGAGTATTATGATTGTTCGTAATCCTATTTTAAGGGAAGGGGCCCGGCCTTACATGACCTTAGCTGTTGATAGGCCGTTAAGCACCAATAAACAAACAAACAAACACAAACTTAGCATGTTCATAAAGTTAACGTTGGGGTAAATGTTGTGTAACTTCTGTTTCTTTACGCTTTGAACACCTTGATATTTCATACATGCATTCATCTGATGATACTCTATCATGTTATAGCAAATCCATGATCAACCACCACCCCTTTCGCCAAGGCCAAGGTCATAAACTTAGCACATTTATACATGCATACCTCATGTGAATAGCTATCATGCTATAGAAAATCACCACCTTAGTGTGTTCATAAACTTAGGCTGGGTTAAATTTTGTTTTCCTTCTCTTTTCAGGGAGTGCATTGATATTTCATACATGCATTCATCTTAATATGCTATATCATGCTATATCAAATCCACGACCCACCTTCCACCACTGACCTCAATGTCAAGGTCCACCGCACACCCCTTATCCCAAGGTCAAGTTATATAATATTCATGTTTTGTTTACAACTGTGATAGATTTGAATGAAGGCTGCCATGCCAACAGGCGAGCTTCGTTGTCTTCTGACAACTCTCGTTATTGTTTGTTTAAAAAAATGCGTTAAAGGACTGTACATATGGATTTGTTGTATTACATTTAAATTGAAATGTCACAGGGCGAGAAAAATTAGCACCGGCTCGAATCCGGGACCTCCGGTTTACATTAACATCGCTCTAACCACATACCTAGAATACATTTATTCTAGGTATGTGCTCTAACCAACTGAACTAGCC